>CM069298.1:14887500-15580000 GCA_035609425.1 Epinephelus awoara
CAGAGCTACACTCTGTTAGCTCTGTTTGATGTCTGACTTCGCCGCTCACCAGTACAGCTGCTGGGCAATCCGAATGTTCCTCAGTGATCTCTCCAATAGCAGCATCACCAGAGGTCCGTCCAACTCCCACTCACTCTTCAGAGCCTGCAGGACAGCATGACTGATCACACTAACATCAAACCGCGGAGGAATCTACAGAGTGTGCCGCTGATTTTCAAATTTAAAAATCTGATGTCTTAAACCGAATAAATAATGGATGTGAGGTCAACGTGAAGTGTGCAAAAATATTGAATGCATTTCGTGCTTACCTGGACCAACTGTGGCAGAAACACCTCCAGCTCTCCGTCTGGTATCTGTTCAAAGTACTGAACCGCAGCCGTCCGAACAGTCTGATCATGAAAACTGACAGAGGTATAATAAGTCAGAAAACAAAGGAAGCCTGAATCATGGCTTTGATCACAGATGTCATTTTGGGTTACTGGTCTGCTTTTCTTGTTGAGTTCACTGTCTGTACAAAAACCCTAAATACTAGTTTGTAAATCACCTCTGCTACTGAAGAACTAAATATTAAAGAGCATAATGCAGTACGTGACATGTTTAAATTCAGAGTACTGTGTCTGACAAATAGATAAGGTGGTGTATAAACACAAAGATGATAAGTGTGGCAAGCAAAGAGTGCACCTTCTCCAAGAACTGACCTCTCTTTCAGTGAGTTTAGCTAATCATAAACCTGTTGAGTCTTTTAACCTTGTATTTTAACTTGTTAGTTCCACAGCCTGTGTGTATAACAGCAGAAAAAGCCAGAGGGAAACCAAGATGGATCTGAGTTCTTTTTATGACCAACATTACGTATGGAAATCAATGAGCATATTGAACCTAGCTGGTCACATTCTGCTGCCCTCAGGATGTACTGTAGCTTTGCTCTGCATGCCTGTGAAATTGCTCTTTTATTCCCTTTTTTCTGTCAGCCTTCTCTGTTCTTTTTAGGTCATTTTTATGCTCTTGGACAGCTTCATTTCTTCTGTGTGTTTTACATATTTATTACTGTATTTAATACTAACTCCACGCATACGTTTTTAAGCACATTTAAGCATATATACAGTGTTTTTTCTTTCTTCCTGTAGTTATTGTGTGTATATGTGTTGACCTGGGCGGTTAAACTGAACTACCACCCCTGTCCTGCTGGAATAGTCACATGAACACAGATAATGTGTTCTTAAATATCGTAAAATATTTTACATCACCTCCTTTTAAAGATGCAGATTACCCGCTGCAGTAATGGCAATGCATGGTGGTAATTGAACCAGAACACATTACCAAGCAAACAACAAACAAATAAGGCTTTCTCCATGTGTATGTTATCACTTTTGTTGCTCCCTGCAGCTTTGCATAATGACCGCGTCCCTGCCTCTGCAATGGCCGAGATGTGTTGAAACGGACTGCATGTCCAAAAGGCTTTGCAAATGTAGAAAACACAAGGCCATTAATGGACAACACAAATGCAACGGCCACAACGGAAGTGAATGTCAAACGATGTTGGAAGAGAAACGGGCCTGTGGCTACCTGATCCATACATGCTGCCTGATCCGTAGTGTAGATGTGCAATTCTCAGAGATGAGAAAGAAGCAAGACAGCTCACTTGTTGGCTACAGTACTTCCATTATCAGCTGTGGATAAAACAATGAGGCTATTCACACTATATTCTTTTAACCCAGGGCTATCCTTAGCTAAGAGTTGACCTTGAGCCCCTTTTCACATACACATTGTTGAACCAGGGTTAACCTAAGCCCAGGGCTGTGAGATTCACACTGCACTTCTACTAGCCCTGGGTTAAATAGCTGTTAGACCATGTAACTCATGTCCGCATTAGGATTCTTAAATTCTTTCTGTCTACTTAGCCCTGTTTCACACTGGAAACTTGTAGCTGCGAGTTTAGACCATTTTCATTGGCTAACCCTGCAAACTTGATGCTAACGCAACTCAGTCAGGGGTTACCTCACTTGGAACGTGTCAGGATTGTGCCAGTGTGAACGCTTGCTTAGCCCCAGGCTAACAGCTCCCTTAGCCTGGGCTATGTGCAATGTAAAAAGCCTAATAGGTAAGATCCAGAACATCTTCTGGATGCATATGATGTGAGAATAAATGGTGACTTCTGTGGACATATATTTACATATTTTGTCATATCAGAATTATGTTTTGGATTGTTCCCTACAAGGAATAGTCTTTTAGGCCCCCATGGCATCCTGTCACTTGCAATACCACATTTGGCTGATGAGCTCTTACAGAGGACAGTAGAACTTGTCTTAATTAATAACATTATGCATTAAACACTTTTTTCTGAAGCTGGTGATGGACGTAGCTAATGACTGAGCCATCTTGTTCCCTTCTCATCTCTGTTAAGAGTTGCACATGGGCAATACTGATTGAGCAGGATGTACGGATCACGCAGCAACAGGCCTGTTTCATTTTCAACAGCCGTTGACACTTGTTTCCATTGTGGGTTTTGCTTCCATTTTTTCTGTTAATGAGCTTATGTTTTTTTATTTGTAAAGCGTTTTGGATATATAGGTCATTCGACACGTCTCGGCCCCCGCATATTTCTGCATTTGAACCAAGTGGAACCTACCTGTCACTGAGCAGGAAGAGCGCCTCCTCAGGCAGATGGATAAGCCAGTTATCTACAACTGTATAGATTTCTGTCAAGTCCTCAGGCTGCCACCTGAAGGCTCCGCCCAGCACCAGGTGGAGGAATGTACTTGCTTTGTCACTACAGTGGCGCTTACTCCAGAGGAAAGCCTTCTCATTTTTTGTTAGACTGGGGACAGAGAGGCAATGTCGGGAATGTGTTTAGGGATACAGACAGCAAAAACAAATGAGGAGATAAAAAATCCACCTTCAGAAATGAAAAAAATCATGTATGTTAAAAAATATGAAACTTTGAACTTGTGCAGTAGTTAATAATATAATGTGTTTGTTTTCCTCTACTCACAAGCAGAGGCAGTGCTTCTTAGAGACCTCCAACATTTTCTTTTGGACTGCCTCACAAGGCTGAGTAAATACAATAGAACCAGGGAGGGCGATGGGTCTCTGATACTTCCACTCAAAGTCGTCGTAAAACTCGAGCTGGGGAAAGATGGGAGGATGAATAATTAAACAGGTAACGTGGTGGTGTTTGTCTTTTGATCAACAGAGGGCAGAGCTGTCCAGTGTTACTCACCTGCAGTATGACCCCGACGGCTTGTCTGTGGCTGTCAAACAGGGCAGGGGAGGGAGGAGCAGGCAGCTCCGTCAGTGTGGACATACTGAGCAGAACAGTACCTTTCACCAGAGTCCTAGACACACAGAAGTGCACATACTGCATGTCACTAATTATAATAGCCTAAGGGCTCAGGAAATGTTAAAAAAACTGTTTTTAAAATAGAGTTTATAAAATGTTCATGAAGTACTGTACAGGAAAAGAATATGTGAATATATCACTTGTGTGAATCAGAGAAAACAACAAAACTGGAACTTCTGAAAAGTGCAAATGCTACATTAACCGGGATCATTAGATGTCAGTAAGTAATCAGTATTATCTGCATACCATATTGACACTGATTGGACATTGCACTCCTTTGCTTTAACAGTGCGGCATACATGCATTTATTTGATTACCACTCACACTCTGGTAGGAGTTGCTTTAGCACAGTAAGTGATTTAAAAGCTCGTACTGAGGGGCCCAAGCTGTGCTCTACATGACAAAAAAACAAACATCTAAGTGACTGATTTTGATGCATTTTGTCTTCTTTGAACCTCATTAAAAAAGATTTAAGTTACAACCCCAGAAATCTGTGTTTTGTTGTCAGTTGTGGTACTTTTGGCGTTACGCGGTAATTGTGAAGGTGTGGTTTTGGAACTCACTGCCCAGAGACTGAACAGTGTCACCTGTGTGACATCACTCTTGCCTGTGTTTGCTTGGCCATAGTGACCTTTTACCTGCAACGCTAGCAGAGACCAGAAAAACATAATGCAGCTTCACAAACATCAGTTGAAGAGCGAGTTTGTTGTGTTAGCGCTGCCTTTCCTTTCTCGCAGAGTAACCACTGCTGGGTGATGAAAGCTGCTTCACTAACTGTGCGCCTGTCCCAAGGATGTCACCCACTTCAGAATACTGCATATTCAAGGATCATGAATCCTATTTCCATTGAATTGTCAAGCAAATTTTAAGTGAACTTTTGAAATGTGGCAAAAAAGAAGTGCAAGGTAGATGCGTCTCTATCAACTGGTTTGGAGAAAAAAGAAATAGGCTATGCAAAGCAGAGTTTCATCTGAAGTTGGTGGTATAGGCTACTCTATGCACTGCATGGCAAACAAGTCCCTTTAGCCATCGAACTCATCTATGACAGGAAAAATGAGAGAGGTCTTAAGGGATTTGTTTTAATTGGGCCAGTTTTAGTTGTGCCATGTCAGCTTGTATTGGCTGGGTTTCATGCTGTCTGGAGACAAAGATACTTTAATGCAATGATTCTGATGCACTGGAAAACAACGACCGAGACAAAAACCACCTCACTCAAACATAAAAAAAATATAATGCAATTTCTAATGCGATACTTCAAAATGTGCATAAAATACATTCATGGAAAACACAGCAACAGGCTCAGTCACTCCTGTGTTACCTCTTTCAGCCACAGATAGTGACTTAACAGACATTTGTTTAAATGTAAATCTTTGAGATTATTTCATTAAAGGGGCACTTGACACCAATCTACAAATGCTAGTTCAGGCAGGCACAGAAGTCATTTTATAATCACATGATTCAGACACCCTCCAATATCTCACAATAGGTGGTCCCCACAAACATTTACTACTCATTCAGTGTGCATAAAACAATACTGAGCTGATATAGGAAATGTAATTCTTCCTCCCAAGCCTACTCCTGCATTATCATTTAGTCAGATGTGATTTTTGAATTTTAAACCAGTCCACATGGAGTAAATGTTGTAGCCAACCTACCTGTCGCTGTAAAAAGGTAGCACAGCCCAGCCTAGAAGCTCGGGGCTTTTGCCTCGCTTGGAGCCCTTGAGGCGAAACGTCAACATGCTCTCATACGGCAGCTGATTTACTGGAAATGGGAACGCCATCCTAAAATCAAAAACATACAGTCATAAACGTGTT
Source organism: Epinephelus awoara (assembly GCA_035609425.1). Taxonomy (NCBI): domain Eukaryota; kingdom Metazoa; phylum Chordata; class Actinopteri; order Perciformes; family Serranidae; genus Epinephelus; species Epinephelus awoara. Next base: position 14,892,655 of record CM069298.1, read on the forward strand.
TTTTTCCCCCCAGCTATCCATTCATGTTATCTCGTAAATCATTTTCCTTGCTGTAGTTTTCTGCTAATGCTCACACATGAATTGACATAGATTACTTCTCTCTCTCTCTCTCTCTCTCTCACACACACACACACACAATGGCACAACAGACCAGTATGTAAAAGGGCCTGGATCAGAGGGTCACATAAAGAAGCAAGGACACGTAGTCTTAAAAACAATTCTGCTGAATCTACTTTAACTTCTTAAACCATGATGTAATTCTCATGTGAACAAGGAAAGGAATTCAAAGAGGAAACTGAATGTGATGAAACAACACTTACAGTAGGATACTCTAACAGATCTTTCTCTTACATGCGGTTACAGTGGATCTTGTTTCCGTACGACAAGGCGGTGCTGATGTTCTCAGAAATGCCTGTGTCACATATCTTTGTTCCTCCGTATGTCAGCTCACAGGAAACAGAGAAGCACTCGTAACTAAAAATAATGGAAAGGAAAGAGAAAGCATTAAAAGCCATTGTTCTTCTCAGGGATGTGGTCAACATTTGTGTGTGCACCTATTTTTGTATCAGTATGTCTGTAAATGCACGTATCAAAATGTGTGTCTGTGTGTGATTATAAATGAACACATACTTAGTTAACCAGGTGGGTTGTAGTTGGTAGAGAGCAGAAATATTGAACTGGACAATTTCGGTGTTGTCCTCAACGTCGAGTATTTGCAGGTTTCTGGTTACATCCTGAGCTCTGAAGTCTGAATGGAAGTTGTCAAAAAAGATCTGCAGCACTTTGAGCAGTGCCTTGTGGAGCATGATCATGGCTGGAATACAACAAATGAACATCAGTTTAAACAATTAAAACATTAACATACCAGACTATTAACTTTAAGTCACCCCTGTTTAATGTTCATAGGTAGCACACAAACATTTGATAAATGGTTTATAACATACTATAATGTAGTTATAAGCAGATGTAATGACATTTCCAAGCATTTATGAATGCACAGTTAATGTGTCAACAACATTTTCAACATCTACAGCTATGTTTCACTATATTGTCATTTATTATCTGTGTATACACCAGCCTCAACTCATGGGTGTCCACACATAGAGGAACAGCTGTTGACAGATATGTTAATACACACTTGCTTATATCTGCTTACCACTACAGTATAGTGTGTTATAAACCATGTATTAAAGGAGCTCTATACAACATTCAGAGCATATTTATGATTCAGAGTCTGGCCCAAGATGGAGGCGGCTGAGCCAGAGGCGAGAAGCTAACAGTGCTGACATTGGCAACAGTGCTGACATAGTAGACATTAACATGAGGGGGAAACCACAGGGTCGGTATTACGCTTCAGTGAAAATGGCATCCTGCCATGGTGGGTCAGTATGCCTTTTTTTTTAAGTTACACCGTATGAGCAGAGCATAGGACAGTTCTCAACAGGTCGAAAAAATTACAATTCAAACCGAACCAACTTGTGTAAGTTGAATCCCAAACAAGGGCTGTCCAAGCTCATGACTTAAAATACTAAGCCCAAGCCAGACCCCCCCCACCAAAAGGCATTAGTTGGCTTGTAACACCCAAGACACAATGGCTGTGAGGCAGGCCACGTGCATCTCCAGCGGAAAATGGACCAGCTCGGGGAATCTCCACACTATATTTCCCTGCCAGAGAAACTTCCTGCTCCAGCCAGAAGGAAGGACAGAGAGCCCAGAAAGGAGCCTGGCTGCTTCCTTTCCTTCTCTCCCTGCCAGCACTTTTTAGTAGTTATTCATTTATGTATTAAGAAAAAACAACCAACCAAAAAAAAAACACAGCCTGAGCCCTACCCAACCTGGCTGATCAGCACACATTTTTCAGTCCAAACCCAGTTTGACCCGTCAGGCTCAGGTTGAGATTGAGAACTCTACGGTGCAGAGCGGCAGCTAGCTTTGGGACATGGAGGGAGGGACTCACGCACTAACATACACTGACATGCACCCGCAGCCGGACTGGCAACCACAACAAAAAACAGAGGAGCTCAGATTACAACACACACTCAGATGTAGCGTGACTTCATTCTCAACTCAGGATGCCATTACTAAACTATATCTTTACATAAAATAGTAATTTGCTGCATAGGTGTAGATTTCAGGGGGGACGCAAGGGACAAAATATTTAGAACATGTGCATTTGTCCCCCCAATAAAAAGACGAAAGTAGCTGAGGACTTTTATTTAGACACAATCAAAGACATTTGCACCATAGATTGATGCAGAAGGACCCCAAATCCTCCCGTGTTATATGTATCCCCTCAGTGTTGAAACAAGATCTGCGCCCCCGGTTTGCTGCTATATCAATGTTCTGAATGTCATATAGAGCTCCTTTAAATGTTTCATTTATGTGGCATTACAGTTGAGACGCACCTGATTCACACTCTGACATCTCATTATGACTCTGCAAAATGACAAGGTATTGTTGATGAGACATGAGGAGGTATTCTTTTCTTCCACACCTCATTTTTTTTCGGTGAATTGCAGTGTCACACCTCAGGAGAGGTTTGCAAATAAAGATAACACAGCATTATATAAAAAGGTATTCAGTAGCTTACAGGAGAATTTGGAAGTAATCACACATGACAAAGACAAGGGGCTCAAAACCTAATGGGACTGCACTGTATCAAGATGAAGTCAGCCTTTAATTCAGAGAGAAGTTTAACATGTATGCGATATCCTACCAGAGGTATGGGATTGATTCTGTTGAGCCGGCCAATAGCGTCCTCCAGCTCCTGACACGTAAGCCCACACAGAAGATTGCTGATGGTGCGAACGCGGCCAGCGAGCACATTAACGTTCATCCCAGACTGCAGAGAAGATGAGATCAGACCCCATGTCAGAGAAGCAACAGAAAGTCAGCTCAGGACACATCACTCCTACTGATGCATCTAAATTATCCTGATGTGGTGAAACTCATAGTATACAGTCAAAACAAATGCAAAGAATCACAGTCAAACACTGCTCAGTCCTCCCTTTACTGACCTTACTTCTCATTAACTCTGTCACCTCTCTGTTGTAGCTGCTGAGCACATCCTGCAGGCTCAACCTGAGAGAGGAGGGAAGGTTAAACACACACAGATGCCATCGTGGTGGGGAACCACAAAGCAAAGCTACCTTTCCTTTTGTTTCCTACAAACAGACACTGGTTGACACATGACCCACTGAACTGTTGTCATTGTTTGTCATTCTTTGATTTACAGAACTGAAGCGCGATGGTTCTTACTTGCAGGTGTTAAAGACACAGACAGGACGCAGGAACTGGTACAGCTGGCATGAAGTGATGTCGTCCTCCACCTCAGGGAAAAAACACGGGTTGAAATACTGATTGTTGCGTAGGATTGTGGCAGTTTATTGTGTAGCGTACAGAATTTATATTAGGCACATAAAATCGTTGAATGACAGGGAGATTTTATCTTATTTTTATGACTATAAATCCAAAGAAATATGAAGTTCACCCTTATTCTATTTCATTCCTGCTGCTAAATGGCACCAGCCATGACGTGATGTGTAAACAGAACAAAGTCAAGAAGTCAGGGTGGAGGTTTTTACAGCTACAATAGCCCGGATGATAACAGGCTGGCTGAGGGCCAGACACAGGTGTTTGACAAAGCAGTATTTCCAGACCGAAGACAGGCCGTCCCTTCTTTGTAAATGATCTACACGGTGGGTGGGAACAGAGAAGGAGTTTCAACTGACTTACATCTCGGCCCAGACTGTGTTTGCGGTTGTTCGTGTGGAGCAGTCGGAGGGGGACGACTCTCTCAAATTTATAGTAGATCTGAATAATCTCGTGCATGCCCAAAAGCTCCTCACTGAGGAGAGAGATCACCAAATCAAACAGAGATTGGGGTCAAATGTAGTGACACAATAAAGGAAAAAAATACATAAAAATGCAATGAAACTGTACACATTATCATACTAGTATAATATATATATATATATCTGCAAATACATAAAAAACTAATTTTTAAAAAGAACCTCATTAGCTGGAACATCAGAGCTTATTGATAAATATTTATTCATGGATTAATGACTCACTTGTGGAGATACTCATCAGAGTCGCACAGCTTTAAATAATGATGCCCACTTGTGCTGGGAGTGAGGTCCAGCAGCTGGAAGATCTCATCGATCAGACTCTTCACTGTCCTGTTCACTGGATAAAACATTAGAGATCAGAGTCCACACACTTCTGCCAACACCTGCAGTGACTGAAGAACGAGCGAAGTGTCCTCAGGTACTGCAGCACATAACAATAATGGTGGAGTGTTTCCTTTTTTCTGCTACTTTATACTTTTACTCCACTACATTTATCTGACAGCTGCAGTTACTTTGATTTTACATTACAAAGCATGTGATCAACTAACAAAATGCAATGCTTCATTATAGACCAAAGGCCCTGCACAGCCACAGGATGGATTGGTGCAAAGCTCTGAAAGGATTTACATGAGGTCACAACACAGACGTACATAAAACGGACGCAACCTCTAAACCAACAGTTTTCAAACCTTTTGTGCCCAAGGCACGCCAAAGGGCGAGCCAAACTCTAGAGGCACACCTTTATTTATATCTGTGCACAATAGGCTCTGAAAGGTGTGTTAACACTCTTATTACAACATAAATGTTTGTTTTTGATTACTAATATCAAATAACAATTGAAAAGAACGTCCTCTATATATTTAACAAGATGATTTAAGAATTCATTTTGAACTTTTTAAAATTACATTTAAATGTAATTTCCCATTTAAATTCCCATTTAAATGGGAAATAATGTAAGATAATGTGATGAGTCACACACTTATAATTCCCAAATGTGAACAGCGACAAATAGGTTTTAAAAAAACAACTTTTAAGTTTGCCTCTTAATTAGGAAATGGATGCGCACAACATACTGATACAGTCAATTAAAAATTCATCAGTAACTTTTTGTATAGGCCCAGTTGAATATTGCAATAATAATATGTGGTTATTACAAATGTCCCATAGCATCACGGTACACCAGTTGAGATGTGTTTAAATAACGTGCTAGTAACATAAAAACAATGCCCGTGCAAATCTTGTTACAGTCACAGTTTTGTTATGTTCACAGAAAGAAAACAACTTGATCAGGTTTAGAGAACAAAAATAAATACTTGGTTCAGTTTCGGAAAAGATTGTGGTATCTGTTAAAATAACTAGGCACGGGACGCAAGTAACACAAACGTACATGCTGTGCATAGATACGTAAAGTCCATCAAGTCACGTATCCACATGGACTTTCAGTTTCACACCATGCTAACATCACTCTCCTTGCTGAAAGTCCATGTTTGTTTGACCCATCCACCGACGCTCCACCTGCCCTTCACAGGCTTTGTTGTTCATTATACTTAATTCACGTGTCCACCGCAACAAAAGATCCTCATTGACTTTGCAATGACATTGTTTTCGTGGTGCTAGCATGTAATTTGAACACATTTTGTGCCCACCACCATGTGATGTGTTGTTAAGACTTGGGTCCATTTCATATATTTAAATGAGACCATGCTGGAGGTCACCATGTGTTAATAAGAATGACAGAGTTGTAAATTATCCCACAAAACAAAATTTTACACAGTGGCCCCTGAAGTCCTATTTTGTTTTGGTTGGTTTGGTTTTTTATTAGCTATTTATTAAGATTAAAAAATATTTTGGGACTTTGGGAGCTTCAGAATTTAATACTCTAAAAGGGGCCACTTTTCCCAGTAAGTACTTCTATACCTGACACTTAAGTACAGAATTTTTACATTGTGGTTTCACTACATTTACTTTAGTAAAGGATCTGATTATAATTACTATTATTATGTTTATTATTATTTCAAGGCGTGACATTATCAAATGAAACACAGTCATCTAAATGTAACTGCCTAATTTCTTAACTGACTGTGATTACAAACAACAGTTATTATAAGTATTGTATGTGTGTTACTGTGTTGATGACTCTTACCTGTGGTGGGGAAGGGGAGCTGGTGATCGCCCCAGTCAGTGGTCACGCTGACATTAACCTCCACCTGCTGCAGCAGGGCAGGGTGGATGTGTAACACTCGACTCCATACCACACCTGAGTTATGAACGCCGTCTGCATGCCTGTACCGTGACATTAGCCTGCCAGGGAAGGTAAACAGGTTGCCAGTGTGAAATGAAAGTATGATGACAAATATGTTTTGTACTCAAACTTCCTATGTAGTAACGTGGAGTTAAAAGAACAAAAGGCAGAATTACGTTTCTGTCAGTTCATTCAAATGAGTCACACATAGAGGTCAAAGCTCCACGTACTATTTAAAGTTCTGTAACTGTTTTTGACTAATTTTAAGAGTTTAATAATAATAATAATAACTTTATTTGTATAGCACTTTTCAATATAAATAACAGTGCTTTACAGCATAAAATATCAGCACACACTCAATATCAACACAAAACACATACAATTAAACATTACATCAAATTAAACATTACATCAACTTAAGCATTACTTCATAAAAGCCTTCCTGTAAAAGTGTGTCTTGAGGAGCGATGTAAAATGAGGAACAGACTCTGAAAACCTGATTTCCTCAGGCAAATTGTTCCAGAGTCTTGGGGCCCTGATTGCAAACCTGTTGCCTTTTGTTTTCAGCCTTAGAACAGCTGGGAGGGCCTTATCAGTGGATCTCAGACTGCAAGCTGGTTTGTGTGAGGATAAAAGCTCTGAAATATAGGCAGGGCCTAGCCCAAGTCTGACCTTAAAAACAAATAAAAGAATTTTAAAATCATTCCTAAAACGAACAGGCAGCCAGTGCAGGGATGCTTAAACGGGGTGATGTGGTCACATTTTTTAGACCTAGTTAAAAGCCAAGCTGCAGCATTTTGTACTAACTGTAGATGGTGAAGTAATTTCTGGCTGAGACAGTATATAAGCTATTACAATAGTCAAGACGTGAAGAAATAAAAGCATGGATGAGTTTCTCCAAATCTGCGGCTGCGATTAAAGACCTGACTTTGGCTATGTTTCTCAAATGATTAAAACATGTCTGGACCACTTTTTTTTTTTTACATGAAGTTCAAAGTTCACGTCCTGGTCAAAAATGACGCAGAGGTTTCTGGCTGAGGGTTTTACAAGAGGTGTTAAATCGCCTATAACAGGACCTATAACAACGACACTGGATTTGACTGATTGAGTTGGGGAAAACTGTCTGACATCCAGTATTTTATTTCTGTGATACAGCTGTGGAGGGCTGCTATATTAGACTGACAGTTTAGGTGTCATAAGGGGAAAATTCTTTATACACCGTCTTTTATTTGTATCAAATTTAAATGCCAAAACTTTAACCACTGTAAATATGCAGAAACTGATATTCATGCACTTTCTTACATGGACGTTGCATCACAAAAAGAAGCCAGCCTCTTGGTGCTGCCTTGTGGAGTGTCTTGTAGTTGGATATCCCATGGGTCCTGATGTGACGAAAAGATAAATGGCATATTTTTGGCATTTACTCTGATCTTGCCACTTGTAATCTGGGTCATCTGATTCAATCACAAAGGAGGCTTTTGTCTTTGCAGAGATACTCACATGCTCTTGTATTTCCGTCCTGGAACGATTCAGTTTGTGAGCAGGCTCAGTGAGGTCACAGGAAAACTGCTTTTGGCCGAGGGGAACTCGTGTCCTCGGGGGAACAGGAGGGGGTGCAATGCCTCGTCTAGCTGGCAAACACGCACTAGGAAGTCTGGTTCTGAGAGGAAGAGGAGGGAGGCGGACTGGGGGAGACACGTTTGTGCTTTGAGGGTCTGTCCTCCCAGGACTTCCTCCCTCATGACCCTGGAGATGACCTGAGGGTTTGGGTTGGGATTCAGTTGTGGGTATGAGACCAGACAAGGTGCACTCATAAATATTGCTTTCACTGTATCCAGGAGGGACTTCAATGGGCTCGTAAATGTTGTCATCCTCAGTAAGAGGCATGGGGAGGTCAGTGCCGCTTGCATCTTGTCTCTGGATTGTTCCATATTGCCTTTGTGAAGGATCCATCACATTTTAGGAAGTGGTACAGTCCTGTCACAGTCTCAGCACGCCTTCACTTCATAGCATGGCAGAATGCAGACCTGTATGGTGTGAAAAACAAAACAAAACAAAACCAGAATTAGGAATGAATTACATTATATTGAGTTTATGACAGTTATTACAGACAGAACAAGTGAGCAGTTTTCTCACTGGAGTCTAACTGAAGCTGAGGGTTAATAATTAACAAGCTTTCAAATCTTAACAGGAACTGTACCGGTGCGCGCCACTATATCCATGGCACACTTGTGCAAAGTGAAAGTCTTCAATAGCACCATTATCATTACATCAGTTCACTGGAACTGAAACTGTTTTGTCAAAGCATAATTCAACATTTACAAATACTAAGGATCTCATAGTTACTAAAAAGATATTCACAGTTGACAAACTTTAGCTACAAATACAAAACTTAACCCTTCTGCAAAGTCTTATCTTTTTCTTTCTTGGCAACTTACCATCAAACGCTCTGTTAACTGCGTTCCTGTTAACCCATCCTGTGTCAAAGTAGTGAATGCCTCACTGAAGCCATGCTTAGCGAGTTAGACCTGTCCTGTGCCTGAGTTGGAAAGCTTCCCATCTGTGTTTCCTCACCACTCCCACTGTCCCTCCTCCCTCTTCCTCCTCCTCCTCCTCCTCCTCCTCCTGCAGACCACAACAATTTTCCCTCTGCTGGAGGAAAGAGAACATTACATGAGTGTATTTTCAGGTTTTATAAGTAAGTTCCAACATCAAATTCACAAAATCTATGTACAGTTTAAGTAATTTCTTTGACCTGATTATTGAAATCTCTTTATTGAAATTTTCCAAATAGAGCAGAAAGAAAACACAGTAATATCTGGCCAATAATCCAATAGTGACACAACAAAAAATAAAGTACGAAGTAAAATAAGAGCAATACAAAACCAAAAAAGGACTAAGACAAATACTACAAATCAAATCAGTGCCCAGAACAAGACAAAGAACAACATAGTAATAAAATAAAAATATAAAAACATATAGAAATGCACATATGATGATAAAAACAACATAAAATACTTAAATATAATATAATGGTTGCTGGTTGGACAACTGCCTGGCATGTCACAATTTAATGTCTCTAAAATACATGATCAATCATTCAGGAATATCTGGAAAGTTCCCATATCATGCAAAATTTCCTCAGGAAGCCCTTTATTATGCACCTGATTCTTTCCACTTTGACAAAATTAAGGATTTCTCTCATCCGTCAAGAGTGTGAAAAAGGTATTGGGGACTTCCTTGAGAGTGGTACTGTGGGTGGAGTTACACCAAATTATGCAATCATAGCAGATTTTCCAGTAACCCTCAACAGTGATCCAGATATTTCCCCGTCTGTACGTCTGTAATACAGGACAACACCAGAACATGTGTACATGGCTCACCGGTGCTTGGCTACACCTGTCACAAGTCGGGTTCACATCTTCATAGATCCTAGAGAGCCTAACCTTTGTGAAATGAGCATAGCGTGGAACCTTAAGGGAACAGTGTGTAATATTTTAGGGGGATTTAGTGGCATCTAATGGTGAGGACTGTGGACTGCAACCAGCTGAAAATTCCCCTGGTTAGACTTCCTTCATGGTGTTCATTGTTCAGGAGGTTTTTACTGTAAGTCAAATTATGCGCAGAGATTTCTTCCTGTTTAAAAGAAAGTGAAACTGTAATTTAAAGGAGCTATATGTAAGAAATCTAAGGCAAATAGTCATAAAATCATCCTAATATGTCATAGAGACTAAGGAATAATGTTCATATAACATACTGATCTCACCGACAACAACAGTACAGCCAGAATATTCACATTTAAAAAACATATATACAGTCCGCAAATCATGTTTATGTTTTGAATTTGTGTTTTGGCCTGTTGCGCCACCCACCGCCGTCTACCAGTCATGCAGTCAGTAGAGTCTCAGCATCAGTTACAGTTACGACTGAGCTACAGCAGCACGGCAAGCAGCATTAGCAGTGTCCCGGTACATAGCATTAGCAGCCGGCTCCTCATCAGCTGTATCCCGGCAGCAGCGTTAGCAGTGTCCCGGTACATAGCATTAGAAACTGGCTTCTCCTCCGCTGTGTCCTGGTAGCAGCATTAGCAGCAGAGAAGCCGGACTTGCTTGAACGGTCCGCTGGAAAACCGAAGATCAAGGACGTGGCGATGCGGCCCTGCGGGGCCTGTGGGCAAACAAATCAGTCTCCAGCGTGCCACTGTCCAGCAACCTCTGTATAAACATGGCGGTGCAACATGGCGATCTCCATGGATGAGGACCCTCTGCCTATGTAGATATAAACAGCTCATTCTAAGGTACTGTTCTTTGTACAATTCTTATTTTCAGGTGATTCTCCACTAAAGAAAACATACTTATTATATCATGTTCAATTTCTGCAAATGTATCTCCCTAAATACTACACACTGGACCTTTAAAGCAATTAATTCAAAGCAACCTTTAAAGCCGTAATTACTCCTACTGGAAACCTTTAATGTATTTGTGTGTAATTTTTGAAACAATAACAACTTGTAATGTCTGTAATAATCACATATATCCAGTCTAACTAAACCGGCAGCTTACATCACATCCACTCCTCATTAAGGAATGTCATTGGGCAGGTTGAGGTATGTGAGCACTACGTTTCTTTTGTGAAGGGAAATGAAAGCAGCGAGAGAGAAATGTGTGTTCCTGTATTCTACACATGATACTGTGAGGTAAGATGAAATTATTTGTTTGTTTTTTTAGCAAAGGAATGTTTTGGACGTTGTAAAGTTAAATTGCATTCATTGATTATTTGCAGTGGGTCATTTGAAACAGTAATGCTGACTCTTGGATCATAAATCTCTAGGTAAACTGTGGCTACTGTTTGACTCTCTGTAGCGATGCTAATGAGTCTTCCCGGGGTTGAGTAAGCCCAACGTGGCCTTTCAGTGGGAATGACAGCAGCAGCACCCCACTGAATGTGTCACAGAGGTGTCAGCTGAGGTGCACGGAGCAGTAGTGGTGAACTATATGAGGGCGGAAGCTGAGCAGAAAGAAATGCATTTCAACCACACAACTCCCCACATTTCACCCCCAAACCCCGGACCTGGATTTCCTGGTTACTATGCACTCATCATCGTTGTGGTACTTGTACTGATTGGATGTGTGGTGGCAATGGTAAGGATAGTTCTGCATGTTTAATTTCACATGACTGCATCATAGGTTTATCTTTGAGTTTTTATTTTCATGTTTCTCTTCAGGTTTATTTTATCAGGAGGAAGTCAAGGTTAGTTGGTTTCTGTGGTTTAAGCATCACTTTCAGATCAGTTTGGAATATTTTATGTTTTGTCACATTTTTTCATTTGTATGCTTCACCTCAGGTTAGATGAGCTGCGCCACAGGCTGATTCCTCTGTACAGCTACGACCCCACAGAGGATCAAGGAGAGTGGGAGGACTCTGCCAGGGACGATGAGGAGGAGCTGACTGTGAGCAAACCACTAAAACTTAACTAATCACACACCTCCATCTTCTACCATATCATGAAAATGTCAACTTATCCAGAATTTATTTCTAATTTTCAGGAACCTTTGTACACGGAGGGAAAGCTTGCCTTTTCATCGGCCTATGGAACGTGAACAGAAAATCAAGAAAGAAGAATGTGGCCAATTACAGGATGATTTTTTCCTTTATATTTTGTATTGCAGATGCTTTACAAACAGAGAGTGGCCGCTTTGTGAGGTTTAAAAATGCGTGGATGACACTCAACAGCTCTGAACACCACATTCCCATGTTCTGTGCAGAGCAGCAGGTGGTGCTGTGATCCTGTCTTTTGGATTTTTAGAGTCTGGATTTTGTTGTTGTTGGTAAAGACTGTACAAAGTGCATTGAGACATTAAGCGAGATTTTTGGGCAATAAACTGAAGGCTAAAATCAATTTCTTTTGTGTTTGCTTTTCATCATCACCTTCCCAGCTTAAGAATCTTGTCTTGCATATGTGAACACTTCCCCCCCCAAAACAGTTCATAGATCTCTGAGAGAAGACCCCAAATTCTATTGGATTAACTGTGTTCTAAAAAAAAATGGAAAGCATCTATTCACAACTGATAGAAATTACTTGCATAATTATGAATTTCTAATGTACCTGTGTAATCAGCAGTTTCTATCCATCTATATAGACCGCACCTCTGTGTTACTCTTTGCAAGCATGGATCAAAGAGGCCAAAGACACTTAAAAATGAATCTAATATTAAAATGAATGAAGGAAACTTTCTGATGAAATGTCTTTTTAAACAGTGTTTCAACAGCCTCTCAAAAGAATTTAAAAAGTGCAGGAGCAGAGTGCAGCAGGGTTTCTTATCTCCAATAAAATCCTCTTTTGAGACAAGAATGAAGTTAATGCTTTGAGTTGCTTGCTTGTATTTTTTGGCATGTACATAAAGTATTACCAAATGGCACAGACATATAGCACAAAGTAACGTTGATATTAATAGCTGTATTTTGTTGTCCATTGTGTCATGATTAATTTAAAGATTATATGTTACATGCTTTTCTTGATTGCTTAAACACATATCTTGAGACAATGCTCCATTTCCCAAAACTCTAAACACAAGTCCATAACTGCACACTAATTTTCACAAACTTAAAACTATCCTCACATAACATAATACTTTTACATCTAAATCAAACTTTGCCCTCAGAAAACACACGTAAGCTGTCAAAAACACAGACTACATGACTGATTGTTAAACTCTGGAGGGATAAAACATGTTAACTATATATTTTCAGAGAAATAATGTGAAACTGCACTGACTTTCCAGCTAACCCTTTCAGAAACAGCCCGCTGAGAGAAACTGAAAGCAGTACTGTAATATACTGCATAACTCTTACAGTGGATGAGGGAGTACTGCTGCTGATCTTTGCAATGCCACACTGACAAAACACGTGAGGAAGGCTTGGTGCATGTGCAGCACATGTACAGATTACTCAGCAGCAACATTCTTAACATCTCGTCTCAGCTCTGGTCAGGCCATGATGTCTCATCAACATCACACATTACATTTGCTCTTTCCAAACAGTGTGGGGAAAATGCCTTTGCCTGCCTTATCCAACCCCGGAGGGACTCCGCAGACACATCACCACGGGCACCCACCACTAGTGGAAATACTGATGCGGCCAGTTCATTGGAGGACTACCAGGTCTTCAATTATTGGAGTGTGAATTTCCTTTAATCGGACGGCATTACTGACCATCACCATATTCGTGTTAGGTTTTGCAGAAAGTGTTTTGAATATTGGAATATGTGTGAAAACAAGTCAATAGTGTTAAGAGTTTTGGGAAATGTGTCTTTCTTTTGGTAGATGGCATTATGGTTTGGGATGTGTAGTTAATAGGCTCAGTTACAATGTGAAAAACTGTAATTTGACCACAAGTTGGACGGGAATATTTGCTTTTGTATCATGTTTTTAATGTTTTGGTTGTTAAAGCAAACAGTCTGTCATTTTGGCCAGCGACTTTCAGTTTGAGCCTGTGTGTGAAAATGTGACTTCTGCCTGGACAAATGTGTTCAAGCACATGATAAACACTGTAAGCTCAGAGGGCTTCAGAGACACACCTGTTTCTGCTTGGTAATCAGAGGGTTTGCTGGTGTCTGGAGGTTCCTCAGGTTGATACGTCGTTAGTTGCTCTGGGGTTTTTTTTTACATACAGGAGGATGGGATCACAAAGAAAAAGCAGGTGAACATTGCATCTAAACAAAACAATTCAAACCTCTAACTGATGACTGTGACTAACTGTGTGTGTGGATTTACATCAGTCTGGACGTCCTTCTGTTGGGACCACACTGGTTCCTGCCCTCCATCTTGTTGGCCACAGCTCTGGTTCTACCTGCTCTGAGCCTCGACGGCCTACTGTGTCACTACTGTCCTCTGCAGCACAAAGGCAAGTCCTGCTCCAACCTCACCAGCGAGTGTCTGCCTAATCAGCGCTGCGCCAGCTCCAGAGGACATTACGGCTCCTTCCACATTCTGTCTGCTCAGGGTTGCGTGGACAAGGAACTCTGTGGCTCTTATGAAATCATCTCTTATCGAGGGGTCAAGTTAAACGTCAGCCACACCTGCTGCTGCAGAGACAACTGTAACAGCCGACCAAAGTCTGACACCAATCTGAAGACGCTGCTGGGGATGATCACAGACAAGATAGAGCACAATCACATAAATGACGTTCTTAGAGAGGAGTCTTTGGATTCATGTGCAAATTACACATCATCAGGGAGCTCAACATTACCTGCCACTGCATCATGAGTGCTTAGAGACGGCTGGGGAGAGGCCTGTTGGCCATAGGCACTCACCCAAGTCTCCAAAAGGACACTAACATTTGTCTGTGATTATTAGTATTTTTCTAAATGAGAAACAAAATGCATGAATGTTTTGAGATTACATTTTTGCTCCAGAGAGAAAAGGTGGACTTGTCAGCCATCCTCCTGGTGTAACAGAGTAAATGCTGCCATCATCTCTGTGGTTACTGATGAATGCAGCATAATTAAAGCACCCTTCCCACTTGCTATAGTTCATTTGTGTGGATTTTTGAAGCAGGTGTGCTGGGTGGGAGGTGTGGCCTGTGAGGGGAGATCTGGAGTCACTGGTGACATGAGAATTCAGCAGGGGAAGCTCTGAAAAGTTTTGACTGTTTAAGTGGAATTAAAATCTTTAAAAATGTGCAGGTGAGTCTTCATTATGCTGTCTTACTGAAATTGTTTCTGTCGTCACTTTCTGCCTTTAAATCCTTGAGTTTTTTTGAATGTGACAATCAGTGGAGATCATTAACACCTGTGTGAAAGAATGAAGGCTAGGATACTTCTAAAGGTAACATGGTGAATTTTTCTGGCTTTAGTGATGGGCTTAGGGAAAAAAGAGAAACATGAAAGAGAATGGTGATACATCAAAGTCAATATATTGGTCATGTGGAGTTCTGCAGAGCCTACAAAAACTTTTATATTGCATCTTTTATGACTCTGGAGGAGCTTTGTCAAATCTGAGATAATTACTAAAGTGATGTGACTTAATTCTGGCTCTGACACCACAAATGTTTAACAGGAAGTCTGCAAACTGCGGAAGAAGCATTTGAAATATGGGCATTTACAAGGCCAAGAAGGTCTAGATGAGTTGCATTATGGGAGATGTAGGCGCCAGTGTTTTTGGAACTTGACACATGCAGTATTTTAAATCTCTCACAAGTGCCCTCACTTTGTAAAAGTAGATCCTAGTAAAGATAAGTTATTTACAAAGCATCTAAACTAAACCCTTAAGTTAGCTCCTTAGGTGAAGAACTGTTAGGAGTAGGAGGACTTTTAAGAGGCTTAAGAGTTTTTAAGCAGAGGAGAGAATAGCAGAAGGACAAAGAGGTAACACTGAATGACAGTGACTTAATGAAACTTTAGAGATTATATTTTGCAGGGATAATGTTTGTGGTTGATATCATTAGAGAAGTGTTCACGTCTCCCACTCGACGCAAGAATGCCAGAAATGAAAGTGATCACAACACTAAGATAATAAGCAACTGTAAAAATGCAACAGTGCAGCAGTGATGACTTCAGTCTGTCTCAGCCTTCCATCAGCAGTATTCAGTCTGTGATTTCACAGTCTCATACTGTGTTGTTTCCACTGGGTGTCTGCACCTTTTTATGATCAACCAATTGCATTTTTTAGAATACTGCGTCACACCTCGCAGTGGGGTCAACCACACCTTCCCACCAAGGTAAAAGTTGCTGTGAGAGTTTTCCTAAATCACTCCAAAGCTGGGTCTCTGCTGGAGATGTTTCAGCTGAGTTAAAAGCCCTCTGAGAGTGGTGTCAGAATGTTTGTGAATACGGCCTCTGATCTTTTCTTTAAGTTGAGATTTTTATTTTTTAGAACAACAATGTTGGGTCATTAAAATACCAAATGCCTCTCTTCAACTTGCAGGCCGAACACGTTGCAGCTTGTGCACGTTGCCATGCTGTGGTTCTACCTTCTCCTCCCCTCACTGCTCTGTGACAACCTGCTCTGCTACTACAGCCCCGTCCTGGAGAAGGACAAGACATCTGAGCTCATTGTGACGGAGTGCCCTCCTGACGAGCTGTGCTACAAGGCAGATGGTCGCTATGGCAACCACAGTGCCCTGTCGGCCAGGGGCTGCATGGCGAAACGGGACTGCAGCCAGGTGCACAGCGTCCGCCACAAAGGAACCGTCTACACCATGAGCTACGCCTGCTGTGATACGCCACACTGTAACTCCTGCCCAGGGGTCGCAGCCACATCCCTCTACATCACTGTTACACTTCTAACTGTAGCTGTGATGGCCGGCAGCTTGTGACAAAAGACACCTGATGCACTATGTTCACTAGAATCTTTAGAGGTTCATCTCAAAGGGGAATTTGATTTTGTAGTTCAATACCAAGTGAGCAGTGCTCTGTAGCCTCAGCATGGAGTAATGCTGATGGTCTACAGAAGTATGTGGTGAACACCCAGTCTGAAGACACTGAGGTGTGCACCAAGCTAAAGGCAGAGATTTCAACATGTTCTTTTATATCTTGGTGACAAAAATATGTTTTTATAAATGTTTTAATGTCTTTAAATAAATATTTGAATAAGAAATTATACTGTGCTTTTTGGTTATTTTCAGGCCCTTCTCCTTCTCACACAAACACACACACACCAGACAAGGCTGGCAGTATATTTTTCTTATTGTCAACAAATATATTTCCATATACTCATGTCATCCATATACTTTTTCGTCTGTACCACAGAGCTCCACTTAGCCACACCTTTCCACTGAGTACCATGTTCCCTCATTCACAATGACTATGGGCACTGTAGTTTATTTTGAGTTAGTCCCACATACACCATCCTGTGGCTGCAAACACTTACTGGAGCATCAAACGTGTCACAATTTGCAGCTGAAAATAGTCCCCGACAAATGCAGCGAAATGATGTACATCTTTGGATCCAATGGGCATGGGCTTTGTGCTGAGTGCCTCAGACAGGGAGGGTAGGTCAGAAAGTATTTAGAAATGCACCCAATCATTCACTACATTTAGATGCACATTAATAATTTACTGTTATTCTGAATATAACAATATTCTGAATTCCTTTTGGATACTCTAAATTAGGCCTTCCCTAATGAGGCCTTTTCTGATTAAGACATGGGATGTGCAAGTATTGTGTAGAAGATTGTTTCCCCATCGATGTTTCCTGCTACCAAAACCTGAACCAAACTTTTAGCCATAACCCTAACCACGAGGGGGGAAACACTATCGGACAGGGCAACATTTTGATGCAACACCAGAATTATTTAGGTTCTAGGTGCAATCTTTGGGAATATACTGTGCATACAGAGCATTTAGAATATGCATCTCAAGTGGGGCCATACCATAGTTTGCGACACATGGCCTCTTGCCTGTTTACAGTCAGCTCTGTGAGTTGTCATAAATGTATTGTACACGAACAACCTCGTCAACAGTTTGCAAGGCTGGGGTAGACATGCATGCCCAAAACAAAAGCCCACATCTCTAGTTGGAAAGAGAAATACACCTACTTTAAAACATTATGAAAGACTTAAAATCAGCAGGTTTTGGGATGTGCATTAAAGCGACACCTTTCTGGAAATTTTACGCTTTTCTTTGCTTAGGTTAGAATGCTATTAATAAGCTGATGGCACACTAAGATGTAAGTGAATTCCACCAGAGATAAAAACTCATAATTACACCATTCTCATATGGTTCTAAGAAAACTCTGATCAATCACTGCATTTGGACCAAATGGAATGATTGGTCGAGCGTCCTGTCTGTCTTCCCCACAGGGAGGCCTCTGACTGACGTAAGCACTCGCATAACATCTCCCCCTTCTACTCTTCTCTTGGCGTGTTACACTTGCTCTCCTCTTCTGCGTATCTAACGTTACCTTGCCAATGCCTACGTCTATCATAGATGTAATGAGCACGTAATGGAGGAGGGGGAGTAGGCCTTTGGAGGGAGGTGGAGTTGCAGGAGGAGGAGGATGGGACTTTGGAGGGAGGCGGGAGTTGTGGATGTTCAAAAAATTTTTAAAGTGCTGTGTGAAATGCAAGAAACGTAAGAGTAGCTTTAATATGGCAAAACTGACCTTTTCAAGGTGGTTGAAGGAATGAAAGAGGGAGGCTGTGTTCATACAGTCGAACAAGTCCGCCACCAATAGAGCACAGTGTCTCTAGCCATTTCACTTTTCCATACATTTACCTGATAAACCACATGATGGGGCACATTAATCAGAGTATGCACGGCTGCATGTAAAGAGGAATATTAGTGGATTACTTATTTTCATTAGTCGTGTAAACAGCTTAGTAGGAATATTGCTGGGCAAAAAACAGAATATTTTGTGCATGTAAGTGTAGTCATTATTGAGATTTGCTGACATTAAAAAAAAAGAAAAGCCAGCTTTATCTGTTAAGAGTGAAGAGAGCAGCTCAAACAATGTGTACAGTATGAGGTTTGGACAGTTCTTTATTTCCCTTTTATAAGGCTGCTGGGTCTCCCCATAGTGGATATACATATATATACAGGAGATTGCTATACTGGAGTTACACTGAGGGCAGAGGGTCCATATTACACAGACTTCAAAAAACAACACTAATAGAGCCTCACCTCCAGGTATCAGAAATCAGCAGAGAGAGAGAGAGAGAGAGAGAGGGATGGGAAGGGGGGAAACAGCACATGAGAAGAGGGAAGAGAAAGAAGAGGGGAGATGATGCAGTCTGAGAGCCTGACTCGACTGCCTAATAACTTAACACTAGAAAATAACATACAGATTTCACGCACAGTGCATCTTAAATAGGTTACGTGAAGAACCATTTACCATAAATATCTGTATTTTCGGGAACCAACATATATAAAAAAATGGTTAAAAAAAACAACAAAAATCAATGTTCAGTCTTTTAATTTTTTATCTCCTTTTCCCATCGTGCAAATCCTTCTTTCGTTCCTTCTTCCTGTGTAGGCTGGGCTTTTTTTTCCCGCCCTGCCCACAGCCGTTCCAGATAAACGAGGAAAAGGAAACAGAACCCAGCACCCCCCTCCCCTCCCCCCCCTTAAAAGCATATGAATTAGTAGAAAACGAACAAACAAATGAACAGAACACCACAGTCAACTCATCACAAAAAGAACCCACAGACACACAGAACAGCAAGAACACAGTACTCTTTTTTTTTTCTTTTTTGAGCTTCTTCATCACCGTTATTCCTCTTAATGGTCAGTATCATCGTCGCGGTCTTTCTCCTGGCGTACTGGTTGGCGGCAGTGGAGCGGCCCTCCCTCCTGACGGCTCAGTGGAACTGGGAGGCAACTCTCCAATCGGCTGGTCAGTTCAGCAGTGATATATTATCTCTCAATTTCACAGTGTGGTAGGAAAAGGAGAATGAGGGGAGGGAGGGGGAGTGGCGGGGGAGGTAAGCCAGAGGGAGGTGGGAACAGGAATCATAGGAACCACAGCAACAATTAGAAAACAACTAGAAACCCCGACCGTCCATGAAAAAAGTAAACAAAATGGCCGCTTCACTCCTTTCTTCTGAGTTTCTTTCCCGCCGACCCGTGTGGTTGGGAAGGCCTTGATTGGCTGGCGTAAGCTTGATTGGATGGCCTGTGTTTGTGGCAGAAGGTAGGGAGAGATGGGTGAGGGAAGTCTAAGGCTGACTGGAATCCGCTGGTGGATGGGACTCGACAGGGCGATATGTCGTCAGGAGCAAAAGGATGGGCGTGGCGGGTCAATGTGTGGTTGGCAGGTCAGAGGGCGAATCCCTTCTTGGTGGGTTCAGGCACGCTGTTGCAGTGCCCTCCTCTTGCGGCTGTAGTAGTGACGCGCGCCGGTCTGTCTGGCAAAGTTCATCATGTAGTTTTGTTTACGGGTGCTGCGGGGATACAAAGACAGTGAAAGAGGGGGGGGAAGAGGAGGAGTGTGAACATTAGTGACTGAGTAAAGGGCACTAAGAATCCACACATTCCCATGCGCACACCCGTATCCATGCACGCAAACACACGAATGGTTGAATGCGGCTTTCATACTCACTCTCATCCATGTTCATGCTGGCATTTTTAACCATGTTTCAGCCGTAACCTCAAACACTCAACACCTGTATGGGTCTCATGGCTCGGAGAATGGGTGGCGCTACTCTACACAACTGGATTTGTTTACGGTCTGCACAAATGAGATGCAGCTAGATGGTGAACATGGTGGTAAAACTACACGAATCTAATACCAAATGTCACAGGACAAAGACATGGGACACAGAGTCTACAAACATACTACCACAGATGCTAAAGGGGGGGACACTCTGACACTGAGTGTTTGAGGTCAGAGTTAACAGCCGTCACTGGGAGAAAAGAAAAATAAGTAAACCAAGGCCATAAAAGTGCAGGATCGTGAGCAGAGAAGGGGTGGTTTTGAAACTAAGAGACACAGAGAAAAGCTGCGGAAGATCGCTCTTGCTTAGCCTGTTCATTGCCTCTTCCATCCAGCAGGGCGGTGCCAGTGAGCCAGGAGTGCAGCCAGGGCAGGCAGGGGCCTCTGCGAAGCGGGGGGGATCAGGAAGGGTGGGGGTGGGAAGGGGATGTGTGTGTGTTTGTGTGTGTGATGGTTGATGCTGTGGAGGTGGAAGTGTGAAGGCAGATGGGAGAAATGGCTGATAAACTGCATGTGTTTGAGCATGTGGGTGTGTGTGAGTGTGTGTGTGCACTTGTTTGTCAGAGTTGTGGTCAGAGGGTAGTGAGGAGGGAGCTCCTGGCTCAGAGTCATGTTGTTGTTGTCCATAGACAGACAGACAGCCATGAGTGAAGAAGGGATGGAGAGCTGTCGCAATAGTCGATCCGTAAAGCCATGCAAGGAGCTGGATGGAGGAGGTTAGTTGGATGAAACTCTCCCACCAAATGGGCCATCATTTGAGATTAATGATGCGAGGTGCCCTGCTGTGCACTGGTGTTGTTAAATGAATGAATGAAAAAAAAAAAAGATCAGTGCTTGGGCTGGAGTGTGATCAATGCTGGACCCACAAACAGCAATCTTTCTCAAGTAGGATCGTTGAATGGTGCGTGTCGGCTTGTTAATTATCAGCAAGGCCGAAAACACTGCACCAGTTTGCAGCAGAGGTAGTAGCAAGAACAAAACAAACAGATATAGGTATAGTGATGGATTACATCACACATATACACACAAACACATTGACATTTGTGTATGTGAAGTATTAGATTAAAAATGCCTTGAGGATTGTGTGAACTGCACATTCAAAATCAACGCCATCAAAAGGTTTTTTTTTCATCTGGTGACCTTGAACCCTTTTAGAGGATGCACTTAAAAAAACTGTCGAATAAAAATCTGCCACCACTCAAGATTTAAACGCTCTGTTTGTCCCTCTGTTCACTGTGTTGTTGTGAAAATATTTTTGAGCTGTCTCTGTGTGTTGGATCATTTTGTCAGCGAGCCTCCACCTGGACACTGTGAGCAGCTGGCCTGCTCGTTGACCTGCCTGTGGCCTGAGTTAAGGCAAGGGCATGAAGATGACCGTGGCGATGATGAGGAGGGCTGGGTGTGTCGGTGGAAGTGTGGGAGAGTGTGCACAGTGTAACAGGGGGGAGAAGAGAGGGTCGGGAGGAGGGGTGAGGGAGGGGGCTGCATTCAGGAAGAGGCGGAGAACTTACCTCACACTACAGCCATGCCAGAGGGAGCAGAATACAGAAGAGAGCAGAGGTTAGAGCGCGAGAGGGGAGAAGCAGGAGGAGGGGACTGCTGTCTCGCAGAAAGGTCTGGGGGGGTAGGAGCCCCGGCCTGGGGAGGCAGGGGCCCAAAGCGGGGAGAAGGGAGGAGAGAGAAGAGGCATAAAGATAGTCAGAGGTTAAAGAAAGAAGAAGTGATAGTGGGTGGGAGAGATAGAGAGAGAATGAGGCAGAAAGAGGAATGCAGAGCAGAAGAGTGAAGAGAAATGTAACAAAGATGGAGGGAAAGTGAGAGATAACCACAGGTAGAAGAGAAGACAGAGAGCAAGATATACAGCAGTAATCCATCCGTTGTATGCCAGAATGGGAGGAGGAAAAGGGAAAAAGGGAAAGAGCGAGTTTTGAGGAAGGAAAGGAGGAGGATGTAAGGTAGGATATGATGCGGCACAAGCAGAGGAGGGAGCATGATCAAACACGTCAGTGACATTAAGCAGCGGGGAGGAAAGGTGTGTGGAGCAAAAGAAAAGATTGAGCAGGAGTAGGAGTGAGAGGAAGAATGTGTGAAGGAGTGGAGGAGTGGTGAACAGAGAGAAATAAACAACAGAGCAAAGTGTGAGGATCACGGTCACTCTTTTCAGCAGACACTGTTGAAAACCGTGCGAGAGCGAGGGAGGGAGTGGGACAGGTCACGACCACGTAGACCAGGGACAGCTCAGGTTAGGCATAAATGTGTGTGTTTGTGTGTGTGCAACTTTGCATCAGTTGTACATGAAATATAAGAGTGCCTTAAGTGGTTGTTGTATGCAGCATTTGAAATGCATTGGGTACACATCTGAATGAACAATCAGCACCCACATCAGAGGGAACATTGCTCTGATACCCACAGCAACATGCAGAGAATGCATTCGAAATGCTTTATGATATTGCCATGTTGAGAATATGCTAGCTAAGTATAGACCATGTTCATGATATCTTCAGTGCCCTGCAGAATCTCCAGCTTTGCCACTTTGATTTGAAAACTGGCCTTGTCATCCACATTGAGAAAATGTTTACTGATCCTGGTTACAGACTAAAATTCACTATAAATGTAAAAAGGGGAAGAAAGAAAGACAGAAACAATCAGTAAATCAGTGCAGGGTGTCGGCAAGTTCCATCAAAACAAAAGGGAAAATTTGTATGTTTTTTTTTGTTTCCAGTAGAATGAAATGCAGGACTATTTTTGCACATGAAATGATGTGAAAATGAAAACAACGATAGACCAGTCAGAGTAAAGACCTGTCTGACAATGCTGACTTCACAGCAGGACAAAGACACACTGTCATAGATGTGAAGTAACCTTCACAGTTTCTGTCTTGTGCACAGTATGATCTTGGTTCAGCACCCTGTCATGGCTTATAATGGCCACTGAGGGGCAGGTGGGGTCACTGTAAATGCAGCCCAGTCTCCAGAGGAAAATGCTGGCATTGGACGTTTCTGCAAACCACAGATTCGTTACATATCAACGTTTCTAAGGTAGCGTTTTCTGATTATATGAGATAACTTTGTTTTTGGGAGGTAGAGAAGATGGTGGATAGTGTGACACCTAGACGAGACAGCTGACAAGCTGCAGACCACTGTTTGAGAAATACAGGCAATACAATTGGTTGTTCATTAGGAAGACACTGAGGTGTTTCCACCGCCTACTGCCACCGAACCTGGGTGTTTTTAGCAACACACTATGTCATCTCCACTGGATGTAGGTGTTTTTATAACGACCTGTCACTGCATTTCCGGTGGCATTTGTGTCATTGAATGTGGGTGTTCTATAATAAGTCATCACTGCATGTTCATCAGGGTTTGTGCCACCAAATCTGGGTGTTTTTTTAGCAACATATGACAGTGTTGCCACTGGCTTTTGTGCCACCAAATGTGGGTGTTTTAAGAAAAAACGTACACCGCAGTGTTGTTGAAATGTAATGAATTGAAAGTTTCAAAGTATCTGCAAAATAATAATATACAAATGTAACATATCCGTGGCTAAAACGTACAATGCCGACTTTTATTCTGGTGACAGGGTTGGTAAATTAGTGAATACTGTAAATTATTAATGAATATGTGAATGGGTTCTTCACATCTAAAGAGTGCTTTAGTGCAATATAGAACATTTTATCAATATTTTAAAGACTTCAATTGTTTAATGCATCTATACCTATGGCCTTTGAAAGTTTTAAGTATACTTCTCAGACTTTTTAGACATGTCATTAAGAAATACATAAATTCTTGAAGAGTTGTTTGTATGGGAGATGCATGGGTTCTACAAGACACTGAAAATATGATGATCTGACAGCAGGAGTTGATCTGTCGTACACAGAACAGCCATCCACAAACAGAACTCTTCACAGCAAAGCACATTGCAGTCATTTTTCTACTCTGCTTGCCTCACACCAGAAGCCGTGATGAGCATTTTGAACAACTGTTGAGAGGTCAGTTGTAGGTCGTAAGCAGCACATGTGTGGATGTGCTCACAGTATATGTATGTTTGGACTGTATCCCTGTGTTTGTGAGGGGACCGTTTCTACAGGTGAGGCTGAGGCAGAGGTAGAGGCGGGGGCAGATCGGGGCTCTTTTGGGGGCCAGTCTGGGGAGCCGGGGGCCGGCTTGGAATTGGGTACTCACAGAACTACTTCCACATGGTCCAACGCCCACTGGTCATGTCCTGCACCGTCGTGGCGTGGCTGCCACCATCGCAGCATCACCCCTTTAACCCTCGCCTCTCTGGAGAGACCATGGGAAACATTGCAGGGTCAGTGAGGGTATGTCAACAGGTATAGTCCCTTCAAACCAGCCTGATGAAGTTTACCACACTGGTTTAAACAGTACCACTTTCTAATAACGCACCCTTTAGAAAGGATTCAAAAGTTGAAACTGATGGCTTCATTAATGACGAATAAATAATTTAAAACGCCGTACCGATCAGTTATGAACCATCATAAAGAACAACTGAGGTTGTGAAATAGCTCTGGTTGGTGTTAATCCTCCTACCTTGTGACACTTGCACGGTCTATTTAAATTGCTTTTCTTTATATTTATCTTTAAAACTCCTCCAGACGACTTACCATCTAGAAAACAGCTGCAGTGCAAATCAATTTATTGATGTGTACAGATGCAGATTTGAGGGGAATGTTGTAAAAAAATATATTAACAACCCCCTCCAGTAAAAATAAAAGTTTCTAACCTTGTGCATATGGTGTTTTTTATTTTAGGGGTTTAATCAATGACCGGAGAGAAACTTTAATTATTTATTTTCAATTATAACTGCAGATTACCTACTAGCTGATGGTTTATTAGAAAGTGACTCCATTAACATTTGTAACAACTATACAGCATTAGTAAAAGATTAAGTGACATTAATAGAGCCATTAGTTACACCTTTATAAATGGTGCCTTATTAGTTTAATGTGTTAATGTTTGACCTGAGTGTCTCTGTGTATCACTCACAGTGGAATGTTGTAGGAGACTCTCTGGGCCTTTATGAAGTCTTTGGGCTGGTGCTGGGCGATTACGTGCCAGCTGACTCCGTTGTTGACGCTGTACTGCAGCAGCACGGCCCGGTCGACTGTGTCAGCCTGATCGAGAGCTATGTTACAGCTGTCTGTCTGTGCCACGCTGCCAATCTGCAGCACAAACATGATCTTACTGTAGAGAGACAGAGAGGGATGGAAAAGAGAGAAGGTTGAAGAAAGGGAACATTAAAGGTTGATAATACAAATCCTGATGTGGAGAGAATTCAGCTAGCTATGAGGCAGGCAGGTGTATGTTTATTTGATTAGTTTATGTACAGTATGTTTTGCTAGTACCTGTACCTGGCTCTAGTGAGGTCGAGCGGTTTGGTAACTGCCTGCCTCATCTTACAGCCATTGAAGTAAAGTGAGTCTCCGTGGGCATGCGGTGAGAGCTGCCCACAGCCACTGCCCACTCCACCACCCTGGATCAACTGCCAGCTCTCCTGAGACACACTGCCTGACTCAAAGTTGTCCTTGATGGAGCTGGGCAGGTCGCTGCTGGAGAGGGAGCAATCGTCACCTGTTGAGGTGAGAGGAAGCAGAGAGGAGGTGATGAAACCGGAGGAAATAAAGTTGATGGTGGGGCTGACATACAACAGTGCAAGGCCATGTTTTCAGCTTCTGTGATGTATGTGTGTTGAAGACGTTTCTTCAGAAAACCTGTCATATTCTGTTCACTTTTGTTGCAAATTTTCACTTTGTTCACTTGCATCATTGTACTTCACAGAGGCACGCTACTTAGGAAATTTCCTCTGAACAGTACAGATGAAAAAGAGCTGTGTATGTATCTAATAGTTTGAATATAATATGCTGTTTGTGGCCCACCATGGTGTCCCTCATCACAGATGCAGACCACTCCATTTGTGCAGTAGCCATGGCCGCTGCAGAGCCCCGGACAAGCCTCGCCGATGTAAACATGGTCCACTCCCCAGCTCTGTCGCTCTCCTGTCCCCTCCTTTTGAATCCAGCGGAACTGGGTAGCCCTGGAAATATACAACAATTCACAAAAGGCTTATTCAACTGGCAACAGAGAGAACATGGAAACACTTGAGGAGCACAGTCCTGCATCGAGGCCAAATGCCCTATCTTAGAATGTGAATAAAAATAGAGATAAAAAACCTGCACCATTTCAACAAGTTTCATTATTATCAAGCCAGTAGTTTCTCCATTATCTTACAACAAACAGACAAACAAACTGAAAGCGAAATCTAGCACAAGGATATTATTTGTGAGCTCCTACCCCGAGGAGACGTGGTCTGGCAGCTGGACCGTGACCCTGGTCCACGTTGAGCTGTTGACTGGACTGTAAATTGTGGACTCGTGGAACTGGAAGGGAGAGCAGCCCACGTTGTTGACTGAGGAGGGGAGGCACTCTGACTGTACCAGCTGCCATGAGTCGGACCTAAAGGCAGAGAGTAGAATACATTATATGATATCAAAATAAACATTTCAAATAATGTTTAGATGGTAAATAGTAGTGTAGAGTCATGCTATGATTTACATCATGTGATGGCACTGCCTGCTCTGAGTTTCAAGTAAGCTTATGAATAATGTCTATTTCCAATATAGCTGGGAAGATGTTCATGCACTGCACTTCATTTTGGATGTTGACTGTTAGAATAGGAAAGATACACCATGTGTGAAGGTGTTTTCCTTTATTCCAACTTCTTCTTACCTTGCATCCTTCCTGTACTGCAGCAGGACAGAATGATGGTCTTCACAGGTGTCTGCCTCACAGCCGACAACAATCTGCATCAACAAGAAAGATGCACAGTAAGGGACTAAAGCCTCCATGTACTGTACAGGACAAAGGACAGCAGATTTGCTGCACTACTGCACCTTAAACTGTAGAATATATCCAGGTTGCACTATGAGTTCTCGAGTGGCCAGGATGTTGTGTGTCTTGTCTTGGTTCTTGTTTGGCCAGTACAGGTGGAACGAGGGGTTTCCACAGAAGCCAGCTGTGCGCACAGCATTAGGGTAGAAACTCCAGCTTTCCTCATGAGAAACGCCCTCTGGTGAAAGGCACAGACACAAAAAGAGAAGAGGAGGAGGAGTCACAGATTTCCAGAGCATGAATTCGTTTGTCATGACAGGTGAGTTGTGTTTTCTGGTTACATCAAAACAAACAAACTCACCATCATCAAAGGTGTCAAGCAGAGTGGACGGGTTGATGTCTGACCCTCCCACCAAGATGTTGTCTATGGCCCACTGGGCCCTCTCCAGGCTGGGGGTGGCGAGGCCAGAGGAAATAGTAAATGGCTGCCACCAGCGCAGACGAGTAGCATTGGTCAGAGCTCCTTCTGGGAGGACGATGTAATCTCTTCTCACTGACACATACTTCAGATAGTCCATCTCATGCAGCAGTGTCCAGGACACACCTGAAGAACAGATTAGACAGAATAAAAACATGGAAGAAGAGAAGAAATCATAAATAGATTGATGATGAAAAAGAAATAAAAAACACAATGCTCTGTATGCACGCATGTTATTAGTGCACCTCCATCAGTAGAGTAGTCCAGCAGCACTCCCTCTTTACGACAAGTTGGACGGTGACACATGGTCATGTTATCTTCACTTCCAATCCGGGCCCAGTACTCCACAAACCTATCCGCAATAACACAGTTCAAAATGCACTCAGAGCAGCACAACATTGAAAGGTAAACAGAAAGCTTGTTGCTGTGGTTGACAGAAGATGAGTACTAACTTTGCCCCACGGAGATCCAGATCTGCAGTGACAGCCTGTCTGGCATCAGCTCCTCCAAAGTACAGGGCTGTCCCCTCTACCAACACACCACAGTCTGTACAGGGCCTACCACCCTCCAGCACTTGCCACTGAGGGCCTGCTGTGCCCTCCCAGTCAAAACGCTCCTTCAGAGATGCCTACAGAAAAAAGACAAGCATATCTTAATCTGGACCATCTTTGACAGCTAAATTCCACTTGTCAATTTTCTTTCATAATCCGATTTTTTGTCACTGAGTTGAGAGCCTGATTCTACCTTCAGGGCAGTGCTGGCGTAGCAGTTTGGTCCAGTGAATCCTGGGTCACAGAGACAGCGCTGATCCAGACAGTCTCCATGTCCCCCACAGTGGCCGTCACACGCTGGCCCGATGTAAAAGTTTTCCACACCCCACTGGATGTCTGAGTGCTGCTGGAAAAACCTGAACCGCACCGCACTGAGGAGAAGACAAGATAGGTTAGTCAAACAACATGCATCCTATTTACATAATTCATATGACAATGCTTTTAATAATTTATACGACAATAATTCAATGTATCAATAATTTAGACCCTGATGGTACAATTAAATATGAAACAGTACTGTATGTTTTGTCGAAAGCATGTGAAGGTAGATATGAGGTAGGATCTCACGTGTCAGCCAGGCTGTCGGGCAGAGGATAGACCGCTCTCTTCCAGCCTTCGGCAGGGAAGAAGACTGACGGCTGGGAGACTTGACCTCCACAGCGGGGGTCAGCAGGCAGGCACTGGGGCACCAGGTACTTCCAGGTCACTCCAAAGTCCACTGAATACTGGACATGAATTTGCCGGTCTGCATGACGCTCTAGCACGCTGCAGCCTACTGCAATCTAAATTAACACACAGATATTAACAAGGTCAAAATCATAGCAAATAGATCCCTTTGGTTTAAATTCATAGAAAGATGAAATATATTACTGTCATGGAAAAGATGTATTAGACATAGAGAAATTTATGGTGTGTGCATTGGCATGGTTTGGTGTTTTGAGAGACCCCAGAGTCCTTCACAGTTGGCATGCTTTATATAGGGAGTCTAGCGCCTGAGCTAACAGATAAGACAGGCCCCATGGTACAGTCTGGACCAGACCAAGGGTTACACAACATTGTTTTGCATTCTCCCAGTGTTTGTGATTATACATGATTCGGTATGACGTGGTATATGCTGTATAAGTTTTGTATCTGTGTTTATGCCTATGAGCTGTGCCAAGATCTTCTCCACTCTGAGATTTGTGTTGTAAAAAAACGTATATATTCAAGTTCGGACAACTACGACTCAACGAGTTATTCTTTCATTCATCAAAGTGAAGTTTGACCTGAAGTACAAATTTTACATATCAAGTTACAGTATGATGAACTTGTTCCACCAATGCAGTGGTTCCCAACTGGTGGGTCACAGATCCATTCTGAATGGATCGCAAGTGACTTGTGAACGTGTCAAGTTTGTGAAAAACACACTTTACTTTCTTTTCAAGTACAGTGAATTTCCAGCCCAAACTTTTATTCTAAAGTGCCGTGTGAGTGACTAACAGACAGTTACCTAACTGAGACAGCAAACTAACTCAATGACATGGCCAAACACAATTATGACACTGAATATATAAAACTTTGTGGACCTTGACCTAATGACCAAGGAGCAATCTGGACTCCATGGCTGGATCAGTTGGGAATCACTGCACTAACAGACATCATATAACACAAGTATGTGTTTATTTTATTATATATTAAGGCTCATTAGTTACCTTGAACTGCATGACCCAGCCCTTGTCAGGAATAATATCATGTGTGACAGCATACACCTCTCTCCCATCTGCATTGCCACACACCATCACTCCATCAGGGGAGCTGCAGAATCGCTGCACTGAGCAGTCCTCTGAGAACAACCAGTGATCGCTCACTGAGAACAAAGACATGAAGAGAAGCAAAAAGGGCCAAGAAGCTCTGTTTAATAGCGATAAAAACAATATGACATCACTGTAGAGTGTTTGAAGTGGAAACAGAGAACTTTTTAACTTTTCCTGCTAGCATTTCCAAGTGGTATTACTGTTGGCGCCACTGCTGCAACGACAACTGAATTGCTTTCCATTTACCTCAAAGCCTAGCAACTACAAACAACACAGGATACACTGCATTTTGTTTTCCACAGTAATGTTGATTGTTTCATTGTCCAGCATTTCTGCTACTGAGGATATTTACTGTAAAGAGCAAACAATGACAGTCTCTAGTAACTGAGGATAGCTACTGATAGCTACAACAGAAAAAGAAAAGTGCTATCTTTTTCCTATTTTGCGGTAGTTGACGCTTTTCCTTTAGACCGAAAAATGAGCCATGATGGTACTCGAAGGCAGACACAATTGCATAGTGAAAGCGAGGCTTATAGAAAGCCAAAATATATGCTGATTGTGTCATTATGCATTGTGCAATCAATATTTACTTCATAATGGTAAATAAAAGCAAAACTGGTCTATTTCCACTTTAATTGAGGTACTGATTCAGAAATACCTATGGGTGTTTCCTCCTGCTCACTCAACTGCCCTATCCTTCCTGAGGTCCCGTCAGCAGGAGCTCTCTCATGGTTGGGCAGTGCTACCCCTCCAAATGTATCAGATATTTGTGCTCGTGGGTCCGAGCCTGCGATGAGGACGTTATCCAGAGCCCAATCACTGTGGTCTGCTCCCTCATGTTGTGGCTGCCACCAGCGCACACGCACTCCTTCCTGACGGGCAGCAGGGGGCAGCAGCACATTTACAAACCTGAGCACAGACAAAAAGCAGGAGCAAAGTCACAGCTATCCTGCTTCTCTCTTCACTTAGTTGCACACAGGGAGTTATGTGTTCATAATAAAACTCACCCAGGCTTGGTGTACAGATCGTAGAAGATCTCTGTCAGCAGGTGCCAGTTGATTCCTCCATTCAAACTGTACTCCAGGAGCACACCCTGGTTACGGTTGCTGGGTGGGATCATGCAGCCGTACATGAAGTAGAACTGGATGAACTCAGCGTTGGTCAGGTTCAGGTCCACTGTCACCAGCTGACGGCTGCAACTCTATGCACGGACACATAAAGAAATGCAGTCTGGGTAAATCAGAGCTCAGCCAGTGTAAGCCTGTGATGGATGGAAGCCTGTTTGTGTGTCTCTCCTTTCATTTCTCTATTTGTCACCCTTCTAAAAACAAATCCAACAGGTTAAAACATGTTTGTTATTTTCTATTACAGCGAGCATTCAGGGAGCCAGCAAAATAACACGGACTTCACTGAAGTTTGAACTTTCATCAAAGCTGTATTTATCTTGATAAAGCTTAAAGCAGGACCTTTATCGGCTGCTCTTAAGAGGTTTCTCTGGCAGTGTGTCTGTCCACTTTAAGATCAGCCTGTCAATAGGTATCCTTTTACAACACTGCTCTAAGTGCCTCGGGAAAACTTAAGCTGACATAAAGTCTGACAGCTACTTACTTTGTGGTCTTTTATTTAACAGAGTGATACTTGAAGCAGCATTTCTTTAGACATTGTTAGATGTTTCTCTTGTCTAACTATATATTTCTGTCATCTGTTGTTGCTTTAGCAGCCTTTATTGTCTTTCAACCCCTACTTAGCATGAGTGGAAGGTCGATTACATTTATTTCAATATATAAATACATTTATTTGAATTTATCTCCCTTCAAATTCCTGGTTTGAGAGTATCTCAGGATAGAAAATGTTCTAAGAAAGTAAAAACAATCAAACAAAGACGGCTGATGTATATTTACCCCACTGAAGTGCAGTGCAGCTCCAGAGGCCACGGCTCCACACACAGTGCTGAGCTTCCCACCAGTCAGTACGTGCCAGTGGCTGAGCGAGGGAGCGCGACTGAAGCTGTCCTTCAGCTGGGAGGGCAGAGGGACCACGGGCTCGTCGCAGTACTCTCCACCCCACTCTGGGTCACACCTGGGGAGGATGGTGGAGTTGGATATAAACAGTCAGATTCAAAGACAAGCTGGTCATCAAGCCTCTGTAAGTTTAGACACACATACATACTGTATACTGATACTTAAAAATATAAAGCATTTTTTACACCTTATTGCTCATTGCAAGCAGACATTAACGACTACTACTATTTCAGACATGGACATTAAACACTTGGTGTATTCATGCATGAGGCTGCCGTTACTTACACACAGGAGCTCTGTTGGCAGCGTCCGTGTCCAGAGCACATATCTGGGCAGCCATCTCCAATGTAGAGGTTATCCAGAGCCCATGTCTGCTGCTTGTCAAAGGGAGCCTGCTGGAACCAGCGGAACCTTGTGGCTGGAGACCTAAAGACATAAATCAACGTCACAAATACTTCAGACAGTTTAAGTTGAAATACACAGTGGCAAAGAATGAAACTAAATTCTGACATGGCAATTTCTGATTTTGTATCAGATTGTAATGTTGCCTAACTGTGTTTGAAATGGAGCCGCTCCACCACAGCCACTTACGAGCTTTGTTAGAAAATCCGATCAGAATCATGATATTATAAGCAACACAAGTTTGTCAGTGTGTCTGAGTGAAGTATAGAGCAGTGCTGACCTGGCATATGATGGGATAGGCAGAGTAATACGACCCCACTTGTTGAAAGTGTCAGAAACCAGCAGCCTCTGCAGGGTGTATGAGGAGCAGTCGGGGCTTGTAGGCAGACAGTCTCTGACCACAGGCTGCCAGGTCAGACCCAGATCCAGAGAATACTCCAACTCTACGGCTGCAGTGAAAGAAGAGGAACACAACTGTCAACATTACGTATCTTCAAGAAACTGCATTAACAACTTCAAACATAAACAGCTTGACAGTCTAAACAGTAAGTATAGAATGTCAGGAATTGTTTTAACATCTTTATTTAACTGCATTTCACTAATTATGGCTGTTTTAGTGAAAACAACTAGAAAATGTTGAAATCACAGACATGAGAACTAAACAAAAAAGTTGAATTTACATGTATTTGACAATTATTTCAGTAATTCTTTAAGCAAACATGCAGCACCTTTGCTACTTCCAACCTCTCAAATGTGAGAATTTGATTCCTTTCTTTGTCATTTATAATAGTAAATGACCATGTTTTGGTTCTGCACTGTTGGTTGAATAACTCAAGCGATGAAAATATAATTCACCTTGGGCTGTGGGATATTTTAACAGACATCTTTTGCTATTTTCTGACATTTTATGTACAAATTAATCAAATACTCGATTGATAAAAGGAATCAGTAGTTAAAATAACTGTCAGTTGCAGCGCTTTCCATTATTGAATATTATTCACAGTTAATTAATTATTGCTTACAGTAGCAGGAGTTGGTGACAGAGCAGGAAGCTGAAAAGTCAAACTGGATGAAGGCATCTTGACCCAAACTGATGTCGGTGGTGACAGCGTAGCGAGTGTTGGACTTCTCTATGAATGCGAACGCAGGCCCATCAGAGCCACAAACAGGCATTCTGGTTCCTCCAGGGTGGAGGAGCCATGAGCGCCCGTCGATGGAGGAGAAATCATCTTCCAAAGGTCCCCAGCCACTGGCACTGCCCCCTACTACCACCTGGGGAATAAAAGATACATGTTTGCAAAGTAAATGTGAAGAAGGAAGAGAAAGTGGATTTGTCAGAGGGATGAAAAATGAAAGTCTGGTTGGATTACAGCCATGATGTTTCAATGCTTGAATGAAAATGATTATGAGAGTAATAGCTGGATGTATGGTCGATGGATCCTCACTTACTGTACCTGGTCAATGACCCATGGGCTGTAGAAGTGACCGTTCTCAGAGGGCTGCCACCAGCGGAGGCGAGTGGAAGGAGTGCGGGCACGCAGCGGGATCTCCAGGGCCACCAGGCGAGCCTGATTACTGCTGTTGCTGAACAGAAATTCTTGCAGGAGGCCCCAGGTAAGACCTCCGTCCACAGAGAACTGCAGTAACACCGGCTGGGAGCGAGGGTCTGGAGCCGCCTTACCACAGCCAAGACGGAGGAAGAACTGAACAAACCTGCAGAATGCAGCCATTAACACGAGGTTATCACTGAGGACTGTAAAGTCAACAAGTTATTTTTTGATGGTGTATAAGTATATGTATTAAGTTAGTTAGTGCATGTCTTTATTTGTATGTGTGGCTGTAGCTATACCTGGCATTTGCCAAGTCCATGTCATTGGTGACCAGCATGCGCAGGCCGTCCTCGCTAAAGAACAGGTGGTTCCCGCTCGACATGATACCACACTTTCTGGATGGTTTGCCACCGCTCAGTAGTCTGAAACGCTCAGCATCCACAGCTCCTCCTGGAGACATAAGTATGTCCACAAACACACACATAGAAAGCAACAAAACAGTAAACACACAATCATGAATTCATCATATACTGTATAAACAACAACAAAAGGGAAACTGCAACTCCAACAGCATGCATCACATTCCATTCCAGTCCACATGATAATTCTCAGTGCATTATTACCACAGACGAGGATTTCTCATAACTCTTACACAATAATCCATCAAATGCCCTAAAAAACATACATTCTGAATGAACTGCCTACTTCCTAATAGCTTTTTGTGTGCATCTGTACGTTGGCGTACCTTCAAAGTCCTCCTTCAGGAAATCAGGGTTGGGAGTGTCAGGCACAGAGCAGTCAGGTCCAGAGTAGCCAGGGTCACACACACAGTGGCTGCCACCCACACACGCCCCGTGACCATTACACATGTCCTGACACTGTGGGCCGATGTAGACGTTGTCTAATGCCCATGTCGGAGGAGCAGAGCCAGTTGAAAAGAAACCCTGATACCAGCGGAACCTCACTGATCTGCAGGTGCGTCAGAATGCATGGATTAGAGAGTGGCAGACAGATAAACAGATATTATCTTGTTAGCGTTAAAAAAGATTTATGTCCAGTCCTTACCCACAGAGGCGAAGCTTGCCAAAGTGAATGACCTCCCTCCTCCAGCCCTGAGTTGTACCAGGGAAATAAATGCTGGCAGGGTGGAGCTCTGTGGAGCACAGTGAGGAGGGCTGGGGCCCACCGGCACACAGCGGCACTAAAAGGTGCCATGTGGCGCCAAAGTCCCGTGAGAACTCAAGGCGCACTGGGTGGGCGGAGGAACTGTCAGCTGTGCAGCCCACATTAATCTGCAGAGACATAAATATACATAACATCGGCGAAGATGATGAAGCATGATTTATGTTCTGAATGAGTAAGTGTTTTGATTGTTACTTTGGAAAAGAAGTCATCAAGGCTGTGTTTGTGTACCTCAAACTGGATGATAGTGTTCTCATTTACGTCAATGTCCCTGGTGGTAATGGAGTGCTCACCAAGCTCGCTGGAGACAAACACCATGGCTGACTCATCCTCCTCCCTGAACCAATCACACACACCAAGATTAATCAAGGGTATTAACAGCTTTTGCATAAAATCCAAAACACTGTTAAGACAGGATCATTGTCAACATTCAAAACTGTTTCCTTACAGTCCAGTCTTCTGGTAGGGGCAGTAGAGGCCAGTGTTCCCTCCGGGGAAGAACAGCCAGTTGGAGTCATTGGGACCTTCCTCAAAGCTGTCTATCACCACCGGTGGGTTGTGCAAGGAGCTGCCATCAATGATGAGATCATCTATTACCCACACCTCCTCCTTCTTACCTGAAGGGCATAACAGCGTGAAGATTATTACACACTGATTCTACTGGTTCAGGAGGCATGAAGAATGTGGTAAAGAAACAGACAAGACATGAAGAGCACAGACTGTGTGAATTTTAGTGTGCAACAACACACAATGTGTCCACTCACCGCTGTTGTAAGGCTGCCAGAGTCTGAAGCGGGTGGCGTTAGTCTGAGCACTGGCTGGCAGCGGCAAGTGGAGGAACAGAGTGTCAGTGGAAGCTGGGAAGTAGAACTCATCCAACATCAGCCAGCTAATCCCTCCATTCACAGAGTACTGCAGCAGCACTGAATGGGAACGCTCTGGAACACCTAGAAAAGCCCAAAAGAAAAACTATTTTAACATTATCCTGAGAAAAATGCGTTT
The DNA here is from genome assembly GCA_035609425.1 of Epinephelus awoara. NCBI lineage: Eukaryota > Metazoa > Chordata > Actinopteri > Perciformes > Serranidae > Epinephelus > Epinephelus awoara. The sequence continues at coordinate 14,928,722 of CM069298.1, forward strand.
TAATCAAAACTACAGTTCAATCAATGTGATCCCATCAAATTCTTTAAATTGTGTTGCTTGATATGTGTCCGGATGGTTCTGGTAATCCATGATTTTTGATTGTCGAAAGACTTAACTGTCCACATGTGCCAACCTTAACAAGATGCTTGCATGGTCACTTCTCCTGAACACAGTCAGCGCCGCTCTGCAGCCTCCTTTAAATCATGTAACTTTATAGCAGTGATCCAGGATCAGAACAGCACCCTACCTACACACTAGTCCTCATTCACTGCAAAACACCCTCCTCTCACCAGAGTTCTCTACTGTGACATCCTGTTGGAAACTGATGCGGCACAGTGGTAGTTCAGTTTATTTCCAACATCTGTACAAGGAGTAGCAGGATGCTAGCTCAGCTGGTGCACCACAGTCCAACACCAGCCACAAAAAGCACCATCAAGACTTGCAAAATAGACATTAGAGGTTAAATTTAGCACAAATTTAGCAGCGCCTGCATCAACAAACATTAATTACACATAACATGCAGCCGCTTTCTGCCCCGTCTCAATGCCTGATTCAAAAAAAATACTGCACTAATGATATTACAGCATAAACACACCCACAAAGTTTTGCAGCTGAGTGCAATTTTCTCTTTCTTTGCATGTGATTACAATTACCCACCCATGTGGCAAAGTTATTAATGTTGCCTCTGTGCCAAAAACACAGCGCAGAACACTAGCAGAGAGAAAAAGAAAACTTAAATATTCAATCTGTGAGCTACAGGTCCTGGACAACAACATGCAGAGGCAGTCCTCAAAACTAGAGGCAGGGAATTTAAAGTTGACAGAGGGAAAGGGTATTTGGGGTCAGTCAGTGTGCTTCAGTGTACTCTTTGAAGACGGCGCTAATAATTTCACTGTGACTGCATGCGGCCATAAGTGCTGAGCTTTGCAAATTGGACTGTTTTTGCAATTGCGCTTATTTGCATAGCAGGAAATTTTGTGCCAAATGTATGCATATTGCCTTTTTTAAATACATGCAATCAGCACAGGATGCTATTTTGTGGGTGTTTTGAGAATAACAAACTTTGTTTTTGTGTCTTTTGTGCAGGTTTAGAGGGAGCAAAATCCTTTTATGAATTTGACTGTGAGTTATGTTTTACCTTTAGTGATGAATTTGAAGGAGAACTGGATGTAGAGAGTGTTGGTGCAGTCCAGATCTCGTGACACTAACATTCGTAGGCCATCCTGCAAACAAACAGATGAGGATTACACTGTTGGTCAGTTATGAAGAGTCAGTCATCTAAACATATCAAGCTGTATCAGTGTGATTTAATTGTATTATTATTGCTCTGTATGCTCTCTGGATGGTGTTCAGGAGCCCTACCCCTTTGAAGATGAGGGCAGTGCCAGATTTAAGAGGCTCTCCACTCAGAGTTCCCCTCTCTGCTCCGTACACCTCAGGCCATGTCTCCTGCTGCAGGTTCTCATTAAAGTCCTCTCTCAGCACAGATGGCAGTGGGGCCAAAGGCACACAGTGTGCACCTCCATAACCCTTGTCACACCTGTGTGAGAATGGGAGTAAAAGAAAGGTTAAGTAATATTTACATTTAGGCAGAGGAGTAAAAATGACAGAAGATTAAAACTGATCAGCTGTGCAGAAAATCCTGTTTTACTTACACACAGCGTCCGTTGTCACACAGACCATGTCCAGAGCACATCCAGGGGCAGCCAGGGGCAAGTAACACGTTATCTAGAGCCCATCCTTCTGCCCCTGGGGTGAAGTGGGTCTGGATCCAACGGAACCGAGTTCTGGGCGAACTAACAAATACAATAGCAAGTTATAAAGAAAAGTATTGTCACAACTTAACGCTCTTTCCGAGAAAATACCAATACTATCTACTTATTTTGGGTATAAAAGTTAAAAAATGCGTACTTAGCAGCACTGGGCAGGTAGACGGTGATCCTCCTCCAGTGTTTGTACTGGGTCGAGGTATAAATGGAACTCTGAGTATAACCAGCGCAGCCAATGGCTGGGGGCACACACTCTGGGGTGATGAGAGACCAGTGATGGCCACAGTCTGTGGAGTACTCCAGTCGCACGCCATGGGAGAAGGAGGTGGACTTACTACAGCCCATACTCAGCTCGAACTGCAGGAACGAAGAGCCTGACACCTCGAAGTCCCAGCTCTCTGCATATCTTGGCTTCTCTGCAGACACAGTGTAAAAGCAACGTTACATTTTTTGGCATTTACTATAGCCTGATCTTAGTATCCATAATAGGTTACAATGATATATATATATTTTTCTTAAACAGTGCCTCAACAAGATAACTTTTATTACTTTTATTTAAAATTTGGTTTAATCAAATTTTGTGGCCCCTCCATAGCCCTGACAAAATAGGCTAAGGGCTGTTATGTATGTTCACTTTAAATTCATGTGCTAATTTCCATGTTGTCAATGCAACATGAAATGATGAGTGTATACCAAAAAAACAGTCAATACCAGTCCAAATCCAACTACAGCCTTTAAAATAATTGGCATTGTTGAGGTATGTGTGAAATGTGTGCATGCTTTAGAGTATACGAGAAAAGCCATTGATTCTGACAATCAGTGCTTCGAGTGTTCACACAGGGACATGTGAGCTTTAGGTTTATAAACGTGTTGCCAAATTGATCTGGCTTTGCACGCTTAATGAATGAGCCCTGTTGTAATGCAATATTTGTGCAAAGTAAATCCGCTCACAGCTTGATGCGAGCATAAACAACAGGCAGGATGTTCATTCAGGTTTGCTCTCATTAATAATGCAGGACCCACGGCGCCACAGTAAATGGGTGATTCAATTTCAGCCCTTTGTGTGGGTAATACTGTGATGTCACTGCAGAGCCGTTTATGTGGTTTGTTGTGAATTTATGTGTCGGTTGTTTACTGTATGTGCATAAGCATGTATGTTGTATCTGTTTACCATTTTTTTTATCATGCAAAGTCATCTGTCCAGCTGTTTTACAGGAACATCCTGCTTCACATTGATTTGAACACATTTACACTGCAGCTTCACTGAAGCTGTTGGGTGTTAAGTGTCTTACACTGGGGCCACTTTACAGTGATTGTTTAGGGAGTTACTCCTTCATCTTCCATGCAGACACTTTCTGAGCCAGTCTAGGAGGTACAATTGACAGCCCTATAGTTGTATGCCCTGCAGCAAAATGTTTGTGTGACTCACTATCAATGGCCTCAGAGTTGAAGGTTAGTGCTGTGTCCAGAGACAAACAGTCCACAGTCACCTCCCCTCCCTGAATGCGATACCAGTTGTGCCTCAGAGGCGTTGTGCCATCAAACTTGTCGTGGAAACCTGTTCTGGAGCTGTCGTTCATACCAATCAAAACATCATCCAAAGCCCACTGGGCTGAGTGTTTCCCTACAAGGATGGAGAGGGAGAGGTAAACATGAGCATTAAAGCTGTGATTTCAAAAAGATATTGTAAAGTCAGTATCGTGCACCCTTATCATGCACTAACCTTGCTGTGGCTGCCACCACCTAAACACTGTGTAGGGGGTTTTGGCTGCAGGTGGCAGCTCGATGGTCACCACCTGGGGCTCCAGGAAGGAACTAAAGTCCAGTTCCCTTATGAACTGCCACTGGACACCATTGTTGGTAGAGAATTGGACAATGACACCTAGACTCACAGAAAACAGTAGAGTTGATAGTACTTCTAAATGGGAAAAACATTTTTTACAGACAGAGATACAGACCTAAATAAATTTAGCCAGAAATAAAAACAATACAATATAATGCAGTGGAATCAAACAACAGTCCAGAGGCTCTGATTACTACAGATAAGCTGTTTAGGAGGCTGGCAGTGTTTTATCTGACACTGCAGAAACGATCAGATTGAGCCTTCAGCACTGCTGCAGGCTAAAGACCCACATTCTGCTGATGGGTGAACAGAATAAAACAGACAACACTACACTTTGATTCTCCATTAGAATAAACACGCTGACAATGAGGACCAGATCTGTACCTACACAGCTTTGGCTGAATCACAAGACTGATCAAAGACAAAGAGTGAGAAGGAACAAATGGAGACAAGCCAGTGGTGAACTGATCAGATTAGATGTGGAGCAGCTCTCTACAGACTGCACTGTTGAGGGACAGCCACATGAATGCAGCAGAGGGCCTCAGTGCTGTGTGTGACAATTACCTTCGTTTCGGGAGCGTGGCCTGGTGCAAGTTGGCCCCAAACTCTTGCTGCCGATTCGGATGTAGAACTGAACCAACCTGTATGTAAACAGTAACAATTACATATCGATTTCACATTGAACAAACAGCTTTAACTGATCTAACAGACAAGAGATTCACAGATGTGAATTCCACTTACCGTGTGTTGGTAGTGTCTAGAGGCACTGTGCGTGCTTCTCTCCTCCCAGGGCTACTGAAGTAAAGAGCTTTGCCCTCACCAATGATGCCACAGCCGCCTCCAATTTGTCCCCCACTTAGGCTCTGCCAGAGTGGACTCAGCTTCCCCTCAAAGCCCTCCGTAAGTTCTGTGGGACTGGCTACAGATGGGACACAACTGTCCTGCTCCACTATGGGAAAAAACAGGGGCTCATAAGCTATAAAACATAAAGATACATGAAACATATGATCCTTTTTTAATTGTTTTTGGTTTCATCTTTGTACCTGTGTATCCCATATCGCAGAAACAGACTCCAGAGATACAATCCCCATGTCCCCCACAGTGGTTTGGACAAGGCTCAGAGATGTAGACCCCGTCTAAGGCGAAAGCTGGGGCATCTCTGTACATGCTGCTCTCCTGGAACCAGCGAAACCTGGTTTTACTGGGAAAATGAGGGGAATGGGATCAGGGAATAACAGAGATACAGCTGACACCTATATTTCACCAGTCAACTACTGTAACTGCATATTCTGTGTCTTAAGAAAACTGATAAAATCACTATTACAATTTAGCAGATCCAATTGCATGCCTGTTACCATAGCTACCTGGCTGCAACATTGCGCGGTATGACCACAGTGACCCTGGTCCATTGTTCATAGTCTCCAGTGTTGTATACAGTGGGTTCTCTGAGCTCACGACCGCTGCCCTCACAGACGCCTGCCCCTGGGGTTCCTGGGTAACAGCCCTCTCTCACCAGTGCCCAGGTACGACCAGCATCATGGGAGTACTGCAGCATGACTGGAGCGGACGCGCTGAAATCTGACTCACAGCCTATGTTCAACTGGTAGAGAAAACAGTGGACAGAAATGAAAGAACAATTTAGGTCTGATAAAGTGGTACTGTGTGTCTGTTTCTCAAAATTACACCAATAGAAACAGAATGGATAAAAAGGACACTGAACTGTCTGAATACTTCAACGGATAATGGCAATTGTTGTTGACAACATGCACACATTGGTTGGGCCCTAAAACGAGTCACACTCACTAGTTTGGGAACACAGTTTAGGTCTAATGCTGCCATAAGTGATCAAATGTAATGACATCTTTGCACAGTGAGTAAATGTTTTTAGAACTGGCAGTGTTGGGGGTAACGTGTTACAAAGGAGGTACTCAGATTACTTTATTTATGTCACAGGTAACATAACGCATTAGTTCTGTGATTCAAGTAATTAGTTCTTTAATTACATTTTTTAAAAAAGCAGTCTGCTACTTTTAAAGGTCCCATATTATTCTCATATTCAGGTTCATACTTGTGTTTGGGTTTTAAAGAAAACATGTTGATATGCTTTAATGTTCAAAACACCTTATTTTTCATACTGTGTGCCTGAATATAGGCTACCTGTAATCACCAGCAACAGTTCGGGTCTATGTGTGCTTCCTGTCAGCTGATGTCATTCCCATCCGCTGCAAAACAGTCCGACCAGATATACAGAAGGACCCATTTAGAATGTTTATGTTTCTATTGGTCTATAAAGTATATTTGTGACATCACAATTTCACAGAAATCCTGATGGCTTGTTTAAAGGCCCAATTTCTGAGTACGAACTGTGAGCATTTCTCTGTGGACTGAGTGTTAACATACTTTTAACAGTATTTATTTAGCACCAAAGCCTGCTTTATTTTTAAGATAGTCAATTTGGTGAAAGAAAGAGACTTGTATTGGTGTACAGTTGTATTTTTCTGATTAGAAAGGAAAACGAGGGTAAAAATTTTCCTTTGCTTTTGCGATTTTATTTTGTTAATGAAGATACGCACAGAGGCAGTTCAGTCCCTGCACGGACACAACTCCCAGCCATAACGAGATAATCCTCTCTGGCAGCGACGCACTGGAGATAGTGCACAAACAACACCTCTCCATGCTTTACACTTCTACACTGCTCGTTTGGTCATTTCTGCAAAGTTTGTACTCGCCAAAAGTTGGTTTAAATTACATGAAAGTTATACAGAAGTTAGCTCGCTGCAAAGGTTGCAATGGCAATGGTACATATAAAAATGGCCTCCGTTCTGACCATCCTGCTATGTTAATTTAAATGGGGATTTAGAATAAGAGAGCCTTTTCTGTCATTGTATTATGCAGGAATGAAATTATGACAATGAAATTTGGAGTGCCACTCTTGGTTGGTGGATAAGAGTTAAAAAGAAAAAAGGGCACATAGCATGCAATTAAAAAACATTAAGCACACTGCAAAAGCCACATTGCACATAATGTAAAACAGGTAGCTATGAAGTGCCAGAGCCAATAAATATAAAGTGCCAAAATCAGCACAGTAGTTACTGCACAAGTCCCGGTAGTTATTACCATGTAGAAATAAAATATATTGAGTGTTGTTGTGAGAGTACACTATGACTCTTCATTTTGTATGTTGTTTGATAGGAGAGCAAAGAGCTGCTGCACTCATTTGCACCGCCATCTTGTTACCCTTAGCTCCCATTTTATTTCTATGATTGCAACTCTAAAATAACTTCTGCCTTTCTAGTTTTCACACTTTCCATGTGGGTACCTTGAACTGAAGGGTGTATCCAGGGCGCAGAGCCAGGTCCCTGGTGACAGCTACCCTGTCCCCATCGGAGCGCCCGAACACCATGGCGGAGGGTGTTGGAGCACAGAAGCTGTTGTTGCTTTCCCTCTCCATGCCTTCATTACCCAGCATCAGCCACACACTCATCTGGTTCAGAGGGTAGTCGAACGCTGGCTTCTCGTAAAAGTTCTGTAGAGACAGAAGACAGGCGAGCTTTACTGTAGTGTTTGGTGTTAACGGGTGACAGTGTCTGCAACAGAACATATTTCTCATAAAATAAATGGAAACACTTCTGCAAAGATTCAAGACCTTACGGCCGTTCTTTCTCAGTTCAGCTGACACTTTCCATTACAACAAAAGTGTATCTCAAGATGATGCACGAGGTCAGAGCACAAGTTAAAGGTAGAACAACTCATATTGATTCCTGACCTGTGGTAGAGTTGGATTGGCCATGGGGATGATGTGTTTCTCCCTCTCTGACAAAATTATGACATCATCAATTGCCCACTGGTCATAGCCGTCCCCAGAGTGAAGAGGCTGCCACCAACGAAACCTTGTGGAAGGTGTCTTCGAGGCCAAGGGAAGCTCATAGTGGACAAAGCTGAGAACAAAGGAAGAGGCAGGTAATTGAAGATTCTCTTCCAAAATTTAAAATCATTATAGCCACATCCAAAACTTTTCATCCCCAGATTTCTTACCGAGGTTTAGTAAAGTCAGTGAAGTACATCTCAGCGATGAGGCCCCAGCTGATGCCTCCATCATTACTGTACTGCAGCAGCACTCCTTCCTCCCTGCTGTCTGCCTGGTTACACTCTGCCCAGTCTCCGCCCACTCGCAGGTAGAACTGTACAAACTCCGCCCATTCAGTGTCCAGGTCCCAACTCACCAGCTGCCTCAGCCCAGCCTGACAACAACACACACATGTAATTGTACATATTAAGGAAAGGAGGATCAACTAGGAGCTGCACAACATAATGTGGGTAAACGGTAATATTATTTGTTGGTATTGTGGAGCAACACACTCTTTAAGTGGAAACTTTGTTTGGCCAATATGTTTGTCAATCCTAGAATAAGTGTTACTGGAATAAAAATGAGAGGCTTTTCCCTGGAAACAGCTGCAGCAAGAAGATTTCCAGCTATGCGTACTAAGAGCTGACAGAGCTGACTGAAAATTGCATGTACACATATTCTATAGAGCCATGATGTGATTTAAAAAAAATCTATACATTTTCAGGGAAGACGTAATCAGAGGTCAAAGGTCAGCAGTTTCTGGCAGGAAAAACTAGAGAGTAATCAGAGATTGCATACTGTTCCTCCGCCAAGTTTGCACAATCCTCTAAATTAGGTGTTCTGACAACACAAAAATATTTTTACATTTGTAATCTGGATCTGGATTTGCACCAAAACACACAGGGACGATGATCAGATTCATGTGTCTGATTTATGTCTTAGATGTAAGTGTCATAGTTTACGGAAAAATCTAAAATTGTTAAAAAAAATGCTGCGTTCTTGCAATATTAAGAAATTGTTTAAAAAGTTCTTGGATCTGCACCTGGATCTAGGTTTTTATCAAAAAGATAATCACTTGTTTCTTTGCCCGTTGCTTAACTTTCCACCAACATGACCTCACTCTTTGTTGGATACACTGATACAGTAACTAACAGAAACACAAAGGACCAAAAACATTCTTGAAGAAAGCAATCTGATATTCACTTTACCTTGCTGAAGTACAGGGACGAGCCAGATGAGACCACTCCGCAGCCCATATCAGGGGTGACCACCTCTCCGCCAATCACCTCCTGCCAAGTGGCCAGCAGTGCATCCTGGGACTCAAAGTCAGAGAGTACACTGGAGGAGAGGGGGGAGGAGGGCTGGCAGTCCGTTCCAGAGAAACCATCATCACACCTACAACAGAAGACAGCGGCTGAACTTCTTATCTTTGCTCTGGGCTCATCTTTGCTTTAATGAATCCCACAAACATCACTCAAAAGTTATTCATGCGCCTCCCTGTTGTTATGTTGAAAGTTTTATAAAGTGTGTGGCTGAGTTAAAAATCCACACAAAGATGCCATTTAGTACGTTAAAACAGTGTGTGAGATTTTATTAGTATGTCCAAACCTGAGTATGAAAACAAGAGTACGAGAACTGCATATTATTTCAAATGAAATATTACAGTATGTTAACACTGGACACTAAACTGGCATAAATATTCTCCTCCTGGGCACTGCCTAGGTGCCCTTGAGCAAGGCACTGAACCCCCCCACCACTCGGAGCGCCTGTCATGGGCAGCCCCACTCTGACATCTCTCCACTGCATGTATAGGTCCTGTTTGTGCATGTGTGTGTTCGGACCTGTGTGTAACTGACAACAGAGGGAAAAAATTTAATTTGCCCTCTGGAATTAATAAAGTATATAACATTAAAAAAAAACCCAAAGTGCTTCACAGAGAGCGTGCAAATACAGCAATAAAAATACAGTTGCAATAATAAAAACAATGTTAAGAGTTAAGAAAAATGTAGGCATATGTTTAAGCAATCATTTAAAAACAGGCAATGCGTTAGTGAGCCTTATCTCCTCAGGCAGAGAATTCCAGTGGTTAGGGGCTATGATGGTAAAAGCCCGGTCACCACTGGTTACCAGCCTTGACCCATGGACAACTAGCGACGGTAGGCTTGAGGATCTCAAGATACAACTTGGAGCATAGGGATAGTACACATTTAGGGTTATGTAGTACATAGTAGTGTGTGAAAACTGACCTGCAGTGTCCATGGTCACACCAGCCATGTCCATGGCACATGTTGGGACACTGTTGGCCAATGTAGATGTCATCCAGGGCCCACTCATCCTGCTCTCCGTAGTAGTTCTGGATCCAGCGGAACCGTGTGGCACTGGACCTGAACACAGAAGGTACAAACAGACACAGAAATACTTTAACTAGATTCACACTATAGAAGCTAAACAAAATGTAAAGAAATAATGTAACTTATAACTGATAAGAAAGTAATATAATGTTAAAGATGCATTACGTGATCTCATAAATCAACAGTTGTTGCTTGCATGACATGTTATGTTATACTCACTAATCTACTTCTCTACAGGGGATAGAGATTTGTAGATTTAGTGTTCTGGCAGGTACAGATTAACCTTATCACATGTGTGCATGCCTATTTTTTTTCCGTGTGTGTGTGGATTCTTCAGTTGTGTGAGATGAATGTCAGAGAGAGGGCAATGTCATCATCACATCATCTCTGTTGAAGGTAGGCTGGTGATGTGAATGCGTGCACAGTCAGTCTGGTACATGTTTGTGCATGTGAGTGCCAATCGGTGCTTGCAGTTGGGTGTATGTTCAGCGATGACAAATGGTTGTAGAGGCGTAAATGGTCAGGTATATTGGGAATTTTATAGCAGGGAGGTGTTCTGGCCCACTGATTCGTTGACCCATATCAACTCAGACCACCTCCTGATCATACAGAGCTGGCCACGACTGTTTTATTATCATTTACTGCCATGACCTTGTGACCTCTCATCACACCCTGCAGGAGATTAGACCACCTTTATTTAGGACCCGGGTGGCAGAATGAAATGGAGGTGGAGGTCATGGTGCTCAGTGTGGAAGGTTTATGTGATTGTTTGAGTTGATGTATGTGTGAGCCAGGGCTGTAACAGTACATGTGTTCCCCACACACTGTTCAGTGCAGGATGACTGGTTCAGTATCAGACTTGTTTCAGTGCTGTTTGCCCTTTGAACTGAATGATCGTAGTCCTAATATCTTTATAAGATGTAATAACAGTGCGCGTATTGGCACACACAGAACACAGATTCAAAAGTCTGAGTTCACCCAGCAAAGCTCTGGCAGTGTGTCGGGTGTGGACTCTTAGCAAAAGCATGGTGGTCCAATTATCTGAGCTCACGGAGTGGCTTACATCCCTGATATTTCAAACTTAAATGAGAAGCCAGAACTGGAGGAACCTCCTACATTATCTTACCTTAACATTTAGAATCCATATTTAGGAGAACTATGTTTTTCCAGACAAGATCCAGGCAGGTGTGTGCACGTCATCTGTGTTGGCATCTTTTTATGTGTGTGTGTTTAACCCTCAGGGGTCTGACAGTATTTTCAGGCACTCTGATGATTTTGGCTTGCTCTGATGTTGCTGTCACTTTGAGCAATTGTAAGCAGTATTCTCAAAGTCACATTTTCTTTGTATTCAGTACATGTTCAGCAGCGATAATATCCAAGTAGTATGTATGTCATACTTTTTTATAAATACCTGGTAATAAACCTGTTATAAAGAAGTAATTTCAGAACTGTGCTAGAAAGTTAATTTTTTTTTTTTACCTCACTCAGATTGTCACAAAGCCCTATGTCTGCAACATGCATGTGGACAGAGGGCTTTGTGGCAATACGTGGATATTTGACCATACTTACTTGGCTAGAAGGTAACCCCCTGATCCATGTTTCATCACTTAACCCCAAACCATGATCTAACCCTAACCCTAACCAAGTATATTTTGTGCCTAAACCTAACCAAACCTTAACAACAGCATCGTCACATCATAAAGCAGCGAGATTAGAATAGAGTTTCACAAATGTAGGGTTACCATTTAGCCATGACTCATACTCAGATGATTAACAATTGTTTTGCCTGTTCTGCATTCCTTCAAAACGACATTGTTTTGTTACTAAGTTGAAGCAACACTGACACACTGCATTATTTTAAATTACCAGATTGACCAGATATTAATCAGTGTTAGTGTTTCTCAAAAATAAATAAAAGGAAATGTTATCTCTTGTTTTGCCATCTGTAGCAAAACAGCAAAAACATACCAAACCAAGACCCAGAAAATGAAGTAAATATATTAGATGATATCTGTGTGGATATCTGTGTGTGTGTGTGTGTGTGTGTGTGTGTGTGTGTGTGTGTGTGTGTGTGTGTGTGTGTGTGTGTGTGTGTGTGTGTGTAAACCTTGCTGAAATAGTGTTGTGCAATATTAACTGTTGAAAGTGCTTGTGAAAAAAGCATGCTCCATTTTCTTTGGAGACAGGTTGAATGTAGAGTAATTTGTACATTTGTAGCTATGTATGGATATGTGTGTGTGTGAGAAGTGTGTGTCTGCATCTTTATGTGTAGATATGATGCTATTAACAATAATAGGTAAGGACGCTTCCCAGTGTCCTCTTTATCAGCTTTATGTTATACATCAGACTGTATCTCAGGTGCATTATGCTTCTTAACTGCAAAAGACAGCATGAAAGATCAGATCAGAGGACGTATTATCCCAGAGGGCACTTTGTGAATCTTTTCTTCTGTGTGTACTGTACAGATGTGAGTTACTTACCATGTCTTCTGAGGAAGTGACAAAGTGATGCGTCTCCAGTCTTTGAACTCTGATGGGTGGTAGACACTTGGAGCTGTAAACTCAGAGCAGCTCGGCATGCCAGGCAGACAAGCCTAGGTGAAAGAAACGAGGGCTTTCTTTATAAATCATGACTCATTATACACCCGTTTGGGCGGAAAAGGCAATGCTGTATGTTGATTACTCAGAATTCGCAAAACAAAGTTTTTAATTCATCACTGTGGATTTTGTTTTTTATCAAAACCCTTCAGAAAGAGCACAATACACTGCAGACACACCCTGAGGCTGCATTAGCCCCACAGTGTATGCATATAAAAGGCTAACGGAGGATTACAGTATCTCTGACCTTGAACACTAGAAGACACGCAAGGATTAACAGTACAGGACATTCACTGAGTTACATTCTGCACTTGCCAGATGACTGCATTTTCATGCACATGGGAGAATTAGAGAAAATTCACTGATGGAGGACTCATTATGCCCTATTCAATTCCAAAGGCAATAAAAATCTTGGCAGATACTTTGGTGCCTTATGAATATGTATGAGCCAGTTGTGATCACAGAAAATCTTTGTTGAATCATGGGAAGATAATCTGCTTGCTGATTCAAGTATTGCCATGTATTTGCTAATAGTAGGATGATAAAAAGTAATTGCGATAATTTCTCATCTGAAACAAAGTGCCACATTTAAAGACTCTCATTATTTACACATTATTACGGAGGTTGTAATGGGTGAATCAATATTCATGATCATGAATAAATGATATGTTTCCTCGTGTCTTTCCAGGATGACTTCTACAAGTTTTTTGTCATAAGTAAAGGTGTGAGACGGGCTGCAACAACAAAAGGTGTTAACAATGTGAACAATCGCTCAACACAGGAGACAAAGTTGAGAAAGTTCCACGCTCCTTACCTCTTTGACCAGGTGCCAGGTGAGGCCGTGATTGGTGGAGAACTCCAGGCGGACCTGGGTGTCGATGTGAGGGGAGGGTTCACGGCCACAGCCCATGACCAGTGAGAACTGTAGACTGTAGGAGGCTCCGATCTGCATTGACTGAGTTTCCACATAACGGATACTGGAGCCAGGGCTGGGCTCACCAGAGAAACTAGAGCAGAATATGGAGGAAGAGAGGATACCATACGTCATATACTGTGGTGCACAATCTTAATACTATGTGTGGAGTTTTTATGTGATTGTCAATCTTTAAAATTGTTCTGACAGCATCTGTTTTGGTTTGTAGGAATATAGACAATCGTGGTGAAAATAAAAACCACAACAGTCATGTTAGGCGTGTTCAGACCCAGTGGACAACCAATCATAACATTAAATACCAATACAGAATTTGTATTAGACTCCCTACCTGAGGGTCCAGTCATGTTGGCAGTAGGGCTGGACATGGCCGAGATAGAAACCAAGACTCTGAGTGACGTCCAGCACGTTGCTGAAGTCCAGACTTATGGTGTTGAACAGCACAGACGTCATGCTGATTTCATCCAGGGCCCACACATCGTGACCACGACCTGAATGGTATGGCTGCCACCACCGGAACTGGACACCAAACTTACGAGCACCAGCTGGGAGTTCGACAGACACAATCCTGGTTGGGTTGGGGGGAAAGGGATTAGCAAACTGAGCTTCGCTGACACTTAATGGAAAGTTTGCATGACGTGAGCAGTGCATGTGCCATGGTCACAACCACAAAACTGTGAGAATAATGACATACATTTGGGGATACGTTCCAAAATGACATTTTGGATGGAATTAATTACACAAGCAACTGTGACTCAGACTGACTTGGATCTAAAGCCTGCATAATTGCAGTCTGCTTGGACAATCTTAAATAGATTCTGACACAATGCAGATGGTCAACATAACCAAGATTTATGAATACAGCATCTTGCATCACTCTTTACTTTCTTTTAGCCCACTCTTTTGGCCACAGGGACCTATTTTTCTCTTTGTCAAGACTGATTCCTGGATCTTGGTGTTCTGTAAAAACATACATGTTGATAGAGTATGAACCTGGACTTACACCTGCAGGTCATATAGTTGTGTAGACCTTGTCCCTGACTCACTGGCCCCTGTTGACCTTTCTAGTGGTGATGAAGAGCTGTGAGACCCGGCCTGCGCAGCTGGAACCCAGCCCACTTTGTCTTCATTACACAAATAGATAGCTCTAACTGACTCAATGGGTCCCAGTGGCTTACACCTCCAGCACGCCATTAGCAGCACAAATGTGTGTGTTAATGGAGTCATAGTGTCTCTGTGGAATCATAAGCATCTAAGCCAGTGTACACACACACCACATGCAGACACACACTAAACATAGGAGGTACCTTGGCTCGTGGAAACCTTGGTAAGCATAGTGCTGCAGCAGCGTCCAGGTGATGCCGTTGTCTGAGGAGTAATGCAGCAGGACGCCCTCTCCTGGCTGGTCCGGGGCAGGACATGAGCTCAGGGTGCTACGGCTGCCCAGGCGAAGTGTAAACTGTAGATACCTGCAGAGGATTAAAGCAAAAGAATGAAAGCAAGACGGAGCAGGGCCAGTTGGAGAAATAAAGGGAGTACAGCAGCAGTTGAGACAGATTAGGTGCAAAAGGAGGAAATGACAGAGAAAGTGAGAAAAGGGCAGGTTGATAAATGAGAAGAAGGAAAAGTAAGGTGACCAAGAGTTCTCGGGAAGGAGAGGTGAGAGAGAAAGGGGTAAAAGGGTAGACAAACAGACAGTCATGCAGAATAGAGAGGTGGGAGGGAGGTGGCAGGATGATGGATGAGATGATTAAATGAATGAGGACAAAATTAGATGAGAGGAGGCGGAGGGAAAGTAAGAGTAAGACAGAGAGACTGAATGAGAGTCAGAGTTCATATCCATGTATTCATGTTAACTGTACATAGCTCGAACGTAGCACGAGTTTTCTTCTTTATGTGTTACTCTATGTACTTGCGGACAAATTATCATCTATACTAATGTAATATTTATTCTAATTTCCATCATCTATCTTGGGCTGCCAGTCACCCCCCAGCTCTGTCCTTGGCTGAGCTTTGCTTTCAAACAGCAGCGCAGTTTCCTCTTTCAGGCAGCTGTTCACTCAATCAGCCAGGAAACTGGCATTAAATATGGCCATCAGGTGGCACACTGAGTGCCGCAACAGGCATAATCAATCTAACACAGATGCCATATCTAACTTCACCGTTCCCTCTCTATCTTCTCTCTCTCACATTTTCATCCTCTCCTTTCATCTCTTCTCTCATCTGCAGTCCTCCCCATGATCACAATCCATCTCCCAGCTCAGACTATGAGGGAAAGAGGGATTGAGGAAGGAGGAAAGTGGATAGCTGACTGGCTGAAACATTTGCAGTATCAATCAGAGGTAAAGACACCTGATGAAGGCAAGCCATGATTTTACAAAGTAATCTGCTGGTGGCAATATCAGCAAAATCACAATCTGCTTGTGTGCACACTTAACATGTGCGTGTATGTACAAGAGTGTACGTGTGAGTTCCCTCATGTCTCTGCTCGTGTCTGTGTGTGTGAAACAATTTAGTTTTTGTTTGAACATTCACGATCCAGTTCATTTTCATTACCTGGCCTGAGAACTGTCGAGCGGAGCAGTGACTAAGTGTCTTCTGCTGTCCCTGTTGAAGACCAAGGCCTTGCCGCTGGCCAGCACCCCACAGCCAAAGCTGACCTCAGCTCCACGAAGGGAGGAGAAGCTGTGGTAGGAGGAGAGGCGTGGGCTGGAGAAGCCCTCCGACAGGAAAGCTGGGAAGGTCTGGGAGGCAAGCTCACACGCTGGACCACTGAAGCCTGGGTCGCATCTGAGAGAAGGAGAGAAGAGAGGAGAGAAGAGAGGAGAGAAAGGAGGAGAAGTACAAAAGGCAGTAGAGGAAGACACGAGACATTAAAGAGAGTGAAGGATATAAACGAGAAAAAGAAGACAGGGATAATGAAAATCCATTAATAAATCATAACCATAACACAATTTGATTAATTTTGAATGGTGATTTGTGCTGTGAGGCATTAGGTGGATAATGAGCAGACTCATTCTGAAGGAGAGACATTGGATTTATTTGATTTAATAAAAAGCAGATCCTTACTTGCAGCCAGTGCGAGAACAATGTCCTCTCCCAGAGCAGAAACGAAGGCAGGCTGGACCAAGATACACTGAGACAAAACACAGGCAATGGAAATTACATTTTCTTTCCTACAAAAAGAGTCATTTTTGCATATTTAGTTGAATTGTAACAAAAATGTTTGTGACCCTTAACACATCTGTATTTAGCAGGTTGAGAATTTAAAGGAGGAGGTTTCCAGCTTCTTTGTGAGGTTCTTCCAAACAAGAAAACTGTCTTTTTATGACACTGAGCGTGTCATGTGACCTGTATGTATAGTACTTACCATTGTCTATGGCCCACATGTTGCCCAATCCAGTGCCGGACTGTTTCCAGCGGAACCGTGTAGTCTCTGTCAGAGCAGCGTTTGGCAGAGGGATGGAGATTCTGGTCCATCTGGTAAGACAAAATACAACATACATATATCCATAGTGACCGTCTGACAATGATATATTGACATGAGAGGTGTACGAGACATCATTATCTGTATCTGTATCTGTAGAAACAACAAAATTATCTGTTTCTGTATCTGTTTTCGGATAGAGGACCAGGAGTGGGTGTAGGTCATGTTAAATTGGGTAAAAGTTGTATTTTCTAAGCTTTCATTTATTGGTAATTAACTTGTTGTGCGTCAAATTGATTTAATAATGGCAAGTAATTCATCATGAAATTTATTTCTACACCCTCATAATGTACTTTTTAACTCTCTCTTTCTTATTTTCATTTAAACTAAATTGAGTTTTATAAACTTTTTCTATGCCTTTATGCCTATGAAATAAATGAGGAAATAAATATATAAATGCATTTTAATATAAATAAAATAATAAGTAAATATAGCTAAAAAATATATAGGTTTTCATTTTTTTAAAAGGATGTTAATAAAGTACTGCTTTACTTATTTACTAATGCCGCATTTTTTCCACAGCTCTTTTTATTTCCATCTGTTTAAATAACCATGAAATACTTGGTCGGCTGTTAATGAATGCTAAGTCAAAAGTCCATGAAACCTACAGCTGATACATACATCATACATCTTAAATGGATGAATATTGAATGAAATACAAAGTAAAAGGTGTCTTTTAATGAAGGATATTAACACATACAGCTAAAAACTGCAGGTTCTAAGCTTTAGCTTGATGTATTATTTGTGGGGGTTTGATGGAAATCCAGGTCAGAATATAGCGAACACTTTTCAATAATGTATATTAACTGAAACAACTAGTTAGTGAAATCAAAGTCCTATGTTGCAAACAGAACGGACATTTTATCTTGAGGACAGCCACAATGATATGAATCAATCTGAGGTAACATAATGCACAAACATGTCAGTCCGTTGCATTATTTGTGCCTTCCTGAAAAACATATTCAGATACAGGTACATCACTCATATACGTACAAGCACAGTCACACACATGCAGATGTGCAGAATCATTCATACCCGCTGTAGTTGTCTGAGGAGTAGATGGTGCTGTGAGGTAGATGGGGTCCAGCACAGAGCTCTGGCAGACACTCGGTGTGGAGCAGAGACCAGGAGCGACCCTGGTTGGTGGAAAACTCCAGACTCACGCTAATGGAAAATAACAGAGAACGTCTTATCTTAACATTTTAATTTTCAAACTAAAATAGTCTAAAACGACTGAAGTGCTGAGAACTTAGATTAGATAAAAAGTGATGTCTTCTGAGACTCCACTGTAAAGCCTGTCCCTTTACCCTTTCTACTCTTTTATTAAAAAGCACTCTGCAATTTAATACATTTGAAGCTTCAAATGACTGCAAGAGTTTGAACCTCGAGGACTGAAATACCCAGAAGAAATGTAACACGATCTTAACAAACTCCTTGAACTCATATATCTTATTCTTAGAGACCAAGTGAGTTCAGATTTCTCTAGATGCTGCTGTTCAGAAGCGTTAAAACACTGCGCCCTGTGTGCACCATTTACCATTCTTGACACCAGATAACTGACTGAATCTAGAGTGTCTCACTTGGCATGTGGAGGTCTCCTTTGTTGCAGCCCAATTTCATAATTTTGACTCAAAAAGGGGCAATGTTTTCACATAAAAGCACAGCCTAACCTAGTTTTAAATTGTGTCACACCTGTTGGCAGGCTGGTAGGAGCCACAGCCGAGGTTGATGGAGAACTGAGCAACATGTGTGTGGGTGCCAGGCAGCACGGGGAGCAGCTGCATGAAGTCCACTGCCCATACATGGCGGTTGGCACCACCATGTGACCGCTGCTCCAGGCAGAACTGCGTGACTGGTGTTTGTAGCTCAGTGGGCAGCGCCACCGATACCACCGCAGGAGTCTGAGATAGAAGAAATGCAAGATTGAATGAACATATCAGACCAGAGGGAACATACTAATTAGAAAACAGTGAAAAGCTGCCAAATATTTTACAATCACAATACCCCAAGGCTAAAGATGGTGTCTTGAAATTGCTTGATTTGTTTATCCAAAACCCAAAGATATTCAGTTTACTATCACATACAATGAGAAGCAGCAAATCCTCACAGATGAGAAGAACAAATAAATGTTCAGCATTTTTGCTTACATTAATCAGCTATCAAAATATCTGAATTACTACTAATCTGTTAATCATCTAATAGTTTCAGTACATCAATAAAATCTAGGAATGCACTGGTTTAGTGAGAAACAAAATGACGTTCAAAAGTTCAAATGTGTTTTACACACAATCAAAAGCTATTCCCAAGTTTTATCTCTTAACTGATTCTATAAATTTCACAACAGTGCTGTTATGATCTAAAATATGTTGTCAATAAACAGGGTTTTATAGTTAATCACCTAAAAATCCACCATTATAACATGCTGCCACTTCATTAAAAGTTTGAAAAATTTATATGGTGGGATAGTTGGACTCGGAATAAAATATAACTGTGATGATATTAGTTGTAAAAAGCTGGTATGCAGTAAAGTGAGCACTTCAGATTAATTAACTCTTTTGCTTTGATGGAGAGTTCATATTTTTCTGTGTGTGAATATGCTGTGTATGACTCACCCTGTAAGAAGAGTATGGAAGTGTGTCGAGCATTACACGTTCCCTCCTGCCCTCAGACCTTCCAAACAGAATCACGTCGTTCTCGTGAGACTCTCCTGGATCACATTCGCCACCACCTGAACACAAACACACCTCACTATTGCCGCATTTTTACTGCCTGGTACGATATGGCTCAACTCAACTTGACTCGCTTTTTTTGTTTTTTTTTTCATTGGCAAAAGTTGTGAATAATACCTGGTACTTTTTTGAAATCACCTCAGTCGAGGTTTCAAGCCAGCTGAGCTGATAGTAGAAGGTGGAATAAAAACACTGCAGACTACTGATCGGCCAGAAACACTTGTCACATCAGCAACATGGGACATCCTGCTGTACTACACAGTACAATTGAGGAAGCGCAGACATTCCATTGTTTCATTGAAGATGAAAGGATTTAAGGAGTGTCACACTGAAGATGATTACGTGGAAGTTTCACATGGTGTCGCTATGGCAATCAGCTGGGAATCCTGCCTAAACTGAAGTGGTACTATCTGCAGTGGAAAGGGAAATAAAGAAAACTGCCTGGTACCAAAAGTGAGTTGAGTCGAGTCAAGTCAAGTGGAACCATGTAGTGGAAATGAGGCATCAGTTACTGGAATTGAATACTCGTGCAAATAATATTGGTGAGGGCACCACAAAGAGACGGGCCGTGTGCCCAACAATGTATTAAATAACACTGCTGCTGTCTAATCCAAATAAATGACAAAGTATTATAGATGGATGGTTTCCATACCCATGGTAAAGTAGAAGCGAAGGTTTCCGTAAGACGTGGTGTCGATGTAGGGGGTGCACACTCTCCTCCGACCTTCCCTCTCAAACACTAGTGCTGAGCCCGACTCAATCTCTCCACACTGCATCCCATAGACAGCTCCCTCTATGTCCCAGCTGAGTAAAAAACACAGACACAAAGGGCTGGTTTAGTGGGTAAAATAAGTTTCTCAACTGAAAGTGTTTATGACAATGCTGTATATTCATTTATTTAAAGTGGAAACAGACAGTTTCCCAGGAGATCATACCTGGTGGCAGACAGAGTTGCGTAGTGAAGGCGAGGCTTACAGGGAACCAAGCTAAACACTATTAGTAACTTTATTTTAAAGCCACTATATTGTGCAATTTAGTTGATAGTTTTAAGTTTATTGGTTCACACATCTCAGACACCTTCACATGGTCAACAAACACCAACAGCATCCTCAAGAAAGCATAACAGAGACTGCACTTTTTGAGGTGTCTCAAAAGGTTTGGCATGAGCCCAAAAACTCAAGTGAACTTTAATTAAGAGTGTCCTACCAGGCTGTATGACTGTGTGGCTTGGCAACCTGACTGCTCAGGACTGCAGACGGCTACAGAGACAGCAGGAAAAATCACTGGCACAGAACTACTACAACTTCGTAACATTTACCCCATACATTGCAAAAGGAAAGCCTTTCATTAAGGACACCTGCCATCCTGCTTCGGCAGGAAAATCATTACCAGAGCATCAATTCACACAGCACCTTTTTCAGTAATAGCTTCTTTCCCTTGGCAGCTATGTTGCTCAACAGTTGATGCATCCGTACGCAGTGCACATTGTTGCTTGTAGAGCGTATGTACTGTATATTGTGGGTATTGTTATTTATTTGTTGTTCTCTGGGGATGTGTGCCACAGAGCACAAACATTTCAATGTGATTTTTTACACATGATAATAAACTTGAACTTGTAAATATGCCTGAAACTAACAACATAATGGGAATATACAATTTACAGTTAAGTAAACTGAATTTATTGGGAATTTTAAGCACTTAACCCTCACCAAATATTAACCCCAAATGAGACTTTATCAACAGAACAGCACACAGACACAGAAATCATTAGATGCAAAAAAAACTTGTGTTTATAGACTGCCTCTTTTGCATCTCCCTCTGGAGTATTACTGAAGTCAGTAAACTGTTGCCATAATTCACACCTCGCCAGTAAACAAACACACAATGCCAGGAATGTGGCATAAATCACCTGGAAGAGGACTTACACATACAGGACAGACACACACCCACACACCTACACACACACGTGCAGACCCATATTTCTGCGCAGTGGAAAGAGGATCCTCATTAGCACTGACAGAAGTTAACTCAGTATGTCAGCCCTCTCCTGTGTTCCTCTACCTCCCCTCCCTCCTTATCGCCCCCTTCCATTTCCCCCCTGTTCCTCTTTATTTTCTGCCATGCAGCATATAAGCTACTGCGGCTCTGTCACAGCCAGCATTGGGTTAAATGACACTTAGTGGAGTGTAGCATTAACACGAGCACAAACTCTCCCTGCCTTCCTAACACATGTGTCAGCCCATGACACCTGATGGGTGAGAGCTAGCATGCAGTGTAGCATGCTGGCGTGCTGCGGGAGGCTGCGAGGGTGCGGGGCGGCCGTAGAAATACCATCCTGTTTGAGGTCCTTCTCATTAATATAAAAACATACTGACAGACCTGGTGCATGAGGCATGCTAATTACTCTCTGGCAGTAACACTATCTATCATCTCACCTCTTTTATCTCTCTGCCTCTTGCGGTGCTCCTGACAGTGTTTCCTTGCTGTCTGCTGTCCAGTGTGTGTGTTTGCAAGCATGCATGTGTGTGTGTATGTGTCTTACTCTGAACAGATGGACCGCTGTCTCTGTAGCAGTCAGTGGTATGGCATTCACCTGTGTCAGCCCCCGAGCTTAACTTAAACTTGTGCAACACGCTGCATGTCACATCACTTGACATATGACAAGTGACAGGTGTCAAAGCATGTGCATGTATACACACACACAGAAATGCCAAAGCACTGATATGATACCAAAATAATCTCTCTCTGTTTAGTCTCTCTTTCCCAGCTAATATGTGGCCTGGTGCTAAAATGAATGCATAAATTATCATCCCAAACTGACCCAACATTCACTACAGAATGTTGTTTTCTTGGGTTATTTTGGTTGTGAATTCAGTTGAAGATGCCTCTTGGTTACTCTGAAACCTTTACGGCTTGGCGCTGTTATATATTTTGATCTTTTAACACCATAAAAAGACTCATTTGTCTCAGGTCTGGCAACCAAATGCAGTTTCACTATATTAGCATCTTGGCTGTGGACCAAACTCCCCCTCAGTATCAGGTCAGCTGAGTCAGTGCCACATTTTAAAAAGCTTCTTTTTAAGAAAAAAAACAACCTGTAAATCTGTATACACTGGCATTTTAATACCGTAGTATTTTTGTTTGTATCATATTTAGTTTTAATTGTCTAGTTCGACCTTTTCCTGGAATTATTTTATTGCATTTGTGGTTTTATGTGCACTTGTGAAGCACTTTGTAAGTGTGGTTTGACAAAGGCAACAAAAATAAAAATTATCCACTTATTTAGTAGATATATTGTGATATAATGATCACGTAAAAGGGGTGGGGGATGAAATGACACCATCACACTGACTTACTTTGAGGGTGGACTTTCAAAGTCTTCCTCCCAGTAGCTCCTTCCCTCCTCACGATGCAGGTCAATGTCTCTGGTGGAGGCAAAGCTGTGGCCAACTCCTTCACCACCATGGAAATACAGGGCATTGCCCTCAGACTGACAGGCATGCTGGTCAAAAGAGATCACAGGTGTTAAAACATACAACAGGTAACACATTTGCAAAATTGTGTTTTAAAGGAACAGTTCATCCTTTTTTCCATTCTTTAGTGCTACTTATTAACCTAGATTGTTTTGGTGTGAGTTGCCGAGTTATTGAGTTGGCGATATTGACTTGGAAACGTCTGCTTTCTCTCCAGTATAATAAAACTAGGTGGCACTGCCGAAATGACGTGCTGAAAGCCCCAAGACAATACATTTGAAAAACTGCTTGAATCAACTTGCTGTTGATTTGTCTTTTGGATTTTGGGGTAAACTGTCCCTTTAAAAAAAGCTATAACATGCAGCGGAGCATAAGTTTAAAAACCTGTCTTTCAAGCGACAGCAAGTTTCTTTATACATTTGAGTGGTTATTATGCCTTCTATCATATTTCCAATCACAGGGCTTTGCTCCATTTGTGAATGAAATGTGTTTCATGGTTATTGCTGTACCTTGACAGTAGCACCAGGGAAGAAGAGCCAGTTGGCAGTGTTTGGAGGGTCCAAGTTGTCCTCCATGAGGGGGGCTCTGTGAGCAGCATTGACCAGCAGCACGTTGTCAAGCCCCCAGCAGGACTCATAGCCTTCGGGGCCTTGGGGGGCCTCCTGAGACCAGCGGAGACGAACGCCATCAGCCCTGGAGTGATGTGGCAGGGGAAGCAGGTGGACGACTGTGCTGCTGTTGGTCGGGGCTCTAGAGGTGAGAAATACATACAGCGTAAGGGCCTTGGTGAATGTCTGTGTGGCAGCTGTTTTTATGTAAGTAAGTGCTACATGTTTATGCATTAAATGATAGTTATTAATGATTAAAATGAGGCTGAAATAGCTGAATATGGAGAGACGCTGCATGCCCTCATGGTGGAGTGAAACTGAGAGAGAAAAGTGGATTTCACAGTGAGTTCAAGCGAATGAGCCGTTGATTTATGAGTTGGTTTCTGTGTATACACAAAAGTATAACATACACTCACTGCAGCTAAATATTGTAGTTAGAGGACTGTATCATTGCATTACGTCTCTGTTTGTGAGCTGACTAAACAGAGGGAGGCAGGGATAGAGGGATGAAAAACAGGGGGATCACAGAGAAACAAACAGAAGAAGAATGACAAATTGAGAGGGGGAGGTGTGAATGAGGGAAAAAGGAGAGGGCGGGTGTTCATAACAGATGGAGAGACTGTGGGATGGATGAGGAAGAAGAGGAGAGAGAGAAAGACCTGATCTTCTCCAATGTGATCCAGTCATCTGAGGTGTTGGCGTTGCCACTTAGGCTGTATGACACAGTGATGCTGGGGTCTGAGTAACTGAACCGACAGGAGCCTGAGCCTGGGGAATATAAACAAACACAGAGCACAGACATGTAGGACAGTTAAGGGGAGACTTTGATGATTTTCAACCAGCTTTGTATCATAACAATGTGGGCAATACATATAAATGAACTGTGGTAAACCTCCCTCCATTCTACCAGCGCCCAGACCTCCCTGCTCATCCCTCAGCTAAGATCCACCAACAGATGAGTTTTACATCTACAGTTGTTGCTTGAACTACAGATTGCACTTCCTGATTTTCATATGCCGTCCACCACCACAGACATAGAGTATAGAAGCATATCGAGAGAGAGACCCGCTCCTCATTTCTCTCTCAATCTCAGTTCAAACTAGGCAGTGCTGAGCAAATGTAAACTAAGAATATATCACTTTGCCTATTTCTCACCTAAAATGTTTCAGAAATATATTGTCATACACAATTTGGCTGTAATAGCGAGAGTTTGTAGACAAGAAGTGGACGCCATACTGTTTCCTGCATTGTTAAAACAGTCTGAAAATACTAGGATCAAACAGGAAAGCTAGGCAATGCTGATCAAATATTAACTGAAATTCTGTTACTGCCTACTTCTCACCTCAAATGTTAAAGAAATATATTTCTACCATTTCACAGTAATATGAGAAAGGTTGTTACCAGGTGGCCACCATATTGTTTTCTGTGGAAAAACGGCCAAGCCTGCATTAAGCCACCCACAAGCAGGGGCATTTATTGGACAGGTGCAGCGCAGTGCATTCTGGTAGTCTTAGGTTTTCTACCTCTTGAGTAAAAGCAAACACCACAGCCCCTTTTCTCTGTTTTCTCCGGTCATGTAGCACCAAATTCAAAAGTATCTGTGTCTTTCTACTGCATAGAAATAAAAGACAGAAGACAGAAGAAAGCATTCCTACATTCATCCCTTGACGGGAAATGCTAATTTTTTTTTTAAAAATCTGTTGGTATTTTACAGATTACACACACATGCCCGAAAAATGGATAAATGCACAAACAGGACCTATACATGCATTAATGAAGACATGTTAGAGCGAGTGGGCTCCCTATGGACCTGAGAAGCTGAGGGTTTGGTTTTTTACTCACAGACATCTTGGCAGTGCCCTAGAGCTTGACCTGGCACCTCTCCAGCTACCAGTCCACAATACCTGTTTGGTTCGAACAGGGACTTTAACCAGGGATCCTCCAATTCCCAAGCAAAGTCCCCACAGACTGAGCTATTGTTTCGTTTTATGAAAAGTAGACCATCTTTCTAGCTGTGAAATACTTCTTTAACACACTCCAATTGAGGGAACAGTAAGTGTTTTTTTTTTAAACAATTGAACTTTATCAGCAGGGCAATGATCCTTAGTTTGCCCTGAGGGGCAGCCACGGTGGCTTTTTCTGAATGGTTGCTCCCACATTCCCCCCTTAGCCAAGTGGAAAATTATGTCTAAATGGTGTCATGGTGGAACTAAGTGATCAGCAGCTTAACAGGGCTGAGTGAAGTTAAGAGGCAGTATGAAGGGGTTGTCCAGAGGTGATCGGAGGAGCTGACACAGTACCAGAGATTCTATAGGTACCAGCAGCAGGACACTGTCTGTGCCTGCGCGCCCACATTCTTGTGCATTTCTGCTTGACAAGTTTGTGTGGGATCAGACTGTTTTTGTGACTTTAAAATGCAGGTTTGTGTGGGTGCTGTGGGAGCTAGCGGGGTCAAAGGATGCTAATGGACGAAGCAGGCTAACCCCCACATCCCATGTCCTGTTAGGGTCCTGCCGTGCTGCTCCATCCCCAGTGAATACAGCCATGCATTAACCTGCTACACTTCATTGCACTGCTCTACTGAACTGCTCCATACACAAGCCTACTGCATAACAAACTCATATTAATGACCTGCAAACAGGAGCTTAGCCAGACAGAATGGGAGAGAGAAAGAAGCATACAGGATGGGGGGTGAGGGTGTGTCGTTACAGCATGTACTCTTATTTCCTCCCAGTCACGTTCCCATGAGAACTGGTGGATGCATGTAATGGACATGAAAAATACAACACCTCTAAAAACTCTGCCATGGCCTTCTGTGTGTCTTTCGAGAATATTGTAAATCATTCAGTATTGTAACAAGAGAGGCAGAGAGACAGAAAGAAACATACATACTGTGTACCGGTATGCTTACTGACAGGTAGCAGAGCAAAGCCTGCCTGTTTCTCGAGGATGACAAAGAGATCTATTATCCGAGCTACATAACACCGTTGCACGCAGAGCTAAGATATTTGAACAAGGTTTCAAAGGTCTCACACATAAGCCTGTTATACAGAACAGAATAGATATTGTTTGCAATGTGTGTGGAGATTTAATACTCACCCAGGGCAAACTGCAGGACTGAGGCTGTGCTTGTGTTGAGAGGTACAGTGGTCTAGGGAAGATATACAAGGCAGTTTAGGATATAAATCATACATAATCAAAATCAATATGATTTGTTGCACTGAAGTGTTTCTAACTTAAAACCAGGCAGAAAAGCTTTGTTTCACTGATGTTTTCTGGTTTAATATTTGAAGTCTGCCGCACTTGTTACCACGTCTAACTATGATGTAAAGCTGCTTTCACACCACCGCACAGCAGCCGCCCTGACAACCCCCCTGTGACAGAGTTCCTCAAAAAAGAAAAGCGTTTTCAAAAGCGTTTTATGTCACTGCCGGATGTGCAAACTAGCTTGTCCTTTAAATCAATAGGCTGCACTCACTGGTTAATACCACATATTGTAGCAATGAAAATCATTGAAATGACAAAAGATTTCTACATATTTGGACAATTTACCAGTTATCTGAGGTTTGGTGGAAATGTTTTCCCAGACCTCGTGTTACTTCTGGTGTTCTTTTAAGTTGCTAGCATAGCGTTGCACAACTGTGAATATTCAGATATCAAAATGATATCAAAAAGAGGTTCAACACAGTGAACTCATTCACCTGGGCAGCAATAGCTTCATACTCATACTGCCGCCTCCTCCTTACTGAAATGTGTGAGTCTGAAAGCCCCTTAAAATGTTTTTGATATATTACTACGTCATATTGTGATGGCTGACAACTTCAACCACTGGAGAAATATGTTCTGTATTTATGTTTGCCTGTGTGTACATACTGCACATACAACATATATTGTATATATCTGTGTGTGTGTTTGCGTAAGAGAGACAGAGACTGCGAGAGACACAAACGATAGGCTGAGTGTACATGAATGTATGTACTCATTGCTGATGATTGTTGTATTTGAAAATATCCGTGTGTAAACGATTCTGTGTGTCTGGATGTGTACGCTTGTTGCTTTTGACAGAAGCGCTGCCAGGCAGCGGCATCAAACATTTGGAGCAGTGACAGACAAAGCAACTGTTTATCAGAGAAGTAAATAGAATCATGAGGCACTAAACACTTCTCTGCTGTTGACTGGCTTTCATCTCTTACAGCAGAATAAACACTCTGAAATCAAGTTTGTAAAGATAGACAGAGGGCATGAAAAGGTTTGATAAAGGCAATTATGAGCGTATGTGTATATGTGACACACTGCATCTCAGACAGTATTCTGATACTACCGTGCTTTAATGTAAAATTAACATTTCATTTCACTTTTAAATGTTACATTATGTATGTCATTCTTAAACTTCTGTGGCATGCAGTGGTACAAGAAGTCAGTTGTGGCTAAAACTGCTGGAACAAAAACTTGCAGACACAGCATGATTTTTAGTCTAAGTTGGCAGATGAATGAAGGAAAGCTGTTATAGACAAGTTATTTACTTTTTTTGGTAACCTGTTGACACAGAAGAATGGAAATAAAACAAACAAGTCATGAGACCCATAGAGTTACTTTTGTAAATGTGCATGATCACTTCTTCAGGGTTCTGACACATTTTCATTGGACAACATTTAAAAGTTTTCCATGACTTTTCAAGGACCATAATAAAGTGTCCACGACACAAACAGAACTGTATAGTGTACTTTACTCTAATTATTAATTATATATCATAAACAGCCTGCAGACATGGAGCAGCAGAGCTCCCAGAGTGGGGAAGTGACAGCTGACAGTTTAGTTGGCCCACTTGTCTATTTGTTTGAAAAGAAAAAAAAAGAAAAAGAAAAAAGAACAACACCAAATTCTCCGTACCTTCGAACTACTAAAGTGTGCACTGGTGCTCTGAGTGACAAATGAAAGCACAAGGCTGCCCATGTTAATTGCTCTAACTCAAATATGTGCAGCAAAGGTTAGAAACTTGGGATTCATGACCCTACATGTTAAATCACACTGTCACAACATTATATTTCTTGCCTCACTTGCCTGGTGTTATTCAAACATATCAGATTCAAGCTCTAATCAAACACATGTAGGGAGAGATGGAACACGGGGAGGAAATAAAGGTACGTGATGGTAAACAAAACGCCATCTATCAACGTGTAGCTGAGCTCCGTTACGTCAACAGCTACAGAAAATAAATTTGCCACTATACTACATAAGGTTATCCACAAAAGATTACTATAACAATTTTATTACACACCACAAAATTCCATGACTTTTCAAACACTTTCAAAGATTTGACTAATTCCATGACTTTTCCAGGCCTGGAAATCAAGATTATGTAATTCCATTAAATGCTCAGCTTTGCCATGACTGTGGGAACCCTGCTTCTTCTATTTCCACACTACAATCTTATTTTTGTAGAACTACTTGGTAAAATACATTTATCATTTAGTCACACAAAAATCAAACGCATGTGTGATTTTGTTTCATCTAAGCTTGCTTTTGATGGTTGGATAAACAAAAATGTTTTAGCACGCACTATAAATGGAACAGAGAATAGCAAATCACAAAATATGTTATTTGTTTTGTTGCTAAATGCATGGTTTTATTTTGAAATCTATTTCCAGAAAATAAAAGACAGGCACATTTCCAGCCATTTACCACCATCATACATCACCTCCTCTGTTAGAATGGAAAAGTAGTGTTGAGTCTGGTGGAGAGTTTATAGAGATACAGATGTTTAAACATGAGACCCCACTGTGGTCACAGCCAGTATGCTGTAATTTACTGTAGCTGTGGTTGTGGCTACTGAGTGGTTGGTTTGGATGTATGGTCAATGGGCCGTAAAATGTACAGCAGTGGCAATGTGGTCAAACATGGCAGTTACCAGCTCTCGTTCTCCAAAAGGCTCACAGAAAGTGACCGCTCTGCCATACATCAGTACGCCACACTGCTCTCCCACCTCACAGTTACTGCACTCAGACCTGAGAGGAGAGGAGAGGAGAGGAGAGGAGAGGAAAGGAGAGGAGAGGAGAGGAAACAGAGTTACAACAAAAGCAGAAAGTGTTATTGCAGTTGTAGATAGTGACTGCACCCCAAGACTACAAGAGGAGTTGTAACCTTTTCACCTACCAGATGCTCGGGTCCAGCTCTCCCTGGAGGTTGGAGTCAAAGTCGTCACGCAGCACAGCGTGTTTGCCATGGAGCTCCACTACACAACCACACACACACAATGTGATCCCAGTTAGACAGTCTGTATGATACCATGTCATTTCATGTTGGGATTAACTGTGTGATTATAATATCATACTCACCAAGACTAGGTCTCAGTGGGGACTCGGTTGGAGCTGAAACAGACAGAAGAAGACAGTTAGTATTGTGAGTTACAGTATACAATGGCAACACTTTGCATGTACACTACAGGTAGTTTGATGCTTGTCTTAGACCAGTCCTTGTCCTAACCAGCATTTAGTTTTCAGGGCAGATGGAGAGCTGCAGAAGGGAATGTATTAACCTTCAAGTTGATATATAAACAAAACTAAATGTTAAAACTACAGACTTTTTTCTATCTGTGGAGTTTTGCATTGTTAATTGCATGGAAAAGTGTGTGTTAGTAAGTGCAGGGCCCGTTCCTAAATCATCTCCGAGTGAAACAAACTTCCTCTGTGTCCTGGCCGGCCATGGCTGCAGTCTCCTGGCTGCTGATGTTAATTCCTTTCAGTAATGAAAGGCCGCGCGGCCATGATTAACAGTTCAATGCCAATTAACCGCCATCCTCCCAGAGGCGCCTGTGTGCTGTAATCTGTGGCCACTGCCTAGCTTACACACTCAACCATCAATCTCTCCCAGGGGATACACAGCTCTGAAGGGAGGAGGGAGGTGAATGAAGGGGGGGTAGTGAATGTTAAGACTTAATGAATCAAAAACACTGGCTCTAACTCAATCACTGAGGACACTTTGTAGGATACAGTCTGCATCCATATTCTAGATAATTATCGTAAAGTTGCAGAGTATGGGTGTAACCTTTGTGCTGGAAAAGATGGAGGAGCGAGAACACAGTGAGTTTTAAAGCTAGATAAATCACATTGAGAACATTTGATAGATTAGTTTGGTGGAAACTGTTTCATTAGCTGGTGTACACAGAAAAAAAGAGACAGGAGAGATGTGACAAATAACACAGTTTGGCTGATATCATTTACTAAACAAAAGCCCAGTTCAGACCAAAAATTTGCTGCAAGATCAAACCGTATCAGAAAGTTGCAGAGAATAGTTTAGAGTGGTATGAACTGACCCGTCTCAGCTCTACTCAAGCTGGCTGCTGGTGTCACCTGCAATTCAGTTTGTCAAGTCACTAGCAGCTAGTTTTAAAACGTCGGACAGGTCACCTGCTTCAACAGCCAATCAGCCTTTGCAAAGTCCACTGGCAAAGTCAGTTACATACTGTAAGCTGGAGGCAAGTTTGCTCACTGTGCCACTCTCTGATAACAACCAAGTGCGAGTGCATCTCATTTACATCCCCTGGCTGTTGGCACATATATCTGTCACCATCCTCATAGTGTGTCGTGTTGGATGGTGGGTCAATGTTGCTGTGGTGTGTACATCAGCTTGAATAAGTTGAAATGTGAACCGAAGCAGACAGTTGTTGCTATGAAGACGATACACTGTCACGTTTATTGGTGTAAATTGGAAGGTTTTCAGGTTGATGTAGATTGGCGCTTTAAACGCAGTTGCAAGTTTAAACTCATTCATTGCAAATGTTTGGTTTGAACTCTAAACTTGCACTAAAAAAGGGTGTACTAGATGATTATCAACAGTACTGCTGTGTATTTGAGATTCAGCACCTGAGAAGTTAAAGTAAAACATCAGTTGCACACCTGTTTCCAGAGTTTATGTTGCACGTCCATATTAGAGAATTTGAGTTTAACCTTGTTTCGTGATCAGTCCCTGCTGAGTGGCACAGTGGCTTTAACCTTAGTGAACATGTCACCCCTCAATCCCTTTGAGCTTCTTTACTCTGCTCTGGTAGGTGTTTTTTTTAAAGACTGCCTTACTCCAGACAGAAGAGAAGGATAATCTGCCACAGTATTCTCCATCCAGGATGAGCCGGCCCACCTGATAAAACACACTTAGATAACACGGACTCATTTCAAAGTTTCATTTCAAGTTACTTAGGACTTTCTTTTAAACCTTACAGCAGTTCTAAAATTTCCTCTGAGAGAGGGGCTTACATTTGAGAAAGCCCACCTAAAACCCCCCATAAACAACGGAACCTGAATCAAGAGAGGAAGGATTATCGAAAAACGGTTCCTTACTATCGTAATGGCTCTGCAAATGTCTTTACTCGGAGCTCAAGCCTCACTTTCGTTAGCTGCCCTAATTTCTTCCCATTGGATCTAAATGCCGGGCACTTAGAAATGGATTTACTATTCACAGAGTGGCGGTAAAGTTTCATGCTGACTGCAGAAGTTGGAGTCTTAGTGGCCTGTGTGACAGAGCTGGGTGGTTCAGTGGCTGCGGCTGTTGCTGCCGCTCTGGTGGGCCCCGATGCTCAGCTCCATGGCTGGAGCTCGGGCTCGAAGATGAAGCCCATTAAAAGCAGATCAAAGGGGCCTTTTTCCTCCCACTCCATCTCTCACCCTTCCTCACCCTCTAATCCTCCAGTGTCTGCTGATTCAAAACATGTTTAGACAAGCTATCAATCCCAGCATGCGCAACTCTTTCATGTTTCTTGTACCTTATTAACAGTCTTATTAAACTATAATAAAAATGAAATATGCAATTGTGTGCTCAGTTTACACGTGTTCATCTTACAAATTCAACCTGAAAAGAGCACGTACTAAACCCCAATTCCTGGTAATCCACCCTCTGAAACTGACATACAGTAATAAATGCTTGGTTGGTATTCCACTCTCTACAGTCTCTCTCTCAAACAAACCCCTCTAAATCGCTCTCAGTCTTTCTAGTGAGGCCATTTGGCTGGAGAAAGGCCCAAAGATTTTTTTTTGGGTGGATAATCCCTTCAAGCTTCCAAAAAGGCCTCATTTACAGTTTTCTTTCTCCATGCTTCATCACGCTCTCCTGCTGTCTCTCTCACTTTCCTTCTATCACAATCTCTCCCTCCTGCCCACCCCTCCATCCGCACCCATTCTGTCTCTCTCTGCCTAACCCTCTGCGCATCGGGAGCAGACAGTGGCGCTCATTTCACTTGGATTAATCCCCTCTCACTTTCTTAAAGACTTCAATTACTGCCTCCTCTATTTGCGGCTCATCTCTGCTAATGCCTGTATCTCCCTGGCCAGGGCTTATACTCACAAGCATGCAGAGGGACACACACACACGCACACACACATTAATGCACACATACACACAGACAGCTTTTCCTTCCACAGCTGACCCAACCCTCTCTGCTATTTCGCTGCTGTACGCATGCACACATATGTGCACTTATAAACAGGAGCAACAGAAAGGAGGGGATTCTCAGTAAACTACACCGGGACTAAAATCGGATGGGTGATGATGAGCAGGGTTGGGGTGATACAAGGGGGGGACTAAATGAGCATAAGCTTTGGCAGACTCAGACATCTCAGCACAAAGAGCGCAGGGCACAAGTCATGTTAAATCTTCTCCCCCTCTTCTCTCCATCTTCCAGCTCTAATCTCCTCTCTCTACTCTTTTTCTCCCCACTCTGTAAACTGCACCCGCTCTTCCAATCTCCCTTGTTCTCCTCTCGTTTGCTCTTTTTCCCTCCGTGTGACTCACATCCTTGACAACGTGAACCGCGTTTGAAGTCGAGCTGCTCCCCGTCTAACTGGCGGTTGCAATTACTGACTCACCAGGACGCAGGATGCTGTTGTTTTTCCTTTTACAATGACTAGAAAGAAATGGTTCTCCAAGGTCAGATTACAGCCACTTCACTCCACTCAGCAAAAAACGGGGCCTTTGTGTGGGCTTCAATTGGCATCATTACAATAATCATAGGTGAGTAGAGAAGAGACCAGCAAAGAACAAGACTCACTACTATTTTCCAATCTCTGTGTTACCTGTTCTAGGTTTTAAAGTAAAGGTGGAATCTAATGGAAAGAGGAGACATACTTTTCTTCACAATAGAAGAGTCTAACTGAGAGTCTCAAGACACAAGGACAGGCTTATTTAGCATGCAATTTTTGGCTTTATGTGTTTATCTCTTTGGCAGACAACTCCTGGCTGTCCATGTGTTAGAGATGGGGGGAAACAACACATACTCTTCCACGAATCATCACACCTTGCCTGCTGAAGTCGAGTAATTAAGGTCATTCCGACAAAAATTGCACAACCAAAAATCCAAAAGAGGAAAATTGTACTGCGGGATAACAGAAAAGAAGACTGAAAGGGGGGAAAAAAGCTAAAGGAGACAGTCAGGATGCAAGAGGGGAAGAGATATAGACCAGAAAGGGAGGTCTCAAGGTTTCTTGCTGGTGAGAGATGAAGGATGGCAGTCAAACCGGCGTGCAGCCAGGCAAGCAGGCTGGCTGGCAGACTGGGTGGGTGGTGAGGAGGTGGAAGAGGGGAGGCCACCCGTCCGTTCTCTGTTGCGCTGTGATCAGGCGTCCCTCAGGGAGCAGTGGCCTCTTTGAGTTATATGTCCCTTTAATAATCCATCTGGGGTGCAGTGCACTCGGCCAGGCCCATAAAGACCTGATTTATTCCCTCGCTGGAAATGAGAGGACCTGGCGATGCTGGGCAGAAAGCAGGGACTGCTGGCCCTGCTGTCAGGAGATAGAGCTGATGGACGGCCTGCAGCGCCATTGAACACCCACAACCACTCCACCCTCTAGCACAGCGCACCCTTTCCTAGCCCACCCCTGCCTCTCCTCATTCCCCGCCTTGGCTCCTCTCATATGGGTTTAATAAGTCTTTTTATGGTCGCTCAGTAGGAGCGGAAATGTTCCTCTGTTTCATCCTCCTGCCTGTCTGTTCCTATACTTGCAGTCGTTTAAAACGGTGGTGGTAATTTGCATTTTGCCGCATCATGCTTTAAAACATCTCTAGGAGCCTGTCCAGACAATTTGGCAATGTGATGATTGGTGCCACAAACTACTCCGCTGTGCTGTGGATTTCATTTGGTTGCAGCAGTATTTGTCTGACTCACATTAGTGTTGTCTTCTAAATCCACAAGTAAGAACAGAATTACAGGATTTTTTGTGCTGGTTTTTGAGGGGAAAAAAATGGGATGTTGATGAAAGCAAACTGGGAAGTCGAGGGATGAATTGAACACTGAATGAAGGAATGGGTGAAGAAGGGTGCTGGCACAGCAGACAGGAGCTGTTGGAGCACAGGGGGAGCAGTGTGTCTGGGACGAGGCATCCCCAAACACTGCTAGACAGATAATTTCACCCACATGTACACACACACACACACAAATCCAGCCTTGCTTATGTCTCAGCAGGCTTTTAGGGGCACCAGGGTGGAAACATTAAAACAAACACCTGTCTCTGTGAACTTACAGGGAGGCTTTCTGTTACTGAGAGGCCAAGTGCTGTATGTCAGATGTACCAAGGCGAGTTAAGAGCTTATACCTCTCCTCTTCTTTCTTTATCCTTAAATCTCTTATTTATAGAATTTATATCTCCATCGATTTATCATGCTAAGCTCAAATTCACACTCCACTGTTACCTTCTTTTTCTATCTCACTGGCTAATCTGCCCATTTGTTCTTTAAGTCCCTAACCTGGCTGATCACCCCTGATTGCCTTCCTACTTGAGCAGCCTGCCCCTGTCTCTCTCCCTCTATCCCTTCCTTTCTCGTTTCCGCCTTCCCTCCCTCTCCTCCATGGATCATAACCCTGCTTTAGATAGCTTTCATTTCTCCAGCTCTTCAAAGCTGGAGTCTTAAGCATATGAACTTCTGAAGTGGCTTGGCTTGGCCCGGTATCTTTTATTCCACTTTGAATGCTAATGCCTAGATTTGAAGTAACTTTGCTCAGAGCAGCTTGCACTCTCTTTGCCACTCTGCGGATGAATTTGGGACGGTAGCCTATTTGATCCCGTTGGAAGGGAAAAGTCTACAGGCCTCTGCCTCACCCGCTGGTTAGTCTGACTTTGCAGAGGAAACTAAGACAATAAACATGATTTATTTATAGTTTTTAACCTTGGCAGTTTTATTCTGAGATGGCGTCTGCATTAACACACTCTTTCGACACAGTATTGCCATTCTGGCCGCACCACAGCACAATTTGTTTAATGTCAAAGTAATTTCCAAGTTTCATTTTTATGTCAAAAGCACTGCACATTGCAGTTTCATGATTTTTGTAATCTTCACAGCTCTTTTGAAGTTGCAGGTTTTGGTTTGGAAAGAGGAAGAGGACCTGACCATGGTGAGTTAGATCAGTGGAGCGGAGAAAAACGATGCTTGTCTCTGTTTGGACAATCCACAAGAGGCCAGAAATGATCAGACCCATTTCTGTTTCCTCCTTTCTCTCATCTCTCCTTTCGCCTTCTGCTGCCCACGGCATGTTCGTCTCTCATTTGTAATGCAGATTTCCTGGTGCAGTTAGGCAACAGAAAGAGCGTTGCATTACTGGCTGTCAAAGGAATTTGCCTACAACAAGGTCGGCCACCTGCTCACATTTACTCTTTCCCCACTTTTCTTTTGTTAACGATGTTTAATCACCTCACCACCTTTCCCCAACACTCAAACCACCTGCAATTTATGACCTTCAAGTTTCTCATTACTACTATCTCTTAATCCCACCACCTTTGTCCCTCTATCCTCCGATCTGTCCTTCAACAATCAGACAGAAACTGTCATTACAGACACAAGTAATTTATAGCTTTACATTCCTCCCTATCACTGTCACCCCCGTCTCCCCACCTCTCCTACCTCTCATACCTTCACACTGTCTCTGCAGATTACATGTTTTACCTTGCTGGTAGTTTCTCTGTCTGCTCCCATTCACAACTTGTCCCCTCCAAGGCCTAAGGTCTAAATCTCTGCGTTCCAGCTTGTCTGCTGTGAGTAGTTGTGTATTAGTGTGATACTGCAGGGCCTTGGCACTAAACAACTAAGTGACTGTTGTTGGCTGCAGATACTTCATTTGCAGAGGGAGAAGACTGGGGCAGTGTGTCAGCGGTGGTGAGAGGATGAGCTCTCGGGGCAAGGAGACAGAGGAGAGGAGCCTTGTCGCTGTCTCTCTCTTACACTCTTCCAGGCCTGTCTGAGGGCCCTGTGCCCCATCTTTTCCAAGTGGCATGGAGCCATAAAGTTGAGCACTCTCTTCCTGGCATGTGCTACAATTTTCGGTAGTGTCTCCAGTGACCTGCTGAGGGACACACTTGTACTGAAGAGTCCTCAGAGACTTGCCACACAGGGTATTTTTCTAATAAAGACTAAGTATATCTTGCCACTGAAATGTTGTTGTTTTCCCCCTGAAACAGTTAGCGGAAAGACCCCGGCAGCAGTTAGTATACTTCTCCACTTTCAGCATTAAAGTCAAATTTGATCTACAAGGAGGAGTTTTTGAGTGAGGAGGAGGCTTCTTTCCTGTAAACAAGCAATTATACACACTCAGCATGCAGAGTGGGACTGCACTGTCTGTCAATAGCTACTTAAGGCTGTCACAGAAAGTGGATGTAAGAAGTGTCGGCCATAAAGCGTAAATCTCCGGCAGTGAGAGAGAGAGGGGAAAAAAAGCTGAGTTTAGCATAAGCTGAAATTAAGCTGGCAATATAGGACATCCAAATATCTCTGGCTCTGACTGCATCATTAGGCAGAAAGAGAGCCAGGAAGTGCTGCAATGCCACTGTCATGAAAAAGCAGCATATCAACCATATTGTGTCATCCACATTCTGACAATCTGTGCGTATGATGGACAGTAATGGGAAGTGAGAAGGGGTATGGTATGTACAGCATATATGTCGGCACATGTGTGCTTCAACATATATGTATTTTCACGCATGAATACCTTCCTGCATGTGCAGTGTATGCACGTTTCTGTCACGAAGGGAAAAAAGTATGTGTGTGTGTCGTCCCCTGCTGATGCAACTCACCTCCTTGCTCACAGAGCTGTTGGGCCAGAGCATCCTTGAAAATGATCTGTCCCCGATGTGTTGCTGTGGCTCTGAGGGAAAGAGAAGGAGAAAAAGAGCATTAGCACTAACAGCACTGAAGAGAAAGTTAACTGGTCTGTCCTCAATATAGGAAGATCAATCCAACACAGATGGTATCATTTCCCACTAAACCAAAATGTGTTCAAGCATCCTCCATATAAGAGAACATTTTCTGAGGTTCATTATGATGTGACTTTGAGGGAGAAACAAGAATAAAGAACTTAGTTTGTACAAAATGTGCACGTGGGAAAGGATAATATGACGAAAATGAGTTCGGCAAACTACACATAAACTGCTTTATCACTCTAATCTCACTCTGCAAGTTGGTAACTGGCGAGCAAAGTTGGAAGCCTTGTTAATGTTACTGCATAGAGGACAACTGACATTTTATTATTCAGGTACTGACAGGCATATCTCCTCAACAACAACATTTTCTTGCTCATACAGTATAAAATAGAGTGTGGGCTATCAAATGTCTTCCAATATCATCAGCTCCTACACTATCACACTGCACTCTTGCATGCCAGTGTAAATCTAACTGTATGTTGCGTGCTGAATGTATGGAATGTAATATGAATTTCCTTCCGGTGGCCATGAAATGCATAATTCATTTGAAAATGGAGAGATCTTTAAAAATCTAAGAGGGTGAAACGGCTCAGAGTGCAGCGGGATCTTTTACACAGACACTGAGCCATGCTCTGCTGCACTGTAGCCCGGTAGAAACAGATCCGCTGTCATTTGTAATGGCAGAATTCCATTGGTAAAGATGCACAATAACGAGGCTGCTCCTGAGTATAAAACTTTAATCCCTTACAATAATAACCACTTCTGCTACTACTACTAAGAATAATACAGCAGTATATGTATGTAAATTAGGGCTGTGTATAGCTTGTCTGCTATCATGCAACTATTATAACACGTGAACTTCAGATGGAGGGGAAGGAAGTAATAAATCTATATGATGTGCGTATTGAAAATAGAGGAATGTGACTACATAAAAGGGTTGGATGATTCTGCAGGCAGCGGGTATAGTCAGGAAATTGAAACTCATGATGAGTGATCCATACAAAATTAAGAAAAGTGATTTTTCCTACGACTTAATCGAGCTGCCCGGTGTGGACATGATCATTGTTACAAATAACCTCATTCTCTAGACCTTTTAATATTACTAACGTAACACAGCGAGCCAAAGACAGTGTACAAGAGTCTAGCTGACTATAACTACTTTGTGTGCAGTTGGGTCCATGACTGATATATCTGCCGTCTTGTTTTTGGCTAGGTGAGTAAATGTGCTTAAGTATAACACTCTTTTATATTTCAACTCTGTACATGGACACACTGCTGTCAGGATAACTTTACTTGGTAACGTAAGCTAACTTTAGCTACTATTTTCTACCTACTAGGTCAACTGTTCCCAGAGGTCTGTTGAAAAGCTGTTAAAAATCAGGGTTGTGGATGAAAAAAAATAAAAAAGTTGTCAAACCAAATTGTAATTGTATTCCACTCGAATCAGGTTTAACACACCGCTATAACGTTTACATTTAACATTAGCTGACTCCGCTCCTCCAGACTGAAGATGAAGGTTTTTGATCCACAACAGCCGCTGTTACTCTAAAAAAAAAATTCCCACCTCTCCCCTTTAAGTCATGATATTTTCAGGACTTAATGTGGCCCTTGTTTTTTCCAAATTTGATCAATTGCAACAGCTGTAAATAGAACAAATCATAGGCATTTGTGCAGTGTTGGCAGTCTTTGTGCACAGTTACCTGTCCTCCATCTGGACAGTCCACTGATGTATGTACGTTATATGCAAAGAGGCTATTGGCAAGAATCTTGCAACACAATACCTTTAACAATACAGGGGTTGGGATTCAATATATATCCTATACCCTATACTGCAATATAAGCAAGGAGATACATTTCTATTTCTTTTTTAAATCCAACTGTAATGGTAAGAACACACACCCATATGCATAAAATCTGAGTAAAAAAGTTTAAAAAATTTTATGCAATCAGAACAGTGGGATCTGCATTTGTATTCATCACAGTCCCTGTAACATTCAACATCATAACACTACTTTTTGTGCAATCTGAGCAGAGTAATTTAACATTTGCCTGTATCTGTAAAAAAAAATAAAATAAAATAAAATTAAAGTGCTTGCAGGATTCTGTAGATTAAGAAATTAAGAAAACATAAAAATATAAACAAATAAAACATTGATACACTGCTTTTCAGATTTGATAGTGGCATAACCCGTAATATTGCAAGACTCAATTTTATCAATATTTTATTACACCCCGAAGTATCAGTATTATATATATGTAAAAACAGTGGATAATAGAAATAGAATAAATTGTACATGACAGAAAAATACAATCCCATAACTTGGACACAGGGGGAGATTGAGGTGGTAGTGAGGAGTATGGAAGAAGCTGCAATTTTCAGAGTCCTTGAAATGAGTTATTGGTAAGAAAAATTGTAAAGTTTTACAGCCCTACAGCTCTTTGTAGCTCCTTCTAGTCAGTGGCAGCAGCAAAAATGGGATGTGTAGCGGCCCCATCAAGGAAAGTTCTGTGCAAGGGGAGTCAACACTTCATTGTTAGATAGCTAGTAAAAGCTCTACTACACCACTCTGACAGTATAACCTGCATTTTCCCCATATAATGCCCTGAGGGAAGGCAATTTGAGTGGGATTGAGGTCAAAAACATAAAGAGGATGAATATCAAAGCCATGACGTGTTTCCTCACTGACTGCTTGCAGTATTGTCCATCAAGGAGAGACGAGCAACTTGTCTGGCACTCTGACAAAATTCTAATGTATATGGGCTTTGCTATTAATTATGAACATCATCTATGGCTTGTAAATCTGAGCAACTTCATACTTAAACACACCCTGACACAGAACTATGCGTGCCACCCACATACTGTACAATGAGAAAGTCCCTTCAAGGAGGACTTGTGGAAATAAAAGGCCTCTTTTCTCTGCCATGTAAGGACACACTTGTGTGCCTCAGACTGTTGTCTCAGTGTTCAGGGTATTCCCAGCATCCACAAGTATTGCACAACATTTCCTTTTATCGAAGTCAAACCAATAAAGCAGAGCTCTGAGTAACTTCACTGTAATTTCAAATACACTATATGTCAAACTCTATGCAAGCAGTCCAGACAGTTGCATGTGTGTGTGTGTGCTGTGCCACAC
Source organism: Epinephelus awoara (assembly GCA_035609425.1). Taxonomy (NCBI): domain Eukaryota; kingdom Metazoa; phylum Chordata; class Actinopteri; order Perciformes; family Serranidae; genus Epinephelus; species Epinephelus awoara. The sequence goes on from CM069298.1 coordinate 14,969,662, forward strand.
CCGGTCATGTTACAACACAGACCAAGAGGACAAGGAGAGGAAAGGATTAAAAATAAGCAAAACTTTATGGGGCGTACACAATATGGTGGGTGCCTGAGTCAGTGAGCCCCACATCCATTTCGCAGACGTCTCCTGCATCAACCGCTCTTCACAGCCCCATGTGGATTTTGCCTTGCACCCCCCAACCCTACCCCACCGTGGCCCACCATGCAGACTCAGGCCTTTTATGGGTGCCAAGGCATTTACACGTTCATCTCAGCTCATGAAAAATGAATAGGCCCCTCATCAATTAGTAAAGAGCTCTTGTGCCTTTGCAGAGCTGGGGAGAAAACATACTTAATTACACTCATATTTCAGAATTGGGTGAAAACTAATTTGAGTTTGGTATTTATGAATAAAAGATGGCGCGTAACGAACAGCGGGTGGGGATGTAGGAACAAGGCCCTTAAATATTTACTAAACACAGTCGCAGCTCAAGTTCACTCAACAGATTCTTTTAAGTGCCGGGGGATAGGGGGCTCTATCAAAGAGCACATCTGACCCAACACACATCTTTTACACACACTAACCACACACTAGCCACATAAACACACATCTATGACAGTAGCCCTTACAAGCCAGGTAGGAGAAAAATGCCACACAGAGCTACTAGTCATACAATGACACAAATACTCCACAGTAATTTAAGTCCTGCATTCCAGTGCAAAAGAATTATCAACAAAATGTCCTTAACGCTGGAGTAGACTGTTCAATTTTTCCGTCACAGGGCAAAAATCCTATAATGAACTTTGAGTATACTATAATTCAAGTGGTCTGAGAAAACATTACACTTTTTCAGGCTTTCGAAAGTCTAGCCCTTGACGGAGAGACTCTGGCCGATCACAAGCCATTTTCAGAGCAAGCAATTGTCAATCATGAAAATCACTGCTCATGAATTGTGTGAACGGTCTCTCTAGGCAGCACTGATCAAAAATTAATCAAGATTCTGTAACTGCATTGCCTATTTCTTGCACCAAATGTTTACAGAAATATGCTGTCTCATTTTACAGCTAAACAGTGCACTGGAATATGTTTCCGAAAACATTTGTGCTGGGTTAGAGACTCCTCGGCTCTGACTGGCTGTTTTTTGTGATTCTAGCAAGTGCCTTCAGGAGCACTATGACAAGGCGCAGATTTTTTCCCCACACTTACTACAATCGGGATGTAGTGACAATTATGAAATACAACTTTAAGTCATATTTTGTATCAAAAGTTAAAGTAAATTTTATGCAGCAGTATGGCCGCTGTCAACGTTATATAACTCTAAATCAGATTATGGGATTCTCATTACAGATGCATAATAGTGTAAGAAACATTTTAATGTGTAGCTGGTTGAGGTGAAGCAAGTTCGTACGAAAAAATAAAAGACTTGAGACTTGACTCGGACTTGGAAGTTAAAGACTCAGGACTTGACTTGGCTTGAGACATGATGACTTGAATGACTTGAGTGTTATTCACATCATGTTTTCAGTTTGAATATACGCCGTCTTATATCAAATAGGCATCAAGATGTCAGCGGGAGGGGTACTGAGAGTCATCGTCTTCGTCTTTTGGAATTACCATTATGAGGGCAAAAGATGAACAGCACAGTGCAAGACATGTGGCATAAACATCCTGGACAGCCAGACGACAACTTCAAACTTTGTTCGTTATTTGAAGAGCCATTCTGCCCAGTAAATGCTTGTCAATTAGCTAATATAATCTGGTTAGTCGGTAGTTAGCTAACGTTGGCTTAATACAGTACGGGCAACACAGGGTTAAATGAGCTAAATGGGTGATTTTGGCCGCTGCCTTGGTTAGTGTGTGTGTGTGTGTGTGTGTGTGTGCGCGCATGGGGGTCGTCCCTGCGAAGTAAACATTGCAGCGATGAAGTCATTGTTTACTGACAGTTACTTATATCTTGTCTTTTCACTTTATTAAGAACAGATTCTGCAGATAAAATTACAATAATAAGGTGACTTGACTTGACTTGACTTGACATAACCTGTGATTTGACTTGACTTGACTTGCCCAAGAAAAAATGACTTGGGACTTACTTGAGACTTGAAGGTTAAGACTTGAGACTTACTTGAGACTTGCACATGTGTGACTTGGTCCCATCTCTGGCCGAAATGCCAAACTCGAGGCTTCAAAATAGGAGCCCACAAACCAATTGGTGACGTCATTGTGACTACCTCCATTATTTTATTCAGCCTGTATTGCACTAAACTCTAAGCCTACCCCTATTTAGTGGTCCAATCCAATACCAAGGTTTTTATATCAATCTTTCTTGTAATGGTGAACTGGTTAAATATTTTGTTTCACTGGGAACTACCTAAAGCTAGACACTCAAACTTTAGGTATTTCAGTAAATGTACTTTGTTATACCATACTACTACAATTTGACAGCTGTGTAGTAATTTGGAGGGAAGTTTTTAAAAACAAAATTATGCAGAAGTGTCTTTGAAAATTCCAGAAGCACTTGTCTGTTTCTAACGATGTTGTTTTCTTTGCCTCCAATAAATGCAAAGGCATCTACTAAACAATGACAGAAGAGATCAATTCAGTGGGAAAGAGTAGTTTTCCTTTGAAAGTGTGTGTGGATGTTTGAATGGTCTGACTATGTGTGACTTAATAACGTGTATGTCATTAAAACAGTAGCCAGGAGAGGGCATTTAGTCTGAGCCGGAGAGTGTGTGATCGGCGCAGCGCGACGCCAGCGTCTGTCCTGCCGTCACACTCCAGCGGCTCCTCAGCGTGTGTCTCTCATTACGGTCTCCACTGTGGGAGCCCCACAGACACACACTCTCTCTCACACAAAGAACAGCATTGATACACACAAAACATTTACTGAACATCTAAATGTTAATTTGACTTTCTTTGGGGGGAAAAAAGCAATTAAGAGCCTAAACGTGTTGGTGGGGTTTTTTTTCTCCTCTCTCCTCTACTCTGATTCAAACGAGGGATCATTCATCTTGTGAAAATAAGTGTCATCCTCTCCCCTCTCATTAGTCTAGAGGAGCAAATCTGAGAGATGGGGAAGAGAGAGGGATTGGGGAAGATGAAGAAAAAGAGGAGGATTGAGTGTGAGATATGGATAAATGGAGGGGGGAAGGGAGAGGAGGGGGGTTGGGATTTGGTCAGTGGAAATAGAGATGGGGGTTAGATGGCCTTGTCTTTCAAAGTCCACAATCTGCTGTCAAATAGCGAGGCATGCGAGTAAAGGCAGGGATCCAGTCCACACACACGTACACACACACATACACACTCCAAGCCACATATGAGCTTTAACATGTATGCAGATGGACAGGCTGTCACTCAAAGAGCTCCCAAAAGGGCCTGGAGTGGGTAATTACCAAGCATGTCTTCCATGTTAGATTACATGTTGCTGTCGGCCATAAGTATCCCTCAGGAGCCAGCTTGACAGCTCCCTGCTAAACACACACACACTCACACACAGCGGGACGCACTGACTGCTGGTTTACCCTAAAGCCATATACATGCAGTTAAATATAGTGACTGCAGTCTTAAAGACATACATATTAACTAAATAATGAACACACAAACAAACGTTTGTTACGCTTTTTCTGCGAGGCCGGTGAATTTTTTACTTCTCTCTCCACACAAACTATTACATCTGAGGTGGAGAACACACACGATGTCTCGCTCCTCTCTTCCTCGTTAGACGACTCACCCATCCCGTTCGCAAATCCCAATTAAAAGCTCATTTTCTCTCCCAGCTCACTAGGCCTGTTGGTAATCATGATTAATATGAGGAGTTTCAGTGGGGTGCAGTTCCAGTCGCCAGCGCTGATTTGGTGCATTTGGACCTAGCCCTTAAAATAATACACCCTAATTGGTTGATTTATCTTCCACGTTGAGGACCAGCTGTGGTTATGGCACAGCAATCAGGGACAAGGGGTAAACGGATGTAGAGGAAGGAAGATGGAGAAGTGAAGACAGGACAATGAGAGAAGCGGAATAAGAGAGGAAACAATGCACTGATTCTCAAAAATTCCCGATCACTAAAACAGCTTTGATAAAATGTAAAGCAGGCTTTTTTTAATTTCAATCCAGCCTTTATATTTCTTACCAATCAGGGCCTGAGAAGATGCGACTGGCTTTGTGGGATCACATTATATCGTCTCCCCAACAGCCCCTCCCTCCGCCCCTAAATTAATTAATTGAAAAAGGCTCTTGGAGAACATGCAAATTTAATGAAGCTCCACAGAGGAGGGATTTGGGAGTTGTTTGGCAAATTACCTGCTTGTTAGCACAGGGTCATAGAGAGTTACAGCTCCAAATACAGCCAGAAGAAGCGCAGTTACTGCTCAGAATACAGCCAGGAGAAGAGCAATTGACCTTGACTACTGTTAGTAATAATTAGGGAGATTAGTAAAACAACAGCAGTTAGGAGTAAATATGCCAAAAGGGGGAAAAAACGTGATTCTTAAAAAGTTGTGGATTTTCTGTTGTTGATTTAGTCCTCGACAACAACTTTTAAAAAAATATCCGAGAAAATCATCCTTTTAAAAATCTCTCCTCACTTTCTCAGCGAGGGTCAGACTAGGACAAGACAGGGAGAAAGAGAAGAATCTGCTGTAGTGACACAGAGTCAACAACAGAGAGAGGAATCCTTGCAACAAGTCATGTCTGTTATTTATCTTGTCAGTCACATCGAAGCACATTTGCGGGAACAGACAGCGCAGAATGTGAACCAATCATTTCTCACAAAATACATCTGGAGCACCCCCTCTCCCATGAGCATGGTTCATTTTGCTGCATTTATAATCAAGCTCTTTACTTTTTTTTTTTTTTTTTCCAATCTCCACGCTCTATTTCATCTAGAATTGATAAGGAGGTCAACGTCCCAGCAGGTAAGATGGTGACCTCCTGAGGAGAGTGTGTGATGCTGGTGTAGAACAGATGGGATGTGGACAATTTGTGGCAGTATTGATCAGAGCAGTGATATGTAATATGCATGTATATATGTGTGAGCATGTGTGTCTGTGTGCACAGGTGTATGTATATGATTACATGGGTCATGGACCGTCCCTTGGGAAATAAGACAACATCATGGATGCAGAGACCTTTAGGGTAAACAGCAACAGGAGTCCAGGTTTTGATCTGTTGCGGGTTGCCTTTAAAAGTTAATGATTTACTGTGAAACTCTGAAAATCCGACACCTTTTAAAAGGTTAAAAAAGGTTAAGAACATGAATATGAGAGATATAAGAGTTGCTGTCTTATATGTGAATGTGTGATATATGAAAATTGGAATTATATGGGTGGACTGTGTCAGATTTGCAGCTCTGGTCGGTTTGTGGTGAGAAAAAGTGGATTGGATTTATGTGCTCTGTCATGCTTCACATTTCAACCCCATATTTCTATATCTACAATGCCAAAATGCGATTACCTTGAACCAATCCTTCATGTTCCCTGGCCCAGTGTCTCCAGTGAATCTGTCACACAGCCACAGGCTTCTGCAGTGTGGAGCTTTAATGATGAGGGGAGCTCATTAACCACTGATTTTATGTTAAAATGGACCGAAATATTGACTTGAATAATAAGAAATCAATAAAGGAGACTAATACCAGGAGAATTTAGGTGCTGGCTGAGATGGGTCATCTGTCAGTCTGATGTCTGAACTCCGACCTTTGACCTCTGATTAATATCACAGGTTGTCTATCATCCTGCCTGTCAGAATCACCAGACTAGATGAGCTTAGGGACACATTATTGTGATAAAATGGAAAGGTCAACCCAGGTTTTAATTGATCAATCATGCTCCCAAAAAGGAAATACACATCTGAAGTTTGTGTGAGAGCGTAAATATTTACTGTTTGCAGGGCCCTGAATTATTTCTGGGTGGTGGGCTTTTTAGAAGCACAAACGATGGCTGTCTGCTTCGGCCATCTGAACACACAAAAGATGCTGCTCCACTCTGCATACAAAACACTCATACCAGACGCTGCAAAAATAGAGCCAGGAGATTTATAACGGATCTCAGCCACCCAGATAACTTCCTTTTCACCCAACTGAGGTCGGGAAGAAGGTACCGGTTACACCAGGCCAGCACTGAGAGGTTTAGGAAGAGCTTCTACCCACAAGTTACAGGGATCCTAGATGAAGACATTTATGATAATTATCATTATTATTTTGTTATTGTTGCAGTGTTTTGAATAAGTAAACTGACTGAAGTGACTATTACATTTTGCTGAAGTCACGTTTGTGATTTCATGTGACAAATACATTAAAACTGACTACTAATAATCAGTTATATCTAACAATTGCATATCTAGATGAACAAAGGCGTCTATCTATCCATGAAACATAATTAAAGGTTTTGAAATTGTTTTGTGGACATTCATACAAGTCGGTGTGACAGGTGATACAGTTGTGTAGCACATCATGAGTAACTGACATCGCTTAAGAGTGACAGGGGACAGCGGACTAAGACGCAAGGAAAGGAAGCGAGTGAGGGAAACAACACGTTATAAATTGTACCCATGGAGTCGAGTTGGCTCAGAGCTGCGCCCTTTCCACAAAAGCAGCCACACCAGGCTGTATTCATATATAGCAGCGGACTCCACCTCGTACGATATACCACCGTAGTGCTTGTTTCACAAACTTCATGCTCACACAGACCTGCCTACTTTGAACAGATGGCAGTATCAACAACACAACAACAGCCGGCATAATTACAGCACAGGAGCCATTCCTTTTCAATTACAGCTAACAAGACAAGAGAGTGTTTGAGCGCCCACCTGCCCTTCCTCACTTGATTTCTACTTCTCCTCCTAATTGCCCCTACAAGTGGCTTCAATCAGTCTAGGACTCCAAAGAGGAACTGCAGGTAGCAGAGATGGAGACAAAGAACAAATATAGTGGCAGTAAATGAGTGTTTACAAACAAATGCATATATGCACATACACATGCATATATAAACAGACACATACACAGCACGCTATGACATAAAGGAACAGTGTGCCATTAGATACGCAGAGATCCGTCTCCTCAGGGGAACACTTCGGGAAGTGGGCTCACATGCAGTAATTAAACCATCTCCAACCAGGCTGGGACCCACATGGAGACAGTACAAAACACTACAGCTCAAACACACACCACACACACATATTAACACAAGGTATGTTTACGCAGGGCTACATGTGCACATACAGCACCTAGATACACCCATGTAGCACCCACACACAGGCAGGAGTTATGCACAGAACTAAGAGTGTCTGAAAGAGTTTCTCTGAAGGAAGCTGTTGTTACACGTAAAACTCCATGCACGCTGAGCGCGCGCACACACACACACGCATACTATACTCTGACTGCCTTGAGGCTGTAAGTGAAGCAGAATAAAGGCAAAGAAAGGACGAGACACACCAGTGCATCTTTGGATTCGCCAGAGGAAGCTATTAACCATTCTCACCTCCGTTAAGTGCAGCAAAGCATTCAGTACATTATGTAGTGGTGTGGACTGTCATGTCTGAGCAGGAAGAATAAAAAGTGGGGCACAACTGTGTTTTATGCAATCATTTAGGCATGGCTTTGTTTGCATTTTGTGTGTAAGAAATGGTGTGCTTACGGCCAACAGTATAGCTTCCCTTTGATAACTGCAGGTATAACTTCTGAGAGTGTATCAAAGTAGCGCTGCAACTAATGATAACTTTTAATTAATGAATCGTTAAGTCTGTAAAATGTCAGAAAATACAAATAAATTTGCCCATTACAATTTCCCAGATGCAAAGGCAACATATTTATATCGCTTGTTTGGTTTGACAGCAACTCAAAAACTGAAATACATTCAATTTACAGCCACATTAAAGAGAAAAGCAGCTTGTTCTTGTATTTATGAAGCTGGAACCAGCAAATGTTTGTTGGCATTTTTGGTGGATAAACAACTGAAATGATCAATCAATTTCAAAACTATTGCTGCTGTGTATGTGTGTGTGTGTGTGTGTGTGTGTGTGTGTGTGTGTGTGTGTGTGTGATCTCAGCTCCTCCACCTCCTCTGCCTCCTCTCCTCCAAGGCCTCCCCTTCTCTTTAGGTGGCAATTTACAGCCACCCAGAAAATGAGTTCTTCTAGATGCCCACGTCACTGCACTCTATCACACTCCTGCTAGTGATCTGTTACCAGGAACACTCCCACAATATCGGCCATAAAACAGCTCACAGGCCGCACATTAATGCAGTGGCGGACCGGCTTCAGCCCTGTGAAGGACATGGGATGTCTGTGCTTTTAATTTAAACACTCATGGACACTGCCTGTGGAAAATGGTCCTTGTATCAATCAGGGCAGGGGTACTATGGGCAAGGGCAGGATGTTGCATTATTTACATTTTGTACAGTCGAGACCAATCTGTCTTACACCTACATATTGTATTACTTTGTTTGACTTTTAAACTGATTGGAAGTTCTGCCATAAAACTTCCAGGGTGAGGTAATTTAAAAAAAAAAAAAAAACAAAAAAAAACAAGAAGAAAATATGACAGCAATTGAAAGTGACAGTCATCTGAGTAATAATTCTGACAGCTCAGTGCTGGAAAATTATATGGCACCCAAGATGGCCCTGGCTTCGGTCACAAGGGCCTTGCCTGTTGAATACCTCCCAGAGTCATGCCACTGAACCCAGGAAGGGAGGCTCCAGAGATGAGGATATACTGGTGGAGATGGGAGCTGTGAACTGGAACAGGGTGCAGAAAAAAGTGTGTGTGTTTCCGCATGTGTGTGTGTAAGGAGCAGTCTCCAGCCAGCTGGAGTGTGACTGGCTGACTTTGATAAGGTCAGCCGCAGGGGCCCCTATTGTCATACAGCCGTGGCCCCCTGCCAGCCCCACTGTCATCAGCACTGGCACACTGCTGCTCCGTGCTTTACACTCACACGCAGACACACAGCACACGCATGGACACTGCACAAATACTGAGGAAACACACAATCCTCGTAAGCTGACACACGCTCAACAGTAAATGTGTTTGCTGGCAGACAAAAAAGCCAGTAAATCTGTTTGGCTCCGTGGATATTGTCTAAATGGCAGCTCCACTTCAGCAAATTCCCCAGCTGAATCCTTTTCTGTCAGTCTGTCCATAAAAGTGTCTGTCTGATAGTCTATCGTGTCCCTCCAGGAATCCATTGAGGGATTTGTGCGAGTACTGCCAAAATGTTTAATTTAGTTGTGGTTTTTATGAAACACTGATGTGCAATTTGCAATGTCTTTCAAGTTCTGAAAGAGGATGACTGGTAATATAAAAGGAAAAGAAAAAACAAGGGATTAGTTTGCAATTTCATTTGACTATACAATCATTAAAATGATATGACGATAATGGTGTTTTCATTTTTAGAGTTCATTTAAAAAACACATTTGGCTGTTTTTGATGTGAAAGTGTGAGAATTACCAGAGTCAAGTCTTTAAATATTCCAATATCTGTGGGTGAATTTCTCAAAGATCTTTGTAATGTGGTGCTGTGCCGCTGTGACTTTGCATGGGGCAGAGTTACTGGAGTCCTCCCTTTTCCTCTACACTTCTCCAGCAACAGCTGCTAATTGCATTTTGACTGATTATCAGCATGAGGCTGTAAATCACCAGCCAAGAGAACTGGAGGGAAAGAGAGTTAGAGGATGTTTCCAACAGATAGAGATGGAGAAAATGATGAAGAGCAAGACAAAACAGAGGACGGGGGGAATGAAAATGAGAAAAGGGAAAGACCAAGGCTGTTCTCAGATACATAAAGCTCCATCTTTTCCCACTTGGGGCAATCAGACAACATGTAAGCTTCAAGGAAACACAGACAGTAACGTGTACACAAACAGAAAAACAGAAATCACCTCCACACTGTCTCTGAGCAATGGGTTACTGCCCCAGAGTTTGTTGTGGCGTGATAAAAATCCCAGTTAGGCCCCTAATAGAAGCCAACGTCCCTCACTTATGATCATGTGTAATGTCACAGAAGAAGAGCATCATGTGAACAAGAGTTTTCCTATAAAGTGTGTGTGTATGTGTGTCTGTATCACACCCATCCTCAGGGGATGGGTGGATCTGTTCAACCACTCACAGATTTTCCAATGAGAAGAGGGACCGAGCCCACTGAATGAGAGGATGGAGATATTTCTGTTGATTCTCAGCAGGGTAAACACACACAATCACATTCACACCTGCCACTGCACAGGCCATGTCAAGCAAGGTATTAAGGATATTACTACACGTGCACACAGACACACACACACACACACACACACACACACACACACACACACACACACACACACACACACACACACTATCTCTGTCCCCAGTTTAACCTCTTTCCAGTCATCATGCATGCTTTCATTAGAGAATAGCCTTTTAACATCCTTTCTGTGGCAATGAGAGAGAAAACACCACCCATGATGTCAGCTGATAAGCCTAAGTCAGCCTTACTGGGTCAATGTGCAGCCACAGCATTACAGGATATTATTGTTACATTTTATGACTTCCATGTCTGGGTTGGACGCGTGGCAGCTGTAAAGGTCTTAAAGGGAGAGTTCAGTTTTTTTGAAGGGGGGCTGTATGGGTAACTTAGTTGCTAGATAGTATATGGAGTCAGCAGGTCCCCAGAAAGAGGAAGAGGAGAAGGAGGCTGGAGTCAGCAACAAAAGACGTTCTATCGCTCTCTTCAAAGCCAGACTCCATTGAGAAAAACAGTAATTTAACAATGCTGAACACAGGAGTGTTTGGTCTACCACTGTCTACCCTGTCCAGTTATTTTGTTTGTGTTGATGTGTGACTTTTGTGATTAAAAGGAATAGTTCAGATTCACCAAAGTCACACAATAACCCAAACAAACTAACTAATCGAAGCAGCGGTAGACCATGCGCTTTCATGTTCAATGGGGTAAAATTACTGCTTCTCTCAATGGAGTCTGGTGGCTTTGACAAGAGCATAGATGGGGAACTGTAGGCGTTAACAGCTTCCCTGTTAGAATGGTCTGTCTGACAGAAAGGAAAAGCAGTAAAAATATTCTCAATATAGTGAACACTTAAACCTATACTGATGTGTTTAGATGGGATTTTTTTAGGTAGTACAAAAACGTTTTGTTACAGCAGTACATTGTTTAGCGCCCATAGCGCCTCTTGACACTAGTTAGCCAGTTAGCACGTTAACAGCACAATGCAGTGTTGAAAGAACAAATGATATTTAGCATGTTACAGTAAAACAATAACACAAACCACCACAAAGCATTTCTGCAAAGGAGCTCAATGGCGAAAGAAAAATAATCCTCTCTTGTGAAACAATTTTGTTTTGATCTCTCACCCTCTTGACTTTAGCTGTTTGTTTTCCTGTCCTCACTTCCATTTCTCTTCTTGTGCGCTGAGCTGCCAATCAGTGATTTTATTCACTGCCATCCCCATCACAGATTCAACATACTGAATTGCTAAAAAAAAACTGAAGGGGGCCAATGAGGGGCAAAGGTGAAGGACACACCGATGGCCCAACGTTTACGGCAGACTGCCAGCTTAGGGTGTCAGGGCCTTTAGTATACATCCCAACTGCGCATCGTCTTATTCTCTTTTATGCCTACCTTACACTAGAAGACTCTAAAAAGACTTTGACAATACTTTTTAAAGATTAAAGTCTGTCACCCTCCCATTCCAAAGACTATGTGAGATTTTAGTTACACACTATGCGATATTTACAAAGACTGGGGATCTTGCAGAGTCACTGTTTACAAGTTTACAACTAGATTTCTTTTTTAGATTATTTCCCATCCTGCTCCTGGTGGAAAGTAGCTCTATTCTGGTGGGAGGAGCAGAGAGTGGGAATCAGAAGACAACCGTTTCAAAAATTAAGATTTTACACTAAAATAAGTGTAGGTTGGTGGATCATATACACACACCAAACTCAACACTGACTACTGTTGACTCCACAACTGTTCTCCTTTTCCACAGCCCAAGAGAACCAAGACTTGTTAACGTCTTTGTACCCCCTGGAGTCCCTTCCATGTTTACTGGTTTACTGCTTCTTGGTTAGTGCTGGAGAGAGCGCAGCTATTAGTTGTTGTTTTTCGTGTTACTACAGCTCAGCCTGAGTTTTAAGATAGATAAGATAAGATAAAATATGACCACCTTAGACAAAACAATCAAGATAAGTTTTCCAACTAAGGTAAAAGTCTCATGATTTCATTCGGTCATTGAAAATTTGTCTGCAACAGTGAAATTGTTTAAAAGATCATCTGGTGTAAGATCAGCATTTTTTTTTGTTACACACACGCTTACACAGGACTTACAGGAAGTTGACGCAGCCGGTGCCGGGTGGTGGTGCGATCCAGACAAAGCTGAAGCTGGTGGAGGGCTGGTGGCTGACGTGAGAAGCGACCACACTGCAAACAAACTGGGTTCCAACAAACTGCCGCTCTGGCATCACACCTGTAGGAGGGAGGACAAGAGAGTGACACCAAAAAGATTAACTGAGAGAGACAGAAAAAGTTATCTGTCATAGACTAGATTTAAAATGTTTTGTGACTTCCAATAACTTAATTAGTACCAAACATTTTCCAAAGCCTACCTTAGTCTTTTAGATTTTTTTTTTATTGTTTTCCCTGACCTCCAAGTAGCAGCTGGTTTCTATTCATTTTACTGCAGTATTAACTTGCAAAGACATAAAACTTACTTGTATGTTATAGGTTAGACTTATGTCTGCTTTTATCTGTGTAAAAGCTACATTATCACTGTGTGGTAAGCCCATTTACAAGAGAGTGATTTTACAGTCTGCCAGTGGTGTGCGTTCATGGGCCTCCTAAACAACACTGCCATCATAAAATGCACTGTTGCATAACCACACCTAAAGACAAACAATTAATAAAACAAGGATGTGGTGTCAATGATTACAGTTATTTTAGGTTGCTAACTCTCACCAGTTTCCAAACAACAGACTTTAAGTTTTATCTGCACTCCACTACATTGTTGCACAGTCATAGAGTTACTTTCACAAATGTAAAGCACACAAAAATAACAATGTGCACTGTGATGGATTACCAAGAGTATCTCATCTACTTGCATGTAATTAAACAGCAGCAACAATATCTGGCAAGAGAGTGTACTAAAAGAGTGATACATTATTAAGTAACACTTCTTACAGACAGGTCAGCATAAATCTGAAACTAATGCATAAGGTGACCGGCCACTGATTTCAACCAAAGAGCCACAAGGACCTGCCTGATATAAGAATATTGTCTCAAGTTTCTCACATGCTGTACATATCCAACTTATCCCCTTCTTTCCGTTTGCTTTTCATTTCTTCCCCTCGCTCGTTTGATCTCGTTCCATTCTTCTGATATTTTTTCCATCCACTGGCATCCTACAGTTTTCTTTTTCTTCTTCACTGCTTCCTGCCTCACACTCACTTCTCATCCACCGTCTCTACTTTGCTCTTTTTTCCTCTCTACTTCTCTCCTTACATCATTTATTTTTTCTCGATCCTCTCCTTCTTTTCTCCCTCCCTGTGAGCTGACACTACACAACGGTGCTCTTATTAATGAGGGGCTGTGTCCGGCTATGATTGCACCGATGGAATGACATCATGTCACACAATCTTTCCTTCATATCACAGAGGGCAAGGGCAGGACGCCGCCGGTCTCATCAATCACTGCGCAGACATACAGAACAGTTTAATAATTTACTGTAACTAAACGGCTTCGTAGTGTTGGTGAAGAGGCATCTAAACTAATATGAATGCAAACACAACTCTAGTATGGGACTGCAGGGACAAGTGTGCATCTCCGAGACAGATTATCCAAGCATTTGTCACAATTCTACAACACTATGTCAACATAGTGTGGTCCAGTGGTCACAGAGCAAACACTTTCAGCCAGTTCAAAAATGTATGTGATGTCCCATCTGTGTGTGAAGATGTGCTCTGAGCTGCAGCGCTCTGGTGGCTGGCCTTTGCTCTTTATAACCTGCAAACACAATCCTCTCCTCTCCTCTCCTCTCTCTCTTCTCTCCTCAATCATAACTCAGCTCACTGAAAACATAATCAGCAATGATTAATAACATCGGAGCTTTAATATCCCCCGAATCAATGTGCAAATCAATATGCAAAGATTGTCTGCGCGTGTGTGCCGTGCAAAACTAATTATTTAAAGAGAAATAATTCCGCCCATTTCTGACAGTAATAAATTTGACCTCACAGATTGCATACATAAATATGCACAATGTCGACAGCACCATAAATGTTTCTGTTTAACTCAGCCAGCTGTTTGTGTGTTTTTGTGTGTGTGTTTCGGCTGTAACGTTACATCAAATTTATGTGTGCGTATGCGTGTGCGTGTGTGTGTGCATGTGTGCCATGGTACAAACAAATCTAGTTATCATGGCTGTCGGATGAAAAACTAAGAAAAACAAGCTTGTTTTTGAATTGAGCACCACGCACTTATTTGTTTACCCTGTGGGGTCTGCAAAGGTTTTCTTGTACATTTTCTCATCCTGTACAGAGAAATCAAACTCCAAGTTCAAACTGAATAATCATCAAAGCTTCATGATTTAAAAGGTTCCACATGACAACAACATATTGTGTCATTATGTGTGAGAGCATGCAGCGTGTGGGCCTGGTTTGTCAGATTTACGGGGTGTCGAGCAAAGCAGCCTTTTACATTGCTAAGGAGCTGCTGGTGTGTAATAACAGACTGAGATGTAATCACCCACTAATAGCACTGCTGTTCTCCAATCACCTCTCGGCTACAACCTCTCTGTGTAATGACCACGATTTACTCTTAAGCAAACACATACACACTCACACAGGAACGCACACATAAGCACACATAACTGTCTTGGGTTATTGCTATGTTGTTTGCCTGGACAAAATCTCCTCAGCACCCTATCTTTACCGCCGACATACAGAAAAGCAGAAATTGCTTCTGTGCTGTTCTTACGTAGCACTCAGGCAAGCATGCAATGACATACCCATACATCCTTCTCTCTTTTTAACCCCCTCTGACACAAAAGAGTGCCATTTCCAGAACAATTTCCTTGCTGTTATGTGCCAAGCATTTACTACTGCAACCAAGGCTGTCGAGACAACAGTTTTGGCACTAATTGTCCAATTTTGTGGCAGAAGAAGAGAAGGGGAAGCGCTGCGAATCTTTCTCATCACATTGCCACGGTGCAATTTGAGAATCCCTGCAGATGTGCATAATACAAGCTTAGCTCTCGTGGCAATGGAAACAGTATCTGGAAAGCTGCAAAGACAAACAGAAAGAGAGTGTGGTGTTGGAGTTGTGCAGCAGACTGGGCAGGGGAGATAGCAGACGGAGAAAGTAGATGGGCTGTGGCTGGTGTGGACAGATGGACAGAAACAATGAATCACTCATTCAAAGGGAGACGGTGCTGTCACTCATCATTGAGTAAAAGAAAAAGGTTGGCAGTGCACCAACAACAACTTCAGTGTTGGATAGTGTGGTTTTTCATTTACAGTGATGACAAACTCCTGTAATACAACCCTAATTAATTTACCACAAGCTACTGTAACATGAATAGGAAAATGAACTACAACTGGATCAAGTGAAAACAAACACAGCATTCAATGTCTGAAGCAAAAATTGAGCATAACGTTGTGAGAAAATTAGGAAAATAAAGAAACTAGCAGCAGACAGAGACGGGGAGGTAGAGAGAGGGAGGAACTGAGGATATGGCCAAAGAGAAGCAGAGAGCAGTTAGGGTAGGGTGAAGATGAAAAGGCAGACTGATGCACTCCAGGACACAGCAGCGCTGGGACTCGACACTGCTCACAGAATTTCTATTCCCACTTGAAAAATACACTCAGGCGTAAAAATGCAAATAACGAAACTAGTCCCTTTCATGTCCGGGTGTGGAGAGAGAGAGGGAGAAAAAAAATCACTATTATTCAACGAGATCCAAATCCCAAACGTTCCAGTAAAGCAACAAGCTATAGTGAACCTGGATAGAAAAAAAAGAAAGCTCTAACATTCCTGGTTCTTTCCAGGCAGATGAGCGGAGGAATAAAAAGACAGGCTCTTTCGTCATTTTGAAATGAGAATATATAACAAAGCCCTTCCTGTGTCCTCATGCGCTGGGGTCAAACCAACTTTAAAAAGTGCTCATTAATTCAGTCATTTGACCTCTGAGTTCTGTTTTTTTTTAACATCTCTGATACCTAACAGATGTGACTGACTTTATCTTTGGTTTATGTGCTTGGTTTGCTTTGTTGATATCTGTACCCCATTAATTCTCTTCAGATTCTCAGCACTTGATGCAGTTGTGTCCAGTGCAAGTTGCTTATAATCAGTAATTAGTTACAGTTACTAGTTACTTCTCTCAAAAGAAACTGAATTTAGGGATGCAAAATATATATCAAGTCCATAAGTTAGAGGAGGAAGACAACACAATTGTGTAAGTGGTCTGATCCCCAACGCCCCGACTCCCTACCAGATGAGCAAACTTCCTGCTACTGTTAAACAGGTCAGACGCAGCACTGAAGGACCATCTCCAGAGCCACTGTCTCACCGAATCGTCAGTTCAATGTCTGCCTGGTTAACATTAGCATCAGCTTACACAGCAGTAGCAGCAGCTAACATCTAACACCAAGCCTTTGAACTGTCCCACCAGTCTCGCACAAAAAAAGGCTTGACTCTGAGGTAATGCTAGCTGTGTTAGGCTGCAGTTAACCCTGTCAGTGTGTGTACTGTCTTCAGCACAGAGCTCACACACCTGCAGCAGTAGTCTTATGTCTCTGCAGGGAGGTTGAGGGACTTAACTTTCTGTTTCAATTACTTGTGTATAACATGTTGATATGTCTGTTTTGATACATTATGTCAAAGCATTTAATTTCAATTCTTAGGGCAAAATGCTCTAATCAAAATCAAAGTGTGTTTGGGAAGTTTTTTGATACACCTTAATAGAAAAAAAAGAAACAGATATTTAAACAGTCAGAAATGTTTTTTGTTGTTGTTAACAATAGTGATGTGAGTTAAATTTTTATAGATCAGAGCTCTGGAATATTAAATCATTCATATTTTCTCACTACATTTTAGCCTTTCTTATCCTCAGGTGTGCACAAACTACAGGTTATACATTTATAAACTTGTAAAATTGTAAAAATCAAAAAATGAGGGGCGCCGGTGGCTTGGTGGTAGAGCAGGCGCCCCATGTACAAGGCTGTTGCCGCAGCGGCCCGGGTTCGAATCCAGCCTGTGGCCCTTTGCTGCATGTCACTCCCTCTCTCTCTCCCCCTTCACACTTGTCTGTCCTATCAAAAATCCATATTGTGCACCCCTAAATGAATTAGTTTATAGATTATGGCATTTAAAGAGTAATTAGTTACCAGGAAAAGTACTTCTGCATTACCTTTATTTTGGTGTTGTGTGGAACAGTGGGATAACTGTCACATTTGATCTTTGATTGTACTCATTATCACTATGATGAAAAGTAAGTAGTACAACAGTAAAACATAACTGATATGTTCTGACTGGCCTATTTATTGTAGCCTCAACAGGCCTTTGAATCAAGCAACACACGTCAGTTTTTAATGCTCCTGGCAGAGTAAAATGAAATAACATCAGACATTTGAAAGTAATTTCTTATCATAACAGGCCTGACAAAATGAAAGTGATAAAGTTATTTACAAAAACATAAGGTTTATCCTTAGAACGTAACAGTAATTCAAATCCTGCACACAGACCAAAACTCACCACCATAGGCCTAACAATGTTCATATAGGGACAGCTTGCTCATGTTTCCTGAACTGTGGGCTATTGTGTGCAGTGACAGTCTAATGGTGGTTATTGATTGAATAATTCACGCCAGAGTGTTGTGCTGCCGTAAGGTCGTTGATTAGTGATGCACTAGTGTTACCAGTCCACCAGCTGTTCCCGCAGCTTACTGAACAAGATTATATTATTAATAACTAACAGAAACACAGTGAGCAATAGTACACCTTTCACATTCTCTTCACCTCTCTGTGTCTTTCTAGCCCCTTCTACAAAAAGATCACGCTAAAGGGCCACTACAAAGTCCCTTCTTTATGCCGCCCTTGCATTTTCACACAGAACCAAACAACAGCAACATCATGTGTGTGATTTTAGACAGCATACTGGCATTGTGGAAGCAAAAGAGGCATGACGGGCGTGACATGTAACTCAACAGTGTAAGCCTCTAGTCTGACATATAACATACAAATCAGCAGCGCTTTCTAAACAATAGCAATGGCATTGACATGGCAATAACAATTTTTAACCGTCCCTGTTATATGGCAGCTGATCTTGTCCTCTGCTTAGAGAGTAAGGAGCTCCTGGACCTTATGGTTTTCTCAATTAGCAGAAATGTTCTGCTGCTGTTCTTCTTTGAGTTAGCCGCTAACTGCTATCAGCTACTTTTTAAATCTCCCAAGGTGGGCTGCATGCATGACATGTTGTCAAAACGTCACACTAGAGCCGTCCTTGATCCTGTCCTGCTGGCTGTCCCTTTTATACAGAAGCCATTTCGGGGCTGTTACTACCCATGATGCCAGCTTTAGGACAAGAAAACTCTGTCTACTCATCCAGCCACTGTACTTTTTATACAGAAAGGCAAGGCGACATAACGCCGTGAAATTCCCGCCTTGAAGAGGCAGTGTAAAAGGGGCTTCTCTCTCAAACACACACAAGATGAAGGGACTGCACGCAGCTCAACTGATCTGCGTATCACTACAGATAATAATAGATCATAACAGTGAGTGTGTCAGTGTGTCTTCATCAGAGTCAAAGAGAGCACAGACAAACAGGCACACTCATATACAGCCAACCTACAACAGGGGAGCAGTTCACATTGGATGACTGTGAGCTGGGAAGCACCTGATTTGGCCGCATGCTGTTGGATGATGCAGGAGGAACCTGTTTAAAAAAATAGGCTGCATTTGTCTGCTATGATCAAGACAAAAGTAACGTGCAATAAGTCGATTTTAATTAAAGTAATTGTAATGACGTTATTTATTTGAAAAAGTTATTAGTTACATGTCTAGTTACCACCAAAAGTAGTGGAATAACACGTCACTTGTTGTGTCTAACAAAACCCACAGTTTTTGGGTGAGTGAGAGGAGGAACTTGCTTATACATTTTGGCGTTTACTCTTTCCACAAAATAAAAGAATCATTTAAAAACGTTTAGCTTTTAGTGGGCACATTTTCCGCTTCATTGACTGTGACTGTTTGTTACTCGCATTTGGACTCGTTAGCAAACAATCAGCCGCATGCAGAACTCACCTAATGAGCTGACAATGACAGAAGTTGTAGCTGCAGTACAAATGCCACCAGTGATGCGTTCATGCTGCATGTTAGATAAGTATCAGCAGAGGCCACTTCTAATTCAATAAGCAGCCACGGGGGGATCGTGGAGGACTGTTACAACCACACATCCACAATCAAATGCACACATGCAAATACGCGCACGCACGCTTGCACGCACATATGCATACACATGCAGTTCTTTCACATGCAGATTGGGCACTTATGAGCTGTCGACAGTGATTAATGGCAAGGGAAGATGACCTGCTAACTCCCACGGTGTGACTGGGCAGAGCATGTTTCATAAATATAAACCCACACACACACACACACACACACATACACGCAAATGCCTATACATGCACCCTCAGGCATGCCCACACACAAACTCACTCATACACACAGACACACAGGAAATGGGTGTGTCAGGATTTTAAGGGTCATATGGTGGTTGTAGTGCTGTCACCCCGACATCAATCTCCGCTGGTAATTGTGGTGAATTTTTAAGCGCCTCATAAAAAGGAAGTGGGAAGTTGTCGCCTCTTATGCATTCATATTCAGTCCGCCCATGTCTCCAGTGACAAAGACTTCTCCACATTTTTACCCTCCGTCTGGCTTTTCTTCTTTTAAATATGTAAACACTTCAATTCACATCTGTCTGTGTCCTCTTTAACATCTCTCTGTTTGGACACAGCCTTTTTTTATCTGTCGTTATATCTCACTTTGCAAAGCTAATGAGCTTTTCCACAGCCAAGCTCAAAACAAGTCAAATAGATGGAGTGAGAATTCTCCCCGATGGAGCAGATGGGCAATCGGTGGCTCAGCCTGGCAGCGACTTCACACTGTAGGACCAGCAGGAGCCGGTCTAACTGGCATTAGAACTGATAGTTAGGTTTTGTGGCAGTGTTGCGAGGATTCAAGAGGCACCATTCAAATTGATGTGCACATTTACGAGTATCATTCAGAGTTTATACACACCATTTGACATCTGGTCAGTACCAAATAGCTACTAGATTCTGCACTCATTCCACAACTGTCCTTCAGCAATGTCTGGCTTGGGGAGCAACAGAGAACTATTGGTTTGACTTATCTGTCTGTGTGTGTCTGTGATTTGACTGTATCTACTCCTAAATGGTTTCTGGGATGCTTTCAAGATGGTGAAACAGGGTTTTCCTGCTAGATTTCTGATTGACAGATAGGCAGTGAGAAAACACACTTCAGTCCAAAAGGTGAAAAAAATCTGTGTGCTTGTTGCTTCCTTACAACCAACAGTTAATCTTACAAGCTGCTCCAACCTTTTCTACACTGGAGCAATTGTTATTAATGAATTCATGCTTAATGCATTCATCTTTAATGCTAAAGTGCATACCGCAACACCATAAGCACACATGCACTTCCATGACCCTGTACGCCTGCACACACACATACATAAGCAACCACAAACAGAATATTAAAATGCATGTGTATGCATAGCAATTGGCCTGGAGCGTTAATGAAATGAAATGAATCTCTATGAAGTAGCGTAATGTGCTGTAAGGAGATTAGGTTATTTGATTTTGTCTTAGGAATTTATATTTGTCTCCACTCACTATATTCTTTTTGATTAAACACAGAAAAGTGGGTCTCATTTCAAGAGCACAGATTAATGTTTATGATGCACATCTTTTGTCCTCCAGGCCTGGAGTGTGTATGTGTGTGTGTGCACGCTCAGACAGACAGATAATAGACAGTATATGCAGTGATCATTCTCCCACTTGCCCAGACTTAGAAATTCAATGTATACCACCCCAGATAATTTGGAGAGCAGGCCCATTAAAGGCTCATATTTCATGTGGTAATTCTTAAAACCTGTCATAAACCTATTGGACCATTAACATGTGTTATTAAAAGCCTGTGAATGTATGGGAATCTGTCAAAAGCCAGAATAATGCCTCTGTCAACATGTTTCAAGAGAAGGCCACACAATGGCGACATAAATGATACATCACAACAGTACTGACAGCCTGAGTAGGGACCCCATACGCTTTGTGCTCTTGAATGATCCCATGCTATGTGTGTGCGTTTGTGTGCGTCCGTTATGTTTGCATTCAACGCCTCTTCTCAACACCAACCTCAGCTGGTCAGCTGGGCCACTGCAGGGTCTCATGGCGCATGACAACCTGACTCCGATCTGCTATTGGCTGCAACGCGCATCCATCTCAGCATCTGCCAATCACACTGCCATGGAGACAGGTTGGCAGCGTTGTGGTGATGGCGGGGGTCCGGCACAGCGTTGCCAGGAGGAAGCTGTGTGTTAATATGGGTGGTGAAAGATGCCAGTGGCCAGGGGGAAAGGGGGTAAGAGACTCTGTGGGAAAATTTGAGGGGGAGACGTTTGCCATATGAATGAAAGAGAGTTGGCAGTAACGGACACCTGGAGGTCTGCTGAGCTGTATGTGTTTGTAGGTGAGCATGCACCAGAGTGTTTATGAGAGGCTTACTGTGCATATGTATATGTTTACATTATTATGTTTTTCCATGTGCGCACAGTTCGTTCAATTGAATGCTCTGTGAAAGAAGCCCCTTGTGTACAGATAAAACGTACGTATTCATGCCCTGGCCCTAAGCACCACACCAAATTTTGCCCATATGCATACATTCATCGAACAATTGCTCTTTCATTTAGGCTTCCATTGTATCTCACAGCATCCATCATCCATCATCCATAAAGTCCTGAAGGCAAGGCTACACACACAAACACACCCACACAACACACAAACACACAAAGCTGAGGCTTATTATAGGAGCTGCCAGTATGGCTCTGAAAGAAAAAAAAGTACTGTACACAACAACATATGGTCACGCATGAACAATTATCTAATACAAATACTCTATTAATTTAATAATTGTTTATTCCTCTGTAATGTGTCCTATGCGTGTTGCCTCTATCAAAACCAACAACTGAATAATAACAAAAAGTATGAAGAAAATAAGCATTTAGCTCATTGCTTGAGGCTGCTTCCTTTCAATGATCAAGAGCTACAAGCCATACAAGCATGAATGATAAATGGCACACAGGAACACTAGTGGAGCATAATATACCCCCCTGAACTAATGTGTCATAATTGAAATGAATGTTGTTCTAAATCATACAAGTGCTGAGTGTTTTTGGAGCCCCACCCTGTATGATAGATGAGACTTCTACATCTCTGCACAGCCCTGCAATCCATCTCAACGGCATGCCGACATACTCACAAAAACACATAGTATACCCAAATACATGTTTCTATTCATATGCATGCAAAAAATACACTGTAATAGTAAAAGGAGAATTCAGTTTGTTAGAAATTGGGTGTTATTTTCATTGTTTTGGCCATTAACTCCATCAGTAATGGTAACATTTTACTGCAAGTAATTGGTGAGAAAACCAAACTACATTGCTTGACTAACCAGAAGGTTTATTTAAAATCTGTTTGAACAGCAGACTGTTCAAGTTTCTTGGTGAGGAGGACTTATTTTTAGTGATATTGCCACTTTCAGTGAGAAAATAGTTTGAATTGACCTGGATAAGATTTCCTGATCACGTTTGAAGCTCTTCTGGGTCTGGCCCAAGCTACATAGCAGAAATGTTGACCTCATATGAGGCAGGTCGTAGCCTTAAATCCTTGGTTGGGGACCTTCTAGCCATCCCAAAGTCGAGACTTAAATCTAAAGGTGATCGTGCCCCTCAGCTTTGGAACGAACTTCCTGAGAAGATAAGACTCACAGAATCAGTGACTTCCTTTAAATCACTTCCTGAGACCCATCTTTATAGACCTGCTTTTATGTGATGTTGTCTTTTCATTTCTTTTTATTTAATCTTTTAATGAATTTTATGATTTTTTTTTTGTATTTACTTATATTGTCAATTTGCATTTTGCATTTTTTTGTATTCTTGTTTTCATTTCATCCGAACTTAAACCTTAATTCTGTCTCGCTTATGTTTGGCTTTCTGTTGCGAAATTGTCTTCTAAGTATCCTGTGTCTGTTTTTACTTTATCTGTCAAAGCACTTTGTAAACTGTAAATTTCTTATTCTTATTATGACTGATAAGAACAATGGCCAAACTGTGAAAATGAGATCCAAGTTACATAACAGTGGAATTCCCGTTTATGTTTCTGATAGATTCAAGCTGAGAAACAGGAGCCTGTTCAAAGCTGGGTTCAGTCCCAGGCTCAAGATGTGTGTATGCGTTATGTAAACCATCAGGGTGAAATGCTGCTGAAAGGCCTAATTGGAGTGACATAGCCGAGTCTGCTGAGTGCTAGTGGTGTGAGGCCTGTGGAGCACCACCCAGTGGAGGACAGCCAGCTATGTGCCCCAGGAGAAGCTTACCATACTGGGTGGCAAAGTCACCGAACTCCCTTTCCCCCCACCCCTCCAGTCCTTGAGGACCCATTTCTTCTTCCACCCCTCCGTCCATCCATACGTCCATCCCTCAGCAAAGCCCATGAGCGGCTGGCTTCTGTGGGTGTGTGTCATTGTAGCTTGGCAGGCACACACCACAGCTTTAACGGCAGGCGCCAGGGCTAATTTGATTTTTAATTCAACACGACTCCTCGGCTAATAGTTTGAGCTGGGGATTAATTAATCTGATTTGACTTGTGCTAATTTCTTGCACCCACGTCCCTGCTCCCTACCCGTCAATGCAGCAAACAAACAAACTGGTGGTCTCGCAGGCTCTGTCCTGACACACATGTTGAGTATGAGAGATAGAGACCTGGGGCGACAGGTGAGGAGCCAATGGAAAGCTTAGGGAGAGCGAGGCATGGTGCCCGTGCTGCATTTGCATGTGTGTGTATATACAGTATGTGTGTGTGCACCTAGATGTGTATATGGAGGAGGCTGGAGCTGAGCCTGGTCTGACAGTGGAGTGCTGGGAGGCAGTGAACTAATCACGGCAACAGCCTGGCTCTCGTAAGGAGGGCGAAACACAGAGAAGGTCACCAACTATTTTCACTGCCAAAATATGGGTCAGATTGGATCTGGGTGAGTTGTTCACAGATAACTTGTATATAATGTAAAAAAAATGGGCCAGGCAGATGAGCATTCTTGTTCTTCTCTGAGGCTTTTAGAGGGTGCAGGGCCAGATCCAGGCACAGCCCTACAGGGAGAAACCAGTAGAACCACTAAGCTTCCTCATCTCACAGAGTCAGAGAGAGCACTTCCACTTTTTCTAATACGCTCTGCAAGGGAACTTTAAAAATGAATAGACCTCAGAGTGCAGCCCGGATGGCATGCACTTTGTGGAGAACGCTTTGTAAAATCACTTTCTCGCAGTTTGCACACCAAACCCACAGATGCCCACACACTTGCAAGGTGCATATGGAGGTATAGAGTATAAGGTGTTTTATATCACAACACAACAAAGATAAATTTCAAAGTCAGCTTGCCTCTTTGTTGAAATGATGCAAACCCACTAGTGTTCACAGAAATGTGTCAAACTGAGCAGTCTTTGAGTCAAAGCTCTCTCTGTCTTTATTCTATCTTTATTTCTCTCTCCTCTCTCTCATTCTCTCTGGCATGTAACCAACCTCTCTGCATGGCAGAAAATAACATTGCTCTGCTCAAGAGAGACCACACATGGGAGAAACAGCCTACGCCTGCTGCTCTCTCCTGCAGGATAAAAAAATAAAATAAAATAAAATAAAATAAAAAACTGGCCAACATCTCACACACCACTTTGAAATCTCTATCGCAGTCAGTCCAGCTCCTGCCTTCCCCTATTTCTGCTCTCTCGGTCACCCTGGACCTTTTTTACCATACATTTGGATGCAGAAAATACAACGAAGAAAGGGAAAAGCACTCAAATGCTCAGCATGTGCACACAAATACATGTGTGCGCTCACAAAAAAACAAATATAAACACACACATATGCACACCTTCACTCACAGATGCACATATGCATGAGCACAAACACACATACTGAACACCACATACAAATGTAAGCACACCTAGTGAAGCCGTGGGAGTTCAAAGAAGGGACTATGTTTTCCAGGAGAGCTAGTGTACACTAAGTGAACCAGTAAATTCCCAGCAGCAGTGCTCCAGCAGGTCTACTGTATCATCACACCTGAGACACAAGACCTATGCTATTGGGACTTATGGCAAACACTAATGCATTAGTCTGGAGTCTGCTGTGGGTCTACCTTGAATTAATAATGGATTATGTTGTATTCTGTTTAAATTCTTTCAAGGTTGCTTTTTGCTTCTGTGGAGGCTTTACACATGGAAAGAAGCTACATGACTTGTGATGCCTAATCACCCAAGCATTCCTCTGGACTCCGAGAGCACCCAAATGTTTAGCCACCTGTTAGCAGCTTCCAGGCATTGTGAGATCGGTGGGGGAGGATGTGCCAGGCAACGCGAGGGACAGAACAGAGGCTCAGTCTGGGCGCGAGGGTTGGGAAAGTCCTGTGCCAGCAAAGCGTGGAGATTTACAGCGAGCCGACCCGACCGATCTCGAGTCTGATCTAACACTGTGCCGCAGAGAACACAAATCACCTCCCATACATAACCCTGCCCCTGACAACTCATTTCATCTTCTGCACTAATGAATTCATCATTGGGAGGGATCTGCCTTTGGGTGCCACAGCCCTGAGCAGAAAAGGAGTAATGGCTCAGATAAGTCATCATCATCATTATCAACATTATCATCACCACCACCACCACCACCTTGCCTCCGTTCAGCCCATAGTTCAGGAGCAACAGTTTGAGACTGTGCGATGTCCTTGACAGAGTTGCAACAAGGGAACTTTGGCAGTGTCCAAGGTTATTACAAGGTTGGATGTCAGAGCAAATGTGTCACAGATGTGCATCGTAAGTGTGAGAATCAGCACGAGTGTGTGTATGGCAATGGAATTTGAATGTGTTGTGGTATGAGTGGATAAATCAGCGAGTGTGTGAGCTCTTATGGAAGCAAGCAAGTGTATATGTGTGTGTATGTGTGTATCTGTGTGCGTGCATGAAGGAGTCTAAGCGGCACAGTCAGGGAGCTGTCAGCAGAGAGCCAGGGAGCAGGTTGATCACAGGGCTGCAGTGCGTTTGAAGTCTCCTAGGGACTGACAGCTTCTCTCCCCATGGGAACCCCTTCCCTCGCCCCTTCTCTCCTCCCTGCACCACCCTTTCTCTATATCATTCCTCTTTATCCTCCATCTCTCCCTACACAGTATCTCCATCTCAGTTTTTCTCCTTATCCCATTGATGGAAGAGGTATGCGGAAACACACTTGTGCTCTCCTGGGACTGTTAGTGCTTCCAAAACAAGGCTTTGTTCAGCAGGAATCACACCTGTGAGGGTGTCTCTGTAAATACTGACATGATGAGCTGCCATCTCTCATAGTATGACATTCGGGCTGACATTCAATCTGGCTTGGTGGTGGGAGGGCACAGACAGCCGACCTTCAGCCTCGAGATGGATGATTGTGTGGATATCGGGATTTGAATGCATAATTGTGCATAATGAGAAGGAAAGACCATCATGATTGTGTACTTCCATATGTTTCTATTTCTGCATGATTCCTGTTAAATGTGTGTATGGTATGATTACACTTTTGGCTGCACACCCTCTCTGGCCCCTCCTCCACAGGTCAAGGTGCAGCAGGATTTCATCTCTAATCGGGCTGTGTGTTAGCATGAGCCCATCCGTCATGGGGACAGAGTGTCGGCTGGATGTCCCTGTCACTAAGCTGTCCATTTTGTCAGACCGCCAGATCCATCATATTGAGATGGGGACTGATCCTTGCTAGTGGAAGCCAACCGCCCCGCAAATACATACAAATATGCAAATTAACGACAAAATAAACATCACCCTGCAAACGAGCCATCCATCAATGACCAGTTTCTCAGCAGCTCAGCATTGGCACAGCAACACCAATCAGCCACTCCGTCAGAGGGAGTGATGGAACGCCATCCTCTCATCTTCTCTCCCTCCTTCCCCCTCCTTATATCATTCACATACTGTCTCCTTTTCATTGGTTCCTCTTTGCCATTTTTCATGCATACTTTCTCCAGTTTTCTCCTCTCAATCTCCACTCACACTCATTCCCTTAATCTCAAACACTCTGTCAACTCCATGTTGGCATTTTCGCCTATCCATTTCCCTCTCCTGTCTATTTTCAAAGCTCTCCCCTCCCTTCAAGTCCCTTTTCTTCATCGTCGTAATTATAAAATATCTAGAGACATTTAGAATGAATACTTGTTCTGTCTTTGTGTTTGAAGGGGTAATGATGTGATGGGAAACATTATGCCATTAGGGGAGCAATACAAATCAGACCACATGTGACATTTCTTTCCATACAGGCTCTGGCCTGTGAGGTCCAATGCTTCACCTCATCAATGCAGTGCGACACACACAACAGCAAACTGTTTTGATGTAAACCCAGACCAAATAAATCTTCATTATGCCAGTGTACAAAAGTTATTGTTTTCATCATAAAAACTCTGTAAACGCCAGTTTGAAGGCTGTGTGAGTTCCTTTCAGAAAGCCAAGAGGCTGGAATGGAAAGAAAGAGCTCTTAATGGAATAAAAGTCAGAGGAGGGAAAAACACGAAGCAGAAGTTGGAATTCTCCTACAGCTGAGTCAGTCCAGACTCATGTTGCTTTTCTGGCACTGTGTGTAGACATTCCCTCCGTGCATGTTGTACACATACATACACATTGAGTCTAAAAGTTGTCAAACTATACTACAGAGTATAATGAAATGAATCACCTTACACACTGCATGTTTATTAACTGTGTATTTATGACTGAATGAATACCACCATGACATGTTAAGTCTTTCTTGCCAGGCCCTCACACCTTGAAACAGAATAATTGTGGTGGCTGTTAGGGTTGGACAACCCAGTGAATCAAACTTATATCAAAATCGCAATAAAAACATGTACAATATTCAAAGTACAGGAGGCGCAATATTTGGTACAGGTGAATATGTGCCAAAATACCTCTCTGAATTAAGCAGAGTGCTGTAGAAATGTCCCGGCCTACAAATCATATTCTGTGACTTCAGAAATCTTTGTTTGGCACAGATCCTTGCCAAAAAATAACATCATGATCATTTTAAACAAAATGAGAATAATGATGCAATTTCCTCTAGTGCCATGAATCATATCACAATTCCACTATCAGTCAAAATAATCACAATTGGATATTTTTACCAAATCGTTTAGCCCTAGTGACTGTGCCTCAGCCAGACTGGTTTATCGGGCCCCTTATGGGCACATTTATAAAAACCACAGTCAATTTACACTCCAGTGTTTTGCCTCTCAAGAGGGCCTGGCTCCCAAACAAAACATTGTTTTTAGCTCCAGTTTGTCTGATTCTGCACTAGCCATAGCAAAGCAATTACAGCATCATAAAGGTTTGTGGTTAGCCACCCGGTGGCTAGTGGGGGATCCCCTGCCTTTAGGCAGCAGAGGAATGAGCTTTGGGCAACGGAGCTGCAGCTCAGCCCAGAAGCTGAAAGTATTGCGTTCCTCAGACAACCCTGATTGCCACCCCAATTGCTCCATCACACTTTAGCTAATTCGACAATGAGTGGGTGTTCTGACAACGCAGTAAAAAGTCAGTCCCTCAAAGCTTCACATTTTTATTACTAATGTAGTGTGAAGTGCTTTGTTATTTAGAGGGAGTGGAAGCCAATAAAATGCTCACTTCTCTGTCTCCATGTCGTGGTGTCTGTTTGTGTGTGACGGTACCTACATTAGTGTGTAAGACAGACTGAAAACAGAAAAACACAAAAGCCAAAGAAAGAGGAGGACCAGTGATAGAGCATGTGTATTTGCATTCAGTGTGGTCATGCATCGGCTTTATGAGTTTTCTGTAAAAAGCAGTGAAGGGTGACACGGAAGGCCCAAGGGGAATTCTCTCTTTGGAGGCCGGCGTGCACAGCCGTCCTGTCTGCTCGCTGCGACAGCTCTGACCACACGAACCACAAGACATCCCCACACAGAGTGTACAAACACTAACTTCTCTGTCTCCACAGCGTCCTGTCTTTATCTGTTTATTCCGTCTTCACTTCTCTCTGTCTCAAATCATTCATGCTCACTACATTTCCATCTCGTCTTTCTCTCCTCTGACATCAACCCAGCAGAAATAAAAGATCTACTAACTTAAAAGTCTTCCCTCTCCTCTTGCTCAGCATTATCTTGTGATTTCAAATCTCAAAAACATTCAGCAATCTTGTTTTACCACTGATCCTCTCCCTGTGTGTGCGATCCTGCGGTGGTGGTGCACTGAGGTCTCATTCTTCCCGTGCTGGAGTTCATGTTAGTTCCCGCACTGATACATCTGTCAGCCACATGTTACCCCAGCCAGCCGCCACTCTAGCAGCTGTACGCAGCTGGAGTCTGTGTATGTGCTTTTGAGTGAGAGCGGACGGGTATTTCTTTATCGAGTTCTATTTGTGTGTATGTACGTATCTGTGTCCCCTGCATGCCTCCATTGAGGAGGATTAGAGCCACACCCTGTCTTAGACCCTCCGAACTAAACACTAGGCTCGTAAAACTCCCTCGTGGAGTTGCGTGACCCTCTTGTCCTCACAGATCCTTTTATATTTGTCACAACAACAATGGACATCAAGCGGTGTCTCATTCCATTATTGTTCCACTGAATTATCTTCAAAGAAATTTGCTTAAACACTGGCTCTTTTATGCGAAGCGATGTCACTGGGTTTCCATGAGCTCATTGACGAAGCTCTCTCTCTCTAAGGGAGCATCCCTCTTCAGCCCTCCCAAGGCCGAAGAGCGTTCTCTCCCCAGATGTGACACCCTGCAAGGCTGCGAAGGGTGCATAGGAAATGGAGGGAGTCTCATTAAAAATCCCATCTATATAATAATTGTGCAGACAAATGATGTAAAGGAGAAGTAAAACTGTAATTTAGACAGCAGCCCCACCATGGGCACTAAGAAGAGGACTATCGTGGCACTGATGAATCATCCTTGTGTTTCCCCTTTATGACAACATTGATTCTGTGTAGCTCCACGGAGGCCGCAGTGGGAGAGGATGCAGGAGTATCAGAGCAGAGAGACACAGTGTAGAGAGCTCCTCAGCTGGGGACAGACCGAGTGACTGGAGCTGTGAAACCTGGATGGCATCGCTGCTGAGCAGATTACGCATACTGTAACGGAAGGCTTTGCAGACTTATTTAAACACACACCATGCAGAAAGTCACAGTTCCACAAGCTGCTGCCTATCAGTCTGTGCAGCCCCTCTCTTAAAACTTTTCAAATTAATGAGAGTGAAGCAAAGGTGACGCAATCCTCGCTTGGATGCCTCCCCAGTAAACAGGGCTGCCAAGAGTGAAGAGCTGCCCTGGCCGGGGTGAAGTCAGCGTCTGAAGAACAGTGGAGTTAGTCAGGATAAGTGAGCCCGCTGGGCAGCAGTTCTGGGCCAGTAGCCCTGTTCTCTGAGGAGTTCTTTATGGCTGATCCATCACCCCGAGAGAGCCCCCACCCCTGCACAGAGGGGCTCCATCCGCACACACTTCATCTGAGTCTTAAAATCCTCATTGTACTATACTTGTCACAACAATTTAAGGACTAAATTTAACTTTAGATATTACACACAGCTACACACGCAGATGATGCAAATAAAATACTGATTAATTTAAGAAACGTGTAACTTTTAAATTGTAATTTGTTTTCCAAAACCATTATCCACGGATCATTTCTTACTTTTGTAATGATACAGTATAAATCAAATGCAACTGGACCACTGCACCTTCTCTGCAGTTCAACATCTGACCAGCTGACCTGACGTTCATTAATATTCTCCTCTTTGTTATTTGAAGTTTGGTTTTGTCTCTCAGAGGCCTCACATACTTTTCCTGCTTTGTCCTTTCCGCATCTCATATTCGGCTTTCTGTTTTTCTTCTCTCGAGCATCAATAAAAAAACGCATATGGCCGAACCCATGGTCACATCATCCCCACTCCTCATCCATCACGGCCTGTCACAACAGGAGCGGGGAAGTGGTCTTATGCTCATTCTGGGAACGGATGTGGATCACTGAGCTGGGTCGAGCTCACTGTGATACTCTAAAGCTCCAGTATTAAGATACTATTGAGGGTGGCTGAGAGTTTGTTTGTGCTAGAACGTGAAGCTAAGTTGAGCATTAAATGAGGAGCTTGTATTGGCACGAAGACCATGGGTGAGGAAGCCACTCTAAACAGCCCACAGTGGTATCATATGAAGACTCACCAAAGCCGAAGGCCGCTGGAGCAGGGATGGGAGCTGACTGGACCGGTGTGGAGGTGTAGAGGCCAGTCACAAGCAGACCATCGAAGGATACACTGGTAGAGATGGTCACTGAAGAGACAGAAAAAAGGAACATGTTTAATATTGGTGATACTCTCAATCTGAATTTCACTTAAGTTCCACTTCCAGTTGGTTACATCGAATACAGTGTTGGGAAGGTTACTTTTGAAAAGTAATAGATTACAGATTAACATTTCAATTAGCAACAGTTATTTGATTACAATCACATTTATTTTGTAATTTTATAAAATGTAACTAGTTATATTCACTGGTTGCTCTCCAACACTGGTCACAAAGCAGGAAGGTAAAACATAAATTGTTTCACAAATGTAAATCATGAAAAATAATACATTATTGTCACATGTTTTAGTGACCCTTTATTGATAACTCAAGAAAGGACTGCAAAATAAACTATAATATACCACTGATAAGGTGTCAGCGATCGCAAGTACTAAGTTACATTCACACTTCGTTTGCAAGCTACACAGATAATTAGTCAGTGTGATGAACATGCATGTGGACAGGAAGTCTGAAAGTGCAAACACACTACAGCTCCCTAACATCCCGCTGCTAATGAGTACAGAGCTCAGGTGTTAGCAAATGTAAATGTAAAGTGACCATTGACTGGGAGGCCGGTTTGACCAAACGCCCTGCAGGAGGAGAGAAGAGCGCACAGATGTGTAAGCAGGTGTTAAAGGAAATGCAACAATGTCACACATACACACACACACACACACACACACGCACGCACGCACACACACACACACACACACACACACACACACACACACACAGAAGGCTGCTAAATGGAGGCTCGAGTCACTTTCAAAGTAGTTGAGCGAAAAACAAGACGATCACCTCACCGTCTGTCTCACGGCCAGCGGCTCGAGAATGTAATCTAACTCATCCTGAACAAATCACAGTGCTTTAATCAAAGCCTGTCCCTATTGACAACCATATTAGAAGAGACTGATGAGCTAATTGGCTGTAACCCTGATAGCCTTGCTAAGCCTCTATTCATCACAGGTCACTGCAAACAGCAGCAAAGCAGAAAACTGCCAGAGGTCTATTATCTAGCTGTACGGATCTACAGCTTAGTGTATCCAGCAGCAAGTTAACTATTGATCTACCCAGTAAACAAAGGCCCTGACTGACGGGACCACAGAGCCAGCTACATCACTGGAGGAAAAGAGCTCAGCCACTGGACTGCTTCCAGCCAGACAGATCAGTGCACAGGGGAACAGTCTGCGGCTCAAAGGAGAACATACTCCCACAAAAATACACATTTACACTTTGAGGAAAACAATCCTTTGCATTGGGGAGAGATGAAGGTATTGTTATATCCTGACCCTGGAATCCCCCCTGCTTTTGGGGGGAAAGTGAATGGGAAAAGGAGGAGTCACCCGCGGCATTGCTGTGTTTTTTGTAAGAATAGCAACATGTCGGTTTGGTCTCAGGGCGTTCATTCTTCTGGGCTTGGTGTGTTTTAATGTGGGAATCTGGGCAGAGCAGACTCCTGTGTGGCCCAGTCTCCCTGCCTGCCTGTCTGGGTGACTCCATTAACACGTCCTTACACAAGGCGCCCAGTGTTTGTGTGTGTGTGTGTGTGTGTGTGTGTGTGTCTGAATATGTGTGTTCTGCATGTTTCTGTGTATACTGGATGTGCTACACCCTGTCTTGAGAGCCCAGTTCAGCCCATCTCTCCTCCATATCAAAGCCTCAATAATTCATCCCATGACTCTTATTATATCCAGACATGTCCTCCTCTCTTCTCCTGTCGCAGTTTTTACACAGGAATCCAGCTATAGCACTAATGTTGTATTTAACACACTCTCTACTCCACTACTGTATACAACAGTAAATGGCATACTTGTTAATGCTGCTTTATCTAAATCTTAAAAAAAAAGCCCACTTACGTGAAAAGATTCAGGCCTATTGTTAAGACTTGCTTCAATAAAACTATGTAGTCTATGTTTTTTGTTCCAATCATCTACTGAAAACTACCAAAACACAAAATTTAACACAATAATAGCATTGAGCATTTACTTTGAAGTGCTGTTTGAATTAATAACAAAAAGAGACAGCAAACTAGCTTGACAACATGGTCAAACGCAAGTATAATGCTGAATGTCAGTGAAGATTCTCAGACATCCAGGTCCTAAGTGCTATATTGCAGGCAAATGGACTTGCTTGTATTTCTTGAAGATGTTTCGCCCCTCATCCAAGAAGCTTCTTCAGTTCTAAATGATATGAAATATAATGCTGAATGTATTAAACCGTGTGGGTCTTGAACTAATGACTAAGGAGAAATCTGGTGCCTGTGGCTGGACCGGTGAGGAACCACTGATGTAGTGGATATGTTGAAACATTACATTTTAACATCCCTGTGGTTAACGTGTGGTTATGTTTATCACAAAAACCACTTCATTATGGTTTGGCAAAGATTAAATTTTGGCTTAAATTGCCTGCACAAACTGGAAGCACCACGATGCGTCATTAAAAACACCCAGGTGGCACAAATGCTGCTGCAAATACCACAGTGTGCTTCTAATGAATGACCAGCTTGGTATCCGTCTGGCCTAGGTGTCGCACCATCCACCCCCTTCACCTCCTTCACCTCCTGGTGACACATTCAGCTCATATACATGTAATCAGACCTGCGTCTTTTTGGAAACATTGGTATGATACATATGAAATGCACAAATGTAACATATCACTATATAAATTAACCAGTTAAAAGAGAGACCTGTTTGCAGTTGTTTTTGGTGAATATAAAATGGTCTACAATTGAAATAACAATAATTTTAATAATAATACAAAGTCTCAATTATTTGTAAATATTTCCCTTTTGCATGAATGGCTCTAATAACACTCTGCGAGCAACAAGTAATTTCCCAGAATTCCTTTTTCTTGGCAGCGGTGAGCACTGCCAAATTCTATCAGCATGTACAGCGTGTACAAGAAGCTGTATTGTGAGAAAGACAGATATTTTGCTTGGCAACAGAAACTTTATCATATTCAATCCATGTTGCTCAGCGCACCTCTAACACTGCAATACCAACAGAATGCAGGGAAAAGGCCTTCCCATTCAAACAAGCAATTATCATGTTCATGCTGAGCATACATGTGCTCCTCATCTACGCTATTTTTGCTTCCCAGAATACATTACCTATTCAACAAATCCATTCCAGAGTGTGGTGAGACAGGTTATCAGTGTTTACATGATGTTGTATTGATCCAAGGCCATGGCATGATGCTGTATTTAATGGAGTAATGGACTGGGTTTAATGCACTAAGTTGGACCAGGCTTCACCAGCCTCTGTACACACAATATGCTCATTTCTGCATTTCCACTGACCTGCATCACCAAGGTTACACACACCCCATTACTCTCCACATACACTTGCATATGAGCTACACACAGACGCACAAAAGATTTTTTCCACCTTCACCATGCTATTTCTCTCTTTATCCACCGCTTACACCTTTCTCCCAGCCTCTCTCCCTCAGCCTCACTCCTGTTTGAGGAATCACGGTAAAAAATGCTCTCTCCTGCACTTTCCCCATCTACTCCCTTCATGCATTTTCTGCTCCCTTGCAGCAGTGCGCCTGCACTCTGTTTGATGTGGAAGTTGGGGGGAAGAGGAGTGGAGGGGAGGCAAAGCTAGGGGCACAAGGTTACAATCGAAAAACAAGAACAGGGGCGAGGAGGGATGGAGAGATAGGTAGTAGTGGAGTGGCCCACGGAGAGCAGCGCTACCTGATCAATACAAATGCAAGATCTAAATTATTTAGACAGGCCTCTAACACCCCTCTCTCCCTCGCCTGTGGAACGCAACAGACGAATGAGCCAATCAGATGAGATGAGATCAGATCAGATCCAATCACCTGTGGGGGTACTTTACACACACACTCATACACACACACACACACACACACACGGATCTAAAGGAGGAGGCTTGCGGCCTTTGATGGTAGCCTTTAAAATTCTTGTCCATACTTCATTTCTGAGTACTGTTCACTTGGCCGAGGGGGATGAGAAGCCATGAGGAGGGAATGGGGGTGAACTTTATAACCAACACTCTCATTCAACACATTAGCAGGTTCTCTGTGTGTGAGAATGTGTGCACACAGTGGATGTGCACTTCTGTGTGATTAGTTCATGTGTAAACACACCAGGTGTTAGGCTACCGTAGTTCATCCAAACATCTGGATTTAATTTTAGGCTTCTCCTACCATACGATTTAAAAGAGCTAATAGTTTTACTATGAAACAGAAGGGTGGAAATAGATTTCTGGATAAAGGAATACATAAAACAGCATTACTGTAAACTGCGTGTGTCTCTGAAATGAGATATTCTGGATATGGTGCAATCCCTGGTGCACACATGCACAAATGCTCTCAAGTACATACTTAAATTATGTGGAAATATATTATAGTCTGTTATCTGTGTCAGTTTTGATTGTCAGGCTAGTAATGGGGGATGGGTTGGGTGGTGGCAAAGTAACATGTGGAGGCTGCAGCTGTTCATGACTTGTTGAAGAGTCAAATCCTGCCATCTGTCAGGTGCTCCTTGGCTACTGACCTACAGGCCCCCTTTACTCTCGATCACTCCCTCCCACTTCAACTCCACATCAGGACCTCTACATGCTCCTGGACAAGTCTGGTGACTGTAGTTCCAAGTGCACCTAACTTGGGTCATGAAAAACTGCTCATTACACTTTATGCATAGCACTCACACCCGCATGCACACGCTCACACTTTATACTTGAACACACCACAGAGCACATCCCTTGGCCCTAAGCCGGCATGTAATATTGATGATGCGATGTGGTATGCCTCATTACAGACACACACAACCGTGCTCCTACTCAACTATTGATGGGCCCGGGGCTTTCTTCACTTCTCTGGATCCACCAGGAGTAATGTTAAGGCACAAAGTACCAGCACAGCACACAATGCAACAAAACACACACGCTTTGCTGACAAGTCTCTCAGAGCACGAGCAGATACACACACACAGCGCACACACAGTGACAACTAATCAGTAATGGGAAATTAATCTTCTGTGGCAATCTATTGAGCAAAAATAAGATCACAAATAATTGCGAGTAAATTGGAAAGCCTATTTTCCATCTAGGTTTATCCGTATGCAGAACAGTATGCTGTTTTCTGTGTCCCCCTTACTTTTGGTTTGAATTTGTTTGATTAATATTTCAGCTAGGATTTCCAAACTTCCTCTGACCACCTGGTAATCAAGAACGACAGGATTGCATTAGCTCCTGGTATGACCTGAGTGCATCTCCTTATCCCGAATGCTGTAAAAGCATCCCCAACATCGGACAAACAAGGTACTGAAGGAAGACAGGGAATAGATGTTTAAAATTTTATGAGATACTTGAGTACGATTTTACACTAGTCCCAAAGAGGTGTGCTGTTGCCTTTAGAAATGAATGTACCTGAGGTAGACAGAGAGTCTGTTTTTTTTTTTTGTCTGGTTGTTATTTTCTTTATTTATAGTGCAAGCAGTGAGGGAGAAGCCAGGATTGATAGGAGGTTTTGGCTGATTCCTCGAACAAGAAGCAGATCTATTAAACAGAGAAAAACACACCAAAGTATTGCTTACTGGATGCTGGGTCAGCAATCATATTAGGGGCATGAAAAATAGGGCCCAGTGGCATCTTAAAAGCAATGGTAATGTCTCCTCAAGGTACAGTGAAGCATGGTCGGCACTGTGGTTGGCAACGCTTGGTGGCATGAGCTCATTCTTAGAAAACAGCAAGGCGAGGGATTAGGCTGGAGCTGGACAGGACGTCTGGGAGCTCTGAGAAGACCTGATTTACGTCGCAGCCTCGTCCACTTGCATTAAAGTCTTCGTATGGTTGGCATGGCCTGAACAGCTCCTTTCTGCTCTTTATGTACAACATCACCCACCCGTCGTACCACACCCATAGTCATAACCTTTACTTTACTTAAACAAGTCTCAGAAAAGAAGTTAGAAAGTCCCCAAGACTGGAAAGACATGGCTACACAAGAAGGTTCTGACAATATTTGATTCAGTTGCACTAAATCATACCACAGACAGAAAATATCATAGTCTGTACTGCTGCATGATTACAGCATTAGGTAGTACGAGCTATGGGTGTAACGGGCCATCAATCTTGATCAATGTATCAATTTAATGATTAACAAACCAACATCATTGATGCAAAGTCAA
This sequence comes from Epinephelus awoara, assembly GCA_035609425.1. Classification (NCBI taxonomy): domain Eukaryota; kingdom Metazoa; phylum Chordata; class Actinopteri; order Perciformes; family Serranidae; genus Epinephelus; species Epinephelus awoara. Next base: position 15,007,423 of record CM069298.1, read on the forward strand.
AACACCAATCCATCATCCGTAGGATACTCCTTTATTTTCAAAGTCTGTGTCACCCTCAAACAGCGCCAGGCAGATAATGGTAAGCAGTTGAGAAAAAAATGATGCAGATATTTACTCCCCTCTCGGGAATAAATCAGCATGGCGGGAATATTTTGGATTTCAGAGAAAATACGGCTCAACAGAGAAAGCACGTCATATGTAAATAATACTGTTATGAGAGAAAATAGTCAGGAAACACAACGTACCTGCCTGGCCGGGCATCTCACTCTGCTAACTTCTCGCTAAAGTAAACATTAGCAGCTCTGTTTTAATAATTTTAGGCTGAAAAAACGTGCATGTAGTCTGAAGTTCAATCCTGCTGTTATGTTGGGAGATGCAGTGACCTAAACCAACAGTAATTAAGAAAAGTATAAATAGTGCATGTAATTTATCAAGCTATGAGAAGAGAAAGAGCCTGCTAGCCGCTAGGCTAATGAATGCAAAGTTAAAGTGGTTAAGCTAAACAAAGGTGACTAGCAAAGAGAAATGGTTTTGTCTATGAACCTTGACAGTTGTGACTGAGCTGAATTTTAGGTTAAATGATCTTGTTGTTAACCCATGTTTTATGGCTGTTGGGAGAATATTGCCTTCAGGAGGCCAGAAGATTTCTTCAAGGAAGGACTTTCTGACATGGGCTGACTAATCCCATGTGCTGTTTTATGCGTGTTTATGAAGTCAATTTAAAGAAATTTTACTGCACTGATCCGGCTGCAATTATTTACAAATATTTATGTTTTGTTTTCTTCTTCCTTTTGTTACCTATTGTGTCAAATAGGCATATGATATCCTCTCCTATTAATTGCAGGCCCCTGAATTAAGTCATTTCGAAATTGTGTCATGGCAGACTGTGATATGAGAAAATATCATATCATTGTCCAAAGAATGAATATGAGATAGTACTGTGATGAAACTAGTGTTTTACATCTCCAGTACAAGCCGCAGCAAGTAATGTGAAATGCGAGACACTGCAAAAGAGATACTGCAACAGGAAGTATTATCAATGAAATCCCCCATTTTTTTTTCTCTGAGTAAACCAGGAGGACGCCCTTTTCGTTTCCAAATGGATAGAGGTTTTCCTGGCAACAATCTGGATAAAGATAGCCGACCATCTGACCCATATCCCACTGGCAGACACACACGTGCCCCAGAGAGGACCAGGAAATGGAGGCCAGACCATGGGGAAGCTATAGTTCCATCTGTTTCCGTGGCCATGCCAGTGTCGGGGTGCCACTTCACTCTGAGCTTCCTGAAATGGTTCAAACTGTCAGTCACCTGAGCATGACACCATGAAGGATATGCCGGTACTTCCTCTGTTAAGGGAGGGAAGGACCGGTCCTTTACACTGACGACAAGTGCAGGAGGATGCAAACAAACTGAATCTCCTAAGTATGAATGTTTCTTTACAGTTTCAGAAGATTGTGTGGGAAGTGTGTTTCTGCACATATATGTGTCATGTGGTGTTCCAGTCAGGTCTTAGAGGCATCATTCCATTGCGTAACCTTCTGGCACCATCCTGGCCTGCTGGCACTGCCATCTGCTGCTGTGAAACACTACATCACAGACAACCTATCAGCCACTGAGCTTCTACAGGTCTGCTTAACCACAACATCTACAACATTTTTTTGCATGAAAGCAATTCATCTCTTGGGACCAGTTTACAGGTCCTTTCATGATCGCTGCCAGAGATTATTATGTGTAACCTATTCTTGTTCCTGGTCCAATTCGCTCTACTGAGGTTCTACTCTGTTTACCAAAGAGGGGAGCTGAAGCCTTCCTGCCTGCCTAACTTGGCTTCACCCCTGCAACAGCCGTGGAGAAAAACAGGAGTGAAGAGGCAGTTCTGTCACAAACATCCTGTTCCTCACACATAATCTGCTTCAGAATCACACTTCATTGTGCTGCTCTCATACCATGCAATGTATGCTTGTGTCTGTATACATTCAGATGAGACTGTGTGTCACATGCTTGAACTCAAACAGGCGCAGGTGTGTAAGTTATTCTACACAAAAAAAGCCTCAGTTTATATATACCTAAATCCCCAGAGTATAGTATTCTTTTTGCCTTGAGGGACATTTTCTTCCCTTTTGTTATGATTTCTAGGGTAACATCGTTTGCATATAAGCTGCAGGTAATCTACAAGTTATATTATTCTGCACAAAATGTACTATATATGCTTTTCATTCTTAGTGATGTACCAAAAGGTCAACATTTGATTTACAAGGAAGATACAACCCCACTGGGAAGGCATATCCACAAATCAACAAGGCTGAATCATTATTGACGGAACATCTCTAACTGAACATTGCATGTTCAGAGGAAGCACATCAGGCTGTGATCACTCAAAGGCTATTCTCTTTACCTGTGAGGTGCTTTGACAGCAAATCATCTGTCTGGGCTTTTGACATTATTCAGTGGTTCATTGTAGAAAGGCCTCAAACAGCAAGCACATCTAATCTCTACCATGACACTCTGAATTGGTTTTGATAAGATACACTTCTCTTATATGGACCCTGTCTTCATCAATCATGATAAAGTTTGACAGAATGAGAGGATAGAAAGGGTAAGAATATGTACTGTGCATATAAGACCAAAAAATATTCAATAAGAAAAGATCAGAGATCTGAAGCAACGAGCTACAGAATCCTACATACTTATTACAGACATCTTACATTGATTAGATTTTCAAAACATTCAGCATAAAGGGAATATCATTCAGCATAAAATGCATAATTGGTGGTTGCTGTAAAGGGTTACATTGTAATAAGGTTCAGGAACACCATGATTCTTTCCCTCTGTCACTTGGTGACTGCCAGGACTAGAGAGTGAGCTGTCCTCATGATCAACACCATGTGTTCTGCAGACAGAGAAAAGGCTTCAGCCATCCAGCTCTGACAAGCAAAGCATCTTCCTTTACTTGTCAGTCATACTGAACAAGCTAACACACAATTAAAAGCCCAGGTGTTAAACATGAGAGACACGAACCAAAAAATATAAAGAATTTTAAATTAAAATCAATGCAGGTTACAGAGGAAAGCCACTGCATACGGCTTCCTGAGGCTGAATCGAAGGAATGTAGGAAAACACTAAAAGCCCAGTCAGCCTCAGAAAGTGGGGTAAGACCCAAACCACAACTCCTTACAAAAGGCAGAGACACACAACACAAACCCACAAAGACACACGATCACACTTAATATATATTATTGAAAATCTATGGCAAGCTCAATGACACTAAACATATCCATCCACAAAGACACATCATCATCACATGCACTTGCACAGCAACACACACTCAGACATGGACAAAAACGCACAACCAACCAGCAGACCAGCTGTAAAATTACACACAGACAAAACTCAGACATTGGACAAGGACCAACACTGTTGCATAACTCCTTTTCCATCTCACCTGCTCCATCGGGAGCTGCCCTGATAGGAAACAGGAAGGAGGTAATGAGGGCCAAGCTGTCAACCACAGCCTATAACCCCTCTGCCTGCCATGTCCCTCTCAGGGACACCAGGCCACTTAGCCTAAGTGACCCCCATCCCCTTCCCACAGCTGGTCTGCCCCCCATCTCCCTCCTCTCAGAGCCCCCAACAACCCACCCCAAACTGCTCCACAGCTGAGCAACACATGACCGGAAGGCGACTGTCAAAGCAAGGCCTTGAGTCTTTGGACAAGGATGGGTAGTGCTTTGCACGAACACTGAAGGACGGAAGATCATGACAACAAAGTGACACCCTGTCAGTCTAGTTTGACCTACCTGAGCACCTAATGAGAGCAGTTCTTTAACACTGCAAGCAGCGAGAGGATCAGTATGTTTCCTCACAATAACACAACTGCAGAGCAAATTAATTTAACAATCTCAGCTGGCCAGTGCCAGTGCTAATCTGCTCTCTGCAGCACAATGGCCAAGGTGCTACAGGAATTTCTCTCTGCACTGATGGAAATTGGTCCCACGGGCTATAATATCCAATATCTCTTATGAGAGTGAGCACCAAATCACCTCTGTCATTTAGATCCTTGCTCTATCCTGTGTGCATGCTAATAGGTTAATAAAAGAGGCAATGTAAAAGATCCGGAGTAGAAAGGAAGAACCTTTTGTGATAAAAGGTTGTTTTTTACTCTTTGACCTGTAAATGCCTCACTTCTTTGTCATAATCAAGTCCATTACAACTCAAAAGCACAACAAAATTTGTCTGGCTTTAACCACCTCCTGTGTAAACCAAGACCACAACCAAGCTGTCTCCCTTCTTAATGTTGGCTTTTCTACCATTATCCTAAAAAAATAAACTAACCATCCAAAATCAGAGCTTTGGCATAATATAAACTGTCCATTTAATGGCATTTTGTAACTTTACATGTATATACTACATGCTAAGAATGAAGTGGTCAAAACCATGAGAAGATGACAGGTGTACAGTACAGGAGAGTACATACTGAAACCCTCCCACCTGTACTGGAGTCAAACTACAGTGAAAATCTAGTCCATCACTGTTTTAGTTGAATGATGAGGTGTTTTTGGTGGCACACAACATACACCTCTCCTCACATAGAGGGAGACGAAACAGACCGAACTTAATAACTGTCTGTGTCTTGGAGCTACTCAGTAATGTTTTATTAAAATGACTCACAGTGTTTCTATTGAATTATTTCCAACTGAGAGGAAATAGCCTTAAAAAGTTAATACTTTATTTTCATATTGTGCTTTAAAAATACAATATTTCCCCAAAAATGTCCTGCTTTTTTTTTTTTTTTTTTTTTACAAAATAATTTTTATTAATTTTTTTTTTGGTGGTGTTTCCAACGTCGCATATTCCAGACTCACTTAGGTTTATGAGATGAAAGAGAATAAGTAAGTGAGTTAGCACCAGGTGCAATTGCCCTGCTCTTGCCCATCCTCCTCTTAGCCATCCAGGTCTGACACTTCAAACTGCAGTTTATATCAGAGCATCAACCTGGACTTTTGAACTGTTTCAGCCTCATGAAAAGTTAAAGACAATGTGCTCACTTTATGTTGGACAGCAATTGTTATTAGCGTTTCAAAAACATCGACTGTTTTCATCAACTGCAGAACAACATCATCTTTTCTTACGTACAATGTACATGGATTTTTAACGAATCTGAGTTTTTAGGTAATACAGTCGTGGCTTCTAGGGGCCACACAACAGTGAAGTGACAGTGGTATGGCTTTGCATGGATATCATTTCACCAAAAGATAAGCAATGGGAAGAAAATATATCTTTGCATATTTTTAAGCTGACACACAAACTATATCTGCAAATGAGCCAGTCTACCTGTACCTGTAATACAGAAACATCTGTGCATAGTTTCAAATGCTCATTGCCCAGAAACATCTGGACACATCTCCCTTTTGCAAAACCAGACAGCTGCTCTGCCTATTAGCGCCAACTACTGTATGTACATGTGCACACAGGAGGACATGCACACAGCACAGACTAAGACTCAGGTTCCCAACCAAGTTTCCACTATCACAGATTTAATAGCTTCAATATGAATGATGAAATTTACACAGGGGTGTACTTTGCAGCTCCGCTTTGTCAATCCTTTTCAACATCTCTTCCACATCTCTTTTTCATGTTTACACAGTAATTCAACGTAACAGCACTTGTTTTTATCTACATAGTTAGGAGACTACATATTATAATGTGACCTATCATAAAAAGTCAGGCTCAGTGTAGGACATAAAAGTTTTTTGTGGGTTGTTTTTTACAGATCTTGCTTCTTCCATTCACAGGAGTAATACATAACATAATCATAAAAACTGTCAATAGATCAGACTTATTCAAAACAATTTAACTGATGTAAAATTATGTAACCCCCCCTAACACTTTAAAAGATAAATGAGCCATGGACCATTAGTCTCAGCTAGTTTTCCACAGAAAACCTCTACAGGTCTGTCACTGATCCTAAAAATACACAACTGCACACAGATGTAGTTGAAAGACAACACGATAAATGCTATTCAGCAAGAAAATTTGAATTCAGTCCTCAATCTTAAACTAATCCAAGAGTTTGGCAAATTCTTTAAAGAACTGAAAGGCGTCCTGGGAGCTGGAAAGGAAGGCAGGATATTGTGCCTCACTATTTTGCTCTCCGCTCCCCGCTCTTTCTTGGCGTGAAAATTACAGATTATGGCCAACTAAGTGAAAAAGTACTGACATTAGTCAAAGTCTGACGTGCCTCCATAGCTTTTGGGTATGAATGTTTGGGTGGAAGGAGAGTGACACAGTGGTGTGGGGTGGGGGGGCTTCATAGAGCAGAGGGGAAAGATTGATTTCTAATTAACAAGCTGGTTGCAGTAATGAAAGACTAGATGGTCTCTACTGGCAGTGGATCAATGGGGAGCGTTTCCCTTGACATCCAGTCTTAATCACACCGGCTCAGCTTGGTAAGAATGCACTCATTGCTGTAATTAACACTGTCACGCTCCCTCCATCACCCCTCTCTCACCCCCACCTCTTTTCTGTGGTAACCTCTACCTCAAACCTCTGCTTTCACTCGATAGCAAGGATCACTCAATGGCCCTATTATTCTATATCCTGTGCTGTCAAGACTAAGTGACGTGTGCACGCAAACAAATGTGTTGAGTCACTGACAAAGACATTGGGATGTTCCTGCCTAAACCTTGGCCAGGCCTCATTCACAGCCCCAAGTACACCTACCCAATCACCAAAAAAAAATGTTGCCATTGTATGTTTCTGCAAACCATGGATTCATTACATTTGTATGTCATTATGCAGCGGATACGTTGAATCTTTACATTTCAATAACGCTGTGGTTCAAGTGTGGTTTGGTTTAAGCAAAACCACTCAGTTAGGGTTAGGAAAAGATCACGTTTTAGCTTGAAACACCAGATTTTGGAGACACAATCCAAGCTGGAAAAGCAGCTATGTCTCTGTAAAAACAATTGCCTTTTGAGGCACTATACTCTACCAGCAGGAAACACGGTGATATCTTAGTAAAGAAACAACTGCTTTTCATGGCGCTTTTGTTGATGAAAACCACTGGCCGGCCGCTATCTATCCAAGGTGACACACTGTCTACCATCCCCTCCACCTCCTGATGACAAAGTCAGCTCTTATACTGTGTCACTTTAGAAACATCTACATGATATGTATAAATCGTGCAGATGTAGTGTATTTGTGGTTTGAATAAAGGCGCAATTCCAACTGCAACTGGCAACAAATGTCCCAGGACCTTGTTATAGGTGCAATAGTTCTAGGTTTTCTCAATTACTTCTTGGTATTTCCGATATCCATTTCATCTAAACAAAAAAAAAGAAGAAAAAAGGATGATTATACATGCATTTCCCTGATATCTACTGTCCCTCAAATGTGACTGATCTAAAACACTGTATCCTGGCAATTTCACTCAGAGATCAAAAAGGATGTGATAAATAAACATGACTGTCTATCTATGTGTCTATCTATTGCCACTGGTATGGCTGCCAGAGAGGGCTGAGGTAAATGGTGTGATGAGGTGTGATTAAGAGCTGGGCTCATTTCATATTCTTGGTCCCTGTGAAAGTGAGCACTGAGCAGCAGGTGACAGACACATGTTCCCAGCTTTGCGATATTTTTTTTAAGAAAGAGTGAAGCCGAGGACAGACATCAGCCAAAGAGAGAGAGGAACACTGTCCTTTACAATGGATGGACACTCTCAGTTTCCCTTGAGTACAATGAGACAGGAAGGTGAAGTCGCACTTCTTCTTCTTCATTGTTCAGAATTTCAGTTGCCACTCGCTCCCTGATACACAATCAAACACCTGGTCCACTAAGGTGTAAGACATGCTGCTCCTCAGGGTGCTCCTTGGTAGAAAGGGGATATTTTTGATTTACTGATGGCAGCAAAGAGAGGCAAAGGTAAGCCTATACTCAGAAATCTTTCTGATAAAGCCTAAAAGCAAGATAAACGAGCTAATCGTTATTGTGGTCTACTGGGATATTCTCTGTAGATGTTCTACTCCTGAGTCAGAGCTCACTGATGACACGTAGACCTGTGGGGGCTAGAGGTATGAGGTTTGATATGTGGGATTTCACAACAGAGCATGAGGGGAATTAAGTATTTTCAGGGGCCCTGTAAACACTAACCCCCTCACCCATGCTGTCACTTTCAGCAGCCATATGTGTGAGCCTGTGCACGGGCACCGATGTGTAATCTGGCTCTGCCAGCCTGCCGTGTCTCTGTGGGCAGAGTGGGCCTGGCTGTTTGAAGGAGGCTGGAGCTGAATGGGGGGTAGAGCTGGGGCTAATCCGCCTGTGCCACGCGCCATGTGCCCAGCACCCAGCCAGTTGCACCATGCCGCCTCCTCTGTAGTGGGTCCATTGGAGCGCTACAAGGCCCTCTGAATGCTATCAGCACAGACGACACACTGCCCCCCAAGCAGGGATTACAGCTCTCTCAATGAAGCCGCCAGGAGGAGGATCCAGAGCAAGAGGAGGAGAAGAGGGAGGAGGAGGTACACAATCCTCCAACAGGAGCTCCATTCTCTAAAAGGAAGAGGCCATCGGCAAAGCTGACACGCTAATCAACAGCGGCTGGGAAACCACCCCTTGAGAACAACACGTCCAGCACGAAGGATGGGGAGGAGGGAAGAAAGGTTTAAAAAGGATCCATCACTTTTCAAAATCCGGCTTAGAGCCACTTGGTACTCCTTAAGGAGAATGAACACTGGCCCATTGTTACGAGGTAGATTGGGATAGCAACATTAGCATGAGTTTGCATAGACACACGGGGCCCTTAATGTTGTATGTAGACCTTGTGTTTGTGCTTTCTCTAATAAAAAAAAATGTAATTATGTTTACAACCTGTTTGTAAGTTGAAAGTAAACATCAAAGAGGCAGAGGCAGAGGAAAGGGGGGAGTGTAATGTGCCAATAAAAAATAATTCAAATAGACTGTGGAGGGGTGCTTCCCTTGTGTTTTCTATTGGGAAACTCAGGCAGTAAATACAGTGTGGTTGGGATTCATCCTCACCCTCAGGGTTTAGAGTATGTTGTGTGGGCTCTGTGAGCTGATGTTCTGTTTCTCACTATGATTTACCATAGGGACTGATACATATACAATGACTCAAATACAGAAATCCTCATTAAAGTTCATATTCAGCAACAGCAGGAATCTGAACAGGTAACCAACAAGAATGCTACCAAATTATTTGTGCTTCAGGCGAGGAAAAACTCATTATGTCACTGTATTTTTGGGCGGTTTATATGTTGCTAAAGTTGTGCCAGGAGTAGAATCTTTGTTGGTGCTTCCTCTGTCTAAAACTTAAACCTCCAGACACCAGACAGAGACACGAGGGAAACACAGCAAGCAAGTACATACTAGGACAGCAGGAGCCCAGCATCTGCACACCCCAGCTTGTATTATCAACAGAAAGGCACTCCAAATCAGGCAAACCCCCAAAAGGCAAGCACACACTCCAACATCCTGAAAATACTTACGCCCACTCGTCTGCCCACTCATGAAAGTTACTGAAAACACAACTCACATTTGCTTGTTAAGAGCTTTCTTGTTTTGGCTAGAAAATGAATCCGCTGAGGAAATTGAAAATAAAAAATGTAAGAGCTCCTTGCCGCTTGCCCAGATAAGACTGGCACAGGCACACACCTCTGCCTGGCAGGGATCCACTCACTGCCTTCATTTTTAGCTATTTCTACCACACCTGGCACCACGCTGGCATCACTCTGGCACCAGCCTGGCAAAGGCTAACAATGTCACTGTTATCTGAGGCGATTCTCCGTGCTCTGATGCAGTAAATCAATTTTCCACAAATGTAGCGTATAGGTGGCATCTGGGCCATCTCAACTCTCACGGCTTCAAATTCTCCAGAGCTGCTGCAGCTCACTGCCTCTTTATGAGAAAATGCAAAGGTAGAGACAGATCAAATGTGTGTGCAAGCTTTCTTGTACCATCATTACAATGCCATACATTTGTATGGTATGTAACAATGGCTGGAGCATGCTCCTGTGACAACAACTTGACACAGCCATTTAGCACCTGACAGGAGGGAAATAGTAACCTCCTATTCATTTGATCATGTTACATCCTGTTGTAACATTGACACAAGTAAAATTGTAATAGCCCGCTGATCAGGACATTTGTGTTTAGCCAGCATAACATCTGACCTGTCTCTATGTCATGATGGATCACCCACTAAGAGCTGAGTGCTGCGTGCATGGCCAAGCGTGCATGTGTGACAAAGAGAAGATTCCCAATGAATATCCATTCTCATTTCTCGCCCATCTGCTCCTTCATATAAAGGAAACTGGCATATCTCGGTGAATACAATGCTCTTTAAATGGTTCATCATTCAATGTCCACAAAGACAGAACACCCAAACACACCCAGCAAGCCCATACAAACAGTAATACACTTGACACACTTCTCTCTACTCAGTGAAGTGACCTATTCAGACAAAGCAGCAGGAGGCAGAGAGGCTGAAGAGCTGGGGAGCTAATGAATGCACAGGTTTGGACCACTTGAAAGTGCTAGTGCTATCTGCATGTTGCTTTTCCTTTGCTCACAAGAGAGCCATATTAAACCATTAGTCCCTATCCCCTGTACTCCTTACCCCCCTTTTCAGTGTCCCGCTTCCCCTAAACTGGATGTCAGCATGAAAACTAGGCCAGTCATTTGATGGTTCACTGACCAATGCTTGCTGCACCGTAAGAAATACTTAAAGAGTTTTCTTGGTCCTTTAAGTAGATAAATATGAAATGCTACAGTTAAGCTGAACAGAGACGTGAGGAGTGCTAGACTGGTGGACAGGAAAAGCAGGGACACCAGCCAAATCTAATCACTTTGTAGGAACAGAACTCCAAGCAATGCAGCACTGACAAGAGGCAGTCAGAGGTCAGAAAACAGACCCTTAACGGTCCCCTTAGAGGTTAAGTGCTGCAGAAGGCAATGATGGCTTCCGCTGGGCTGCTGACGTCACAGCTGACTGATGCCACTTTGATACACAATCTAAATCTTAAAATGACTGTGAGTTTGTGAAGACCTTAAAGGGACAGTGCACGCCACAATAAAAAATCATTAAAGATACTGGCTGAAGAAATGTCGGCCTTTTCTCAAATATATTGAAACTTGATAGTACTCAGCTTGTGTTCAAAGCGGCAAAAAATACATCTGAAAGACTCAACAGCAATGTCTCTTTCCAAAAATCATGACCTGGTTACCAAGATAATCCACAGACCTTGTCTGAGCAGTTTCATATAGGAACTATTTTCTTTCTACCGAACAACACCAGCCGTATCACTGCACAGGAGGAAGCGTGCTGCCACTGAGTTGGCTAACATTACAGGTCAGCTGAGTAGGACGCCATTAATGATTTAATTTCCAGCTGTCATGAGTATGAGCCTCTCATCTACAAGTAGAGTCACGCTTCCTTCTGCGCGGTGATACAGTTGGGGGGTGTAGTTTGGCAGAAAGAAAATAGTTCCTACATGAAACTGCTTGCAACCTGGATTATCTTGAGTAAGCGGGTCATGATTTCTGGAAAGAGACATTGCTGTGGAGTTTTTTAAATAGATTTTTTGGTGTTTTCAACACCACACGCTGAGTGCCATCTAGTAACATTTTATTCAAGAGAAGGCAGACATCTCTACTGCTGATACACTTGGCAATGAACAATCTAAAAAGATAAACAGCGCTACAGTTAACAGGAAAACTATGTCATTTTGATTTGGGGATCAACTGTCCCTTTAAGATGGGCCCTGTTTTCATGGTGTCTCACTGTGGCTTTACTGATATGACCTGGCATATGGTAAGATAATGTCAGCTTCCCTACAGCTTTACAGGTTCCATGTGTCTGTGACCTTCAGTTCGACATGACTGACTTGTTGTTCTACAGACATCGGTCAGCAGCACAGTCGCAGAAAAAACACACCCCCAACCACGACAAGTAATCAACTTTGCAGATAGATAATGGCCTTTTCCCATTGCAAGGCGCACTGAGTTGTTTCTGGTGGTTGGCAGGAGAGCTGCTGAAGTAATTCACAATGTCTAATCTGATAGGTTATCATGGGAAGAGCTGATGGCATTTTGTGGGGATGAATTTATCTCCAAGTTCCCATTAAGAATGTCATTTAGTGGCAACGTCCAAATCTCCTTGAAATGTTGATTGTTTCTTGGGCCTCTTCAATCATTTGCACATGAAAAGGTCCATGGAACAGGGACGGCTGTAGAGACCATTGACAGATTAGCAATGGCCATTTCAGCCTGTACTGTCAACTAGTTCTCTAAGCAGCTCTCTTGTTTCACCCTCTGTCACTTTCCCTCGCACCGCTGTTTCTCCTCCTGTTTTTCTATTGTGGCACTGTGGTACAGACACACTGCTGAATCCCATTGAATATTGTTCGGTTTCAATAGTGTGTAGGAACAATGAAAGTAGTGAGAGGGAGAGCAACGTTGCCTACCTGAACCTGCATGCCTCAGTAGGGGCTTGTGTGAGTGGCTCATTCAGTGCTTTACACTGACATCAACAACCCTGCATATAGAAACACACACAAAAACTCCACGCAATATGCAAATACGCATAGTGGGAATACAAGCACTCACTCAAGCTTTTCAAATACCATAACATGAAATCAACAGATTGAGGCCATGTTCACATTGCAAGCAAATGTGGCCCAAATCCGATTTTTTTTTTTTTGCTCTCTTGTGACACAGATCTTATGTTTTTAGAGTAGTGTGGACACAGAAATCTGATTTTTTTTTCCAATCAGATCTGAGACACTTTCATATATTCTCCTAAATCCAATATTTGATTACTGTCCACGTGACCATTGTGAGAACAGTGATATTGGATGTCATGTGTGTTTTTCCCACACATCCATGTTTTTTCCATGTCATACTTAACTGCACACGTGCACATTACTCACCAAACAGTGTTTAAGCAGTGCGTTGAGAACTAGAGAAGGCTGCCATAGCCATATCGCCGCTGCAGTAGGCTGCCCCGGTCGCCAGCCAACAGAGCTCGACTGCCAGACGCTATCCGACAGGGATAGCTTGCCTACATGTCGCGCCTGTGTTTTTGCGAGGCGCCGGTAAAGTATTGGAATATAGCCCTGGACATCTGAAGGTCTGTATGTACTGTTCCTTCGTGAAACCCTCCACATCGCGGCCCCATCACTCCTGATTTCTCTCCTGGCCGCATCTACACCTCTCAGCAAAAGATCTAGTAGACCAAAAGCCTATTTATACAACAGCCAGTCACCCCAAAAACAAACTGCCATTGCTCTGAAGCGCCATTTCTCCGAAAGCAGGCTACACACTCTCCCAAACAGAAGCACATGACTAATTAATATAGTGAATGATGGCATCTGATCTTCCTCGTATGGCAATAATTCAGGAGATGAAGCTTGCACCGCTGTGTCATTCATTTTCCCCCAAATGCCTGTTTTGCAAATGTGACATTTTTATTGTAGTTCCAACGCACATGTGTGTGACATTATTGGCTGCATGTGGGATGCGTTCACACTGATGTCAGATACAAGCCACTTCTATCATGAATGCAAATGGTCTGGACAGGAAGAAATAATCTGAATTGCGTATTAAGCCCTGTAACGTGACAACAGACACCAGATGTAACAGTGTGCTCTACACAAACAAACATGCAGTGTGCTTGAGACCACTGTCATGATAAACACAAATGCAGCTTTAATCACAAGTGCACACGCATCATTATGAACTAGGATGAAATCGTCAGAAAGAAATGGTACAAATTCCTCGACACACAAAGGCAGTCAATCAATCTCACTGGCCCAATTTCTGCTCATGTACCTCCATTTTTTTCTGGCTATTCTCTACTGACTTGCAGAGGACACCGCGCTGCCACACCATTCCCTCACCAATCTTTTCTATTGTGCTTTCTAATCATACTGCATAATACAGTAGATTGATGTCCCCTCTGCTCATGATGTGAATCCAATGTGCTTTACTGGAAAGGCCATGTTTTCTGATACTAAAACAGTCTGTTTGGAGGAATTTTGCCTCTTCCTGTTCTCTCACTGCTGTGTCACCATCCCTTCTTGAATGCTGTTGTTCATCTGTTAAAATGAATACATAATGTTTCCAAAGAAGAGGGACAAGAAACAAGAATGAGAAACAACACGCTCTGATTGACTGTGTTTAGAAAGAGGGCTCTGGGTTTTGTGTTCTGATGTTGCTTCCTATAAACATGCGGTTGTTGTATGGGGAACATCTCGCATTCCCACAGCAGTTAAAAGAGGTCAGAAACAAAATAAAAAATGCTCTGACATTATTGAAATAAAGAACCGCTTCCTGAGTGTAGCAAAAGTGGTTCAAAAGGGTTGTTTGATTATTTAGAGGACAGGCTCAAATCCCAGCGTGACCTTTCTTCTTTTTGCTGCTCTCTCTCTTCTGAAAGATAAGGCTGTATGTGGGCAGCATGTGAGTGTGTGTGAGTGACACTTGGTCTCCATTTGTCTGGTACAAGGATTGACCCTAGAGTCTGAATGCAAGCACACAAATCTTTTCATTTCCCCTCGTTCTGTTTCCCAGCAGTTCAGAGTGTCTCTACAGTATTTCTGTTTCCATTTTGTCCACTATGACCCTGCCAATACACCCACCCTCTCAAACATTTCACACAGAGAGTAACGCAACCTCTCTTGGTCATTTCATTCTGATAGCTAAACACAGTAATCTGTGTCTATAACACACACACACACACACACAGACACAGAGTACACTGCCCACACATCGTCTTATCACTCAAAGGCAACAGAGAAGCGAGAGGCAGTGAGGTCAGGTCAGAAACCCAATTACCGTACGACAAATCGGCCACACAGAATCTTCCTCTGGCTCGGCACCGAATACTGAGGTGGTTCTTTGAGACACTCACCTTCTGTCTCTTTCATAACGGGTCATCTATCTCCTTTCTTTTTCTAACTTTCCCTCCCTCCACTAACAACCTCTCTCCTTCGCGCTCTTTCTTCAGTTTTCTTTTCTACAGCCCTTCAACAACCACACGGCCAGCATCTCTAATGCTTTCCGCCCACCATTTCCACATGCAGCTCTTTCAGTGGTTAGATCACACGTTGCTTTTAGAAGATTAAACCAAATGTAATCCAAAACTAAAGCCCAGAGAGCACATAGAAAGCAGTGAGGGAAAAAAAAACAATTGAGATCAAACCAAATAAAAGAACCATGCTGAAATACAAGAGCTCATTCGCAGAAATGGACAAAAAAAAGCCACAAACACTTCCTTTGCCATTTTCCTTCACATCACCAGAAGATGTGATTTACAGTTTTTCCCTTTCTATGTTTTTCTCTCTTTCTGATTTCAGCAGAACAGGCAGAAACATGTCCACCCCCGAATCTAACACCTGTATATTGCACCCTCAAAACACCCAATTCTCGCCATAATGAGCCTGGCTGCGACTGTGGTAGGAACACGTAAAGATGGATGTAACTATCAATGTTTGAGAAGATGAGAGAGAGGTGGAGAAGAGAGACAGAGAATGGGATTGCTCCTGATTGCACAAGTAAGCACACAGCCAGCCATGTTTCACTTGCTCACTTGCCATTTATCCCTCCATCCCCATGCAAACTCAGTCAATACCCCAGAAATTTAACAATGAGGTGCCATCATGTGCCAAAACATGGGACAGAGAAAAAAGTGAGCAGCTTGGAACCCTGTCATTTTTCCGTGCAAGCCCCGCTGCTGGTATCTTATCTGCTCAATCCTCTCATCGTCATTTAAATCTCCCCCTACTCCATCCGATCCCAGCCGTGGCCCTATTTAAATCTCTCCCTCCTCCCAGTCCACCACATTTCTAATGCTAATTATTTAAACCTCTCCGTGCGCTCTATCCCTCCTATCCACCAGCTAGTTATTCAAATCTCTCCCCGCCTGCTCTCCCTACAAGCCCGGCCCCAGTTAAAAGGTGCTTGACTGAAGGGTTGATCCGGGCTGTTATTTTCAGACAGAGGATAATACTGCTTCTTCCAGACTCCTCTCCTTTCCTGCTCTGTTTTCCTGGCCTTCTCATATCCCTTTCTTTCTATATACAATTACACAAACTCCGCTGCACGTATCCTTCTGGAATCAAGAGGTTTATTTGCCATGATAATAGTCTGCAGTTGTGAACAGCGCAAGTGTAGTGCAATAAATCCACTGTTTGCCATATCGAATTAGGTAAACCACAACAAAGACAGGGTTGGGAAAAGATGTGGGTAATGTGCGTGTGTACATTTAGGAAGTTAGATTTAATCAGTAATATACATTCAATGTGTATACATCCAGCTCTTAGTGAAGAAAACAGCTGCATGGGAATGTGACCTTAGTGGGTCTGTGGTGGCCTGTGCGGGTCACTGTCCCCAGTGTTAAGTGAGTGGCGAGAGTGAGTGACTGAGCAATGATGAGACAGTTTGGGAGGTCAGAGGGGATCATTTTTCCAGAACCAGGTGCCAGCACATCAGTGTGGGAAAGGGGACATTAATCTCCGTCTCCTCTTACGCGCTACGCATGGTTTACTGATTTATAAGTCTTTATTTCTATCAGTCAGAGCTTTCTGTGGTGCCTCATTTGTCCATTCGCACTCGCAGTTTTTGCACTCTCTCTCTCTCTCTCATTCAGTTGAAGGGATCTCGCTGTTAGTCCTGTGGAGAAGCCACCTACACATGGAGCATCAGGATCACAGCTCAGTAAAACACCAAAGCTGCTCACGGCACTGAACAGGAGTCCCACTCAGCATCACTACTTATTACAGTTACATAAATGCTGGTTTCCAACAACAGCCACCCCACACAAACTGCACACTCCCATATGCACACACCACAGCGGTGCCTCATGTGTGAGGCAAAACACCTGCAAGTAAAATGTATTTGTTGTACACGTATGTGTCTGTAGAATCCTTGATCATGACATAGTTTTTATATCTTTAATGTGAAATGTATTTTATGCATATTAACAATTTCAGTAACGTGTAATCATCAAGAACACATCTACAATATCAAAGAGAATTTCTGTCACAAGATGAAAACTAATAATACAAAATACATTGTATTTTCACAACCAGGTCAAAACATTTCTTTTTTGTGAGATTCAACACTGATATGAACAATTTTCTAAAACAATAGATCCCATTCTTGTCAACATGCAGCAAAAACAAGTGAACACCGTAGTGGGTGTGCTCACCTTGATACTCCTGTCCAGGGGTGTAGGCGGTGGGGTTGCCCGTAATTTGGAGGGTGAGTAGCACCTCTCCCCCACCCTCTGTCACCCCAGTTCCTTCCAGCTCCCCGTGGTGGGTACACAGGAAGAAGAAGGGGTTGAAACGGGGGTAGAAGCTTGCAGGGGGCGCCCCGAAATCCACGCTGCTGCTCCCCAAGACTAGGGCCAGCAGGGCACAGCCTAAGGCGCCCCCGAGAGAGGCCCGCACCATGGCCATCTGCCCTCACCAAGCGAGGGGCTGAGGGAGTGACAGTGGGTAAAGAGTTGAGGAGAGTGATGAGTGGGAGCGAGAAAGGCACAGGTAGAGTTCCAGAGGACCGCTTTTGGAGTCCACCAAAAATGAGTCGAAAGTCCAAAAGTGCGTGCGTGAGAGCGTGTGGGTCTGTGTGTGTTTCTATGTGCAATATTTATATGTGTGTGAGAGTGTGTGGGCTTGGCCGTCAGGAAAACTGTAGAGCTCTGTTCTTCTGCTTCCTCTCCCTGTCCTACCTTCACTCTCGGGGAGTTCAGAGCTTCGCCTGTGCTGTCCTGCTCCGGCGTTTAAATACCTCACCCCCTCCCTCTGTTTCCCTCTCTCCTCCCACCCTCCCTCCCTCCCTCTCTCTGTCTCTCTTTCGCTCTAACACCAGCTCCACGCGTGCTGTATGCGCTCTACGAGACGGCCTCCCTCCTCTCTCTCATCCAGCTCTTCTCTCCTCCCTTTTCTCTGCCAGTCTATCACTCTGCCTTTTTCCTTAATCTCTTCCTGCCCCCCTCTCCTCTCTCCTTCCCTTTACCTCTTACTAAACCACTGTGTTACTCCACATTGCACTCTTGTATCCCTCTCCTGAGACCTTGGCTGTCTTATCTCTATGCATCTGTTAGTTTCTTCATCCCTAACCAGCCCACTGACATATCCCTTTCACACTCCTCTCTTTCCTTTGTCTTTTTGCCCGTCCACCAGACTGTCTCCTCCTCTCCCACCCACTATCACACCTCCTTTTCCCTCCCTCTTCCGCTCTCTTCACCTCCCTCTTCTTCCCTGTGTCTCTCTGCTGCTCTCCCACTTCGTCCCCCTCCCCTCTTTCGATCTCCCTCTTTTTTCCAACCCTGTACCTCTCTGTCTCTCCTCTCGTCCTCAGCAGCACTCAGATTTGTTTTTCTTCTTCTCTACTGTTGCTTTTTTTCATGGGTTTTCCATCAGAATCTCCTTTTCCACAGGATTCTCCAACTTTTTTCTCCCTGTCAGAGCAGCGTGCGCCGCCTCTCTGCTCTAGATTAACCCACCACTACGGTGCAGACACCAGCCATAATGCTGCTTTCTCTCCCCCACCAGCCTCTGCTCCAGCTCACAAAATGATGGATAAGTATTTCTCTAACACCCAGTACACACCCCCCATCTCGCGCTCTCCTTTTTCATTCGGGAATAAATACAAACAACATGAATCTGCACCCCTCACACTTTTCAGCCACGCACTTCCTCCATGTCTCTCTCTCATCCATCTCTTGCTCTGTGTGTAAGTGATACACTATGCCCCCCCTCGAATATTCTCTCAGCAGACAAAGTCTGCTGTATAATGTGGTTCTGCAGAGAAAACCACATTAAATAAATTATAACTGTAAAGGGGGGAACTTAAAGAACTTGCTGTTAACACCGCTGAACGTCTCCTCTGGCATTTCTCTTTAGCTGCCTGCTGGGTTTGTGTGGTTAAGTGCCTATTACAGACATAAACACTCCCAAGCCAGCGAGCTGCACACACACTCACAGCCACTTCATGTCCAAACAGCCTGACTGACCCACAGCAGGAGCACACAGCCAGGCCGGCATGGCCAGATGCTTTCACAGTCTAAATCACACAATCACACAAACACATGTGCACATACACATCATCCCTGCACATATGTCCATATACAATTCATGGATGATGAGAATACATGCAAGAGCAGAATGCATGTGTACCATGTAATGTCTCTGCCTGTATCTTGTTTCCCTCTGCTTTGGTTAGGATGGTTTTAGACTGATTTTTATTTTAGTGAAGTCATTCACCTGCCAGGACAGCTGCTGCACCCAGGCCAGCTCCAGTCAGCATGTTTATCCACATAGCAGTCCAGACCAAGACGGCTGGACAAAAGGCAAATATTATGCAACTTTAAAGAGCTTCCCAGCCTCAGCTTGTGGATTTTTATTATGGTGGTCAGTATGATCTATATTAACTTACAAATTAATGTCAGAACTGTAAGAAAAGCACACTAAGTGGAAATTAGACAGCCTTGAAATTCTTCAAATTGTTACTTGCAGTTTGATTTTGAAGAAAAATTGAGCTCAACACTTTATTCTGTCAGATCAGTTTTTGTGGGAAAAAAGCACCTCCTCTCTCCAATAAATGCCTGCTCTGTGCTCTCCTTGTTATATTGAGTCTTTCACAATTCAGTCTCTACTGAGAACACTTTCTGCCTGATGAGATCATGTGTTTGAGTTGTAGTTTTTCTTTTTTCATCCATGGACATGACATACAGTACTGCAATAACTCTTCCAGAAACTCAAAAACCTTCAAGAACTAAGTCATCACAGTTGCTCAAATGAGCAAAGCACTTCTTTTTCCCAAATAGAGTCCACTGTACTACTGAGGCCAGACCCCTGCTGCTTCTGCTGCCCATGGGACAACACAACATCTGAAGGCTAAATAAAGTGATGTGGAAAGCGTGACAGCGGCTTCACAGGACCAGGTGTGTTGTTTGTTTTAGTATGCCAATTTAAGACAATGTCAAGGGGTGTGCACTATAGCACTGTGAGAACAGCAGTGGAAAAGAAAGTACAGTAAAGAAACAGTGCGCGGTCCAACTGAAGGCAGTAACTTTTCAGACACACTGTGCGTCTTCCCCAGCTGCTCTATGAGGTCAGCTAGGTGGACGACTCTGCTGAGACCGGAGAGTGAGGTCAGGGGTTATCTCAGTCCTCCTCTGTTGTTCCTCTCAACCAGTCCACAGCCACCCGCCAGCTCCTCAATGCCTTAATTAAGTACTTTTAATTAATCTAACTGCATTAACTCACCGGTGAGACTTCTTAAAGAGCTTAAGTCCTTACAGTATGTGCAGCTTTGATAGCATTCTACTCTGTAAATGTTACCAAACTGTAGTTACAGCTTTGAGCCCGCCCTGAAATAAACATACCTCTTAACTTTAAAGTTCTGGCTTGGATTCAAGATTAAACTGTTGTACACTTGTTATTAAAAGTTGAACAAGCTAATGTTACTTTTCTGAAAATCACAATGTCTATAGTCCAGGCTCTAAGTCGGGGACCAAATAATCCTCTTCATTAGCTGTTTGGCAATACACAAATGCGCTGCTGTTTCTGTTTTCACAGGTAAAAACAAGGTGAAGGAAGTGAAATCCAATTGCAAGAATTCACCTGAAGCACATCTTCACTGCATTCCCATGCCAGGTATTAATAAGCCAGATAAACCATAGAATATACAATATATCTGACACTAGTTTCAGGGTGGCATAGGGAGGTGAAATATGCAATATCTGCTTTCATGTGGCGTTAGCACCATATTTTAGGGCCATATTTTATGTGACAATTCTGATGTGGTTGTCCTCTGAATAGTCCACTGACTGTGTGACAGGTTTTTATTACATTACACTAAAAAACATTACACCTGCCAAATCTCTCCACCTCTGTTTGGAGAACCTCCAGATAGGGAACACAGAGGTGTAACACAAAATAAGCTTGCAGACAGGCTATTACATCAATAAAATAGTGAGATAGTTCCTGTGCTATGATACCATATGAGAACTCATTAGCTAGGTCTCCATCTAAATGCAGGTCAAATTCCAATCAAATTTTAAAAAGTTAGCAAAGAAAATTCAAATCCATGCACCTGTCAATCCACTACTGTTCTGTGAATATGTGGAGTTGGTTTAACAAGAAAAGAGTAGCTGGCGCTAACTCCAATCAGGTGCCATTAAACCATTACTGAAGAGGAGGGCACAACAAGATGACGAATTAAAAGAATGTCGATCAACCAAATGGTACAATAAAATGAAAAAAACATGATGTAAATATGGTATTTATGTTTGTTTTGTGTATTAATCAATTTGAGGAAGGTTTCAGTCTCCTCATCGGTTAACACAGATCACTTCCTTCATCCACCATTTGTCCTTAGTGGACATCACATGCTTTATTTACATCATGATTAAGTCTGTCTCCTCTCACATTTTGTTTTTATTAATGCACCAACTTTTCCATCTCAGCCAAGGGTAAAAAACTTTTTTGCGATATTTTGACACATGCACATGAAAACAGATGCACCTATTGTTGAGTAGCTACAAAAAAACTTGTAATAGAATTAAGAAGAGAAGCTGATGCTGAGCTGTGTGATGCTGATCCCTTCCACTTCAAAAAAAAAACAAAAAAAAACCTACAGTCCTTTTTTGCAATCCCCTCCATGCAGTGCAGAGACGGAGCGCAACAAGTCATACTCTGAAAACCATGTCCACTGGACTGGAAAAACTATCTGCACCACAGTTTGCAACCAAGGGCTGAAATGCTAACAAAATGCCTGTAGCTCCAATCCAATCCAATCCACTTTATTTATATAGCACATTTTACAAATCACAGGGATTAGCAAAGTGCTGTACAGAACAAAATAAGTGCACAAAAATAGCTAAAAACATAAACACAGAAACAAAGAAACACAAGCGTCTCGTCAACAGCCAGAAAAGACTGGTCAAAAGACCACAAAACTCTCAGTATGAATTAAAAGCCAAGGTTAGCTAGCTAAAAACATTCAACATAAGCATGTCAAAGGACTATTTTAGCACCTTGTGTCGACCAGAGAGGAAGAGTTGCATTGACAAACTCAATATTGTCTGTCTATCTCGGTGTCCCTTCTCCTTACCTTGGAGAAATTATCCTACTAAATGGCTAGTTGTGAAACACTTTGATGTTTACAACTATTTGTTCTAATCGCCAGGTAAGATCATCATTGAATTAACAAAGATCAAAACCAGGCATTACATAGTTTAGTTAGCTTAGACCTCTACAGTTTGGCCAAATTAGCCAAATTCTTGCTGCATCATTCTTGCTGGCTTCGGGATCCCAGTTTTCTCATATCTTCCTGCTGATGCCTCATGTCTTATTGCTTCAAAGCTCAGTCTTGGTTCGGCAGCTTGTAAATACTAAGTTATGGATCCTTATGGAAGTGCATCCCACCACATCCTAGCTTTTAGGCATTTTTGCGTTTTTTTTTTGCTAACAGACGTAACTGACGAGGTATCTTCGAGCAATACAAAGTCTATGGAGAAGGAAGAATTGTTTTCCCCTTCGATGGGGATGGGACTTACATGCCCTCTGTCTCCACAGCAGAAGCATAAAACCCAAAACAGTCCAACAATGTTTCCACATTGTTCAGCTTTCAACATTTCAGGGCAAATCTCTCCCACGATTGGCCTGTTGCCAGTTTCGAGGTCTTTAACAACCTCCATGGCCTCTGCCAGTAGGTTTACAGTCCACAGAGGGTGTGTCAGTCAGGAGCTTGCTCCTGTTCCTTCTGCTGTCTGACAACATCCCAACTAGAGGTCAGCAGTTCTCCACTGATAACAGTTAATAGCTTCGCCTCAGCTCCCTGTTGAGCACCACTTTGCTGGTAGTTTGGTCCTGAAATTGAAAGGCCCATTCTAGGGGGGGATTTCTCCTGCAAGGAGATTGGGAACTTGGAATCTGAAAGACCATGTTCAAAGCTTCCATTACAACGAAAACTACTTGAAGTGGTGGTCAGAAGGTCTTTGGTGCCCGTCACGGTAGTAGCTGAAGAACCTGCTGGGTAACATCAGCAGTAGATGATGAAACAGGCTTTTCAGGTGTGGATAACCCAGGGAGCTTGCTAATCAGTAGAAGGCAACCAAAAAGGACTGAATCATCTAAAGTCGCAAAAGTAAAAGCTCAAGTCTAGAAAGGAATTAGTCTCGGAAAAGTTTCAGTAAAGCATTGATGAGTCACAATGGGATAAACACATTCACCAGATTTTTTTTTTTTTTAAATTCTGAGAACACTTTTCAACAACCTGCCCAGTATGGTGCTAACCTCTAACTATAAAGTTCATCATGTGAAATTTCTGTATTTAGTTCATATAAAAACATGTTTCTATCCTGGATTGACAACACAAGTGGATAATCACTATTTCTACAGGATAGTTTACATGGCTGGTACACCGACAACCCACGCAGCTCATTATTTTTAATTAGCCCCACTTATTTAGACAAAGGCCATGTGTCAAAGCCTCTTTATTCATTTCACTGAAACCACTGAATTGACACAACGGGTTTGCAGAGGCCTGGAACTCCAGCTAAAAACTCAAACACAAAAAAGTTGATCCTGGCTAAATTTGTGCCACTGTCCAGTCCACAGTCACATTGGACTGGTCAACTGAATGTGCAAGCACATATTTAGAATAACTGAAAATGACATTTGTCTGTTAATGCCAGTTTTACAGATATGACTTCTACATGTCAACAGTAGCGTTACGAATTGCATTTAATGCCACTGCCCTCCAACTAGAGGCCTATATCTGAACAGGGTCATAAGGTGGCATCAGATTAGTAGGAATGTGAGTCTGTGTGACACACCGACACAACTGCAACCTTATAATAGCAAAAAATGTGCTATCTATAGGCCACCAAATATTATAGTTATGTCATTGTTCATCATTAGATAATGTGTGTGTACACACATGCACAAATGTGTGTTTGTGTGCGACCTTCTAGAGCCTTCTCTGACCGGAGCTGCTAGCAGAGATCGGTCACAGCACAGTGTCCGCCGTCTGTTCCACACACCCCTGCTGAATACACGTGCTCACAGTGCTCAAACACACACAAATACATTTGCCCAAAATGAGGACCCTTGACACAGTGAGCAAGATCCCAGCACTCTAAGACAGAGAGAACGCCAGCACAAGTGTTTCTGATGCGCATGAGGCAGAAAGAGAGAGAAGCAGTGTGTGCCAATAGAGCCATCTGTTTTACCTGTAGCAGTCTTTATTAACAGCAACACACCTCCCTGTACCTGATGGCCTCCTTGTTTTCTTCATGTAGGTCCTGTCCTACATCCATTCTCAATACACCATGGCCGTTCTGCAGCCCCTTCCCCTATCTGCACACACACACACACACGCAGACACTAACACACACTTAGACGCACACACATAGTGTGCGACTGGGGGCTATCGTTCTCCATTATGAAAACTAGGTCGGGGAGGCGTGGGTGAGCGGAGTGGGGCAGTAATTATTTTTATCATTATTAATTTCCACCTCAAGGTTGCGCCAGGGCTTTTTTGTCCGCTTCAATCTTCATTTCAGACCCCCTGCATCCACACACACAGACACACACACGGCCACCATCACTACCACTGTCTTTGAAAAGGCTGCGTGCCAAACAAGGCAGAACAGAGGGTGGGGGCACAAAAGAGGAAAGAGCTCAAAGGGATGGAAAGAGTGCGATGGCAAGGGAGAGAGGGGAAAGCAGAAGCAGAGGAGGCAGGAGGGGTTGGATGTGTCGCTTCATCACTCACTGGACCCTAATTTACACTAACAGGTTGTTTACTCGATATGGCAAATGATAATAAAAGCCTGGGTGTTGGAGGAGGGGAGAAGGCAAGAAAAGAGAAAAAGAGAAAGAGAGGCCCTGCGGGAGCACTTCAGCTGTGATGGCTTGCACACTCCAATTAGTCCTATGAAAAGCTTGTCCCCCCTGAAAGGAGTAAAAGGAGGGGTGCTTTACTCAATGTGTAAATAAAACCAGCCAGGATCACCCCAAAAACTCAATGCCCTGTCACAGAGGGTGGGCTGCAGTCACAAACATCAAGGCTCTCTCTGGGCCAGCACACATGGGACAACTGTGACGGTCTCGGCAGTGGGCACACAAAGTGACACAGATGAAAAAGACACCCTTGAGTCCACAAATGACACAGACATGTTTTTTACTGTATGCGCTGGTTTAGTTACTGTACTAACACAGACTGTATTTCTCTCTACAGTACACATTAACCAGGGACTGGGCAGACACCAAAAACCAAAAGTTTCTCCAGACTTTCTAATTACAAATATAACATTTGACTGAACACAACAGGACCCAAGAAAAGTAAGATATAGTTATTATGAGTAAGATTGCTGACACACAAGTCCATGTCTGTGTTTTTCCATTGTAACCTTGCCCCAGTTTAAGTCACTACACATAGGAGAGCTCTTTTTCCATGTGCACTGCTGCCACAGAAAAAAATAAAATAAATGCCACTATGCCAGAGGACAAACATTGTATTTTGACTCCTACAGACTACTACAGAAAAAAATGGAAACAAAGTGTGGAATGGCACCAATTTGCTCTTTGTAACCAGAACCTCTCTCAAAAATGGTTCAAAGTCAAATACAGAGAAGACAAACAAGTCTAGACAAGTCTTCCACATTAATTAAAGTCTTAATCCACTTCTGCTCCGACTGTACATAAAAAACTGTATCCAGCTATATGTGGTTCCAAATGGGTTCATGGGTGTGAGCAGGGTCCTTTTCTTTGGGTTCATTTAAGCTCTGCTCCAGTTGGTCTATGTTTATTTCTTCAGTGCATGAATCCATTTTCAGCCCAAACCACCTGATATTTTGAAAATGTTTCACTTAATTTGTAATGTATTTAGATTTGTTAGTTTTTGATGCAACTGCTGAGACAATTACAATTACAATCACGCTAATCATCCGTAATTGAGTGATCCATGATTGCAGTTGGAACGAGTGATCTAATTATACTTAGCAGTTACTAAAAATAGTGAAAGGCATACATGACAAAGTGATCACAGAACATTGTTGTACTGTTTTGACTTCAGATACTTGATGTTTTTACATTTTATGCGGGTGATAAGTGGTCCCTGTTCTGTCTCTCGTATCTTCAGGATTCGGCAGAGAACCCCTGGAAGTGGCTCCACTGACACTTTGACAAATAAAGCTGTCCTGTAGATCAAGTGGAGTATCATCCTTTGAAAAACAGTAGGATCAACATTCCCCACATACTGTGGTCCTCCTCTCTCTCACATAAACAACTGACCACCAGACTCAAATCTGTTGTTTGGACAAAGTAATATAAACTGTCTGAGTGCTAAGTTGATGGGTAGTTAACTTGTCTTAGTAAAACCGCCGCTTCTGGAAAAGTTGGCAGACACAATTAGATAACGATTAGGCAGTAAAGTCAATGTGACTGTGTGTCTGAGAATTCAGCAGGACAGAATTAATCTTGAAAAAATAACAAGTGAGTCACTTGTTCTTTCCTCTCCGTTTCAGACCACATTAAACTGCTGAACACACTTGAAAAGCTGCAGACATTATGTTAATGTAAACTAAATGAAGCCCCTTAGAGAACAAAACTATTTAAGATGTTATTTCATAACTCAATATAGAGCCACAGACATCAGTGTATGCAAACTATTGTATGTGTTGTTTTAAGATTTGTGTCTTTCAGTGGAGTTTTCTGTCCCCAAACTAATTATGTCTTCAAATAAAAATTCCTTATTGGGCTCAAACTGGTCACAAGTATTGTTTAGCTGTCACTAGCCAGAAAACTGAAGAGTGTACTCGAGTTGAGCAGCGTGCCAAGACCATTTGTTACTGAAGTGAGTTATACTCTCCAGCTCGCTGCTTGGCACGGATCAATTCTTTTGGCATTGCATGACTAAAATCATGTTGATAAAACACACAGGTATTGGTTTTACATAGAGAAAAATGTGATGGCTGATGATTCTGTCTCGAGCCTTTCACTGCCCACAATTTTAAAGGAACACCTGTCATGGCCAATCAGATTCAGGACTGGCCTTTGCCACCCCTGGCCCTTTTCTGTTTTAGCTTAAAGTTTACTTTTAAAAGAAATGCCAGGTCATGGTATAACTAATCAATCATGCAGGCAGTACTCATTTTTATCACACAGCCCATGGCCTTCTGCTGTGTATAATAGCAAATCCAATATTTCAATGTAAACATCAACCTTGAAAACATTATTGTTATTATAATAGTTTCATAACATTTAGTAGCTTGGTCAGACAGGTTTTCAAGTTTCTGTAAGTAAGAAAAGTTTAAATAAACAACCAACTGTGACAGACTAGAATTACAGCCTTGCAGTTGTTCCTAATCTCTATAAGCAGATACCTGCATAGAAATGCAGAATCTGAAGGCAACAGGATAAAATTTAGTATCTGAGTGTTCTGGTATCCGCTTGTGGTTAATTTTACAGTCCAAGTAGTATTGACGTTTGAGCAGGTTCTGGTTGCATGTAGGTAAAGAGTCCATGTGCAGAGCGAAAGAGGTGGTACACATTGGCCGAAATGCAATTTCAGAACACATCAGCTACCGTCTAACCACAATTTAGTTTTTTATTAGCTTCTTGTTTGTTATTTGTATTCATGTGCAACTTCAAATCCATTCTTGCATCTCAAGTCTCTAATTGGACTGTAAACATCGACAGGCGCACTTAAGGGGAAGTCTTAGCCCAGATATCCGTAATCCCGATCTTCACTGTCTACACTGGACCCAGATCTTGGCTATAGCCCCCGGAGGCTAAGTCATTGTCAGACCGATAGCCAGTGGGTTTCGAAATGATAAAATATCGTTCTGTCTCTTCTATCTAAATTACTGTAATGTAATATTTCTTCTCTTTCAAAAAATTACAACATACAGCACAGTAATTACTGGTTTACTGTACCCTAAGCTGGCTGAGTTTTAATTGGTCAGTAATCATTATAACTTCCTAGCAGTCAAAAAAGAAAGACGTTATGTTTTCATGTATTAGCTGGCAAGCAGTTCATTGTTATAAAAGGTACATGAAGCAATGTTAAGTGTGTGAAAAATAAGTGGGACACAGCTACAGTATGTTATGTATGTAAAGTACACACTTAAGAATAGTTCATGTACAATCATTCCTCCCCTGCCGTCTTCCTCGCCAGACAGAAGTGCATTTTTTTTGGCGTTCACTGCAGGGGCGCCGTTCCACTGAACACACACAGAAATAAGTGGAGGTTAAATGAGTACAGGTGCACATTGTTGTCCTGATGGACTGGTCCTAACTCTGTCTGCCTTGTGAGCCGCACTTTATTCCACAATGGCGAAACCATGAATTACAAATGCTGGGGCTCAAACAGACATCATTGTCTGCGGTGGCTACAGCAGTGTCTGTATATGTCTGTGGGTTTAAATGGTGGAGGCACATGGCCTGGCACAATTTAAGTGTGATGCATTTTTCAATAGCTGTGAGTCATAGTTCTTTCTGAGTTCTGAGCATGGCGAAGTGCATCGCTCAGGGCTGCCTGCGTCCACAGACTGCTGGCCTCGTACTTCTTTAGCATTTGCTAGACATTAAATCTGTTCTCCAAACTCCACGTTTTCAGTTCATCTCCCAGTTCACTGTCATCACAGCAACTCCCCTCCCATCCTGCAGTCATGGTAACGGAGCTGTGAAAGAACAAGCCGAGGAATATGAGACATGGGAGATGACAGACACATGGCCACATTGTGACAGAGACAGACGGAGTGAGTGCTGAGTGGTTTGACACCACAGACAGCCATTTCCCCATCCTAACATCCAGCATGCAAGCAATTAGGGAGGACAGGAGGCAGAAGTTATGTGGGACCCAGCAGAGTCAAGAAGAACAGTATTGCTAGTGTATGAGTGGTACTGGAGAGCAGAGTGAGTGAAACATGTTTTATTGTATAAAGGTAGATACATGTCTTTTTGGTCCTCGGGTATCATTTTCTGAGCTGACATGGGACTAGTTTTCTGTATAAAGAGATCAATGTCCTGACCTACTGACATGAACTTTTCAACATTCTAGCTCCAAATCCCTTCTGTTACCCTTTCTGCATTCAAGAGAACAGCTTTGAATGTGTCTGAAAATCAATGAGATAAATGATAGAGAAATATCCTAACATCTAAAAATCCTACACGCACACTCAAATAAACAAAAGTACAAAAGAAAAAAACCTCTGCGTTCACAGAAAACTCTTATAGCCTAATAGATACAATATTGATTTTAGTGTGGTTGGTGCAAATGTCCATGAACTTGTACGAAAAATAAATAAGACAAAACAGCTCTTGTTCTCACTCCGCTGTGTCCTGCATAATCTGAGCTGTTTTCAGGCATTGTGCTCAGCAACAGCCTGGGAGAGGTTGCTTTTCTTGTGTGTGCAATAGATGCCCAGCATGTCTGGCACACACATAATAAAACAGATCTATCCCAAAAGATACCATTCATCCCTAGACACCAGCTCAGGCTCTCACTTCATACAAGATAGAGGGTGCATAAACACACATGCAGTGGTAGCAGCGATAAAATGCTCGCACACACTCATAAACACTGTTGAGATTCACACAAACTCTCACTCACTCGGTACTAACACACACAGACGCACTTGGAAAAACAGGCAGTAGTAGTAGAGGTGTAAATGTGCATGCACACACGCACATATTTGCACTTGTAGATACACACATTAAAAACACAGAAGGAGGAGGGGGAAGGGGGCACTGAGGCCATGGAACATACAACAAAAAGCAAGCAGACAGCCTTGAGCTATGAGCTCAGCTAAATAAATAAATAAGTAAGTGAAAATCTCATTTTAACCCAGTAGCTTCACACCCCCTCTTGGAGCCCACTCCTCCTCCCTGCTCTCCTCCTTCTCCTCCTCCCCATATCCCTGATCAAGGTTTCATTCTGGAGAAGCACAAAGACTGGCTGCCCAGCATTCATCTCTTCAACTCCATCCATCCCACCTACCTTGGGGCCTCCAGAGATGTGGACCAGGAGCACTGCACTGACTGTGTTTTCTACCTTTCTTTATTCCCAGGAGGAATTCCAGCAGTACCAGACCACCACAGATCTGACACCTGGCAATCAAACCTGCAGAGGGGGCAGGGTCCAGACTGTATGTGTTTGTGTGAATCTACTGTAACAAATTCAATTGGCTCCATTTCAAATTCCATAGTTTACTATGAACTGTGAGGCTGGTAGGATGATACCAATTAGAGGAAGACATGGATGTCATGGGAGCTTATAAATTCCACATCGAAGACCACAGTCGGCACACAACCTTCTTATTTACAGTCTAGGTTTAGCCTTCTGTAACTCCACGGGCTAAATGCTGCAACCCACCACCTCATTTAAGCCGAGTCGTAGCCGCATCCATATTGTGCTACATTGTGTAAACAAGCAGGGATAAGTAGTGGCTGTGGGCATGTGGATTTCTGTGGGTGTGGATGCTGGGGAGACGCGGAGGATCACGGCTGTTTTGGCATGTAAACCCCACACAGATGGATGAACATCCTGCCCTGGGCTGGGGAAACCAAATGGATTTGTACAGACGTGACACATCAACTCAAACTGAGCACACAATCAGACTCTGAAAAACCACCAAAAACAGAGGAAGAAGAGGTACGGACAAGGAAGGGGGGCGCCAAGTGAGACAGATGATACAGATGATAATGTGCCCTTCATCTCTGTGGCTACCAATAGAAGGAGGGAGGCCCTTGCCCTTAATTATATGGGTCAGTGGACCAGGAGCTGGTGGTCCCACATGGAGGGGATCAACAAGTCAAACAAATGTGCAGACACACACAGATTCGAGTTGATTTAAAGGGAGTCAATCAATGCTGAGGCCCTGCTTAATAAAGTGAAACCTACCAAAATGCAAATGCGGCACACACAGTTGTGTTCCGTGATATGTTTATGGTCATTTGAAGAGAAAATATGAGCACAACAAAGAGATGACGATAGAGTAAAAGAGAGCATCTTAGTGGAATTTGTTCCCTGGCTTTATATTCAGTCATCTATAAAAAGGACGCTGTGCACTTGCATGTTCAATCATACAAACCAAGGACAATAGCTGTTCCACTACAGTGTACCAATGACAAAGAGAGCAAAGCCTCATGCACACCTGCTCCACCATCATCATGATGGCTAGAGACTGTAATTAACAGCGAGGTGCAGACACACATTGCCAGGAACACATGCGTGCAGACAAACACGGCCACACCTTTACACAAAATGAAATGGCTCGCTGAAACCTTCACTGTAGGTCCTTCAGCACAGTGCTCCATGCACTCATTGATTCAATTACAGGTCAGAGGTCACAAGACAGTCCCATCCTGCCACAATATACAATAGGACCTCCCCCATCCTCCCAGCATTTCCCTCATTCATTTATCCTGCTCTCTTCACACCCTTCTGCTCAGCTGTCATCTCTCACTTCGTCTCCCCTAAATGGCTATTGACTGCGCTCACAGAGCTTTCGTTCTTTGTCTGTCTCCATCACAAATGTGTCTGCCAATCACAGGCTTATGTTCTTTGTATATTCACTTCCCTGCTCTGACCAATCCTACATCTAAGAGAAACAGCCAAGTTGTGTGCCATCTTTTTTTTTTTTTTTTTTTTTTAAATCTAAAACATATTTCCATGAGTTTGCTCTCCTCTTCTGGTATTCCATACCCTTCCAAGTGTTGCTGCTGCAGTTTCTCGACTAATCTATTTTCTTTGTGGTTGCCCTTTTCTCAATCATTGCCCTCTCTCCAAGCTTTCTCTCCTACGCTCATCCAGTGTTACTCACTCAGTCTCTCTCCTACTCTCTCCTTTATTCTTTCCTTATTCCCTCTCCCCTTCACATGGTAAGTCTCTAGCTCTTGCCCTGAGGGAAGCTCTCCCTTCCAACTCCCTGGACCTGCAGAGAACAAAAATCTATTCCTCTCCCTCTGTGTCACGGCTCCGTATTTGTCTTTGGTAGCAGGCCAGGGAAGTCTATCCCTCGTGTGGCAGTCACTGTGTTACTGTGTCACTGTGTCAACATATGGTTGGCTTTGTGATGCTGGGCACAGTAACGTTAAGCTTCAGTTATGCTTTCTGACCAGAGAAGCATGAGCTGACGTGGAATTATGATGAGGAAATGCTTAGATCTTTTATAAGCTGCAAGGGTTTCTCCTAATGGCAAAACTCTCCAAAACTGTAGGGGGCAGTATATAGCAAACTCACATTTTATAGCATGATTTCTCCATTTTGTCGGCCCATCTGTGGCTGCGAAGATAGAAAATGCCACTGGGCAGAGCCCCACGAAAGCTGCATCTGATAATGTGATGTCGCTTTGGCGGTGTGGACACTCACAACCCTCGTGGATTCATCAACCATAAATCAAGCATTACTCATCTTCACTTACATATTTACTGGTCATTAACAAAAAATTTTTATAATGGTATGGGGCAAAGTATTGAGTATTTTTTATACAAAATCTACTTAACTATACAGTATACGTACATATTATTAGGGCTGGGTGATATGGAAAAAAAACAAATATCGTAACATTTGGCCAAGTACAAATACATTTTTGCAATGATACTGTAGGGTTGACTATTTGCTTTGACACGAATACTTAAACAATGAGGTTTTTGATAAATAATTATCAGTAATGTGAAATAATGACTAAGTGGATAAAGGCAAAAAATAGAGCAGCTAGAACACTCCGGTAAGGTCAGAAAATTACATCACTTTACTGTAATGCAGCCTTCAAAACCTGGAAAATGATATCACTATATCCAAAACTACAGTCTCATATAATGATATCCATATAATATTGATGTATCGCACAGCCCTACATACAACTATTAAAACATAACCCCTAAATTAAAAAGAAAGACAAAACGTGTGTGTATACGTACACACACACACACACACACACACACACACACACACACACACACACACACGCCATACCCCCCATACAGACAACTATACACCCCACACAGACAAGGCCATGCCTCATTAATCTATCACTCCAACAAGCACCCCCTCACACCCTCGCTCCTCTCCTCCACCATGCATTTGCCACTTGTCCTGCTTGAGCGCGTCAGATTTACTACCTCTCTGCTCTACGGCCGAGGTTAGGTTGATATACAGTGAGTAGTGAAAGAGAAAAAAAGGAGAGAATTGAAAAAGAGGAAGAGATGAGAAGTGAGATTTTAGCACTCCATGCCCTCAGCACCTCTGCTGATGAGTTTTGCTCTCCTGGCATCAGTCTAGTAAGAGCACGGAAACTCATCACCTCTCTGGGCAACAGCAAAGGTAATTATGACTAATGAAGTGCAGACTTTTACGGCCAAACATGGGCCTAACTGCATTTTGTGCTGCTCATAATGGCATACAGAGAGACACACTCTGCTGCACTGCATAAACATTACCCAGACGCAGAATCAAGGTCACCTCAGCAGATTAGCACAGCCTGTAAATGAGTTCAATTAAACAAGTTGCTAATGACTGCCAGCTAATGACCAAGTCCTACACTGGCAGCTTACACAAAGCAAAGCCTCTGTATAACCTACATTGTATGACAATCAGCCCATCTACAGGTACATTTATGGATTGTTAGTGTTTCTAAAAATAAATTACAAATGTCTATCTGCTCAGAGATTTTATCCATTAAAATAATTCGAACGGATCATTTACTTGACATGCTTTGTAGTGCTTCACTAATCCTAGGGGATTAATGAGAAGAGATTTTGTAAAGGAAAATAATATTCAGCTAAAATGAAATCAATCATTGAAGTGGTAAAACATACAATGGAGTAATTTCACTCTACACAATGAAAAGAAGAGGACACATTTTGATCAGCCAAAAATCTAGTTGCAATAATTAAACATGAGTAATGAGCTCCTCCATAATTAACCTGCTCCCCAAGCTACACTCTTCTCTATTAGAGAGAAGATCAAGAGAACACCAGAGACGGAGAGATAAGGGTGGGATATGAAATGTTCACACAACAGTGAGTGAGATCAAACCCATTTGCTGGGACCAGGGTGGAAACTTTCCATGCAATTAAATGGCAATTCCAATCATGAATTGGGAGAGGGGATCTCATCATCAGCAGAAGCTGATGGATTATGGTTATGAGCCTGAGCGTTGCTGTCACAGGGCCAAGCTAGGCTCACTCACCCCCACCACCCCTCTGCTCGCCATCATTTACGCCAAGCTATTTAACAAGCCATTATGCCATCTTGTTACATTTGACGTCACAGTAGGTTGTTTGACCCCAAGCAGCACATGGGCAGCGAGGTCAGGAAGAGCCCGGCAGCAATTAAAGAATCACAATCATCTTCTGCCTCTGAAGCAAAACATAAACAGATTACAGAAGTGCTCAAGCGGAGACAGTATTTTGTTTTAAGAGAGATAAGAAGGTGAAATAATGTGTTCACATATTAATCAGCAAGACCCTGCACAACCAGAAATAAAACCTCATAATACACAAGGGAAACAACCACATAATGAGGAGCTAAAGGTCAATCCAGACCCTAGAACAGAGGAGGGCAACTTCCAGCTTCTCTTCAATCTGGTCCTCTGCCAGGATGATTTGAATCTTATAGTTTCTTATCTTATATTTTCCCTTGTTGGGTCACACTGGAACTTTTCGGCATATTTTAAAAAATCTACTCTAGATATTAAAAAACAAATATAAAGTAAATTCAAATCCCAGCCAAACCGTAAGGCCCTGACACACAAAGCTGATGGTTGGCTGTTGGTCGGGCCATCGGTGAGCATCTGTCGCCCTAGTTTTGGTGGTGTCCTGAATTGGTAGTTGGTCCTTGTCAGCTTTTTCAGCTGATTCAGCATGTTGAATCTGTGTCAAACCCAGCAGAGCCCATCAGTGAAATGACTCTAATTTTAGTTCAGCTCAGGACATGTGAAGAGAAACAGAAGTAAGGAAGGCAACAGAGGGCTCAAGTCAAGAGGGCGTGAGATCATAACAAACTTGTTATATTAGGTAAGATTATGTTTTTAGCCACTGAGCTCTTTAGAAGAAATGGTTTGTGATTGTTTGTGTTATTGTTCGCGAAGCACATGGTAACATCAGCTTGTGCTGTTAATGTGCTAACTGGCTAACTAACATCTTGAATCCATTCTGTTGGTCTTCTGGTTAACTTTTCACAGTAACAAATAGAGACTACAGCCACCTGCTAGTATGGACAATCATTTCCTCTCACAAAGGTGCAGAATACTAGTTGGCCGTTAGTCCAGGTGCAACTTTTTGGCCAAGACACAGTTAACGTGAGATGACGCAACAGTCAATCTTCGTCGCAACTAGTTCTTTGATGTCGGTTTGATGTGTCTGGGCCTTAAAGTCTCAATAAATTGAAGAGGCTTTAGGTCTAAAATGAGCTACCACACAGATGGAGACTTGCAGTGGAGCTATGTCAAGAAGAATTCAAACATCAAATAAATGGTTCCATAAACCCATCTATTTTGTTTCCAAACCCATTTTAAAAACATTAATAAAAATGAAATGAATCAAGATACACAGGCCTGCAACAGTGGTTCAATATAGGCTGACTGATGACCATCGTCCTAGAAAATCACGATGGTGTTTCACATCTCTTCCTCCCAGTCAGTGCACTGTGGTAGCAGACGAACTTATCCACACAGTTTCTGTTTCATGGCTGTTGTGGTGCCTGGTTTCAACAATATACTCCTTCAGGGAGATAAAAAGTAGTCCACTGGCTCAGCGAGGAAGCTCTCTATGTGGAGTTTTGGGTCTCAGCCAACACTATACCCCTACTGGAGGTCTAACTCTATAAACAGCTGGCCTCCTTCCCTCGAAAGACAAACCACCACGGTCTCAAAGTTCCTCTCATGGGGAAAATGTTTTGTGGGAATTTTAAATGGAAACCACAATTCCAACTTAGTGTATCTGTACAAGTCAAGAAGACTCACAAGAAACAGAAAAGACAAATATAAACTAGCATAGGTAGAGTTTTTTTGGTGAACTCTCAATGACTGAAGCAGAAATGGACTGTATTTTGGAGGGACAGGAAGAGTCACCCTGTGCTCTTGTCCTCTATGCTTCCTTCCTTGGTTGCTTATTGAGGCCAAGGCAGGGTTGCTGTACACTGGCTCAGCAGCGAGCCTCTCAGAAGGCGCAGTAAAACTAACCACCAGTGGGAGGTTAAGCTACTCCAGTGTCACTCTGACAACCCACAGTGATGCCGACACACTTCCTCTGCCAAGTTCTGCGGCTGGATCCTGACAAGGACAAAAATGTTTCCCAACTCGTCCGTTGGGGTCCGAGTCTCACGCCATGGATGAACAAGCTGAATAAATCATACAAGTATGACTGAAAGTGTAGAGCCAGAAAGCCTGAAGGAACAACAGAGTGGATTCTGAGCTTCTTTCATATTAGCAGACTGCCGGCCGCATGGCTGGGGGAGCTGAGCCCTTCGAAGCGCAGGCTGTTGTGAGAGAAACACTGAATTATGCATCTGAGAAGGGAGGGGAGATTGGCTGCTGGCTCCAATACCACCCCCTCCTCCTTTACCTCCTTTCCCATTCACTGACAGATAGATGAGGGCATCTAGATGAAGTTTCACAGGAGGTCAGCGCTGCGGACTCAGGATTGATAGACACTGTGGGGCGTGTCCCTCTTTCTCCTGTTTTCTGCACCATTTCACAGAATTGGGGGAAATGCCACTCTCCGCCCTCTCATCCGACAGGGGGGCGGGTGGGGAAGGTCCTGTCGCCTCTGGCGAAGACGTATGCTCGATGACATATTGATGACACATTTGGGCCTCTGAAATCGGCAGAGGGTGGTTATGAGGCCTGCTGCATCGATTCTCAGGGATGAGGACCGTCTCCTGCCACACCTACAATGAGCAATGGGGTCAGAAGGTCACAATTTTAACTGCCTTCACCAAAAATCAATTCCTTATTAGAACTTCATCGCCATCGGAGAGGGAATGGAACGGCGATAGAATGAAGACAGAAGACATTCACCTTTGTCACATATGATTATAGATGCTCTCTGGTTTCCCTCCTGTTGTTATGGAGGAATTTCAGTGGTTCAGTCCCTCTTTCATTAGCTGGCCCTATACTGTTCCTCCTCCTCATTTGAACCTTTTTGCTCCTTGTCTCCTGACAGTTCATTGCCAGGCTGTTGGTTCTATTTCTGTCCATCGCCGCAGGCTATACATTCTGCATATTGTGCATGTACAGATGAAACCCACATATGAAACACCTGCTTTCAACGCACACTGTAAAATACTACATCCAGTATGAGGGTTTTTTCCACAGCGATTTTGTAAGCGGTTTCTTGGCAGTGGGGAGAAGAAATCGTTTCTACAGCCTGGTGAATTAATGACAGGGTAAAATAACCTGCTGGTGTTGCTCAAAGACACCTGTGATTGTTTTCCTGCCTTAATTGATCAGTGTTTGTCCACCCAGATGCCTTGCAAAAAACACGGTGTAAATCTCATTCCTGATGTCCTTCAATGCTGCTGTTTGGGAGAAAAGTACCTCTGGCTAAATGGGGTTCACAGCGAGACGGTGTTATAGATGAGGGCAGGTCCCATAATGGCTTCTCCTGACTGTCATAACCACCCAAGGCCTGTGGCAGAAACATCCTCCTGCTGTCAATTTGGCTCCTGAAACTGGAGCAGCGGGCCCCTCCCTGTCCCTGTCCTCTAGACTACCTCTCTACCCCTGACGAATGGCTGTCAGTCAGTGATAAGCTGGCCAAGGCTACTAGAGACTGCAAACATGTAATAAAAGCAACCAGCATTACAGAGACAAATAACTGTATAGACTCCATCAACACCTATGCACAGCTTCACATACAAAGATACAAAAATGATGAAGAGTTGATGAAATTGATGAAAAGCACAACTCTCTGCTTCAGTATAGAACATCTTACACAATTATCAAGACAATTCCCTCAAAGCCCTCCCACTGCATTCATTTTAAAAATATAACAATGGAAATGGTGACTGATCACACATTAATTCATCCCTATATTGATCCATCAAATCTTTCATTCATACTGTATATGTGTACATAGGCATTAACCTCCCATTTGAGATTACGCAAGGTCGTAAAGGAGGGGCATCAGGGTACTATACATTACATCAATTTGCCCGATTATTTATGAGCTACTACAAGCTGTGGCCAATCTGCAGACACAAACAACTAAATGAGTGCATAAATATAGATGACATGCTCCAGGCTTATGGCAGGAATATACGACCCCCTCAGGCTATAGGTCCGTTTCTGCTTCTCCCCCCACCTTGAGCTCCAAGACGTGTATATGTATGGAACAGGGATGGAGGGGGAAGGCAGTGAAGCTATTTTTTCAGAGAGTCAGATTTATGATCTGGATAACTAGATGAGGGCAGATCAGCCTGTCGCATCCACACTAGTACGGTACATTTTTCAGAAAGCTTACCGCACAGTAGCTGTAAAATGCATTACCTGAATCCTACTTTCCTTGCCTCATGTAGCTCATCTCTTGTCTGACATACAATAGCGTCAGCTGATACATGGCATGCAGTCATCATGAAAATATGTTCTGTAATTTTCAGCATCTTGCTGGGGCATAAATCATCCCCTATAGCTCATGGTAAGAAACATCAAAGAAAGGGTGCAAAAACAGAGAGAGAGACGGATGTAAGCACGCAAACATACACAGAAATACACTCTACTTCCCCTCTTTTTTCTGCCTCATGACATACACACTCCCACTCTCCACCTGCTTTTCCTTGTCTCCTGTCATAGTACAGGTCTTGCTGGTTGCCAGAGCCCTGATAAATCCCATCATATGCAGGGATATGTGGTCCAGTCTTTCTTGACAAAGGTCGTTACCATTTCACAACGCTGACCTTGACCTGGCGGCTGTTTGAAGAGCTGTGGAGCATGCTCTGTGGCTCGGGTGAGAGAGGAGGGGAGAGTGGGTTCTGGGTTAGATGACTGGAGGGGTTTCTAACAGGTTTTCCTGATGTATAAGCAACTCCCACAAGGCTAGCTACTATAAAGTACTGTCCAGCAAGACCTTTGGGATTCAAATAATTCCAGGTATTCACTGAATATGATTATCTCCTCAAGCTTGAGATGAAACCTTTCCAGTAACCATCTGCATCAATCTGACTCGCTCATTCTGTCTACCTCATTTTTTATGCTCCTTTTCATTTTTTTCTAGTTTTCTCCAACGTATGCATTTTAAAGATGGTTCTGTTCGATGATGCATTCTAAGAGCACCTCACCTTGTCACTTTCCTGTCATATTTCACTCCATATTTCCCCGTCTCCTTTTGTCCTCCACCCATGCCCTTCCCCACCTCTCCATATCACAGGCCACGGGGCTTTTCTCTTCTTTTCTGTCCTTGTCTCGCATCATCTCGTGACTTGGGGTGTTGTGTCCTGCTAAAAGTTTACCAGTTCGTATCGTTGAGAAATGACTGATGCTACATTTTTCATGCGGGGCATTAAAAATTCAAAAGATCCGTTCCCCTTCTTCATTCTGAGACTCAAGGAAAAAAAACAAGTCTCAATAATGGATGAGAGAAAGGTTTGCTAAGAAAAGAGAGCCGGTGTGGTGCGATTGAGCTGAGGGGAGAGAGAGAGGGAGTGAGAAGGGGGATGGAGGGGATGATGTATGGATGGACACGGCAAAAAAGATGGAGACGGATAGAGGGAGAAGGGAGTTGTTGACCAGTGGTTTTGATAGACAAGGAGAGGAAGAAGGAGTGTCTAAATATGTCGAAGGTGATCTGACCTGTGGTGAAACATTTCTCTTCCACGTGCAGCCTTTGTCCATGGGTGTACACAGCTGGCTGCTCCTGGTGCTCTGCTCTTTGTCAGTCACGCACAGCAAACGCAGCCTGTTCTGTTTCACAATGCCAAACATTCAAGACACACATTTGTACAAACACACACAGAAACACACAGAGTTCTCATCAGCTCACTGCTACAGGGTAGATATTTGTTACTATAAAACAGCATTCATTGTCCAAGAGCCTATTTGTCACAGGAAAATGTTAACCCGGCTGAAATTTCTCATTTTTAACATTCCTGAAGGCTCAACGCTGCTATTGTAAGAGCCTCGTTGGACAGTAGTTGAGAGTGAAGTTGAGAGTGAAGACACTTAACTACACACCATGTAGAAGACTGACTAACCATAAAAGATGTTTCACAGGATTCCATGCCTGTGGAAGCTCAGTTTATCACCAGCAACATTTGACATGCAATAAAATATCAGTAGTAGAAACACAAAACATCTGCCATGAAGGTTTTAGGTGCCATCTCCAATTCTCTTCACTCTCAAAAAGAAAATGCACATGTAGTCTTCATGGGCATTTTGATTTTCCAATGTCTAGACGTTATCAGGGTTGCATCAACAATGAAAGAATAACTCCCAATCATGTTGTGCATTGACGGACAAAGTAAAAAATGATGCACAAGAGGTGAAGGAACAAAAAGGCAATATTAGACTCATACATTAAGCTGTCACAAAAAGGCCTAAAGTGCATCAGAAATATTAGGACAGTTTAAGGCACATATAAAATCCATGCCTATGGATATAAGCATTATTATTACTGCCAACAAAACAGAGCCGCTGGGGTGACAAGGCCTCTCTCAGGATGCCATCTAGTGGTATATCATAAGACACACACACTTTGTACTTCTTATTTAGAAAGAAATTTAAGGAGCTGCACCTTCCAAGATATTAAACCAGCTATCCTGACAGGGAATTTATGTGTAGTGTCATGATGCTTATTTTCTGTGCCACTTGAAAGCTCTTATCCAGTAATAAATGGCATCAAAGTCCTGAGGGTAGGTCAATTAAAAACCAAGTCGGTGTTTCCTTATGTATGTCCTACACAAAGATGTGTCCTTGTACAAGAGTGGATTATAATGATCAGGCAGGAGCAGTAAGGAATCAGTGATTTCACCTCAACACCAATGTAACTTCATTCTTTTTTGAGACATACAAATGCATGCTTCAAAATAAAATCGGCATCAATATAATCACGCTCACACTTGTACAACCAAACTGCTCACTCACAGGCGCACACACTCTCACAGATGTTACATAGCTCATTAGTATGGTGCAGGGCGTTATCAGTCTAATGAGTGCAGTATAAACACTTCGATCAGAGGGAGACAGTAGAGCGTCAGAACTGTGAAGGCAGAGACAGAACAGACTTCCCATGCTGTCAAAACAATCACAGAAGATAGTGTAGAAGATTGCAGACCCATCAACACATTGCACACTGGTACATGTCATGATACTAACATGTTCAGTCTAATAAAGGGCACAAGCTCAAACCCATTCTTACCAAAAGACTATCTTTAATAGTGGATGACAAATATAAACTCATAGCTTATTTTATAGCTGTGTGCTGTAATTTACTCAAGCAGTAGTAAACAGTGTAGTTTTGTTGGAGACTATTTTCAGCGGTGGATTTGGGGCTTTCACACTTAAACCACACCAAGTAGTGGCCAAGTGCGGCTCACCAAAATAATTACCTTTTTCTGCAGTTGAGATGTGTGTTCATATGTTTTAGACAGAAAGAAATTTTGGCAACACAAGTCAACATATCACAGAAGTCACAGGACTATACCAAACTTTGCTGCAGAATCAAACGGCCACAGTGGCACACAGACCCCATAGCAGCATACAAGTAAAAATGTTCACAACTAGGTTCGGGAAATATGGAGAAAATCAAATATGACAAGGCAATGATACTGACGGGTCACCTATTGGTGTTTTCATAACATATTAACACAATGATATTTTTGATAGATATCAATCATCAAGACCATCGAGATCATCAGTAATGTGGATATGATGGCTAAATGAGTCTGGCAAGTTCAGAACATTGCATCACTGTACTAATGAAGCCTTTGAACCAGAAACAGACAACATTAATGATATTGTGATATCAGAAATCGAAGCCAATATATTGTGTCATGTAATAATAATGATACAATATCAATATATTGCCTAGCCCTACTCACTACTGCATAGATAACTTCCATAGGCTACATCATAGGCTCTGCGTAGAACTTGCATAAGACTATAAGTCAGCCTTTAGTGAGTATTTATGGCAGCAGACAGTGTATGTTCGACCAACTCAAAAAACCTACAGCTCCCGTGGTCATCATAATGAAGACCATGTCAGCCATGTGATGTGATGATATGTTTTGGACAATAATGGAGCTCTGTGGCACAGAAGAATAACCTATATAAGGCTTAGAATTGTTGCTTTTGATAGGATTTATGCAATATGGAAAATATAAAATATTACTAGACATACACTGTAATATCATGAGTAGCAAAAAGGTGAAATTAATAATATTGAATTTCTCATTTTGCCAACAAATGCCAAGACTTTTAAACATCTATTTTTCTGAAAAAGATGCTAACTAGCCTGTTGGTCGGGTCATGCTTTATAAACATTGCTGGTCATTCTACAAAACCGTAAATACACACAGAATTTGAGAGACTAGCACACACACACACACCCATGCACATTCCCACTCTATAATCAACAAATTCCGACACCAGCCAGCATCAGACAACACACACACGCACACTCCCGCCACTATTCAACAACCCCTCTCATTGTGTTGATTTTGCTCCCTCTCCAGCTTTCATTTGGGTGTTTTATCTTTTGTTTACTGGTGGGTTTTATTCTCAGTGGCTCGGGGAAGCAAAGTGTTGGCAGAAGCTCAGTTTGATCTGCGGTCGTGGATGAAAAGCGCCAGTGGGGGAAAACAAGGGCATTTTAGAAATATAAAAACACTGCCATGTAATTACAATGAAAATACATAAATATGAGTCCTCCTGACAGCGAGGGAAAGTGCCAGTGTCAGCATTGTGATGGTAAACAGTCTGCGAGGGAGTGTTTGTGTGACTCTGTGGGGGTCACCTCTACAATAGACGAGACGGAGTTTCAACTGGGAAATAAAAAGTCCGGAAACTTCCTCACAATCCAACCAGCCCTTTCAGGCGTTGGAGGCTGTGAGTCGGCACACAGCAGGCTGGTGGTGATTTAGCGTCAACAACACCACAAGACAATTTTGATGTTGAGGGGAAAAAAAGGAAAAACAAAGCACAGA
The DNA here is from genome assembly GCA_035609425.1 of Epinephelus awoara. Lineage (NCBI taxonomy): Eukaryota > Metazoa > Chordata > Actinopteri > Perciformes > Serranidae > Epinephelus > Epinephelus awoara. The sequence continues at coordinate 15,050,602 of CM069298.1, forward strand.
GGACAAGGATTTGCCAAAGTATACCAATGAATAGTTTTACTCATAGCGAAGATAAAAGCTGATTTGATTACTATAGGAAGAATAAAAGGGAAGATGACAATTCAAGTTTGTATGTTTGCCAGATTTCATTATTTATTTTCTTTGGATGTCACAAATGATTGTAAGTTAGAGCTGGAAGATCAGGCCAAATTCTGCGTGATGATATTCATGTTTATCTCAATAATTACACATCTAGAAAAAACATTTTTTACGTTACTTTTTTGATTATGTTCTCTTCTCCTTAAACAGCAGAAACACATAATGACAGTTATATTATGGGCTGGTATAAACTGGAATGTGGGCTGGCTGGTTGTAGCTGTAACAAATAGTTGAATAACAGATTAGTTAATCTACAGAAAATTCATTTTCATAATCCATTGATTGTTTTAAATAATTTAGTCAAGCAAAGACGTCGAATATTTGCTGGTCAGAGCCTCTTAAAAGGTATAGTATACAGGATTTTCCTAAAAAAAAAAAGTATAGGCAGGAATAATCACCCCGAATCATCACTTATGGCCCACTGGAAGTATGTGTCAGTATATTTATCAGCAGATACCCTGCCCTCTGCTTGTATTGTCTTATTTTATTCTTATTTTGCAGTGTGTGGAGTGTCAATAAAACTATAACCATAGAACTTGTCTGGACGCATGCTCTGGGCAACAACAATAAACCAGTGCTGTTTATTTATTATTACTACATATGCTCACCTTCACACATTATATATCCATAATCCATCACAGGTAAGTTTCCACTCAACAGTTCAGTGTACGTCAAAGGTAAGTTTCCATTCATCAATGTCAGTGTCAATAGTAAGCAGCACACATTCAAGAGGAAGCTACGGAAATGGCAGACATAGCGCCGGGAAAAAAAAAAGCCCAAATATAGCAAATCTGGGGTTGGTTTCCATTTTTTTGATAGCAAACAGTAGCCGACAATTCCTCCATAGTTTACCTTTAAATGTGAGGCTTTTCTGTGTGTCATATCATTTTACTTTTGGTCAAGAGAGGCCATCATCTTGGGTTCTCAGACATTTTAATAGGCATTTTTCCCAATTTTGTGGACTTTTCAAACACTGCACAATTAATCAACTAAACAGAAAATCAGTCGATAAATTAGCTGATAATGAAAATAATGGTATGGTTAAGTATTTTTTGTTGGGAACATATAATTAAAGATATAGCAACAGTATGCAGTAGGGCTGCAACGATTAGTTGACTAATCGCTGACTAATCGACTATTAAAATAATCGGTGACTATTTTAGTAGTCGACTAATCGGTTTAAGTGTTTTTTCATAGAAAAGTACTATAAAAGTACCTCAAAATACTCTTATTGCAGCTTCTTATGTTCAGATATTGGCAGCTTTACATGACGGTGAACTAAAACCCTTTGGTTTGAGTATGAAACAAGACATTAGATATAATTTTGGGGTTTGGGAGTAGAGATGTACCGATTCCACTTTTTCCATCCGATACCGATTCCGATCCCTGAACTTTGTTGTATGTCTCAACTCCTAAAACTCTATGTAAAATATTAATAAATAAATACATTATAGTAGAATGAATGCCACAAAACTTTTTTATCATTATTATCCAGTGTTGACATAGATCAAGACACAAGTTAAAGTGCAGCCACACAATTTGGTAAAAAAGACATTTTAAAGGCTACAGTAGAATGCTTTTCAAATTCCCCTCCGTTTCCATTTCGTTTGCCTGTAGCGTGCGTATGCGTAATGACGTGAGGCATTACATGGTATCGGATTGGTCATGGGCTGTACTCGCCGATACCCGGTACTGGATTTTAGGCTGTATCGGAGGCATTTCCGATACTGGTGTCGGTATCGGTACAACTCTATTTGGGAGAGACATTTTTCAACATTTTAACACATTTTTCGATAAAATGATTAGGCGACGAATCGAAGAAATAATCGACAGATTAGTCGACAATGAAAATAATCGTTAGTTGCAGCCCTAATATGCAGTACAAAATGTTTCATGTTTTCTTTATTTACTCATCTATTGGATGGAGTTCTGGTGAAATGTCACTAATTGTTTTGGCTGTTCTCAGTTTAATTATATGGGATTCCAATAATTCATTGAACACTGTGGTATGGGCAAGTTTACTTTGCCAATTCAAAAGATTTAATTTACTGTCCAGATTGTAAATTCCTGTCCAGCACAGTGAAGTAGATTTGATGTCTTCCTTGTGAATTTAATACAAATCAACAGATGGTCAAACCCACATAGTTTTGCCATCCACCATCACAGAAAAACAAACTGAGTCTTCGCACAGGGTTTATGTGGTGGAGTGGGTTGTGATTGCATGGCAGCAACACATCATAAACAGGCGCTTTTCCCAGCATGAGGAAGATAAGAAACACTTTTGGCCACATTAAAAAAGTAACAAGTAAACAAGAGTGGAGAAACTTCGAAATACGTAATCACTCGATTCTGATAGAAGAAACGGCATCTGGGAAAAAGCGAAAGAGCAGCAGTGTGAGGGAGGGAGAGAGGAGGAGAGACGCTTTCGAGAGTGGCGCCATTTAGGGTCGACATTTCAAAAAGAACTGTGCGCAGTCCCAAATCAGTACTCAACAACTCGTCACAACAGTTTATGTGCACACATAAAGACAATCATTTACACAAGCACATGCACATACACACATACTGTGCCCGGAAAACAACAACCTCCCAACGACCCATGCTTATCTCAACACACCCAGGCTTTCTCTCTTTGGCATTGACTCACTCTCTCGCTCTCAAACATACACACACTGACACACACTACACACACAAGCCTATCTTTCATCCCAAAATTCATGGAGGCAAATCTCTCTCATCCTCTACCAACCATTCTTTCTCTTCAACTCTCGCAGGCACCGTTCCCCTCTTCTATCCCAATATTGCCTCGGAAAAATCTCCCCGTTTTTCTGGATAACACTGACCAATTGCTGTCACAGCACACTCTGCATCCCTTCTTTTCTCTGGCCTCGTCTCAGTCCAACTGCTTTTTTCTCCTGAAATAATCTATTTCAGATGAGGAGGCCCCAAGCAAGTGTGACAATACTTTTTTCATTAGCCAAACCCAGAAGAATTAACTTAATATGCACCCCATAGCACAGGTTTGCAGGGTTACAGCTTAGACAGATGCGGTGAAAATGACCCCAAATCATGTTAAAGCACAGTACACAATGACTTAGCAACAATTTCAATGGGTTACACCATCATTATCCGCTCTGTGTCACTGGTCATCATCATGCAATACAGCAGGAAAGCTAAAGCTGCTTCCCAAATTCTTTCTTCTTTGCTGATATCATTCTTTGCAGCACCAAGCTTAGCGAGGGTTGCGGTCCAGAGGGCACAAAGCACGAGAGGCATGGCCTTTATATCCGGGCTTCAACTCTCACAGGGATCAGACAATAGATTACAAGAGATTAGTGACATCATAAATCATCTTTCAGAGCATTTTGGCCTTTTTTGTAAAACAGCAAGCTCGACTTAAAACAATATAAAACAATGTGACACAATTTGTGGTATGTTATATTTATAGTGGCAATGAATATTATTTGATATCTTTGGTGCAGTATTATGGAGGAGAGTGAGTCATCCTTAGATCCTATCCTCTGGCCAGTCAGTACCACAGTCTAATGTTAGGTTATACTGACCCTTGGTGGTCAGATGTAGTACTACAAGCACTGTTAATAAAGCAGGGATTATTTTATGTGTGCAAAACATGAGTTTGGGGAAAAACCTGTTGAAACACTCTTAATTATTAATATGTAAGTGTATAAAATCTATCTAAAAGAAACATAGTTGTAAAAATGCAAAGCTGCAAAGTGCGCACTACTTGTCGTCAGATCCATATCGAAATGTGGAAATGTGATATAAATTTATCATGAAACAATGACATAGCACCACCTCCAGGTAAATGAGAGAACTATCATTTCAACAAAACTAGAAAAACATAATTATTTCTTCATCCCGTGCAGTGAAAGACTTGACATTTGAGCACAATTTGAAATAAATAGTCAATGAATTATTAGTCGACTGACAGAAAATTAATCCATAACTATTGTAAAATGCCTGAAATTCTCTCATCCAAGCCTTTCAAATGTGAATATTTGCTGACATCACATCATCATAAAGATAGATAGATATTAAACTGGGCTGCTGGTTGGACGTCTAAAGGTGTCACCTTGGGGTGAGACAAACTGCGATGGACAATTTTCACTATTTTGTGACATTTTATGGACCGAACAATTAATTTATTCATCAGGAAATTAACAAACAGATGAATCAAAATGAAAATAGTAATTGCAGCCCTAATTTTGATGTAACTATTACTACCTTTTCCACCAGTTTCTCACACCATCCAGTCCAGTGGCAATAAGCCACCAGCAGTAAGTACAATCTGTTCACGTTTTTTTTAATCCTCGAATTAATGTCAGCATTATTATATCAAGATGACAGGAAGAGCTAGCAGAGCAAGTAAGGTAAGGTTTATTACTTTTAATTGGACCTGCAGCATTTTATCTGGTGGAGGTTACGTTTTATCTTATGTCTGTTGTGGTTGTTGTTATTATTAATTGGACAATATAAATGCATTCAAAGTTATAAACTGATTTAATGAGGTAAATTATGCAAACTAATGGAGTGTTGCTGACAAGTCAAGAGAAAATATAATTGGAAAACACATTTCGCAATTCATGATACTACTTTTGTTTTTCTTTACTGTACAAGAATGAGTTAGTGGACATGAAGAAGCATATGAACAACACATGAGATGGAGACATTGATGAGGATGACTAAGATTGCTGCTGTGGAGGAGAGATGGCAAGAAGGAGCTTCACAACAGTTTAACAACAAATGAGACACTGTGGAGGCACTGAGGGGAGTTTCTATAAGGAGCTCTTGCAAAGGAGGAGAGCCGGGATAAAGAACACTGCTGGAGGAGATATGGTTTGTAAAGGAGCATCAGTAGGAGAGCACAGCAACACACACATCAAATAGTCAAAGCATTCAGTTTGGGATAATGCTCCTTCATTGGATTCTTTGGGGAAAATGGCTCACTGGATTCTGTCAGTCTATTTCTGAACTGGCCCATTAAAGTAAAACAAGTTTCTTTTCTCAGGAGCTCAAGGAGAAGATATGTACACCTGTATAATCCCATCGCAAAAGTGTGCAATACTTGTCCAGACAGTTAGAGCAAGGTGTTAACAAAGCTATGATTATATTAGAGGTCCTAGTATATGGTGTTAAAGAGAAATTTGCATTATACTGTAAGGTGATGTGCCTTTTTGGACGAAGTAATACACATACCTGCTTTAGGGTGATGTATATAGCTAACATTTTAGCCCATACTGTTCAAATTAGCTTATCCTATAACCATGGAAGGTACTGACTTATTAACTATACATGACATTAAATGTAATTAGCCTCACTTTTTATTACTTTACATGGCAGAAAAAACATTACTGCAAAATAATTGCCACACCTGTGACTTCTTGCTATATCAAGTTTAGCTAGGTTAGCTAACCGTTAGCTACTGTAAAAAAGAAAATTAGAAAAATATGGAAATACATTTCCCACATTTGATTGTTTTGAAGTCTGACATTAGCCTAGAATAAACGTGTCTGTAATTGGCATCACTTTCTGCTGCGCATTAAAAAACATACTTGTACTTTCGAAACATTAGCACTTAATAAGATGGAGTCACAGAGATAACGTTAGCTTTAGCATCTCTATAAAAACTAGCCTAATTTACACGACAGTTTTGACAAACTCACCTCTGTTTTGAAGACATTTTGGCCTCCTAAAAGACTTCCTTTCAATGGCTGGAATAAAAAAATGTCCTCTCTGCTGCATAGTTATGAATTACATCGTTAGTTTCCCCTCCCAGCTGCCAGTTGTACCATAAAGTTTCTCCTGGTCCTTGACCCCAGCAGCACTGCGTCATGCTCACCCCAATAATCCAAGGGCCCAGACAATAATACGAACTAATTGGTACCAGTTTGGTATTTTGAAAAAGTCTTTATCTCTAGACACCATATATTTACATGCTAACCCTTCCCAGATGGCAGCTTGGTCACAGGTAATCATCATCATCATTACCACAAACATCATGTCATATTAATATCCATTCTCAAGTATCCTGTTTGCTCACCAACTATTTAACCAATGAATGAATATCTCTTAAATTTGATAAATATTAGGCTTTAAAAGTCATTAAGTAGTCTTACATCTGAATATATGAGCCTTTAATCGCCACAAATGTGTCTAATTCCATTAATTCATCTTTTTATTTATTTATTCATTTTGTTAAAATGAGTCAAGCTTATCTGAAAGTGAAAGTCCACACATCTGATGTTACAAATCTTCAAACCGGTCACTGACTAATTCTGTCTTTTACTTTATCAGTCTTAAATTTGGTTCAGTTATGTCTTACAAAGCATTAACTTTAAGTGTCTGATACTTGTAGACACCCTGTAATATCCATTCTTGGGTATTCTGTACACATTTATCATCATCATTATCATTATTATCATCACAGTTCAAGACAACTTCTACACCCTCCTCCTCCCACTGTTGGCTGCCAATAATAGAAAAACAGGGATTGTCCCAAAAATTAATACAGTGCAACCAGATACCTCAGTGTAAAAAACACTCTTGTTTGAAGTAGACTATAAAAGTTCTTGCATTCAAAATCTTACTTGAGTAAAAGTACAATTATTAGCATCAAAGTTTAGACCACTTCAAGCAGGCCTACCAAAAGTAAAAGTACTCACTATGCAGAACAATCTCTTTCAAAACACTGTATATGATATCACTGTGTTATAAGTGATGCATTAATGTGTAACCATCACCACAGGGCAGTTCACCACTCAGTAAATATAATGTGGTGCTCTGGAGTGGAAGTAGATGATGGGGTAGTTAATGCTCAGTTGGTGACCTCTAGTGGTCACTAAAAATTTAGATATTTGTGTTTTTGTATGACAATTCTTTCTTAATTCCTTTAGAAGGTCTATTCCTATACTGTTAATCTCTTGTTTTGTCCCAAGGGCCTGTGGATCTTTTCTTTTGTCAGTTTTTATCTGCCTGTTTTATTACACTGCTGCTGTTTTCATTTCCCCTCAGTATGTTGATGCCTACTATGTGATGTGTTGTTGTGTTGCTTATGTGTTGCCTTTCATTACCAATTGTATACACTTGCCATGCAGCTATATGCACTATGTGTCCGAGACAAATTCCTCCTTTTCCTGTCAACTACTTTATATAGGCCGACTGCTGGTTTGCTTAAGTGTGGTATGATATATGAATAGTCATTGTTCACTGCACTTAATCTAAAAGGGTTGTACATATTTTGCATTTTTGGAAGTAAATCAAATCATGAAACATATTTTAGTGTAGCGACAGCACACACACACACACACACACACACACACACACACGCACACACACAGTCTTCTGCCTCTTCTCATTTTGATGAATGAACTCCAGTCCATCTGTGTTTTACAAAAATCAGCGTTGAACTCTTGACAGTAAATCCTCTGAGCGCTAATCCATGAGCAACTGGCATCAGGCAGAGTAGCTATCAAGAGGGCAAAGTAAGGACAAAGCATGTGACACAGAAAAAAGTCCAGGGACTGATTCAAAGTGTTACAGAGCAGAATCTGAGCCAGGAATATTCGTGGTTATCTTGGTAACATGGTGAGAAATAACGAGGATTCAATGCATTTAACCCACAATTAGTCATTAAACTGACCAGTTATAATAGCACTACTGCAAATGTTTGTTGTAGAAATTTGGTTTGTTTCACGAGTAGAATTGAACCAAAAGTCACAAGTCTTTATGTGCATGCACTGGCTATAGAAATGGATAGGTTTAATGGTGTGCTTCAGGAGGACAGGCTTTGTTTGTAATGTGATTTAGGAATATAAACTCCTAAATGCTCATGACATGATGAGTTGAGAGTAATATTTTTTTTTACCAGAATATCCTTGATCTCTTGTGGTTGCATGACAATAACATTTAAGTTGTGTTTGTAGTTGTCTGTTTTGAGCTTGAAAAAGGAGACAAAGATTGTGCATACAGTGTACGTTTTATGCAAGATGCTGAATATTCTTTTGTTTCCCTATTGCAACAGATTTTCCTTTAACAATATTGTGATTTAATTTTACATTTTGATTTAATTTTTCCAATAAAATAAAAAATATTATACATTACATTATATTATATTATATTATATTATATAATATATAAAATAAAATAGAATAAAATAATAAAATAAAATGAAATGAAAATAAAAGACACCTCAAATAAGAGAGAGAAAAAAAAAAAAACACAGCAATTTTAAAGTGGCTGTGCATTTTGACATCCAATACTCCAATAAAGGTTTCCATACTTTTTTTTAATTCTCCTGCCCTCTCTTTGGATATGAAGTAAGTCTCTCCAACAAAACACAAAATGCCACCTGCCTCACTCAAACATGTATCAAAGGCACATCCATTTTCCTCCAAGATAAAGCTATTGTCCACCTAACCCGCAGGAGTCCAAAGTTAACTGTTATGAACCAAAAATAAAGCTATTTGGATAAAGTTCACAGAGGTCAATCTTTGTTTGGTGAGGCACCTTTGCTTCATCAATCTCTCAACAAATATTTCCCAGTATTTTTAAAATTTTGGACAGTGCCATACACAGTAAAACAGAGTACCTTTTCCTTCCAGACATTTTAAACAAGAGTCTGGGATGTCAGCGGACCACTGATTCACTTTGACAGGGGTGATGTAAGGTCTCATTAACAATTTATATCCTCCAGAGACCCTGTGTCCTCAACTTATCTGAGGACATCACATTTTGGGTTTACTTGACCTTATGTACTTCATACATTCTACTTAACTTAGACCTGTTGTCCTTGTTTGCAGACACATTTTGTGCCATTTAGTGGTTGTAAGAGCACAATACACTGCTCATCCCACAAATGCATGTTCCTTAAAAATGTGGCACCATTTAAAAGGAAAATAAACAGGCTTATTGCCAAGAAGCGTTGTTACAACAAATAAATAATCTACCAAACACAAGCTTAGTTTACATACTCACACATACACGTACATACACAAAACTGATGGCATTAAATAAATGAATGAATAAATAAAGAGTAAACACTGATAGTCAAACACCTTCCTCATTCTTGTGCCTTGTGAAAACAACCACTATTACTAGCAGTGGAAAAGGTGGCAGAGAAGTATTATTTGCCTCATATGATGATTTGTTTTCATCTTCTTCTCTTGGGAAAGAACAGGCATGACTTTGAAACCGAGAATTTTGATAAAGCAGACAGTGCTCATTAATTTACTTCGAAGCAAAAGGGAAATGATAAGTAGCCTTTTCATCTCATACTGTGCAGTGTGTTCAGCCTGTGCTTTTTCAGGCCACCATATGCAGTTTCATGAAGTGTTACATAACCTCCTGGCAGCGGAGCAGCGCGCCTCATGAAGCCGAGCAGTGTTGGCTGCGTCTTTAACGCGGCAGGTAACACTGACACAAGGACCGCTCGCCACACATCCAGGCGGAGGTTGTTGTTATCCTGTGGGAAGGGTTGATTTGACAGCATTCAACTCTGATTTCCGCTGCATATTTAATACGTGTCGTCAGCTCGGTGGTCATTGACGCAGCGCTATCCAGAAGGTGTGTGCTTGTGTTTGCACGGACAGACACGCACATTACGATCTGCCTCTGCGTCTGTGCCGTCTGTGCCCCTCCCTCCCTCCTGACTCCCAGCATCACTCGCAGCCCGGTGATGCTGTCATAAACCGGAGAATAAATTCCCGTTTAACGACCCTGGGGAGGCGTCGTATCCTGTGAATGGTTATTATGGTTGGCTGCGTTAATTTGTAAGTACAGGCCTGTAATGTGTTGCTGGATGCGACCCCGTTCAGAGGCGTAACAACCCGCTCGTTGTAGGCTGTTGCTGTTTTTGTTTGGTTTGCTTGTAAGGATATATTTGATGCTGTGTGCAAGCCGTCGGGGTGAATAATACATTTGTCTTCCGCTCGGAGGTTTTCCAAGGGCATCAGTGAGCGACACGGTGCGGCAGCGATGTGCACGTCTGACGGCTAGACGGAGCAAGAGAGGGACGGAGCCTGTTCGTGCAGCTGCAGTCGTTGACTCCTCACAGTTATCGCTCACATCCAGGGTTCAAGCACTCTGCCTCTCGCTCCTCACTCGGTTCACCGCCTGGCTTTAGGATGCGACGTCATGACTTGATCGCGCCTGACAGATGTTGCTGTGTTGCAGTTGCACGGGCATAGATCCTCCGCGTGCGCTCGCTGTTTTGATTTTCTGGCTGGCGGTGATGATTCTGTGAGAAATAACGCTTCGTGCGATACATGCCAAGTCGTCGCTTTGTGCTCGGGCAGACAGCAACATTCATTTAGTCTTCGGGATTGCATAAAATGATACCTGGATCTGCCGCATCAATGCTACCATCTGCAGAAGCTGCGAAATTGTACCAGACCAATTACGTCCGCAACTCCCGTGTCATCGGACTTTTATGGGCCATCTTCACTATCCTGTTCGGCATTGTTAACGTGACCATCTTCTCACAGCCCTATTGGATTGGGGATGGCGTGGATACGCCGCAGGCCGGCTACTTCGGCCTTTTTCACTATTGCGTCGGAGACGGGATCTCCAGAGAGCTGGCCTGCCAGGGCAGCTTCACCGAGTTCGCCGCGATCCCCTCCACCGCGTTCAAGGCCGCCTCCTTCTTCATTGGGATGTCCATGATGCTGGTCGTCACCTGCATCGGCTGCTTCAGTCTCTTCTTCCTGCTCAGCACCTCCACCGTGTACAAGATCTGCGGCTGGATGCAAGCAGCATCAGGTAAGCGCCTGTCGGTGCCTCCTACGGCGGGGTGCAGGGGCTGGAGGGGACCTTGAACGGTACTTAGAGGATTTATTATCACTGTATTCACTACATGCAGGAAGGGCATGTATACATGCTACCCAGCTACACTGTCACATGCTATATAAATGTTTTCTAAATGAAAATAAATCAGTGTTGGCTCCTGAACATGACATTTGGGGGCCTAACTCTAACTGTATAGGGTCCTTTGCATGATACCTTTTTGTCAACCCTTAAACTAGGGCTGATTTGAATTTGATTGATCACTTGATTAGATAAATGAACTGCCAATATGAGCAGCCAAAGTGAAGATAAGCAGACCGTGTCCAGGATCAGTCCTGGAGCCGTCAGCCAACACTGCTGAGCGGACACTGCTGTCCATGGTGCTGAGGTGATGCTGGGGACATAGCTGATGTATTTACAGTCAATCACATACTTATTGACTGTATAAGCTACAGGTGTACTTCAAAATATCTACACAAAATCATGTGAGACTTTCCCTGTTATACCCTCCTTACATTTACAAATATTACTAATATTAACAAACCACTCATTCATTCACTCATTTTCTGTGACCGATTATCGTGTTAGGGGTCGTGGGTGTGCTGGAACCTATCCCAGCTGATAGTAGGTAAGAGGCGAGGTACACCCTGGACAGGTTGCCAGACTATCACCAACCATTCACAACTTAAACGCTGACGTAAAATTTCACTTTATTGTAAGAAAAATAACGCAGAAATACAGCTACACAAGATAACATTCAACCCAACAACAACATCCACACTACAAGAGCCACAAATCACATCAGACATTATGAAAAGTGGATGCAGTGCAAGAAATAACTGTTAGCTGCTGCCTTGTGTTTGCATTGTCATGGAAAACTGCTCTGTAAAACACTCAGTCACACAATCAATAGACACACAAAGCACCATTAGACTTCAAGTGAAATTATTGTAATTACCAGGAGACAAAAACAGACCGTGCACATAGAAAAGTCTACAACAAGGTTTTTTTTTTCCAGAGACAAAGAAAGTCATGGTGATTGGTTGTCTGCCAAAAGACAGACTTCCATCCAATCCACAAAAGCCTTGCCAAAGCATACCATTATGTTATGATCACACATTTGTTTCAACTCAGCTAAACCTGAGGCCCTTACTTCCTGAAGGACAGATACAAACCTTAGTTCTGTCTCTCTCAATTGTCCAAACTCAATACAGCAGAATGAAAAGTCACAATATCTGAAACTGATAAACTTTCACATTTTATAATAGCTTGCTTCCTCATTGAAATGATAACCACATGTGTTTAATCATCACCTTACCCTTACAAAACATGTATCAGAAAACCTGGTGGTCAATTTGGGAGTGACAGCAGGCTCCAATTAGGAACCTCCAATTAGACTACATAGGCCTGATACCATGGATGGATTACTCCACAGGTCCCCGGCCTTCACAGGCAACATGTCACTCAAATTACCAACCAGAGAGAGACTCAAAATTACCAAAAAGAGACACCAAAAGGCCACAAAGAGATGAAAGGGGACTGCAAAGAGGCACCAAATAACGACAAAAATGGGGAAAACAACCACAAAGAGACATAAAAAGACCACACAATTATTGCAGAAAGACAAAGAACCACAAAAGGATGCAAAGCAACTAAAGAAAGATCCAAAACAGCAAAAACAAAAGAAGCAAAACCACCTCAAGGTCTGTGTGTCTTGCACCTGTGTAAAAGAAGTAGTGGGGCCTTTTGCACAGCTGTGCCCAGGGGCCCATTGTCTGATAATCCGCCCATGCCTGATACCGACCTTAATAAGTGGATCAGATATTGGCAATGATGTAACCAATCCAGTGCTTTGTCAGTATCATCAAATTGTTTCCTCTATAATCCATCCAGTCGAGGCACTTTTCAGTGATCCCACAGTCTTTGGTCTGACGGTACCTCACATAAAAGTGATCCCAATGAGTTCCACACAGTGACGTATACAGTGAGTTAAGTTGTGGAACTCGGTGTCAAGAAAAAAAGTTGGATTGGTGCATTTTTAGTTTGAGTTGTGTGTTCTTGAATTTTTCTCGGTAGCGTCCATTTGTTTATTTTAGGAGCATGTATTGTGCTTGAAGCCAGTCTTTGCTTTATATAACAATATAAAGACATTGGTACGTTGATGTTTATACATCAGTGTGGCTCTTTGTTTTCCATCCTAACCCATTCTCGTAATATATCACCCCAACAAAAGTGCACATGTATGCAGCTGAAACTTCTGAGAAGTGCACATCTCTTTGCATAATTGGTCAAAAATTATGGTTGAATGTGACTGGATAATATCATGCAGTATTTGCAAATGAGATTGCGTGATCACATAAAATAAATTCATAAATGAAATGCATAATAATGCTAGTATTATAGCACCTAAAGTCCCTTTCCCACTGAACAAAAACACACCAACATCTGGCTTTTTAATGTAATGGGAAAGGTTACAATCAGCATTCACACCTGGGTCAAATGACTCTGCAGTAGTTATGGGTGCTTATTGACTTTGGCTCTGATCAGCATTGATGGAAACACAACAATGCTTTACTGGCGAGATGAAATGGTGCATCACAACAAAATACCATCCATCTCAACCCAAGTAGTGCTTAAACATTGCTCCAAATTAGTCTGCACTGAGTTTGAAAGAGAAACTAAATACATAAGAGATATATAAAAAGAAGTAAACACCGCAAAGGTTCCTCAGTGTTTTATGCTGCTACTGTTCTCTGACCTGCTCTCTAGTCAAACGTGACACACTAAAAACAAACAAACAAACAAATCTCCCACACAGAAAGGCGTGCTTGTCTGCTGCAGAGCCATTTACACAGCTCTTGTCTACTAGCAACGAGAAAGGAGTTTATCGCCTATTTTCGGCATGTTTCCCTTGTTTAAAAGATCCAGGTACACGTGCTAATTTTGGTGAAAAAGGGGTATAAGAGCCTCAATCAAGGGTGTAGGTTTCATTTCAATACTGCTGAAGGTACATATGGTTTGGGGGGTCCTCCACTGGCAATCTGTGCCTTTTCTGCATCAGTGTATGGTATTAATGTCTTAATTCTGTCAAAGTAAAAGTTCTCTGCTACTTTCATGTTTTTATTCAGGGGGGCAAATGTATGTTCTAAATATCGAGGGGAGTGTGTCCCCTGTGTCCAACCTTAAATGTACGTACACCTATTGCTACAGTGCAGCCAAATCAAATGTCTTTTCGTACGACCAGCAGTTTATCCTCTGCCGACAGGTGTGTGTGGGTGAGTGTTTGTGTGGTCAAGTCGGGGGTGATGAGGGGTGTTTGAATGTTATCGAGGTCAGTAGTTCAGCTGCTGGCAGCTTTTTGTCACTGTGTGTGTGAGCTAATGTCATCCAGCGTGAGCCGAGGCCTCCATCATCTGAACGAGGTCCAAACGTTGCCAAACATCAGTCTGCTCAGCTGAACCCAGTGGTCGAAGCAGCTGGCTTCCTGTTCGCAAAAAAAAAAAAAAACAGAATTGGGGGGGTGATTTGGAACAGCTCCAGCTCAGTGTGTTATGTTGGGCTGAATTAATGCAATAAGCCTGTTTAATGAGGAGACCGCCGGGCTTTGTGCTTCTGCAGCTAAGAGATGAAAGAGAAAGCCAAGAGGAGAGACCCTGACCACGGCAAGCTGGCACTGGGACGCCTAATGAGGAAGCCTGGCTGCTTAGCACTGTCAAACTTCATTACGCTTAGCTGAAGGTTAAACTCACGCTGCCTTCGCTTACTAGCCCCGTGGAGGACAGGTGGCCCACTGGCATCTGTAATGGGCCCCTTACTGTCAGCTGATGTTTTGATGAGGAGGTACAAATCATCAATATGATAGTGATAAATGGCAGGCCAGAATCTGTGTGTGCAAGGGAAAGCAAAAGAGGAGTGAGAGATGGGTGCCTTATTTCTGTATTGCTCTCCTCTCTTTTATCCTCTCTCGCCACATCTCATGCCAGTCATGCTTCTTTTGTTTTTCATTGTCAGGCTATATTTTATATTTATATCCCTGCCTTTGTTGCAGAATTATATGGCGTGAAAAAAAACAGCACATAACACCACGCCTCATTGAGTAAAAGGGCAATTCATACACACTAACTCAATATCAAGGTCACACTGTATGTGTTGGCCACGTATATGTAATTTAAGTGATATACTCTACGCCACACTGGCAGCAGCTTCCACAAATCCCCTTGGGCTGCGGTCAGGAGGTTGTGAATAAACACTTAACAACATATAACAAATTCACACCGTCACACAGAGTCTCCAGCGAGTCAGCCGGTGTGAGCACGCACAGCCATCTCCAGGAAGAGATTTCTGTGAAGCCCAGGTTAAAAAAAAAAACAACAGCTGAATGTTTGATGAGAAAACAAACCACCAGGACACAGTAGAAGTCTCAAAATGTCTAGTTGAGTGCAGAGATGCTCCTGCGCCCATCCTGCCCTAGATGGACTTGTATCCTTCTTTTACCTCACTGGAGCTATTTCTGTCCGTGCATCTGCTCAAGTCCACGGCATGCAGATGTAAGTGTGTGCTTTTCTGTCCGCCGAGCTGAGTACAGCAAGACGCATGATGCACAAGCTCCTTTACCTCATCTCTTTCTGTTACCTCCACACAATTTCACCCTTCTGTGCATCTCGGCTCGTCTCACCTGCTCATTTTGACCTCGCCGTATCTCCAACTCCACTCTCTTTTCATACCTTTTCTTTTCCTCAGCTTGCCTCCCCATCTTTTCTCTTCCTAACCTTGTTCCACTGCTGCCCATTCCTCTCTCCATCTTCCCTGTCCTGTAACTGCAGTCCTTCAGGGGTCTGCACGCCAATTAACTAAGAAGACTGTGAGGTCAATGATAATTACTTCACCGTTTTATTACCCCGTCTACGCACTCCGTTATGTCAGCTGCCAGCCCTTTTCTATATTTGATTAGGTTTTTGTTTCTCCTCAAAAACACATGAGTCACACCTGTGAATAAGCAAGACGTAAGCTTTGTAAAGTCAGCAGAACAAATGTGCAGCATGAGGGTGGCTTCTCTGGAAAGATAGAGACTGGTTTTCAAAGAACTGTGTTTACGTAGAGGTCAGATGACTATTTTTCCCTCTTTATGTTTTGCTTTGTTCTGTTAGTGTGGGCCTGCTTGTGTGAATGTTGTTGTTGCTTCACTGAAATAAAACGATTGCTTTAGAACTGATAGGGAGGCAAAATGACGAAATGACATTCTGAAGCATCCTTTGAATCTTTGTTGATGTCTTTGGTTAACACTTCAGGGATGCCGTTTCAGATCGTGCACAAGCCTCGGCTTCTGCAGCATTTGCAGGTTTCCTCTGATACTAAGCTACGGTAAAATTAAACATATGAACATCTGTCTGATGAGATACTCTTGGCAATATGATTATGTAAATATGATTACATGAGGAAATAACTATTGCTGACTTTACACTCTAATTAAAAAACTGCAGGGCCACACATGGAGAACTTTTATTTTCTCACTAAAAACCAACAGACCTTTTTCAAGAAGTAAAAATTATTTAGTGCCCCATATAGCACAAATAACAATTTGTCTCAGGGGGCATTGCAAGATACGACACCCTCTGTCCTTGGGCCCTCACAGTAAGGAAAAACTCCCCCCCAAAAAACCCTTTAACAGCAAGAATAAATAAAAATGGAGGGAAATCTCAAGAAGAGCAACTGAGGAAGGAACTCTCTCCAAGGAAAGACAGACGAGTCTACTTCTGATGGCTGTTTAATCCACAACTGACCGTAGTTTCTGTTATGCCGCTTGACATACAGTGTACATATATGTAGCGGGCACAAGCTACGTGAGATGGCATGGGGTAGAGCAGACACAAAAATTCTAAAATCGACTTTTCTTCATGGTGTGAGGGTTTCATGCTTTATTTCTTTGTATAATAAAATATCCAAAACAGTATTTTCTATCAAATAACTGACTTTTGTTTAGCTTAGTTAGACCAGTAGGCCTACTGAACAGAAAGTTACTTACTTTACTTTAAGATATATAGTCTAGGTTTATGAAAAGAAAGATATGAGCGACGTAGTTTGAAATAACTCAAAGTTCACTTGGTTTCACACAGTCAGAACACTGGTCTCCTGGGGGAAAGTCCTGTGTTGTTTGACCCATCCACTCCTGCAACCTGCCTCTTTAAACAGCTGTAATTGGCGACACAGATGGTCAGGTGGAATCTCACCATCTGCGTCAAATATTTTTTGGCCCACTCTATTTTTGGCTTTTGTTCGTACGCACATTTTTAGTATGGATCCTACGCATTGTTTTATAAATGAGACCCCTGGTGAATGGAGGTGCTAGGTTGCTCTCAGTCGACAGTAAGAAGGGCACTTGTGGCTGTTCCTCCCTTTGTTAGTAAAGACAAAGTATTCCACTATATATTCTTTGTATTGTATTTTTATGAAATATTAATAATAATAATATATTATGCATCTGAGTGCCTTCAGTTTAAGTCTAAGATAAAGGTGGATAAAGATCAAACAAAAAAGATCAACGCATCAAAACTTTAAACCTGTATTGCCTGACAGACGTGAGACAGGAAGATAAAGGGGAAACAGAGATGAAAATACAGGGGAAAAGGAACTGGGAGAGAACATATGTGAGAGTAGTATGAGTTCTGAGAATAGGCGGACAGACAATAAATCAGATACCAGGGCTCAGTGCAGACGTGCTGAGTCTTTGGGTCACCTCCTACTTTGTCTCTATTTGTTGTTATCTGTGTGTCTGTGTTGCTGGCTCTCAGTCCCTCGGTCCATTAGCTCTGTTGAGAGGCTTGCTCTGAAAGGAGCATTACAGCCTAGTTGATGCAGAGGTGGAGCTCGGCGGGAGAGCAGCCGTCACAGAGCTGCACTTTTCACTGCAGCAGCACCAGACCTGTGTGCTCCAGCTCTCCAGAGTTAATGCTGTAAATGAGCACTTTTGTCCTGATACCTATCAGGCTCTTAAAAGCAGATTAGTGCTTGACTGAGGAAAAGGCTGATTCTGTTAAATTTGCATGTTGCTTTGCTTTCTGTGTGTATGGGGTTGTGCTTCACATTCAGCTTTTTAGGAAGACAAAATAGATGCACATCCTTTGTTTGCATGTCTACATGACCAGCTGTGCCCAGGGCTTGAGTTACTTAAATGGCCACATGCATTTTTGTTGACTCACAGTTTACTCAAGTCTCCAGTCCCCAACAACATTATGTTACAACAAAAATTTGCATATAAATGAAACACATTCCTATTTAAATGCACAAAAGAGTTGACTTTAATTTGACAAAGTGCTGTGAAGAGTTGTCCATAATTGCCTTGATCCCAAAGTAGTAAACAAAGAAACGTTTTGCCAAAAAAGTCGCTATATTAACTTTTGGCACATTCGAGTTTTTTCATCTAAGACTGACTTTCGCAGCTTTTTTGTCATTCATCCCTGATCGACCTTCTGCATCTTAACTACACTGCATTCATTCACTTGGACTCAAAGCAACACATCAAAGCTGTACCTCCACTGTGTTTACCCTGAAGATTTTAGTTCACGTTGCACTGCTCCATCAACGCCAGTGAATTATTATTTATCCATACTCCAGTTCACTTCAATTTGGGTTGACTTTGTGAAGCACTTTGAAGGACAAAACTAATGCGCTGAAGAAAAATTCTTGTGTTTTTGAGTTTTTACAAAATGCCACCGCATCTCCACTACTCCTACTTAAAACTGCCGAATGAATATTCATAATATTCATCATTTTAGAGAGCGGTATAATGGGAATAATGTCAAGTGGATGAATAATGGGAGAAATAAATTAGTGACTGATCAACACTGTCAACTGGCATTTTCCACTTTACATTTTTTTTTAGGCCTACCACTTTCTAAATTTAGCCCCTGATCTGATCAATAAATTACCTATGGCACATCAAAATAACTTCATGAATGTGTGCCAGGGGTGTGTTCAGGGTCTGGGTGATAGCCACGGGTCTTTTTACTGCCAAAATATTTGATATGAATATGAATAAGGGGTTCATACAACCAATTAATCTGTTGTTGCAAACATAGTTATCACCCTCTTACTCACACATGAGCATCTGACGTACACATAGCTTACAGTGTTGCCAACTCGCTGGACTTAGTGACTTTTCAGACCTTCTTTATTTCTTCTTTATATCTAAAATGTGATAGTGACAAAAAATCTACTAATATAACACAATTTCACATTTTACAGGGTTGCAAATACGCTGTTCACACAAAACTTAGTAAGAAAATAAGAAATAATAATAGAGATAACATACTGTAAAGCCTCAAAGTCAATCTTTCATAAAAAATAGTTTTGCCCTGACTTTACACTTTAATTTCACAACAATCATAAATTGATATGTTAATAAAAATATATATCTAACCTGTGTTAATGTGATTAAGAAAGTTAAGGTCAATTAAGCCTCCTCCTGTAGTCCCGCTTTTGCCAAAACAAAGATTGTACTGCAGTGGTGTTGTACTGGACTGAATTATATTGAGAGGTGTTTCTGTTTTTCGCAATGCATTTGCAATCATGAATGCAGTCCAGTAGGCCGATAAGGGCCCTGACACACTATGCCGACAATCAGCTGTTGGTCAACACTGGGCCCTGGTAAGCGTCAGACGCCCTAGTTTTTGTGGTGTGTCCCGCAATGTTGGCCCTTGTTGGCTTTTTCAAATGATTCAGCATGTTGAATTGGACCCAGTCTGTGATTGAAATCGCATTGTGTTGTCAATGTGCTAACTGGCTAACTAGCATCTTAAATCCATCCTGTCCGTCTTCTGGTTTCCCTTTCTGAATGATAAATACAGTCTATGGTGGCCCGCTGCTATGGAGATTTACTTCCTCTCGTGCAGGTGCAGAATGTACGTGCTAGTTGGCCGTTGGCTGTAGTCTTTGTGGTGTGTTCAGGAGTACTATTTTGGCTGAGACGCACCAACACAAGATGGCAGTCCACCTTTGTCATCACTCGTTCTTTGATGTCAGTTTGGTGTGTCTGGGCCTTAAAACAATCGCTAACTACAACACAGGTGTAGATTTTGGGGGGATGCAGGGGAAACAACCACCTCAATATTTAGAACATGTGCATTTACACATACAGCTCCAGACTCATTTAAAGGGTTTAGGGCTAAGCCCCGGATCTCCACTGACCCTAAAACTGTCCCTCGTGTGCACCTCCGTTATCTACAATCTGTGTACTCTGAATTCATCCAATTGTATGAATGTGCGGTTGACTAACCTGAAACCTTCACAAACGCTACACTGGAACGTCCGAACTGCAGCCTGTGACAGGAGGTTAATCTTACCTTGGACCTTTTTGTTATTTTACAGCAGTGTGTGACAGTTTGGGGGCTGGCGGCTACCATCATCATGTTAGAAACAGGCTGATGTGTCCAGTCACTCGTGCTGCTGCAGCTACAGAACAAGGAGTAATGTCTCTCTACAGCACATCAACTCAGATACCCAGTGGGGCAGATTTGTGTAACGCCAAGATAGTGAAACAACACGGGAGAGTGCTGTCTGCTGTTATAACAGCACGGTGCATCAGTGCTTTTAACTATGAAATACCAGTAAAAAAAAAAAAAAAGTTTCTGTGCCTCTTTGTGTCCAAGAGAATGAGAAAGTCGGCTCACATTGATGTAAGAGGCACAACAAACAAGACCTGAGAGAATTTGATGCAACAGAAATACGAATCCTCCGCAGAGTTGCTCTCAAATCCTAAATAGGCTTCAGACATCTTTGGCTGAAATCCACGGCGGTCGTTTGGGGTTAAATGACAGAGACAGTCAGGTGGTAAAGAGAGGCGATGACAGCCGGTTCGGGATAATTGCAGAGCCGATCTGTATTCTCAGCGGGTCTTTCGGGAGCAGCGCTGAAACAGAATGTGCTGACCCACGACCTTTTTTCAATCAAATCAACTGGATGCACAACACTGCCCTGTGCACTAATCCACGTGTGGCACCTTCGTAGCAGGCGGCTCAACATCCAAGTACGAGATAGCGATGATCTCTGGAGAACAAACTCATCGCCGTGACTCTCCTTCGCTCTTTTTCTGTCTGCGTCTTCCAACCTGTCTCTCTCTTATTTCAACTGTTTTCATTTACAATCACCTAACGAGGAACAATCCGTCTTGCTTGCTCGTTTTCTTCACGTCTATCCAGTTAATCTGTTTTCAAATCACCTCTGCATTAACAACCTTCCACTCCTGCGTGTTTGTAATTAGAAACACATACAGCTATTTGAACCATCTAATTATAGCCAGCGGGAGGCACTGGGGAACAATGATGGTGGACAGCAGGAGGAGAGGATGGGTGATGGATATCTATACACACACCATCGCATTACTTAGTAATTCACATGCATGTACTGTACATGTGTTTCTCTCCAGTAATTACCTCTTGGAAGAGAATCACAAGCGTGGCTACGTGCTGCATGTTCTCCATATTTGTTGACTAAATCCTTATTTGCGAATGTGTTAAGTTGGTTTTAATTTAAGAACCCTGAGATGTTTTTGGACATCAAACCAAACAAATCAATGCTGATTAATTAGCCCGCAGAAACTGTGAGCTTGGGCGTAGCGCTGTGGAATATAAACTCTAAACGCCGGCCAAGCAACCATCATGAGTCCCCTGTGTTTTGTGTCCCCGTAGCCCTGCAGGGTGGGGACTATAGATTTGACTTAATCCCTGTGATCTCAGAAGTGGCCTGGCTCAGGCCAGAGCTCAGGCTGCGGAGAGAGGCGGCTGATTTATTCCACAGGGGGAGGGATGAGGTGGGACAGCAAGGACAGTGTGACCCATGAAAAATACTTTCCGTGCTGTACAGACAGTGATGAACATGCTGGTGTATGACGTGTGTAGGTGCACAGTGGTGGAAACTTGTGTACAGTTATGAGGTACTTGTTTCCGTTTTCATTTGTGGTGATTGATTTTTACTTCACTTCATTTCAGAGGGCAGCACATTTTTCATTTCCCTGCATTCGTTTAAAGTTCCAGTGTGTTGGATTGAGGGGGATATGTTGGCATAAATAGAATACTTTAATATAAGTGTGTTTTCTTTAGTGTATAATCACCTGAAAATAAGAGTCTTTGTGTTTTCGTTACCTAAGAATGAGCTGTTTATGTCTACATAGGGAGCTGGTCCTCGTCCAAAGAGTCCACTATGTTTCTACAGTAGACAGGAAAGGACAAACAAAGCACTGGCTCTAGATAGGGCCATTCATGTTTTTGCATCAGCCACCATAGTTAACAGCTGCTCCGTGACAAGAGCATTAGAAAAACACAGATTAGTTTTAGTGTTTTAACTGGTTTTTGGAGAGCAGGAGACATTTGTGGATAATTCGGCTCCTAGTAAAAACCTCATGAACGTCTGGATCACACATTAGCAGGTGCTGGGCTGGTGGGCCGCCAAACAGCATCAGAGAAACATTAATATGTAAGGTGATATTGCTTCATTCAATGTTTTTATTGGTTTAAATCACCTGGCCTTCTTGTTGAGACCTCTGTGGATAATTTGGCTCCTGGTAAAAACCTCCTGAGCAATGAGTACTGAAGAAATTCTAACCAGGAGAAGTTTCAGCTGGTTGCAATCTTCCCTCCTCTC
Source organism: Epinephelus awoara (assembly GCA_035609425.1). Classification (NCBI taxonomy): domain Eukaryota; kingdom Metazoa; phylum Chordata; class Actinopteri; order Perciformes; family Serranidae; genus Epinephelus; species Epinephelus awoara. Next base: position 15,073,174 of record CM069298.1, read on the forward strand.
CACTAGATGCCACAACACAAGTATAGCTACTGGTAATTTTTCAGATGAGAATTTTACATACAACATTAAAATACTGCTTACATAATAATACATACATAATAATGATCCAATAATATGACACTAACAGGGGCCATAATGAGTACTTCTGTCACTCTAAATGAATTTTGTTTGTTTCTACTAATGAACTAACTAATACACTTTTATTTAAATAAACATTTGTAATGGAGTATTTTAAATAAGGAATGGTTGCTTTTATTTCACAAATTTCAATATCTTTTTCTACAATATATGAAAAAGTACAATTGGTGATCGAGGAAATATTCAGATCCTTTACTCAAGTAAAAGTACTGACACCACCATGTTAAATATGAGCATTAGTCCTGCATTGAAAATAGTACTTAGTAAAAGTATTTAAGTGCAATCAGGGAAATGTATTTAAGTATTAAAAGTAAACGTAATCAAAGCAGAACATTTTTAATCCATTTAATAAAACAAAATAATTAAAACAATTTAAAAAAACAGCAGGTGGGAACCATAAAATGCTTTTGCACGAAAAATGACCTAAAGTATATCAAAGTATTAGGCAATTAATTTTCTCATCAATCAAAAAAACAATTTCAGTTGCACTTTTATGTTTTCATGTGTGTGCAAAAATTGTAATTTGTAAAGTAACTAAACTTATGAAGTAATTGTAGTGGAGTAAAAAGTACAATATTTCCCTCTAAAGTGTATTGAAGTAGTAGGGAGTGGCGTGAGATTAGAATAATAATAATAACTATAATAATACTACTACTAATAATAATAATGATCTTAATTTATAAAGCACTTTTCAAAACAGACTTAGACATGAAAACAATAACTTTTAAAAGGACAGTTTAAATGAACTAAAAAGTAAAATAAAAAAAGGCTCTCTGATAAAAGTATGCTTTAAGAAAGGATTTAAAAGAGATCACCTATACTCAAGTAAAGTAAAAGTACCTCATATTTGTACTTAAGTACAGTGCTTCATTAAATGTACTTAGTTACATTCCACCACTGAAGTATAATGTATTAATTTCTGTCAGCTACAATAGCCAGTCTGGCCCCTAAGCACTCTTATGTTAGACAGTGGTGGCTGGAGGGAGCACTTATGAACATTTCAATTTCAATTATTATTTTTCTAATTTGTTATTTTTACTGTTATAAAAATCATTTGACTCCATCACCATAGGTTGGTGCTCTGCTGCAGCCCCTCAGTCTGTCCCGGGTGAGTTCTCCTTACGTTAACTGTTGGCTGGCAGAGCACTGCCTAAGCCGTGGCTGTTTGCCTCCATCCTCCCTGAATCAGTGGCCAAGTCAGTATTTTCACAGAGAATTCAAAAGGTCTCTTTTGATCCCCATTGCCCTTGCCAATAATCTTTATCCTCTGTGGAGGTACAGGCTGCATCTGGACCTGTTACATAAACCCTCCACCCCAGCCTGCTCACTGCGGTTTACGCTGCACTCCTCCCTCGAGTCCTCTCCCCCTCCCTCCACCCTCTAACTCTGCATCCCCACCTCTGCTTCAACCTCAAGTGCTACATTTATTAAAAAGGCACATGTCTCACTCTTGTGTCGACCTTATATCACTTGAGTGGAGTCACTCGGTAATTTCAGAGCACACCGTGTCCCTCCTACTGCATGTCCCGCTTCACCTGAAGGCATTCGCAGCCTGTTCTCCTCTCTAACACCTACTTTAATCAATGTCTAATAATGAGGTGCCGTCTCACCGGATGATGTGTGTGGACATTAAGAGTCGGAACACACACAATGTCTGAACATACACCATTTAGCCATTTGAAAAAAAGCTTTTAAAGACGAGGGGGCATTGATCATTTACTCCAAGGAGACAGTGAGGTAGACAGATGTTACACAAGACAAACATTGTGATTCGGTCCATTACCTGCTTATTCTAAATAAACTGTGAAGAAAAGATTTTCACATTTGTCTCCAAATCTCAGATATTGTTGGTTCTCCTAACACTGTTTTTTTGGAGGTCATGTTACTGCTCCTGATGCTGTTGTCATTTCCTGTTCAGACTGCTTTATATTAAATGGCATTACAGATGTATCTTAGCAACCAGTGTACACATTACTAAGACATAAATAAGGTTTTAAGGTTGTTTAAACCTTTTTTAGTAAATCAAGAATTTGAAAAATGCCAATGCTGTAGCGAAGTTTCTTCCTCAGTCTCTTTTTTGGGATTCACACATCAGGCTTGTTCTGAAGCTGAACTCAAAACTACATTTCTAAAGCTCTCCTTCTTGTTGAGTTTTATTCCCCATTGTAAAAGTCAGAGCGCTTCCTGCAGCCTACAGGTACGCTATGATATGCAATATGTTCATGTGGGAAGATTATTTGCAGCATTGCAAGATGGTTAAAAAGTTTTCTTCCAAGACTCGCCCTGGTGCAGAACAGAGATGATTTGATGAAATAAGCCATTTCTTGCTACGTCTAATCCTTTGAATTGAATTGATAGGTAAGCTGTGGGCATTATGTGCTCGTTGTGCAGAAAATTGCTGAAGATGTTGACGGGGCGGGATACAGAGGAAGCCTGGAAGCTCCTTGCTCCCCTCCAGCAACCACCGAGTTTTGCCAGCAACTGAAGCAGAAATAGATTTGGACTGTAGACAGCTCATCTCAAGAAGCATGTTCATCATCTTCCAGGGGAGATAGTTGGAATCAGTTTTAAAAGTTTCTCTTGCTCCACTTTCCACTGTATCCCTGACACTTTGGAAATATATATGTTTTTTGGAGAACTGTCTTAAATTTGTGTCCAACCAGCTGTCTAAACGAATGTCTGTGCTGCGTGAAACTATACATTTCTTATTATTTTCCTCTTATAGCCACAAAAAACTGACACACATTATAACACAATAGACTGCTTTTATAAAAGCACCAACCCCACATATATAGCCCTCTTCCTTTGTTCTCTTCTGACCTCATAAACCGGAGCCACGAAGCAGACTTAAGTGGTGACACATTTTCACACTCCATTTCCTCCCACTATATAGATCATACACTCTTAATTGCCCCATTTATCTGGATGCAATTACGGCATATCATTGTCATAGTCTTAGGCCATCGCTCTTTGGTGCACATTGTCTCATCGTCGGAGCCAGAGAGAAGTCGGGATTGTCCAGCGTGAAGAGAGAGGGGGTTGATGCTGCCTGCACTTCATTAGAGCCTGGACTGAGAGATTAGATTAATTAGTCTCATTCGACACCCTCATCATTCGGCTACATGAGGCTCACAGACGTAGCTCTGTAGGTGAAGTGGGGACTGTATCTTCATTACTGAGTTAGTATGATAATTATGTGAGGAAGACCAATCAGAGACCAGGACATGCACATAATTATGAACATAATGCATAGCCTGGAAAATGCAAACAAAGGAATACCAGGAATTCCGGGGGGGAAGCATGCAGAGCATGAAGCATGTAGAGTTGAGGATCAAACCATGAGGACAGGCTCCCTTGGTAGCAGAGCAAGATGAAAGAATTCAGACTTTCAAAGGCTCAAATTATGAATTAAAATCCTTTTGCATAGTGGCTGCTAACCTCATTCAATCCCAGAAAACACAGCACGACACTTCTAACCTGACAATATTGTCCATGTTGCTCCTGATGGACGGGCAAGTGCCGTGCGTGGCAGCTCTGCTGTCAGCAATGTGTCAGTGTGTGTGTGTGTGTGTGTGTGTGTGTGTGTGTGTGTGTGTGTGTGTGTGTGTGTGTGTGTGTGTGTGTGTGTGAGTGGGTGAATGCAACACATTCTCACTCACTCCCAAATCATCAAACACCAACACTTGGTCAGTGGATTTGCGCATCAGACAGTGACATTATAGGTGCCCCTCTAGCGTCAGTTTTGGACGCATGAAAAGCAGATGAAAAAGCTCTTCCTTAAAATGAGTTTCTGGGCTATAGAAGTGTAGTCCTGATCATTTTTACCACTGTTCATCGAGTAAAGACACCATCTAACTAACCATTATATAACGGTACAATCCAGCAGGTACCACAACCAAAATTCAAAACACAGGAATAGAACCTGCAATCACACCTAAACTGACTTGAAGGCAAGGCAGCTTTACTTGTATAGCACATTTCGTACACAAGGGTAATTCAAATAGCTTTACAGAGCAAAAAAAGAGAAGAGTAAGAAGAAATAAGAAATTTATATATAATTTAAAATTAATTACTAAATGATTTGCAATAAAAAAAATAAAACAAAAATAAAATCACCATTAAAAAAGCAAAAGTGCAGACAAGTGGTGCAAAGATAAAAAAAGATTATTAAAAATGATTTAAAGTTTAAAAATAAGGTTGCAGTCATTGCAGACTGATGTGGGTGGTGTGAAAAAGGAATATTTTTAGCTTTGATGTGAAAGTAGTCAGAGTCAGGACTTGTCTAACATCATCCCGGAAGTTACCATGTTTTGCTCCGACTCTTGACACGGTCAGTAGGCCGCCCCCCAGATGTCCTCGGGGTCCTGGAAGGTTCATATGTCACAAGCATGTCAGAGATATATTTGGGTGCTGAGCATCAGAGTGATTTATACACAAGCAGCAAGATTTTGAAATCAATGCTCTGAGTGACAGGTGACCAGTGTAAGGATTTTAGAGGTGGAGTTATGTGGTCATATTTCCTGGATCCCTGGTCATTTAATACACAGACTCACAGTAGGGAAAAACTGTGCTTACAAAATTCTGACAAGCTCAGCGATTCGAGATACTAAAGATTTTTAATTCTAAAACACAGAGGTAAAACTGTTGATTTGCAATTAAGATAAGTTTTACGTTTAATACAGTGTGTTAATACTCCTGAACATGTTCAAAAAATTTGAAGAACAGAAATAATAAAGTTACAAATACACATCCTGAGGCTTTGCTGCAGGGACTCGCTCAACAGACGCTGTTTAAAATGAAGAAAAGAACGTGTTATTTTTCTGCCCACATAAAACTCATATTAGTTTGTTCCTCCAGTGACCAGACTGTTTCTTTAGGTGTTGGCTGTGTGCAAACGCTCGAGAACTGGAGAGGTGCCACCAAAAATAAAAAGAAGAACTTTTGCAGTAGTGAAATCAAAGTACTGTTAAATAAACTTATACAAAGTAAATGTGATTTTGCAGAGCATCAGTACTGGCAGAAAAATAAAAAACCCAGATGCTGTAAATGCCGTATCAGCGGAGGGACACACAGTAACTAAAATTTTAAGACTTTTTATGTCCATCAAATTAAAAACTGTTTCCTTGCCTTGGAAAATTTGCTCTCGAACATTCGACCACCCTAAGAGAAGAGCAAAACAAAAAACAAAAAAAGAAAACACTGGTGAATCCCAAATATCAATGGGTACCAATGAAATGAGAATAAAATGTGGATAAAAACAAAAATAAGATGATGTTTGTTCATGTTTTGCTTGCAGCATGAGGCCCACCGTTAGAGAGAGAGGTGAGCCACAGTTAAAATTTAGCCTGCTTTGTTTTTCCCCAATCATTAAATGTTAGTATAATGCAGTCGTGAGCATGCAGTGTTTTAAAAACCCTTACTTATTGGTGAATTCATGTGTTTTCAGAAACCTCCAACATCCAGTATGCTTTGAAAAAAAAAAGCAGAAATGTAAAATGCACGCAGATTGTCGTCAAACCGTTAAAACATGCACAAGCAACCATTTGGTCCCTGAAACTTTAGGCTATTTCGCTCTCTTCCACAGTGTGGTGTTTGGGCTGCTTGTCTCCAGTCTCAGCAACGTGAGTCATCCGAGCACCCAGCCACACGGTCACACTGTGCCTCAGCACTGGCAGGAGTCTCACTCTGCCTGCAGCTCAATGCTGAGAACAGCAACGCGGACAGCAAACGTCAGGGATGAACCATGTCTTTAGGGGTAGCAGATCGCATTACTAACCGATGAAGAACAATTGCAAGCTGTTATTCTGTTCTGTTTGGATGTGAGTAATAATGTTACTGTCTTTTTGTGTCTCATAAAAGATGCATAAAAGACCGCGCACTGAACACTTTGAACTGGGGACTGTGCCCACATTCAGGTCACTACTTCACCTGTGGGAGTGTAGCATTAGCTATTATATTAAAGCAAACCTACCTATGCATATTCATGGGGAGCCCAACTGGGATAAACACTCAAAGCTGTTCCCAGAGTGTCTGTGCTGATTTCATTTTTTCAAGCTGACTTTTAGTTTTTACCTTAAATGCCACTCTGCCAGCCGTGGGCTCATTCGCCAGAGAGGCTTACAGTTCAGTAAACACACTCTTTTATTCACCAGCACCAAGATGTGTCACTATGAGAAGTGACAAATGATGCTCAGCACTTAAGCCGCCGTGTATATTTTACACAAAGAGCGGCATGTTTACCGGCATACATGTCTGTGCGTGTGTGTGTTTGCGGTAGGAGAGGATCCATATGCAGTGTGAGATAGAGCAGTTTGGGATGATGTGTGTATGCATAATTCAGTTTGTCACAGCCAGAGAGGAGAAAATGGGATCCACAAAGGACTGTGGGAGTTTAAAAAATGTGAATCCCTTTTCATGGCTGCTTAGATGTTCTGCAGATGTGTAAGTGATGGAGGGAACTGTGTATTTCCATCTGCCACCCAGTGCAATCGATGACATGCCGAAACACTGAAAGCACGCTCAGACATGCAGCTGCATTGACAGTGTAATAGTAAAACATGAGCCAGATGCTATGGCGGTAGATTAAACCGGAGTCTTTCGAATGCAATATACAGCATATGAGATTTATTTTTCTTTGTGTGCAGGGAAGACACACAAATCCAATCAAGCTGCTGCATTGGAGGTCACATTGGACTTCCAGTCAACTACACTACTTGCAAATGACACACAGAGATTATCGGAGGCAATGGGATTCTGTCAGTATCGATGGGATTTACTTGTCTCTTTGGGCAAAAAAGAGCCAATGTGCTTCTGACAAATCTACTGCCATCACACCGCTCTGTACCATCTGCCGGCCTGCCCTCAGACTCTCCTGTGGAGCTGTTCGCACCTAATCTGCCCTACCTACGGTCTCTTACATAAGCTGCTGTTAGCCAACAAGCATTTCTCAGTCCAGGTTTGCGCTCACATGGTCCCAGGGAGAGACAGAGACAAACAGAGGGAGGTGTGTGGAAGAGACACAAACGAGTAAATGCTGAGAATAGCTCCGCCGAGGGGCTCCAGCATATGGTTAGCCAGTGCTCATGACGTTAGCGTGGTGCTGGGTACTTGCTGGCGGCCACACACAGGGCTGAGGCATGGCACCCTGCGCGGGCTCTGTCTGTCACCACCTCTCCTCTCCTCTGTGTGTGTGTGTGTGTGTGTCTCTGCCTCGCCCTGCTTCATAATCTGTCTCTCCTCTCTCTGCGCCTGTCTCCCGCTCCTCTCCAGAGAGAGCAGGAGAGAGACGGGGAGAAGGGCAAAGCTGAAAGGGTAGGATAATGCCGTCAGTTAATATCTCGTCTCCGCTCCGACTGACAGCTGCATTCTGTCAGGTGTGCTGCTATTTCTGTTGCCAGGATTTGGAGCACGCCATTTATTACTGCAGCATGAAGTTTTGCTCCAGTGCGGTGCGACTGGGTGAAGCCAGCAGATGTCAACTGATAATGAGATAATGTTTTTTTGGGAACACTTCACTTTAACTCCCTATTTAGGATTCCTAAGCCATATATAACACTAAATAGATGCATTTAAACCTACTGTAATGTAGTTGTAAGCAGCTATAAAGTGTTTATTATTATACAGTATTTTAACTTCTCCTATAAGGAGACATATTTTATGCAACTGTGTTTTACTATTGTTATTCATTTTGTACATTTATACACCAGCCTCCTTTTGTGAGTGTTAAAGCTGTTGACAATACATGAATTAACACATAAATCTGCCTACATCTCCATTAAGTGTTGTAAACCATTTATTAAGTCTCACAAACGCCCAAAAATGCTAAATAATGAGACTTTAAGTACAGTATTGGTGTTTCGGGCACTTAGACTGCAACTAACAATTACTTTCATTACTGTTTAATCCCTCGGTTACATTTTTTGGCAACACTTTACTTGAAGGTATCTACATAATAGTGACATGACACTGTCATAACTATGACATGAACCTGTCATGAACATTATGACAGTGTCATGTCACTATTATGACTGCTGTCATTAAGTGTTATTCAGTTTTTGTAATGACAATTTGACATTGTTTGGGTTGTCTTGATTATGACAAGTTGACATTAATCAAAGTGACATTACCAGAAGTTGTCTTTGTCATGACAAGTTGACATTAAATTTGTTTGGGATGTCCTTATTATGACAAGTTGACATTAACCAGGATGACATTACCTGAAGTTGTCTTTGTCATAACAACTTGACATTAACATGAAATGCACCTCTTTTTGTGTTTATGACAAGTTGACATAATGATTATTATTGTTATGACAAAAATAATGTCACTTTGATTAATGTCAACTTGTCATAATGAAGACAACCCAAACAATGTCAACTTGTCATTATGAAAACCGAATGACACTTAATGGCAGCAGTCATAAACATTAATGACATGTACATAATGTTTATGACAGATTCATGACAGTGTCATGTCATAATTATGACAGTGTCATGTCACCCTTAAGTAGATGCCTTCAAGTAAAGTGTTACCCATTTTTTGAACTGTTTAGTCTACAAACAGGGCTGCAACTGATGATTACTTTAATTGTCGCAGCCCAAAGGTGGTCGCAGGTTCTTTTTACATGGACCGCAAATGACTCGCGAACATGTCAAGTTTGTAAAAAACAAACTTAATTTTGTAATTAATGCTTTAATTTTCAAATGCTATTTCCTGCTGTAGAGTGAGTGACTAACATACAGCTACTTAACAGAGACAGCAAACTAGTTTGATGACATGTTCAAATGCAAGTTTGATGCTGAATGTATTAAACCCTGTGGACCTTGAACTAATGACTAAGGAGAAATCTGGACCCTGAATTAGTGAGTCAACATCACTGGATTTTTTATAAAAACATATTACATATTAATTGTGTGATTAAGTGTTATGATTTACCTCAAGGGTATATTCGCTTTCCCTCAACTTGCATCATGTTCTCTCATGTCAGTCACTGGTTTCCTACAATTACCAGAATGACTTGTAGGACAGGCAACGAGCATACGAGCTAACCAGGCTTCTGCTACTTACTCTGTTATATGATGAAGCTGTTTTTGGTACAAAACCAATGATTTTTAAAGAAGCCACACTTCCTGATTCAGAGGGACTAAAACTGCAGGTTTTCTATATGTATATTTTTTAATTAACTCATGATGACAGAGGTGCAATGTCCCCCCACTCACAAGTATAAACCCCCTTGAATGAATGCACTATATATTGCACCACTGCTGTACTGCTGTATCACAGAAGAAAGGTGAGCACACAGTAGCAGCTGCAGGGCTAGCAGCCAAACAGCATCGGAGAAACAGTGATTTGTAGCAGCAAACTTTTCTATTCAGTGTTTCTACTAGTTTTAATCACCTAGTCATTTTGTTTTGGCGAGGAAGAGAACTCTACAGATATTTCGGCCTCTGGCAAAAACCTTGATGGGTTTCTCTGCCAGGGGCCCCCAGAGTCTAGGATCACCACTGTGCCACATTTGGCTTGTTATCTTTGTTAACAAGAAAAACACCAAGCAGAAAAACTGGCTCATCAATGCTGCTAATAATAAACTCACAGTGCTTTGTGTTTTTTGATGAATATGTACTCTAATATTTATATTTAGCAAAGATTTGCATTTTGCTTCTGTGCTCATTTTCCTTCTTCCACTATCCTCTACAGTACGTCCCTGCAGACATTTGAATTAATGCACCAGAGCATATTTAATATATCATCTTAGATGCTGCTTATATATGCAGAATGTATGCAGAAAAGTCTTTTTAAATGTTTTAAATATTTAAATCCATATGAATGTCATGCTGCTTTGCCCACAAGATTATATTACATTAAAGTTTTTTAATTCCTTCTGTAAGTGTGAAAGCCTCAAGTGAACCAGTCTTTCTTCCTTTGGTATTATTAACATGGGTGTGCGCTGTGAGGTTGTATAGTTCTGAATTTTGATGAAGCTCTACATTATGTAAGTTGATGCTGGAACAGGCCTGCTGGGTCGTGTTATGCGGTTGGTCGTATTCTGTGGTTATGGATTAGCTGACTCGGGGCTTACTGTTACAGTGCACTGAGGGGACATGTGCTCCTCCTCTAGCACAAGCTGTTTCTGGAAACAGGAGCGGCATATGTGGCACCCTCTGTTGGTATAATCCTGGCCGGTGCATCCCTCAGAGATGTTCATCTGCAGAAACAGGCTTTGGGATAGATATTTCATAGCATTCATTCCTGTGACAGATATTTTACTGCGCCTGTATTCCTTGTTCTCTTTTGGTCTCCGTCCCCTGATGCTATCAGCGTTTGTCGGTGCACGCCTCTTTTATCCGTCTTTTTCCTGCACCCTCAGTCTCTTCCTCTCTCTCACCTGCTCCGGAGCTCTGCGCGCCTCTTCTCTCTCCTCCTGAGCCTCAATGTAATATTCATGATGGCGTTGAATCGAGCCAAAGGCGTGCAGGAGACACCCAGAAGGATCTGGAAAAGCTTTTGTTACCTTTGTAGTGAATGCATCATGAGGGAGAGAAAATAAATGTGTATTGACTTGCAGAATATCAAATGTTATTTGGGCTTCCTTTGCACTCCCTCTGTTAAGTGAAAGCTGTTACATAAACCCCCATGATATGCATAGCATTTATGCAGTGAGGAGCAGCCCGGCTGGTAGGATCTCACTCTTGCTCCAGAGTCAAAAAGTAATTCAGTGCACCACTATTTATGATTGCATATTTCCCACACTCCTTATAGAGGAGCACTCAGAGAGAGTAGAAAGACGGCTTCCCCCTCAGGTCACCTGATAACATGACAGCTGACTGATGAGTTCAGATTTTAAGTGCGTCAGGATGGACAGCTCGCTTTAAAAGAGCAGATTTCAAAGTCAGTTCTATTATTAATTTATGTCTGTAACAACCATTTTATAGTTTCAATTTCAAGTTCATACTATTTGTTGTTAGCTTGTTCCTGGCAGCATCAACAAATAAAGCACTGAGCCCATTTTTCCAAACTAAGTCTGAAGATGCTCGAGTTCCCACTGCTGTGAAAGCTTGCCCTCACCCTTCATTTGTTTGATGATTTAAAAAAAACAAAAAACATTTATGCCCCAGATGACATGTTAAAGTGAGAATATTAATTTCCAAAATGGTCCTAAAATATTTAAAACGGTTATAATGATAATGAATGATAATAAGATCAAGCTGAAAACCTCAGTTGGTGAACACAGTGGAGCATTTAGTTGCTAAAGGGACAAATATTTCTCTCTTGACTTGGTAGAGAACAAAAACAGAACTAAAAGCAAGTGAATATTTATTAATTTATTTTTAGAGATTATTTTTTGGGGGGCATTTTTCCTTTTATTCATAGGGATAACATGTAGCAAAGGGCTGCGGGTTGGAATCAAACCCTGGTTGCTGCAAAGGACTCGGGCAACATGAGGCACACACTCTACCGGGTGACCTTGAGGTCGCCCCAGAGTGAGTGAAAATTTAACTTACATTCACCAGATAGACTGAAACACAACTACAAATGAATAATAATGTTGCTCCATAACTGCTGGATGTGTAAATAAACAATTGTGTGCTAAAAAGTTTGCCATATCAACTTATGAGGTGGTGATATGTCAATATTGTGCTCACAACTTACAATAAAAATTCAATTAAAAGCCCAGTCCCTTTTACCAACCTGGTGTGACTACTATTTTGACAAATAAACGCCTGTCTCAATTAGATGCCTGGTCTGGTTGCAAAGCAGTTCATTTTTATAGAAGTTCTTCGGATGTATACAAACAATTTCATTGTATTTCCCATCTTTGCTGATTAACAGTTTGGAGTGTAAAGAATTAAAGGCCTGTCCCAAATGTAAGCCTGTTGATTTCAGTGATTGAAGCAAATAATAACCCCGGCTATTAATTGAAGTTTTAGGGTGTTTCTGCTGCCCCCAAGTGGAAAGAAAGTTATTGCAGGTTTAAAGACAGATATGTCACATAGAACTGAACAATAGACTCTTAAGACCGAAACTACATTAATGCAAACTCGACCAAAAAATTACTGCGCTGCCTAGTTACTATTTGTTTTTGCTAACAGCTATGGTGATGTTTAAAGGGTCACTTGTATTTTTTAAACCTGGACTCTATATTCCCATGTTTTGTGTCTTAGTAATTAATGGGAACAAATTTCTTCTAAATTGATCCAATACTTAGGGAGTGGGCTGCAGCTGGCAGCCGGGATACAGACTGCATTGTAACAACGTCCACTAAAAGAGCTTGTTTTTGCCACTGACAGGCTCAGATTGTTATTGTAAGTGTCTGAAAACATTTTTGGAGAGATAGATCTTTTTACTAAAGAGTAAGTTCCTGTTTGTTTAACCAGAAACAGCCCCAACATTGCTGTCGCCAAAGCCACCAGACTCCATTTAGATAAACAGTCATTTTAGCCTGTAAAGAGCCAGCTTATTTTCACATCTACCTGAGCGAATTATGGGTTTGTTTCAACCAGACCAGAGTTCATCATTTTTGACATTGTAGACGGACAAACCAAGACAGCTTTTATGAGATTTGTTTTGTTTCTGTTGACTTTGAATGAAGTGTGTTTTATGATGATAAAATCACTGTAATTGAAATGCAGTCTGGTGGGTTTGTGATAGCAGTTTCAGACTGTTTCTAATTAAACAAAAAAAGGACCTTACTCCTGACATAGAGGTCTGTGTCTGTAGGGATCTTTTATGTAATGTTGTCAGACATTTAGAATAACAATCTGAGCCTGTCAGTGGCAAAATAAACTGGGCTACTTCTTGTGAATGTGACGGTGGATGTGCCTAAAGTGGTTACGCTGCAGCCTGTTTCGCAGCTGCTGGCTGCACCAGTCTCCCTTGATACTGAGCCAATTTCAAACACTGTTGTCTCCGTTAGTCACTTAGTTTGGGTTGTAGGTCAGACAGAGTCATTTAGTGGAAGTCAAGGACATGAAGACGCAGCTTTGTTTCCTTTCTTCTGTGCTGGCATCAAACTCCCTCTCTGAGTACCTGGAGTTCAGCACAGTTATTGTTATAATGTTAAGTGTTTGTCAAACATCTTGTGTTGCTGAACAAACTAGAAAGTCGGACACTGAGGAAAATATGTCAGGTACCAGAGCTAGAGATATTAGCTGGCGTTTGCCCTGAGCCACTTTACACTTTACAGAGAAGAAAAAAAGGTGGTTTGATTTAACAACACTGACACATCCGTGTAAATGTAATGTCAAGTCAGGGCCTGCTCTGCAGCCTCTGCAGCCACCAGTCACCTTCTGTCTTTGTCAGTGGAGGCTTGTTTTCGAGAGGTGGACAGGCACACAGATTGAAGAGGTTTGTTGTCTTGCGATGCAGGTAGAAGTGGACCTGTTCACTGTTTGTCCTGTCCCTGGTCACAATACGTCAGTGCCTTCAGTGACACTCACGCAGGAGCTGAATCATGTACTCGACTCAAGAGGACATTTGACAGACTGGGATGTTATACAGTGTATAGCACTCAGGTTGGCTGAGTGACATAGGCTCTTGCAAAGCTCTCTCGCAACCAGTCAAGGCCAAGTTAAAGGAGCAGTGTGGAGGATTTAGAGGCATCGAGCAGTGAGGATTGCAGACTGCAACCACTTCTGCAGCTACTTCTCCTGTGTAGACTCCACTACACCAAGGCCAGAATACACAACATATATCCAAACGTGTCTCCAACGTGTGATGAATGTCAGACCTCAGAAGCAACCTTTTCTCACAGCTTTGTCTTGTGCCCTAAGGTTGCATCTTTTTCGTCTGATGTCTTCAACAGCATTTTAGAAACAATTGATATTAATGATCCTGGCTATCTGAAGCATTAACTCTCCATTGCCCAACAAAAATTTCCTCTTCCAGCTTACAATAATGTGGCCACATGACCTAACCAGCACACTACACTTGGAAAGGATAAGATGCGTCTTAAAGGGCAGACTCCCATAATATATCACAATCTGGCAACCTCTCATATCATACCTTGCACAGAGTACAGTTCCTGAGTTGGAACAGGCTAACGAGTGTCCCCGGGTGTGCATCATTAACCATCAGCAAACTGATGGGTTTCAGGATACTGTGATAATTTTGGCACTCTCTAATGTTGTTGTACAATTTGAACAAATGTAAGCAGTACTTTCAGAGTCACATGACTTTTATGGAGAATATATTTCTGCATTACACTTAGCACTCTATCACGGTATTTAAAACATCGCATTATTTGGCAGTGGACAAATTGAAAAGTGTAAATTATGAGGTTTCTGTCAGTATTTCTGTATGCATTTTCTTTATGTATCATAAAAACCCCTGGAGATATTAATCCAAATAAATGACATATTGACTGACGCAGGTTTCATTGAAGAGACCCCACCTTCACCAGCAAATCATGCCCAAAGAATTGTGGGTACTCTATACCCGCTGAGGATACACACATGCATCCTTGAAAACTCTCTGAAAGTAGGACTCAGTCCTCAGTAGAGTTTGAAGGATCCTTGACACTGGAACAGCCCTTAGGGAAGATTTGATGACATAGCATCCTTGAAATTCAGCCATTTCAGGATCCTTCCTTGACTTTGAGAAACACTCAGTGTTTTGTTTGTTCTTCGGGCGACTGTAGAGACATGGCCACACAACATGGCCGACTATTTGAACATGGACCTGCTCCCTGTGTAGATATAAATGGCTCATTCTAAGGAAACAAAAACACAATGACTCTAATTTTCAAGTGATTATACACTTAAGAAAACAGACTTCTTATATTATATTCCATCTCTGCCAATATATCCCCCTAAATATTATACACTGGACCTTTAATTTTTTGTTTTTGTTTTTTGATTTTCGGTGAGTCAGTGAAAACAGTAAAAATCTAGTCTCTCATAAAACCAGGGTCACACATTGTTTGCTCCGTAGCTATTAAACAAAGCAAAGAAATATTTTCATGCATAGAAATGTTTGAAATGGAAATGATCACTGTAGCGCTCCTCCATCCGTCCATCTGAGCCTGAATAAGTACCTGAGTCCCTGCTCTCTGAACCTCTGTGTGCATGTGAATTTTGTTATGACAGTTCGAGCCGTGGGGGGAAGGTGGGAGAGGAGTCGAGGGGCCGCTCTGCTCTGTTAGGTATGCAGTTTGTCTGCGGCATATACTGCCCTGTAATTTCACTCTCACTCGCTTTCTCTCGTCGAAACGTCTCCCAACACCCCCTGATGTCTTTCGGCACTATTAAAGACTGCAGCATTACTGTAAGAAAAAATGCAAGTGTGTGAGTGTGTGGGCAGCTTGTGTATGCATACAAGAGGAGAAGATCTCACTTTTTGTTGTAAAACTTTGCAGAGCCCTGGGAGATACAAATAAGCACACACAAGTTATATACACATACATTTTATTTTGAAGGGCGGTCAAATGAAAGCAGCATGCAGGTATTTAAAAATGCAGATTACATGGGTAGCAAACTAGAATAATGCTGAAAAGCTTACACCCTGCTACACAAACAAGCAGCATTCAGGGAGGAAACATCGCAAGCATGTGTTTAGGGGATAAAGAAGTGGGGAGTGTGTGTTTTATTATTAATGTGCAATGCACTCTGGATAATTGTGCAGTCAGCTTCTTTTTCCAGGTCTTCTGCTGTGCTGCTGCAACACCACCTCAAAGGAGAACCTAATCCAAATTGAAGATGAGAGAGATTTTACCCCTTGGGCAAAAACTGAGAATGAGGAGAGCTTAGTTAAAAAAAAAATCAAAAGAGGAAGAGAGAAGGCTGCAAGACTGTGCACGGGCTTTCTTTTTTTTTTTTTTTTTTTTTCTTGTGCCGTTCTGCCGCAGCATCACCTCAGAGAAGAATCTCTTTTAAACTGAAGATGAGAGAGACCCAAATTGAAGATGAGAGGGATTTTACCCTTTGGGTGAAAAACTGAGAATGAAGAGCAGCGAGTTAAAATCTAATATTACCACTATTTAAAATCCAAGAAGGGGGAGACACACCCATGCAGCTGTGTAGGAAAAACAAATAAACTATGTGAATGGGAGGAAATCCCAGGCAGTTTGTCAGGACACTTCATATTATCAGAGCAGCTACAACACTCTAATAATCTCTCGTTGCTATTGTGTCTGGCTTTGACTGTTGCTGGGGTTGTTTACTGCTATTTTTACTGCTCTTCCACTCGCACTCATTGTGTCTAGACACTTATTTCCCACCTAAGGGAGGGAATGAAAATCAATGTGATAAATGCAACAGAAACGCAGCAAAATCTCCACAGAGGAGAATCAGGTGGACGTTGTTGTTTTTTTTAAAAAAGCACTTGAAATGATCGTTCTTCTTTTTTATTTCTCATTTCCCCACAAAATCTCATTATGACCTTATCCTTCCCCCCCAACTCATTTATGCTCTGCTTATACCTTTTGTTCCTCCTCCCTCTCTTTCATTCACTTTCCCTCCTAATGACTCCAACTCTCTTGTCCGTCTTTCACCCATCCTTCAGGTGTCTGTCTGGTGCTGGGCTGTATGATTTACCCTGATGGTTGGGACAGCGACGAGGTGCGGAGGATGTGCGGAGAGCAGACGGACAAATACAGCCTGGGGGCTTGCTCAGTGCGTTGGGCCTACATCTTGGCTATCATGGGCATCCTGGACGCTCTCATCCTCTCCTTCCTGGCTTTCGTCCTGGGGAACCGGCAGGACGGACTCATGACAGAGGAGCTGCTGGCTGAGAGCAAGGGTGAGAATAATCTGATTTTAAAAAGTGATATTTACTCGGAGTAGCTCTCCAGCAGCATGTTGGGATTTAGTATCTTCAACAGGACTGCTACTTGCCAGCAACGTCGAATAATTTATTTTGGCTGTAGGACAACTTCATTAATCACTAGGCTATACATTCTTGGAGTTAACTGAGTGAAATCATAAATATTTCTCCATACATATAAAATGCAAAATGTAAATGTGTGCAGAACTGTAAACAGATTCCCCTGAATCTCCAATTATTTCAAAGGAGCAAGTCATCCCTGCAGTGCTGTTTATCAGTCTAGATTGTTTTGTTGTGAGTTGCGGAGTGTTGGAGATATAGCACATCCCTCTTGTAAGAATCCTGCACAGGTCTAATTTGCAAGACCCAGTCCCGAGCAAGAACCGTGACATTATATAGTTCACCGCCCCTTCACCTGCACATACGAGCAATTGCTTCCACAACCTGACAACCACTGACACAAGATTCACGGCCCAACCCAAAACTATAAATCCTATAATGCTCTGTTCAAATAATTCGGTCAGGCAGCATGTTTAAAGTGATCATTTTGAGACTTGTCATACATGTGAAACTAAGAAATTGTATTTTAAAACAAAAATAATTCAGGAAATAGAATTTAAATTATTATTTTTTTGGCTTATTTTCATTATATTGTGCAGTGCATCTCCACAGTTAACGTGCCTGTTAGAAGCATCTCTTATGTTCCAGGTTGGACAGAAGACAGCCGACACAAAAAGCCAGCAGTAAATGGATTAAAATGGTAAAACATTAAATTAGATTATCATTATTCTCATCTATTTTTAAATATAATAACACTTGTAATCAGACTGGCACATTTTTTCCCATCCAGAACCAAACTCTGAAATAAAATTAAGATAATATATCACCTGCAAATCACCTTTTTTGCAGGATACATGAGGGGTACTTGACCCAATGCAGGTCTCTGCCTCTCACCCATGAGTAGATGCACCCTTCCTTGTGTGTGGTGATACAGTTAGCGGGTGTACTATGGTACAAATAAAATAGCAGATGTCTTTGACGGCCGATATCTACAACACTTTGCAACTCATACCAAAACAATCTAGACTGATGAACAGCACAGCAAGTAAGAGGAAAAATATGGATTTTTAATGCCTCTGCCTCTTTACATCGTGTATAAGATTTGAATCTTTGAGTCACCAATGAGGAATCAGGTTTCAGGTGGCTGAGCGATATCGGACAAATTGCTCTAAAAGCTCATTCTCAATGCAATTTGTGCTACAGTGGGCTGGCACACACTTACAGTAAAGTAATACCTTATAGCGTAAAGTTGCTCTTTAAGAACAAATTCCACATTTATCACAATCCACGTGACTTTCCACCGGACTGGAAATAGAAAGTGTGCACTCATTAAGGCAGTGATAAAACACACAGTATTGTCTGGCAAGCTTTATTCTATGAGCTGAATTCCACGCTCTTTTATTCATGACAGCTGAAAGTAAAGTTTTGATGTAATGAGCTTTTGATTCAGCCTCTGTAAAAATAAATTTAGGAAGCTATAAATGAATTTGAATATAATCAAAAGGACTGTATGAGCCAGCTTTTAAATAACAAGTTTAATATAAAACAAAAGTAGATGTGTAGACATCAGTGGTGAATGGACTTGGACTTGAGTAGCGCCTTTCTAGTTAACACTACACTTACACATACTTGTCACACAGACCCATTTAGACACATTCATACACTGGTGGCCCGTGACTACCATGCAAGATGCCATCTGCTACTCAGTTAGATATTC
This sequence comes from Epinephelus awoara, assembly GCA_035609425.1. Taxonomy (NCBI): domain Eukaryota; kingdom Metazoa; phylum Chordata; class Actinopteri; order Perciformes; family Serranidae; genus Epinephelus; species Epinephelus awoara. The sequence goes on from CM069298.1 coordinate 15,091,847, forward strand.
ACACACTCTCACAAACCGAGGATGCTGTGACACGCTGACTGGACGAGACGGGGATCGAACTGCCAATCTACTGATTAGTGGACTGCCTGCTTTACCTCATGAGCCACAGCCACCCAAAAACATCAATAATGTGCTCTCATTTTAAACCAGACCAAATTTCTCAGTGTTTTTCCTTTTGCATCTAATGATTTACAATTACAATTTGTATGGACTGTTGCAAAATTAGCAACTGCTGTCTCTGAAATATTAGGATATAAAATGGTTTGCAGAGATAGAGTCACTGTGCTTTGTGCTTTCAAACAAGGTATATTTTGTCAAGATGCACCTTTGGAAACATCAGCTTCTTAAGTTGTTTTAACGTCTTCAAAATTAAATCTAATGGTCCAGTGTGTAGCAGTTAAGGGCATCTATTGGCAGAAATGGTATATAATATTCATAACTATATTTTTATCCGTTTATAATCACCTATAAAAAAGAATTACTGTGTTTTCGTTACTTAACCTTGTAAAACCCAAATATAGAAAAACACACACATTTTTTTTTCAACCATTAAGATGTTGTTGTAGGAGGCCTTTGAGGCTGAAAATGAGATGTTTTTAAAAAAAAATATATATGTTTTTGTAAGTTTTTACGGAAATGTTGTAATATTGCAACGTTGGGCTCAATGGGGAGCAGAATCTCCTGTATTTGTACTCATTGTCTGAACAACAATACAGAACTAAGGATTCATTTGCAGGGTTTTGCTTTTGTCCCAGAACAGTATAACATGAAAAATAATCTCAGTCATGTTGTTATGAACAGTCATTTATTGCAACAACAAGAACTTTGACATTTATTTACAGCGATAGTCTCAGAAACAGTTCTTGTCCTCTGAAAAACAGAGGCGAACATCACACTTGCTGCATTGGGTATTAGTATACCCTTTACTGCAATGTCTGCAGCGTCCTCTCTTCACCTTCATCGGGAAATGTCCAGTTAGGTCCTTGCGCACATCCTGTGGGGGGTGTGCACATGCTGTCTTGGAAGAGGGACCGTTTGGACTCCCATCACCTGGGGATGGTCTCTTCCCAGCATTCAAAGGACTCCCTGCTGCATCTGGGCTCCCGTTGCCTGAAGATGGTCGTCCTCTCTTCTGAGTTTTCAGTGTTGTGTCCACCTGGAAAGAGAAGAATCAATATTAACAATCAATTCATGTACATGCCAAAAATGCATGATGACACAAGTCAAAGATATCACAAACATGGCAAATAGCAGAAATAGATTCTTACCAGAATGAGAGAGGATGCTAGTTGTGCCTCGAACTTTCTCACATTCAGTATCTCCTTCTTTGGCATCTTGAGAGCCTTGCAGTGCCGCTTGTAGAGGAGCCAGGCGTTGACCACAGCAAGGGTGATGGTGTGCTAGAAGATGTACATGTACCAACGCCGGGAATTCAGGGCGGTGTGTGGAGGAAAGTTACATCGTCTGTGACAGCTGGACCAGAAAAATCAGTATTGGGACTGATAAAATCCTTTTTTTGCCAGTGATATCTGTCACAGGGCTTGATGTGTTCATTTGATTGGGGCTCAATGTCCACATTGGCTGGGCAATCAGTAGGTTCTTGGTTTTCTTTGTCCACACAGGCAGTGTTATCTGACTCCTCGTCACTCGCATCAGTGTTGTCGAACTCTATGTCTACATCACTCTCTCCATTTTGGACGATCTCACTCACATCCTGCACACTGTACCGAGGATCTCTCCTTGCTGGTGGCATTCTGAAATGGAAAAAATAAAATTGAAACGAGTGTATATATAAACAGCACACATGCTTATTAGATTCTAGATAACCTGCAGAAAAAGATGGTGGGGAGATTGATTTCAATATGAAGTGTTTACACATTGCACTGAAGTAACCTAAGTGGTCACACAATAGTGTGTAGCTGACTAATTGTAAACTCTGATTATCATACTAATAGGTATGCAGGTAGCCTCCAACTTACAACACCTTACATTCCTGAACATCAACACCTGTTCCAGAACAATGGAAAAATTGCCCTCCCCCAAGCATCCCCCACAACTGCTTTGACTATGACTTGATAGGAACATTTTCTTATCAATAGACAAGACAAAGGGCAGACATGCACAAACAGAATTTCTTTGTTAGAAAGTCCTGCTTTCTGTGATAAGGGGAAAATACTGAGTGTTGAAGGTGGTTAGAAATCATTATAAGTAAATGAAAATGATTAGATATGGCAATATATCTTTGCACACTAGTTTCTAACACAATAATATGTAATCTAATATAAGGCTAGAATGTGTAAATCATGTGTAGTTTACAGTTATATTGGGAAAATTTAAATTGAAGTTCCTCTCAAGACGTTCCTCTCAAAACAGGGTTGTTTTGACAACCACATTCACCCAAACGTTGTAATATTGCAACAATTACAAAACAAGCACTAAATAAAATGTAAGGCACATTTTCCACAATGACTACACATGGACATGTTCTAGACACTGTAATAAACACAAAAAAAATTATTTAAAGCATTTTACTTACTTCAATCAGATAAATCCAGTCCAGTAAATCGAGGGGGTGATGCTCTCTCAAAAATCTGGAGGTTGTGTGACATCTTGACCTGAGGGCAGGCCTTATATACAAATGTATGACCCAGTAGCATTCTGAGACTGAACAATAGGACCAAATGAGTATGTTAATGTGGTTGAACAAAAAAACAAACAAAAAAAAGTGTCCTCTTCCACAATGTCCACCATGTTGTTTCTACAGTAGTCAAATCAAATCAAGTTTTTTTTATATAGCACATTTCAAAACAATGGCAGATGACCAAAGTGCTGGACAAATTAAAATGAATGGCACACAAATATATAAATTTTAAACGGGCACAATAACAACAGCAAAAGAAAACACATGGAAGAAATTACAAAGCAATATTGTATGTACACAAATATAAAACAGAATAACACTGGTAAGAGCAATTAGATACGTAAAAAGATTATAAAATACTACTATATTAAAACCACTAACAGCAACCAGAGGCCATTGAAAACATGTACACCTTAAGATTAGTCTTTAAAGTGTCATCAGAGGGGAGCATCTGATTGAGAGCAGAAGGCTTTTCCAAGAGCTACTCCAGAGCGGACAAATCAAACACTCACTCTAGATACTGCCCAGCCTCGCTTTCCCCTCCACACACTCAGGGGTTGTGATGATTTAGTCATGGTAATGGCCTGACCTTTACACTGGTGCCCATGCATGTGTAATGTCTGCATTACTATCGCAGGTCTACACTGTGAAAAGGCCTGGGTCCACATGTACGTCCCTCCAGAGGGAAATGGGATTAGTTGGTCCATGCCCTGTAGACTGTAATGGAATCAGACAGGCATGGGCAACCAACAAGCCATTAAACAAAAGTGTGGAGAAAGAATGAGAATGGTGATGAAAAAAGGAAAGAAGCTGATATTTTAAAGGGATTGAAGGCACTTGGAAAGTGAGTTTCCTATTAAGAGAGAGGTAAACATGTGACGTCATCATGGTGCCATGTTTAGTCATCTGTGCATGTAGCCGTTAATATCCTCTACAGAGTAACACCACCAGCTCTCAGAGGAGACTTGTGCAGTTTCTACGTTCTCATCTTCAAATGACAAATATGAGGAAAAAAAGACAAGATAAAAGATCTAAAACAACATCATAGAAGAAGAGAAAACTTGAGTGGCATTACCAGTCAACAAACAGCCTCTCTGTCATACTGATGTGCCACTCCTCAGTTTAAGGCTCTGGAGAATCTACAGTTTATAAATAATTCATCACAGCTCAACAGACTTTCACCGATCAGCTCATCCCTGGTGCCATCTACTGGTGTTTGTGTGCAGTACAAGCAGTCATCCTAAAGGATGCATGTGTTTGGCAATGCGTGAACATGGGGGTCTATTAATAGCATGACCTTGAGAACCGTGTTGTTTTTTATTTTACTCTGTGTTTCTGTTTTTGCAGAGGGAGGCAACGCCTAACCAAATCTGTAGGTAAGTAAGGACGAAACATAATCAGGATCTTGAGATATGCATCGATCGATCAGTGTGTGACAGTGTGTGAGCCGTCATGCACAGTGTGACTGTTCTTTCATATTTGATTGCCTTGAAATATCATTAGTGTCCCCCATTCACTGAACAGCAGTGTAAATTAAATGTAAATTAATTTAATAACTATCTGTCACTCTTTGCCTCCTCTATCTCCCCTGAGACGGCAGAGGAAGAAGTACTGAGATCCTTTACTTAAATGAAAGCAGCAGTACCACAATGCAAAAATAAACTGCATTACAAATAATAATCATTCAAGTACAGAAATATCAGCAAAATGTACTTTAAGTATTAAAAGTTAAATTACCTGTCGTAATAATAATAACATAAAGCACTTGAAAACAGAGTAACAAAGAGCTTTACATGGTTGAACCTGGAATTAAAGCAATGCAGGATTTAGTCAGATAACATCAGGCTGTTTTAAGAAATACAACAATAAAAATAAATATCACTAATGAAACAGACAGCAAAGTTGGCAACTGCCTGCCCTGAAGATTGCAAAATGAAATCAAAGAGTAATACAAAAGTAAAATAATACAATACCCAATGACAATATGAGATAAAAATGATAATAATAATCAAATAAGACATGTTTTAAATCAATGATGTGCTTAAATAAATAAAATGCTTTCTGAACAGGTAAGTTTTAAGAAGCGATTTAAAATATGTCACTGATTGTGAATGCTTCAGACCCTCAGGCAGGGAGCTCCAGAGCTGTGTTTAATATATAGCAATGTCATATCACAGCGTATGAGTGCATCAAAGGTTTAGTAAGTACCTCAGTCCATGGGTTGGGAACTGGAGGGTCGCCTGTTCAAGTCCCCAATCGGACCAAATATGGAGCGTGGACTGGTGGCTGGAGAGGTGCCAGTTCACCTCCTGGGCATTGCCGAGGTGCCCTTGAGCAAGGCACCGAAGTCCCCAACTGCTCAGGGCACCTGACCAAGGGCAGCCCCCTCACTCTGACATCTCTCCACTTAGGTCCTGTTTGTGCATGTGTGTGTCTTTTGGACCTGTGTGTTAATGACAAAAAAAAGTGAAAAAATTGAATTTCCCCTCAGGGGGGATTGATAAAATATACAACATTTAAAAGAATTAAATCCCCCTTACTTGTTATCCTCTAGCTCCTCTATGATAACGGCAACAAAATCCCTAAAAGTCATCCTTAAAAAAAAGCTAAAGTGACAGTAGTAGTGATCAATAGCAGCATGGTCAGCAAGTCTATGTTAACAGTGTTCAACAGGCTGATGATACAATTCATTAAATAATGACACTTTTAGTATTTGTCTGTATCAGTATAAAGATATAAAATCATTTTTTTTTATTATTGCAGTAATGTTTTAAGAACCATCTTTAAAATAAAATCCTTTATGTCCTATTATGGAAAAGGTCATAAATGCTTTTATCTTCTATAGAATTGAGAACGTGCCATGTAATCATCTTGCCAGCTTTTCTTGCTGTTCCCAGGACACATATTTTTAACAAGAGAGAATAAGGCTTTTGCTGTCAGAGCTCCCAAACTCTGGAATGCACTTCCTGTTGAGATACGATCATTTACATCTGTATCCACTTTTAAAGAAACATTTAAAATCACATTTCTTTTTGGTTGGCATTTCTGTAAGGTTGAAGTATTTTGTGCGTATGTCTGCTAAAACTTGTGCACAGAGCATGTGCATATAAGGGTATATTTATGTACGTGCCTATTTGTGTGAATATATGCACATATTTATGCACATTTATGTATATTTATTTGTTTTTACCACTTTGTTTTACCACTTTACTGTTTGCAGATATCTCACTGTTTGCTTAATCAAACTGTTTTTTTGTCTTCTGAAGCACTTTGTAACATCTGTTTCGAGAAGTGCTATATAAATAAATATTATTATTATTATTATTATTATTATAATATAGAATATGAAACAAAAATCAGAGATCAAAACACATTAGCATAATAGAGCATAACAGTATCCGTTGTGGAAGAATACTCACATCCTAGTAAAAGTACTAATACAAGAATATAATAGTATATAAATATATAGTGTAATATCAGCAGAAAAAAAGACAATATGTAGATAAAAAGTTAAATATTTCCCTTTAAATGTTGTTTGGTCGAAGTTAAAAGCAGCATGAAATGGAAATACTCGAGTAAAAATCAATCTCAAAACTGTAATGAAGTGCAGTACATGCTTACTTAGTTACAGCTAATGCACTCCATTCAGCATGTACAAACACACCATGTCCCTCTTTCTTTCTGTCAGGTCCCTGAATTTCCCTGTGTCTGTTTTCATGAAGTACCAGTCAACCCTCAACATCAGCTTGGAGGAGGGAGGCCATCCAGCTCTGTGACGGAGAGGAATACTTTGGAACCAGCCAGCCTGCCTTCCACATCTACCTGCCAGGACCCCAGTGTAACCTTCCCTCAGAGTCCATCCATTTTGCTTGCAGTCCCTGAATCATCCCCAGCACTTAGATGGAGCCCAATGCACTTCTATCCCAGTGTGTCTACAGACCTAACCCTTGCACAGCATCGCATAGACCATGGCAGGGGCGGAGACTGTTACTCTGTTGAGAAGTATATGGACTACCCACTACCTACCTGAGAAGGCACAGGGTTGACATTGTACACCTGCAGTACGAGCACAGACACAAACACACACACGCACCCATACGCACAAACACAACTTGACACGCACACACACACACACACACACACACACACACACACAGTACATTCAAACAAGACATCAACAAACTCTGTAATTACAAGTATTAAACTATGTTAACACTTAGCCGTGTGTACCACCGTCAGAATGTGTGTCATGTTTTCTTTGTGAAAAGAAGAAACCGCTCATTTTCAGATACTATCGGGTTGATGTAAATCTATTGTGTTTCATATGTAAAGTTTGACAATGAAATGAAAATTCTAGTTTCTTTTGTTTTTCCTCATACACCCCCTGTTCATTTAGGAAAAAGATATTTAAGGTATTTTATAAGAATATTATCATCCAGAAGAGAAAAAAAAAAAAACTTGTATTAAAAAGTATGTACAGTGAATATTAAAGATGTTCTAGGAATTTTAACTAAATCCATTTAATGCCCTGCTAGCTAACTTTGCACAGCGCTTCAGTTTGAGGAGAAATTTAATATTTTATAGTCTGTGGTATCTACACTGTGATGGGGGCTATTAGGACTGTGTGCTGCAGGACTGGTAGCTGCGATGTGAGTGTGCTTCTGTGCGTGTGTGTCGGGAGGTCTGTGGAGGTGAGAGCGTGACTGGGAGTGCATGCACATATGTGAGTGTTGGTGTGAATGTGTTGTGTGCAATAGTTGGGCTAGAGAACCAATATGCCAGCCTCACACACACACAATTGTTCCTGTTGTGTAGCTAAATCAGTCTGTCTCCGTCTTTGTCTCCAGATCTCTCTCTCTCTTTCCGTTCCTCTCTCTTTGACTCCCTTTGTTTTGTTGGGACATACAGGGTAACATGATGGAGGTACAGTGTGATGTACAGTGACTGAGGAGTGGACACTAGTGGTGATGGATCAGTAAGGCCTGTCCCAGCGTCACCTGTGGATATGTTCCTGTGTAAATAGATATTCTATAGATACCAAACAATTAGCAAATATGGAGAAGGAGGTTAACTTAGAGCAATTAAAGAGATTCCTTTAAGAATATATGAACACTTAATAAAGGTTTTCACTGTAAAACGCTGTTGTGGGTTTTTTTGTTCACTTTGACTCACTTTGTCATCAAAATCCGGTGCTTGGGCAGTGACTTGCAGCATCAGACACTGACAAAAAAAGCTGTAACACTGGCATGAAACTGCTATTGCAGTTTAACGGTGCTTGGCGACATCAGGGGGAAACGCGACGGGAAAAGACCAAAAGTTAAGGTGGCGAAAGTCCGAGTGAGGTGGTAGATGGGTCCAGCAAACACCTACTTTCACCTGGGAGAGAGGTGTTCACGTCTTGAAAGATTCCAAAGCCAAACCATGGTCTTTTTTCGTAAACCCAACCATGTGCGTTAGTTGTTGAAGGAAAAAAAAAGTTGCGTTGTTGCACAGAAGTAGTGTGATTATTTTGAAAGACACTGTATGTAAATGGTAAATTTCCTTAGAAAACCAAAGTGTATTTTGAAAGAAAGCAATGCATGTAACAGGCGCACTCTCTGAAAGTTTTCTTTTTCTTCCAGACCTCAACTTGACCTCCACAGTTCCTGTTAACTGCCATTTCTTAATTACATTACAAACTGAGGAAACAGCTTCCTGAAAACACTTTGCTATGTTCTTATAGCCTTCTCCTGCTTTGTGGACATTAGTTATTTCTGTTTTCAGACTAGAGAAGCCCATGGCTGCTGATTGATGGGACAAGATTTTAGGAGTTGGAGTGTTTATAAAGCTTTGAAATTTGTATCACCTGGCCTTTCCTAATGATGACTGTAAACAAACCAGAGCCCTAATAAGCTAACTAAGGTCTGAGACCCTGTTAAAGTTGTCTGAGAGCTCAAACGTCTTGAGGTGCCCAAAAGTTTCGCATGCTGCTCTATTTATTAATTCAAACATTGTCCTAATGCATTTCCTATTTTAATGCTAAAGTCAGAACACAAAATTTCAATACAGTTGTCCGGTGATTGGTGAACTCTCACCTCAAATTTTCAGACAATGAAAGTAAGAAAACAGTCTCTTTGAGAGATAAAAGTTCTTTGAGATTATGAAAGATTAACCTCTCACTCACAAGACACAATAGCCTTTTTTAATCCAAGTCACATGTCCAGGCCGCCATAAAGACAAGAATGTTGTGGGGAGAGGAACATGAGAGAATATAAGAAAACACCACATTGAGCCTTTATTGTTTGCAGCTGATGCTCTAAGGCTGACAGCAACAACTTATTTCTTGCAGCTCAGATGGCTTTGTCATCAGGAATAAAGAAAAAAAACCCAGAAGGTTATTACTCTGATTTACAGCACTCAGGACTGTCAGGCTTTCAGATCAGCTCTTGATCCAATCCTGGACTGGTTTATGGGCTGATTGGTTGTGTGTGGTTCATAGTCCTCATGGGAGTCCTTCAGGGTATCAAGGGGGTAAAATGAGGAATAACTTCATTTTATTTAATTGCATTCCCTGGCAGCACATTGACTGAGTGCATAAAATGTTTGCAGCATTTTGACTTGGGATTTCACTGGTAGGTTAAATGTTTTCAGCCATTTCATGGTAAAAACACAATGAATGCATGATGCCGCTGATACTGATTACGTGCCGATAGTATCGTGCATCCCTGGTTATGACTTCAGTCGCCAATTGTGTGTATGTGCATTTTTACGTTGTGATTTTGCTACTTTTACTTAAATAAAAGGATCTGAGCAGTTCTTTCACCACTGATTATGTGTTAATATTCTAAACGGCAACAGAAGTCTGTTAATTAAGTGTACTTTTGAGGTACTTGTACTTTAGTATTTCCATTTTAGGCTACTTCATACTTCAATTTCACTTTGTTTCAGTGGAAAATACTCGGCTTTTTGCTCCACTATTTTTTTCTAAAGTTTCTCAAGTGTCTCGGGGTCTTGGTCACGAGTGCTCGTCCGCCGTGATGAAGAGGGAGCTGAGCCGATTTCGATTTACTGGTCCATCTATGTCCCAACCCTCACCTATGGTCATGAGCTCTGGGAAGTGACCGAAACAATGAGATCGCAGATACAAGCAGCCGAAATGAGTTTCCTCCGTGGGGTAGCTGGGCTCAGCCTTAGAGACAGGGTAAGGAGCTCGGCGATCCGGAGGGAGCTCGGAGTAGAGCCGCTGCTCCTTCACGTTGAAAGGGGTCAGTTGAGATGACAGCAGGCTGTGGGGCAGACCCAGAACATGCTGGAGGGATTCAAATCTCATCTGGCCTGGGAACGCCTTGGGGTCCTCCAGGAGGAGCTGGAAAGCTGGGGAGAGGGCTGCGGGGCGCTTTGCTCGGCCTGCTGCCATGTGACCCGGCCCCGGATAATGAAAATGGATGGATATTTAACAAATGGGAAAAAAAAGCTGCTAATAAATTATACCAACAAGTATATAAACACAGTACTTGTGTGGATTCATTTATTTACAAGTGCATTTTGTTGCCAATATTTCTGTACCCTACTTTTACTTCACTTGAATCCTGCAGTCAAAGCAGTAATCCAGTATCTCTGCTGCAGTTTTCTTGTAATGGAGTATTTTTATAGTGTGTATTCAGCATAGACTGCGTGTACTGTACCTTTAAGAGAAGCTCTACCGGGAGGGGGAGCGGGATTCAAACACGTAGCCCCGCCCCCGCCTCCTGACATCGCGGAAACAGAAACCAAACATCGGTCAAAACCAAAATGGGAGCGTCGCTGGAGACCCCGACGAGGTGTCCCCTGTGCGACGAACTGACCCGGGACCCCGTCACTCTGAAGTGCAACCACCGGTTCTGCCAGCGGTGTATCGGAGACTTGTGGAGCGTCTCCCCGAACGGGCCGTACCACTGTCCGGAGTTCAGGTGTAAAACAGTGTACCAGACTCTGCCGTTTAAAACCCAACGGACGCCCACTAACAGTCGATGGACTCAGCCTCCCAGCACCGCAGGTACGGTTTAAACGGCGTTAACGTCTGTTCGTTATCCGCTGGTTAACAATATCGTTTGATGAAGCGGCCGAATACACACACGAAGGTGTAAGTGTCAGTTAAGTTCATGCTAGCTAACGTAGCTAACGTTAGTTGTCTTCCTGTCATGAGTTACATTAACGTTAAACACCACTTTTATAATGGTAGCAGCTCGGTTACCGTTAAAATTAAAACTGGGGTGCACCCTTGGGCTTACAGTAGTACAGTACTTATATTTTATTTACTATTTAAGGGGGTTGCTAATGCTAGCTAAAGTTATTCCCAAGTTAACGTTGCGTGGATATGTTTGCACCCTAATTAATAAAGACATTAAGGCTATTAACGTTACATCCACATCTTCAACGTGTTACGCAGCATAGATAACGTTAGTTAAACTGATATCTTTAAAATGCATGACATCATGTATGACGTTATTGAACTGATAGTAAAGTTACCTGTTTGTTGACAGTGCAAGGGGTCAGAGGCTCAATCTAATCTGTCCAAACTTTGTGGTTTTCCTAAGCAAACAGTCAGTGAGAGTAAAGGTCCGATTCATTTCTGTGTTCATTAGGGCTACAACCAAGATTTTTTTCATTTTTGATTGATCTGTTAGTTATTTTACTTATTGACAAGTTGTTTTGTTGATAAATGCCAAAAAATGTTTGGGGGGGGGGGGGGGGGTTGAGTGTTTCCCAAAGTCCAAAATGATGTGCTTAAATCCACCAATCAGCCAAAACATTAAAACTACTGACAGGTGAAGTGAATAACATCAGTTATCTTGTTACAGTGCAATGTTCTGCAGGGAAACCTTGGTTCCTGGCATTCATGTGGATGCTACTTGATGCACTCCACCCACCTGGACACCGCTGCAGACAAAATAAACCCCCTTCATAGCAATAGCACTTGTGCCACAAAAGCTGTTCAGGAATGACCCGAGGAACGGGACAAAGAGCGCAAGGTGTCGTCTTTGCCTCCAAATACCCCAGATGCCAATGTGATTGGACATTTAAGGGGCGTGCTGATACACTAGCGGTAACCCTGTTCCACAGTGGGTCCTCCTTGGACTGGACTTGGCTCTGACCTATCAAGGCATGGACACAGGACCTCTGGAGGGGGTGTCTGCCACCAGGGCGTTAGTTTCAGATCTTTTGAGTCCTGTGGGATGTGAGGTGTGGTACCAGCACAGATGTTTGATCAGATTGGGATCTGGAGAATTTGGAGGCCAGGTCGACACCTTGAGCACTTTGTCATGTTCCTATGGCTATTCCTTTGCATTTTTTCTGGTGGGGCATGGTGCACTATCCTCTTAGGGGGCCACTGCTACTGGAGACTGCTGCTGTCATGAGGGGGGGGGATCTGGTTTGCACTGGTGTTTAGGTGGGTGGAGTGTGTCAAGTAGCATCCAAAGGTTTCCCAACAGAACATTTCATTGTGACAAGATGATCAATGTTGTTTACTTCACCTGTCAGTAGTTTTAATGTTTTGGCTGATAGGTGTATGTTGTCAACAACACTCCAAAGATACTCAATTTACTGCCATACATAAGTAAAGAAACCAGGGAAAATTCAAATTTAAGATGCACAAATAGCACAAATCAGCATGATTATTTTTAGACTTTTGCCCTTTCTAGATCATATAATTTGTGTTTCACTGCTTAACTTATGCCTGATGCAGCAGAGATTCAAGCAGCAACTTTGAATCACAATTGCACAGACAGTCATTTCAAGCTGAATACCAGCTGTAAGGATGCACCAATCTAATATCCAGGATCAGTATCTGTGCTGGTACTAACTATATAGTGGATCAGGTGTTAGCCATGACATGATTGGTTAGTTTCTTACGCAAATATCAAAAAAAAGTTAGTTTATGGCAGCCCACAGACTTTCCTAAGTCAGCTTGCATTATAACTCACAAAAGTGCAAACAAGCGAGATAGTCACTGCTTAAACTGCCTAAAATGGAACTGCTCAGTGGGCACTAAAACTCGAGCACAGTTGTGCTGGGCATCGGAAAGCTGGCAGGTGTTTATATGAAGTATTGTTGTAAAAGTGCTAAGTCAACCTTCCCTCTGACCAGTTTTGCTTTGCTTGTATTCTATTTTTAAAGGCACATCCAGTAATGACAACCCAAATGCAACTGACTCCACATTGCGGAGGCCCTCACTCAGCAGCCGACTTCTGGGGAAGAGAAAAGCCAGCACACCTGTATCAGAGCAACCTGAAACAAAGCGATCAACTGTGGAATCTCCCCTAGAGCGTTCCAATGAAACCGAGACCTCTACCACTTCCTTCTCAGATAAACCCGGGCAGTCGACCAGTGTGGAGACACCCAAGAAAGCAGTGCACCCAGAATCTACGCAGTCTGAGCGCAGTGATGGCATATCCTCAGGTGACAACTCTGACAGCAAGGCAGTACCTGCAAGTGATGTACCACAAGACATCTCAATCCAACAGAGCCAGCAACAATCAGAGGATGTTGTCTCATTGGATGACTCCGACACCTCCAATGAAGTAGATATATGTGATGCACCTACTGTTGCAACCCCCCAAAAGGACACACAAGTGACAGGAATTCAAGCATCACCAAAGATACCTGCCTCATCTGCCAACTTTGTTCCCTTTCCTGGGGTCTCAACTCCAGGTAAAGGTAAATCTCCTGTACATCACGTCAGCAAGCCTCCCCTGATATCCACCAAACATCCTGCTGCTGCCTCAGGATCCCCAAGTCATGTTGGCATCTTCCCAGGGTCAGACAGCAAAAATGCCAGCCCTGTGCCCTGCCATTATTGCCCTAAAACCAGGTGTCAGTCTGCTGTGAAGACCTGTCTGGTGTGCGGGGCATCCATGTGTACAGAGCACCTGCGTCCCCACCTGGAGTCCCCTGTCTTCCAGAATCACACTCTGGTTCCTCCCATGGAGGATTTTTCTCCCTGGAGGTGCCAGGAGCACCAGGAGATAAATCGCATCTACTGTCGGCAGTGTGGAGTGTGTGTGTGCACGGTGTGTACAGTCATAGGCTCGCATCGTGACCACATCTGCATCAGCATCAGGGAGGCAGAGAGAGAGCTCAGGGTAAGTGGTGACTTTACAGCACCGCATGTACTGTAGATAAACAATAACTGTGGCTAAAGTTGAGATTGATGTAGCCATAACAATAATTAAATGGATTTTTTCTTGTCTCACTATACTTTTTCCTCAGGGTAACCTAAAAGAAGAAATCAATCAGCTACAGGCAGCTGAACAGGAAGTAAAGAACAGATTGACTGAACTCACGCAGAAAAAAGAAACCTTCAGAGTAAGAGAATTAGTTTCATAGTCTCACTAAGTCATGCATGTACTTAAGTTGCTCGAAACTGGAAGAATTTTTTTTCTTTCTCTGACTGAAAGTGACTAATTTTGACAGTCCTGTACCATGCAGATGGTTTCGTATCAGACTTGGAAGACTTGCACTCCGTCTACAATGCTGCCTCAGTTAAAAGGCACAATATTACCACTTCCTCCGCTATTACTTCATTTGTTGTTGTCAGAGACTTTTGACTCTGCCCTCTAGTGCCATCAGGTGGATGTATTGATGCCGACATAAAGGACACATGGGAGTATGTAGGTAGTGATATTTACAACATTTGAAATGAATGGATTTATTTTTGCGCATAAAGTAAGTAAAAAATGAGCCTTTACAGCTAAAGAGTAGTTAATTTACTAGCATTTATGACTGCAGCGAGTAGATCCTTTAGAAATCAAGAGTATTGCATTAGATGTTGTTTTACATTGTGTCTTTCCAGGTGGTTTTAAGTGAGGCTCGAGCCGGGGTGCAGCAGCAGTACGGAGCCATCAGAGAAGCCCTGGAGCAGGAGGAGCAAACAGCTCTCGAGTGCGTGACGAAGGAGGAGAGCAGGGTTCTGGGGGGACTAGAGGAGAAACTCAGCCACCTCCAGAGCTCTCTGCAATCCATCCAGCAAGGCCTCCACACCCTGGAGGGGCTGGCTGATGCAAAGGGGGAAAAACGTATTCAGGACCAGCTCTTCATTATGGTGTGTTGGATTTCAGGAGAAACACCTGTTTGTTTGTTGGTAAAATATAAGATTTACTGTTGGCTTATGAACACTAACACAAGGAAATGTGTTTTTCTTTTTTCTCACGTAACAGGAATACAGCAAGGTCGCCCAACTGTAAGTCATTTCTTCTAAGCTTCTGTCTAGATGCATGTAAGGAGGTGATTTACTGAACATGTCAAAGGCTAAATGTGCTACCAACAAAAAATAGTTCTAATAGATAAAGACTACAAAAACAATCTATAAAAGTCTCAAAGACTTGGTGTCTTGTTAGTATTGATTTTTGTAACTGTGTCCACATGCCTCCTGGAGTGGTCATAGGGTAATAAAGAAGTGTAATAGTCTTAAATCTTCATGTTCTCCACTTACTCTGCTCTTCTTCACCAGGTCTAGTGAAATGGGGAACTGTGTAGACCAGTTCGAGGCTCCAGAGGAAGTGGATCGTGGCCGGCTGAACTGTCTGCAGGAGTGGACCGAAAAACGTCTCGACACAGTCGTCATCACCGTGCCAGGCAAACACAGAGACCTCTACAGACTGCTCTGTGAGATGGGTTGTTTTTTAGTTTTTTTTATACAGGCACCTGTTTACTTTCCACTCATGGATGAATCAAAGCTAATTAAACCAAAGGACTGAATGCATCCTGTAGGCCTAAAGGTGACATGTTCAATTAGTCTTAATCTTCTCATCTGAAGTCTTCTTTAATTTCCCTCCCTGTGTACAGATGGCACCGTCCCCTTGTTGGATGCAGATACTGCCCATCCCAAGCTGCAGCTGTCTGATAACAACAGGAGAGTGGCCTACAGCGAAACCCAGCAGGTCTACACAGAGCACGAGGCTCGCTTCAGCTCCTTTCCACAGGTCCTGGCCTCCTGTCTCCTGGGGGAGGGGCGCTGGTACTGGGAGGTGAATGTGCCTGTGGATGAAGGCCGCTGGAAGGTTGGGCTCTGTGAGGGTCAGATAGAGAGGAAAGGCCAAAAGGACAACTCTCGTCTGGGCTTCAACTCGTACTCCTGGTGCCTGGCCTGTGACAGAAGGAAGGTGGAAGCTCTGCATAACAAGGTGGCAGTTCCTGTGGATGCAGATGGGCTGCAGAGGGTAGGAGTGTTCCTCGACTTTGAGGAGGGCGTTTTATCATTCTTTAATGTGACACCAGGGGGCAGTCTAGCTTTGATGCATTCCTTCAAGCACAGGTTTACTGACCCTCTGTTCCCAGCCTTGTCTGTGTCGAAAACACACCTGGCCATCTGTGATCTGTTTGAGTCATAAACCACACAATACTGACATGTCAGTTGTGCTGGAAATGTACAGAATACATAAAAGCGCTGTGCCTTATTTAAATCTTATAACCACTTCATCATTTAAAATGTGCAAACCTGTTCAATTCTCGGGGATGATCGTTCAGTCATGCACTGGATAAAAAACTGTACTTCAGCAAAAATCCCCAAATGTGATTTTATAGACATTTATATCATAACTTACAGAACTGGAATTTTATCATATCAGAAATGCTGTTCATTATTCATGCAACATTCCAAAGTGTCAGCATACTCTTTTGTATCATGTTTCAGTGTGTCAGGTTTTTAATGTTAGATTGTCGAAGAACAAGTGGGCAAGCTTTTACATAGGAGGCAAGTTGTCAGTACAAAACAATTAAAAAAAGATGATTCAGATAATGTTTCTATTTCAAATGTGTTTTTAAAATGTTTTTCATGTCTTGTCTTTTTACAGTAATAAAATGTCAAAGTTTCAAAAGCAAAGTAAAACCCGCATTATGTCTTGCCTTTATACCTCCTATTTGCGTTTGAGTAGAAACACAGGTGTTTGGCCCCCAACAGGTGACAGTTGGTGTGTTAACTTTGAACTCTCACTGCCCCCGCAGCATGTGAGCTTTACCAACAACAAACACCGGCCTTTGCACAAACTCCTTACAGCCCCATAGATCGCTACTCTTATTAAACTGCTCTCCTCCTTGCAAACTCTCAGGCTTATTTATTCAGACCGGGGGTTCGTGTGGTTGACGTCACTGAGATCAAAGTGGTGTTTACATGAACTCCTTCTGGATGATTGGTAAAGAACCAGCATGCCAGTAGTTCAGGGGCAGCTGGCCGTGGATCAAGGTGGATCCAAATTGAGCAGTTCGAAAATCCTCAGGATTGACAGTAGTACTTAAACTAAAAAGAACTGGATGAAAGAGAGCTCAGGGGGACAGAGCTTTGTAAAGAACAAGGTGTAATCAACACCTGCAATTATGTTGTCATAGTTTAATAACTCGTTTCACCAAAATGTCTGCCTCCTCTCCTGACAGACTTTTATTTGGCGCAGTTTCCGACACTTGAGAGTTGAATCCACCGTGGCACCAACTTCACACTTGCAGCCACATGATCCAAAGGTAGTCAGAAATCCTCTGTGGGTTTTGCTTTCTTTCCCTCCTCCCCAGCTGGCACATGAAGGCAGAATGCAGGACACGTCTCCGACAGAGGTAGAGAGGAGGGGGCTTTAACAGTCACAATAATTAAATTCTCTTCTTCCTGTCCATCCAACGGTCTCTTAAACTCAGCCAGGCTCTTACAAGCTTTCCTAGACCACCATTAAATTAAATGAGCTGAGGGCTTATAGTACGTTAGCAGGGAACAACATGTCAGATACTTACTAAAAAATCAAATGTATGTGAAGTATTGAGAGCTCTAGACTGCTGCATTTTCTACTAATGGGGCATTACTAAATCAAAGCACAGGGTCTTCATTAGAGATCCCAGGAGTCTCCTATATCCTAAAGATAACAGCCTGAGTGTCTACTTGTCAAAACGTCCTCGCATAATAGGAAAGCCCTACCTACTTCCGGATGCTGTGGTGAAATGCACTTAGGTATTTGTGTCTCAGAGGGATGTGCAAAGAATCAAATCCTAAATTACCTTGTCAGTGGCATAGTGGTGTACAGTGATAAATTACTCAGAGGATGTGGCCTTGCCTTGAAGCGGCAAAGCCTTTGAATTAAGGCGACAGTAAGTTTTTGGGAAATTAATCCGTTGATTTACGGTAATACAGTGTTCTTTTCCACTTGGGCTCTCGAAGGCAAATACAGACAATACAGAGCCGGGTAATACAGGGTGGTATTTGCTTTTTAAATCAATATTCATTCAAAAGTAATCCAACCTCATCTAACTATTGAGACTAGTTGTACTTTAATCACATTTTGTTCTTGCCTTTCTTCTCCAGTCACACTGAACAGTACAGGAAATGGGTCAAAGTGGCTGTCATTTATAGCACTCCTACAGATTTCATGCTTTTACCTCTCATTGTTGTCAGGATGGGAAGTGAAATGGCATGAAATTACCCAGGTCAGAGATTTTCAAACAGCAAGCCTTCCTCTGAAAGTGCCTTCTTAATGCCACAAAATGTCACTCTTCTTGTGTTCTAGCTTTTTGATTGGTCGTCGACCTCATGTAAAGATTGCTCCTAGGTTTAGCAATTCCAAGTTTACAGTCAAACTTTGATATATGCCACCGTTAGACCATTAAAGCCTCTGTTTTTCCATCTCTTGTGGAAGTAATAAATGCTGTGCAGCACAGATTGCTGTTGCTCCTGGGCTGGGAATGGGAGCCAATTCAATTTGCATTGTTCCATGGGAAAATCTGCCCTCAGTCAACCATTACCTCCTGGGTCATAGTCAGTCGAAGCTGCTGATTTGAGTCACTTAGCATGTAAAATGTTACATTACAGTCAACCAGCTGATTTGTGCTTCCCATGTATTATTGCTTTTACATTTGAGTCCCAGAGGGTCTGCTATTTTCAGAGTCCTAAAAACACTCCTCATCAGGATGAAAACATGTTCTCTCTTTTGCATGAAAACAATTTTTCCCAAATTGCAACTGTATTTCCCAATTCAGGTAGCAGAAATCGAAACGTGCATGCTCTTTTTTTTTTTTTTTTTGTAAAATACAAGCAAAATATGAAACTATATGCATGAAAATGTAAAGTTTGGAAAGAAAAAAAAAGGTTCACATGTCATTTCTGGCTGCCATCTTTGTTTGGTCTAGGAAAAAGAAGTCTACTTTTTTATTTAAGTGTTGACATTCTGTACATCTTTTTGTGAATATCTGATGCTTAGCTCTTTGACTGGAATGTAATGACAAATGCACCTGCACCATTCTAGTCTTCCAACCACTCACCCATGTACAGACAGGTGGCCGAGGCGACTATGTATGGTGTCACCTGCTCACCTAAACATTCTTACGTGCTCCTGCAGTATCTTGCCCAAGGCTACTTCGACATGCTGACTGAAGGAGCCGGGGCCGATTGTGCGATTAGTACATGACCCACTCCACCTCCTGAGCCACAGCCAGGAGGAAGAAACTGCTCCCACAACATACTAGTTGTTGATAAGAGCCTGGAACCTGAGCTATGGAGTAATTGGATATATGCTAATTGGGGTTTGTGCTCATTAGAAGGCATATACTCATTAGCAGTATGACAGGACAACATCTTCCTCCAGAGAGGGTAGCAATAAGCCCGCAGTCCACTTTAGCAGACATGTTACTGCTCATGCATAACCTGATATGTTAACTACCACTATTTTCTGTGGATCGTTTTAGGCCTTTTTTAAAACAGTCTTTTGATATTTGAGTCCTTAAGTTTACACAGGATTAATCGACAAACCCCTGTAAAATGAGAATTGGATCTCTACTAGCATCCTAGCAGCGGAGCACATGGGGTTCTCTGCCATTAACATCTTTATTTTATCCACCTAAGAGTAATACTCCTAAGAAAATAAAGCTGATGCTATGTGTCCTTTTGTATTTTCAACAAATACTAGTGATGATTTTATCCCACTAATGAGTTTATCGTTTGTACATTCAGAGCTTGATGTACTATAGCTGGTCACGCAGAGCTTGTCCAAAATTGATTAAAAATCTGGTCAGATCGCTTAAATAAAAACAAAACAAACAAAAGGTGGCTAGAAAACAACCTGAATACTTTAAGGGGCTGTACAGATGCAGCGCTTTTGCGCGCTCAAATTAATTGTTTTCAATAAGGATGTGGGGCAGGCACACCAAAACACCAGAGCAGCGCGCTGAGTTGAGCCAAGTTCAACTTTTGGAAAGCAGCAGCACGCACTGAATGACATGTCACGAGGAACAACCAATCGCAGCTGACCGATATCTTTCCTTTTTTCCGTAATATCAGTCTGTGGTAGATATGGAAATGTTAGTCGTCGTGGTGCAGGGCAACCAAGAGCTTTTCATCTGTTCCATGGACAATAGGCCTACACACAAACAGAGCCTGGAAGAAGATCAGCTCTGCTCTCGGGATTTCAGGTAAACAGGCTACGATACAGTCCTTGTTATGGTTGCTTATAGCAACCTCAGATGCAACCTGTCGCTGCGCTCTTTAAAACTGGTTTAAAAAGGGCACAAAAGTAGCACCCAGCGTTCAACCTCGCGTTTTCCAGGCAGTTAAAAATGCAACATGTGTAAGGCCCCTAAAGCAGTGGTTCCCAACTGGTCTGGCCACAAAGTCCAGATTCATCCTTAATCATTAGTTAGAGTCCCACACAGTTTAACGTATACATTATCATACTTGCATTTGGCCATGTTGTTGAACTAGTCTGAGCTAGGTCTCTGTCAAGTATTGGTCTATTGGTCACTCACTCTACAGCAGGAAACAGCACTTCAGAATAAAAGCCTTGTACTCAATTACAAACTACAAACTTGACATGCTTGTGAGTCACTCATGGTCCATTCAGAATGGATCTGTGACTCACTTCTGGACCGCGACCCACCTGTTAGGAACCACTGTGTTAAAGGTCCAGTGTGTAGGAATTAGGGGTATATAATAGCAGAAACAGACTATAATATACTGAGTATGTTTTCACTTGTGTATAACCTCCGGAAATAACAATCATTTTGTTTTCTTTACCTTAGAATGAACTGTTTAAATCTACATAGGGAGTCAGCCATGTCGCACCACTATGTTTCTACAGTAGCCCAAAAAAGACAAACCAAACACTCGCTCTAGAAAGGGCCATTCGCATCGTCCACCTAAGGTAGCAGCCCCTTCGCAACAAGAGCACTGGAAGAACTCCAATTTTTTTTTAACGTGAAACTCTTATTCAGTGTTTTTACTGGTTTAAAACCATGGGCCTGTTTGTTTTGGAGAGGAAGAGACCTCTGCGGATAATTCAGCTGCCTTTAAAACCTCATCAATGTCTGGATCTTAAGTTATCAAAGAAAAGTACACATTAGCAGGCGCTGGGCTCACAGTCTGTCTCTGACGAGCCTAACTGCATCGTAGAAACACTGATTTGTATCATCAAACTCTTTACTGGTTTTAATCGCCTGGTCCATTTGTTTTGGAGAGGAAGGGACCTCTTTGGATAATTCAGCTCCTGTGAGAACACCCTGAATAATGAACGCTGAAGGAACCAGGAGGGGTTTCATTTGGTCCTCACTGAAAGATGCCATTAAATCCCCCTAAATCTTACACACCTCAATAATCACCAAAGATAAAGCCAAAGCCAAAATAAATGAGTAAAGTAAAGTAAATTACCTTCCAGACAATTTGCACTGACTGCATGAAGGAGATTTTACTCAGTTTAGCCTCTGAATAACTTAAAATGCATACATTTGTATCTACAGATGCAGTGTATCTTGTCAGTGATGCAGCACAGTATGCTCTGTGAAACACTATAAGTGCACGGCCTAGGAGGTTGACACAAATCTATACACACGCTCGGCATGCCTCGTGGCCATATCTTCTGTTGGCATGGCAACAGTTGGGGAGCTCAGGTGAGCAGGGAGTCTCACATGTCTCACCCGGTCACCTGTCAGGCTTGGCAAGGTCCGCGGAAATCTGAGACAGAAGAAGTGATGGGCCTATTGTTGAGTGACATGCCTATTCTTTTCCTTCACCTTTCCCCAGGCAAATCAATTTACCCTCGACTGTTCCGCAGGAAAAAAAAAAAAAATGCCTCATGACTTTCATGAGCGACTCTATCTGTGTTTCTGTCTGTCAGCACTGAATTGATAAAATCCTGTTTGATGAAAACTGCATTTCACATCCCTCATTTTGTTGTTCAGTCTCGTGATTAAAGAGTATTGTGGAGGACTTAAAGCACCCTGATCACATCATGCACAGTGTAATTTAAACACTTCAATGGTAAACAATTAAATCTTATATCTATTTGTCTCTAATTGTATGTTATTCAGTGGTGTTGCAATTCAACTGTTAACATGTCAGCAGCAGCAGCAGCAGGAGGAAATAGCAGCACCATCTCTTTCAAACATACCACTGTCAGCTGCGTGGTGCCTGTCTGTCTCCTCCTCCATCCTACATACTGTACTCCACTGTACTCTGTTCAGTTTCTTGTTTACGGACTTTGAGAGTGCACACAGTGAGGTGCAAAGCAGTGTAAATGAAATGCAAAAATAAAACACATTGCACAGCTCTTCTCCACAACTAGAAATACAAAAAAACCTCAATATTAAATCTAACTTTTCAGAATATGCATTAGCAAAGATAAGTTACTGTAGAAACAACATGGCAGACTGTGTGGAAGAGGACCTGCTCCATATATAAATATAAACGGCTCATTTTAAGGTAACAAAACACAATGAGTCTTATTTTCAGGTGATTATAAACTAAAAGATATTTATAAATATTACATACCATTTCTGTCAATATATCCCTCTAAAGCAGGATTTATAATTCTGTCTCTGTATCGACATCGACAGCCTACGCCGAGGCTGACGTGCACCTCCGCAGAAATGTAACTGCACGTCGCAGCCAGGCAGACCTCCTGTCTATTCAGTGGAAATGAAGCTTTTATTTGCTTCAATTTCACAGATTAGAAACAATAAATTGTGAAGACAACAAGGCCTCCACATAATAGCATTTTAAGTCTTGTGTGTGATTTATCCTGGCTTATTACGAGTGGAGGAAATCTCGGCTAGTTGCTAGGCTAATTTATACAATGTAAAATGCCATAGGCTTGTGCTAATAACATTAGCATGTATTTGTGGGGAAAATGTGTCCAGCAAAAGATAAATGCTTGATTTGTGTCCTTGTGTTTGAAATTCTTGCTTTTAAGCCATGTTAAATGGTTGGGTTTTTTTCGGTGTGTTTTGAATCAACTAAACTTTACAGCACTTCACAGAAACCCCGCTGCCGACTAGTGTTTTGGAGGTGTAACTGCAGAGTGACACAGACACACCACCGCACAAGTATAAATGCTCATGCTCATTCACATAGGCTCTGCATAGAGCCGATGCATAAGTATAAATCCCGCTTAAATCCTACACACTGGACCTTTAGGGAAGAGACTGATCAATGATCTGTATCTAAGTGAACCAGAAACAATCTCAGACACCTCCCTAATGAGGGAAGGTAACATAGCTGAAAAAGTTTGCAGAGTGTCGCCTCTGACAGAGAGCAGTGGGGGGAAATTAAATGCCAGCTTCCAATTGAACACTTTTGTTTTGAAACTGGGAAGAACTATCCAACACAGCAGAAGTGATAAGCCTCTGCACTACATGGAAGATTGGTTTCAAGCTTACAAAGTGGCCCCTCCACTGCTGGAGTCAGAGATCTGTGTAGTGATGCACCAACACAATCTATTTGTTTAAAATCACTCCCTGTGATTCCATCTGTTCTCTCTGTGGCTTCATTTTTAAAAACATAATCCCTATATTATGCTAACAAGATCTACACTGACTGTTATTTGAAAAAGATTATTGTCTTTGTTTGGAGTGCCAAACATGTTGGATTCATTCCATGAGGGTAATTCAGATACACTTACTGTATTTGAATTGTCAGTCATTAAAGAGACTATCATCTGCACTTATTTCTAAACTATTGGCTCCTTTCACTTGTCTTCTGGGACTCCTCTTAACCTCAGTAGGAGTAGATGTACTGAATGGTTTCTTGGCTCTGATCATCCTGCAGCTCTACTTTCCAGACAGACACAGTTGGGACTCTTGATCTCACGGCTCTTACCTCTGACGTTGTGTCTCGTTCTGGTGGTACAGGTTGCTTATTGCACACAATTACCACAGACACAGAGCTTTCTTGTGTTTTTCATCGTTTATCTTCACTGCATCGCGGCCGTGGTCGATTGTTTTGTCTCTTTTCATTATGTTCACATGCAGAGCACGGTTTCACAGACAGACACTAGACGGCCAAACAAACATGTCTCAGCCCGGGAACTATCGATAAGCCGTTAACGTAACAGCCAAGAGCCTGGTGTTGAGGCGTGTGCATATATTGTCTGAGCTTAATTATGTTTGTGAGGGTAAGCTGTCTCGTTCTGGTCTGGCTGAGAACAGTTGAGTTCATTATTTCTGTCAAAGCCATGACTCCTGTGACCCTCATCATATTGCTTCTCCCACACAATCAGGGTCAAATTGTGGACGGCTAGTTATGGGAAAAACAGGCACATTAGCAGACAGTCTACCTGGAATGCACTCCTATTTTGTTGCACTCGGTTGTTTACACAAAAAGTGCCACAAATAATTGTACAACAAAGGGAAAAGGAGAGTTTTGAAGAGTTCAACTTGCTTATTTTAGCCCCTTTTTACACAGAGATTGTGCTACAGGGCCACTATGAAGTCCCTTCTTCATGCCGCCTTTGCATTTTTACACAAAACTAAATGATGGCAGCATCATTCTGCTCCTGTGTTTGATTTTAGACAGCACGTTGGCATCATAGAATTAAATGAGGCGTGACATGCACGACATGTAAACAATAAAAATGGCATTAACATGGCAATAACAATAATTTACTGTCCTTGTACTATTTACTGTCAGTGTTTTCCCAGTTTGCATAGCAACTGTTATCTTCATTGAGTTAGCTGCTAACTGCTATCAGCCACTTTTTAAATCTTCCGCAAGAGGGTCTTGTGCATAACACATTGTCACAGACCACATTTCGTGCTGTTACTACATTCGTTCCTGACTCAGAAGCAAGACGTCTCTGTGCCACCCCATTTTGTGATCTTACCTTTTACGCAGAACGGCAAGGCGGCATATTAGGGGTGATATTCCCGCCTTGAACAGGCAGTGTACTGTAACAGGGGTTTTTCTTTCTTATGCTCAGCTGGCTACTCGCTGTATAAGGAGGGTGAGAATGTCAGATTTTCAGTTTGAGAAAGTTACTAAAATTGTTGGACACAGTCCCCTGAGTCTGATGTCGGAAAGGTGTGGTGTTAGGACACTCGACAAGCAATTCTGCAAGATTATACGTGCACCTTTAAACTTACTAATTAAGAAGCTCTTTCTTGCTTTTACAATCAGTATGTGCAGGACAGTCTTTAAAATATTTATTTTAAATTTTCAAATTGTATTGTCACATTTCTATTGTTGTATGGATTGAACAAACGAGATATAACATGTCCATCAGTGAAAGCAGAGCTTGCTGTTTTCCCTTGTTTATTCTAAGCTAAGTGAACTGTACGGCTGTAACTTCATGTTTAACAGGAATTGGTCTTCTGACATGACTCTAAACAAGAAGGCAATAAGCTACAATAGCTGTATAATAATGATACCATCAGCATTTAGATTGGTTCTCTGTAAGCCTCACTTTTACTGCAATTCTGCCTGCCACTGGGTATGATCTCCCAGTAAAACAAAGGTTCAGTTTACAGCACAAAGGAAGTGTGTCAACCACTGCACAACCAAAACAGGCAGAGAATAGCGCTGTTGTTTCCCGGTAGCTATTCCCAGATACCAAAAAGTATCGACGTAAGATCTTTGCAGTCACTTTCCTCAGTAGCTGAAATGGCAGACAGTGCAACAACTGAAGTATCTGTTGAAATTGAAATGCTATGTGTCCTGTGTTGCTGCTAATTGCTTAGCTCCAAAGAAAACACAAAGCAATCCGGTTCTCTTTGCGACAGCGGCTCCAACACATTCTCACTCCCAACTAGTCAAACATGGCTGCTTGGTCAATGGCTTGCATCACTTTATGACGTGCCATTTACTGTTTCAATTTCCACTCATTACATTTTATAGTGTCTTTCAAAATAAACTATGTTTCTTCTCAGGAAACGTAGGTTTCAACACCAACAAGTCAGGTTTAGGCAACAAAACAATTGCGCCACAAAAGGTACTTTCTGTTTTGGCAAGAAAAGCACTTAGAAGTTAGAAGTTAGTTATAGAAAAACAATCATGGTTTGGGTTGATCTGTTGATCTGTTACAATATGTATGTCACATGAAACGTTGTCTGTTTCCACTTTAAGAAGTGGGTTAATTTAAACTATGCAGGTGTTGCAGGATAACAAGGGTTTGTAATTTAAGTTTTATTTTAATGCAGTCTTCAAAATACAAAAATTCTAAATGATAAATGGGGTGGCAGTCTGCATGTCGAAGTATCCTTGGGCAAGATGCTGAACCCCAAATTGCTCCCAATGGCTGTTCCATCAGTGTGTGAGTGGTTTCTGAGAAACAGGTGGCCCCATGTATGGTAGCCTCGGCCATTAGTGTGTGACTGTGTGTGTGAATGGATGAATGTGACATGTAGTGTAAAAGCGCTTTGAGTGGTCGGAAAACTAGAAAGGCCCTATACAAGTGCGGTGCATTTTACCATGTGGTGAGAATGAAACAACTGGCTAAGGTGAGTGCAGCTCCAGTGAGAATCAATGAGCCACCATTCCTGACAAGACAACTGACTGGAAGTCAAACAGCTGACACTGCAAGCACTGATTTCCACAGTCTGGCATGTGTTGTCAGTCACATTTGGTTTGAAACAATGCTTCAGAGTGCTGCAAGGAAAAGCAACAACAACCTGCGTCACTGTGTAGATTTCTTTATTGCTGGTGACAAATGAAACCCTGTAAATGAGACAATAAAGACCATTAACGTCCATTTATTATATGAAAACATAAATGTTAATGGTGAATCCGGGAGATGTGTCACGAAATTTACCTTTCATCCACACCATGAAAATGTCAGCCGGGAGAGCTCTTAACCCAGAGCGGAAGCAAAGGTGCTGAACTATTGTGAACGCGGAGACGTTTGGCATTTTCACTCACAGCAATTTTGCGACCGGGAGATGAAGGCCTGAGACCATCTACTCTGCCCAGTGCAATCGGGCCTTTCTGGGAGTGTATTGTATTGCATCCTTTGTGTAATCATCCAACATTTTCATTTTCCCCTACCTTCCTCCTGGGCCTACTTTCAGCTGTCTGGAATGTTTTTCTAGCGCTGATGGGGATGGGGGCTTTACGGTTTTCAAGGTAATTGGTATGTGGCTGTTTGAGCCCGTGGTTGGAAGTATTCGGTATGAATCATGATGTTATTGCTGTTTTTATGAACACTAATAATATCGATGCACATATTGCAGTTGGGGCATCCTCAGCCCATGTGTCTCAAAAGCTACAAATCATCATTTTACTGGGTGTTTTCATTGTCTTTGTAATGAGCAGGTTGATATTTGTGGCAGATTTTATTTCTACATGACAAAAACTTTGAAATATGATCTGTGCTACTTTCTGATGAGTCCCCAAATCCCACAAATGAAGTGCGCTCATTAAAATGAAATATTCACCGTTCTCACTATTTCTCTCCTTTTTTGCTTGAACTTCCTTTCGGCCCATTATGAATTCCCACAGTTCGCTCTCTCCATATTCCTCTCACACTGTCATTTCTCCCCTCCGAGCTTTTGCTGACTTGAATGATTTATTCACAGCTCAGATTCAGTCTCATGGTGCAATGTGAATAACGTCTGTGTCCCTGGGGCAGCAGGCTGGTCACACCTGAATACATCTCCCTCTTTCTCTGCCTTTCATTTCCATCCTTATGCTACATGAGCATGACTAAAAATTACCTCACCAGATGCTCTGAGAAGAATAAGTAGGTCCTGATTAATGTGACATCAAACTTCGCACCTATAATGTTTCTGGATTTCAGTCGTTTCAGTTTTGCAGACATATTAAAAAGTTTTTCCTTCATCCTGCTTTGTTACAAGATAAGTGTGTAGGTGGTGTTTGCCATAATGGTCCATTGAAGTAACATAAGTGCCTTGGCAATGCATCAGGCAGGGTAAACTTCACATAGCTCTTTTAAAACAAAACACTTATCTTAACAACCTAAATCACAAAACGGGGCTGTAATAGAGAGGACTTGTTCGTTCTATCTCCCAGTGTAGGCATTATAAATGTGCTGCTTACTGTGTGCCCAAATTAAATTCTGATGTCAGATATAGATTCTGCTCTGCCCCAGTAATAAAATAAAAGCTCTGTGTTAAACAGCAGCAAGCAGCTATTTCGTCAAGAAAAACTCTGACTCACTACATTGTAATTTGGTTCGTTTCAGACTGCAGCCAGAGCGGCAACCCTCTGGGCTTAAAAGTTGAGCCAACGCAGAAGTGCCAAAAACTGCAGTTCCTCTAATGGCCACTTGAGGCTGGCTCAAAGAGTCAATCCTCATAGATCCCAGAACAGTTTTGCTCTCTATAGCTAAGTTCTCTGTTTATGACAACTGTACAGGAGTTATCTTTTCTATAACTCACCCATTAAAATGTTATTAAGGCTGAAAGTTATGCATAATTAAGGGGGTGGACGCTTTAAGTGAAAGGTGGATATCTTCTATTGAGAAGTCGCTACAATTGCAACAACGTCGATCAGGTAACGTAACCCCACAACGACAGGGGTACCCAATATGTGTGTGTTTTCAGCTCATTAAAGTTAATTGTAACGTTTTGGTCACTTAAAGCCCAGTTAAGACCAAAGATTGGTGACAAGATGAGTTGAAACAGGCAACTTCTTGCAATGCGCCGATCTGCAAAGTTCTAATAACCTGCCGGTTCACACAAATGCAACTAGATGAGATGGTGTATCGTCTCTACGCAACAATCAAACAAATCGCACATTTTGTTGTAATGGTTTCGCTAGCAACAATTATTGTTAACATCAGCGTTATCACAGTTAACCACAGCTATAAATGCACCGTGCTAACCAAGCTAGCAGCTAGCGTTAGGGTTATCTCCACCCTTTCGTCCAAATATGGTCACTTATAGAGCCCTTCCGGTAGACCCCCATGGAGTTATGGAGAGAAAATTATTATTTTCTGGTCCCAGTCATTAAATGCCTTGGATTACACAAATGTTTTGTGTGGATCTAAATAATATTTTTTCATGTTAAGAGTTTGACAGTTTATTGTATGATTCTTCAGTTAAAGGCTGTGGAAACAACGTAATGAGAAAGACAACATGTCGCCAATGTGACGTCACGTCATCACACTTTCCCTCCGCTTCTCAACTCACAGTGCTGCTGCTGCGTCTTCTGACACGATCTACGGAGCCATGAGATCAAGATGACAAACTTCAAACTTCTTCCCACTAAATTGTAGCCTTCTGTGCACGAAAAATTACATTAAAAATTCACAAACAACATATGTGAAATTTGTGGCACAATTCAAACGGGACCAGAAGATAATTTTCATCTAGCTATTGAAACACATGGAGAGAAATCGATTTTTAAGGTCCCATGTACTGGAAACGGAAACGCGCAACTTACGAGCTCGATGGCTCCAAAAAATCAAGATGGCGATGGCTAATGTGGGTGACATCATGGTGGCTACATCCCCTATTTATACAGTCTGTACTAAAGCCATGATTGGTTGAACAAAGCTAAATGCTAACATAAGCATGCTAACAGTCACAATGACAATACTAAGCTGCAGGTATCTTGCAGGTACAATGTTTCCCTTGTTCACAGCTAAATTTTGTGTTAGCATGCTAACATTTGCTAGTAAGCACAAAACTTGAAGTACAGCTGAGGCTGATGGGAATGTCTTTACTGTTAATTTGCTGGACTTTGGTCATGCAGCAAAATATTGGACAAATTAAAATTGTGACCTACTGCTGTGTGTGAACTATTGAGGGATCACCAAGGTTATTACAGTTCCTTCTGAGACGAATGTGAATGTCTGTACCACATTTAATGGCAGTCCACTGAATAGTTGCTGAGACATTTCATCTCATGCTGGTCTAGACAGTCAAAGAAAAAAGTATTTCCAAATTAATTTTGCATACTTTTACAGAGAAAGACTGAAATGTTCCCGTCTGTCAAGACATGTACAAACACAACATTGGCCTGAAATAACTGCAGTAACATTTTGAAGGGGCTGATCACACTGACTTTGCCTTTGGCTTTTCGTGTGCTCCAAAAGAAAACATATCCTGATCCACAGATAAAAGCACCAGAGGGAAGTGTAAGAGAAGTCGGCTATCCTCCTTTATCCCCAGAGAGCAAGGGCAAAATCTTCTGTCAGACACCAGAATCAGCAGGTCGCCGCCGCTCCTTATACAGACAGTCTGATGCAATCTTGAAGTAACCGGCCTAATTGTCTCACCAGTCAGTTTGGAACCTGCTTGCATCAAAATGGGCACACACCTGGAGCAAATCCATGCAAGAGTTTGGTTACAAACCCAGAGCAAAGCAGTGCAGCCTCCAGCCTGTTACACCGACAAACAGATGTGTTCATTGGGAGCAGTAGCAAATAGCGGTTTTTCAGCTTACATATTTGGGGGGTTATATTTCATGTATTGGAAGGGATATGTCTCCCTGTCATAATTAAGCACTTGCTGGAGAGCTGTCATATTTTTCCCAGACAGACCAGAGACTTCAGAAGTGTCATCTAAGGTCTCATTTCACATCTTACTGGAAAGGAAAGAAAGATACAGGACTCTCAGTCCTCCTTCCTCTCATGAATGCAACGACCGGCCTGTCAGCAGGATACGGGACAAATCAATGTGTGCCTTTACATGAGAACGTCTTTGATGAGCTGAGGTTGTCTACATCTTTCTCAGCTGGATATCAAAGCACGGGATTGGCCTGATGCAGACGTAAGGGTGACTTGTGATTCACCTGCTCTTAAAATAGCCGGCTTTTGAATTTATTTACTATGAGCTGAAGCCGCCCAAACTTTTACTCAAGATATTTATTGAAGGAGCTCATTTTTCATGGTCTATGCATGCCATAATCATCATTGTGTCACATTTCAGGTGTTAAAATGTGCCCATTTATTAGTGCTACAAAGAAAATGTATTTTTCCTTCCACCTGTTTTCCTTTGCATGTGGGTGTTTGAGGAGGTGTGCGAAGACAACACTGTGCAACCACCCACAGCCTCAGAAGTAATCTGTCAGCTTGCCAGAGATTCTCCCCAACAACCTTAAATCTCTCTCATTTATCATTGGTACCGAGCATGACTCCTTTGTTATCTGTTTTTCACATTCTGCTTCACACTAACATCTCGAGATGCTTCCCAATGGATGAATCATATACAATTTTACTCAGTCTCAAAGGTATTCTCTCAGAGTGGTACAAATAGTAATCATAATATATTGATATTGGACTAAGCATGACACAGCTTATATGGAGCAAAGCAACAGCAGCTGGCAGGAGGAAACTGGTTGTAGAGGTGATTCAGAGGCGAGCTGGAGGGAAGTGTAAGGTTTGCAAGCAGGAAGGGTTGGATTCATGTTAGGAGCAACTTGTGATGTGTTCCCAGCACCCCAAAATCCCAGTAAATGGATGAGTGAGGAATCAGCATGTCCTTTGTATTCAGGTATAACGTCACTTCGGCACATTCTGTCAGGGTGTGAAATAAAGATGGGAATAGGGTAGCAAGCACACCGCTTGCTTGCTTGCTTGCACAGGGAATCAATTCCGCCGAAGATCCAATTCCACGGAGAAAAGTCAGTTCCCGCACACACCTATTACCTCTGCATTGATTTCTTAGAAAAAATTAATCACAAGGACCTTTCTAAAGACATATCAACAATCTTAAAGTGACACAGTGCTTAAGTACAAACCATGATCAAAAACAAAAACCCCACTCAAAGCGCTTTTACACATAGAGTCACATTCACCCATTCACACACTGGTGGCCAGGGCTACCACACAAGGTGCCACCTGCTACTCAATTTTTAACACACTGACACTGATGGAACAGCCATCGGGAGCAATTTGGGGTTTGGTATCCTGGAGGAGCCGGGGATCGAATCGCTCATCTTCTGAGTGGTGGACAACCCGCTCTACCTCCTGAGCCACAGCCGCCCCTGATGATAGGACAGCGAAGTCTGCTACTGCACAGACTGGAGTCATATGTCGGCTGGGCAATGCCATGATGTGACTCATGAGAGACAACTTCAAGCTAATGACCCAGAGGCAGAGTTGCCAGTTCACAATGGTCGGTTTAGCACGAGCGAACACAGCAGCAGCAACTAACATTCGATACTCAGCTGTTAAACAGTCCCAACAAACTCACATCCACACCAGAGGGGCCCAACTCTGTCATTAAACCCGTTAGGTAACATTAGCTGTGTGATGCTAACAGTTAGCCCAGTCACTGTGTGTATGCGGGGCTGGTGGACTCTGTACGTCCCTGGCACGGAGCTTACACTCCTGCAGCAGTAGTGGCATGATAAACAGAGAAAGAGATTGCTGAGTGAAGCAATACACTACATGCAAGTCTAAAATGAAATAAGATTTTACCCACTTTCAATAGTAACCCCCAAAGTTGTCCCCCCCAAAATGATTGCTTAATGAGTGTCATTGACTAAACTTTAAATTAGCATCCCGAGCCTGTCCTATAACTTTAGAGTCATCCATGTGAATACACAAAAGGCATTTTTGAGATGACAGGCCCACATAAGAGGAGTAAACAAAAAACATGTGCATGTTGTGTCTTGTGGTGGTGTTGGAAGTAGCAGGTGATAAGTGTGTGCGGAAATTACCTTTTTTCTTTGGAACTGGATGTAAAATAAAGCCAATCTCAAGGATGATGCACTTGGAGACATTAAGAACAGGTGCTTTGAGGTAAACTCACTGATTGCAAAAAGGAAACAAGAAAGGATTTTATTTATTTGTGAGTATGAATTTGTCAGGCAGAAAGCAATTTCAAACAGACACGACACAGGGCAGTTTGAGTCAGGAAGAGACTGGAAAAAATGGGAGTGGATTCAAAAAACAGCTCTTAGTCTCTCAGGAAGATCATGTCCGTATAAAGAGGAGTGAAAACAGCAATGGAGGCGTCGCCCTGTTCATTCCTATGAAAGTTATTAAGTAGTGCATGAAATCAAACATGTGGAAACATGTGGGAATAAAATTACACAGATATTCAACAGACATGGTCCCATAAAGCAAATGCCCGGGCGTTTCCTTTAACCCTGCCCCTAAATCGCTCAGTATCTGGCTCGCTCACATGAACGACAGTAGGAAAATAACTTTGGATATTACAGCTTTTAGGACATAATGATCACCAGTCACCAGAACCCAATTTTACCAGTTCAGATTGGTAAATTGGGGTACTTAAAATTTTTCAAAATCTGCTTATTTAAAGACATCTCTTTTGCAGTGCAACTCAAGGCGAAAAGGTCTTTCTGGGTCCCATGGCATCACGCGACAGACCTAGAAGATGTAATTACACGCTTTTGCCACTATTTCAAATTGGCTTCAAAGCCCCACTCCATCCCAGCTGGCTTGCAGGAGATAGTTACCACTGATCTTAAGACCAGATCTTGTGTTGTGGCCAGAAACACAGCATTTAGTGTATATTGCTGAGCTAATATTACCACGATACAGTGGAAATTACCCACGGGCGGAACAAGATTGATATAGAGTTAGTAGCAGAGACTGTCTGTCCAGTGGTGGCATGCTAGTTAGCCTAATGTGATGTGGTAGATAGCTCTAAATTAATGTTTTGTTGCTTGCTAAAATGAGGTATGTGATTATTTGCTTGGTGGATTAAACATCATGCTGCCAGTGATGCTGCCGGGCCGGCTAATTTGATATGGTTTTAATTGGTTGTAGTTGGTTCGCATGTTGTTGGGGTTGTGTGGGTGCTTGTAAAAATGGAGATGATTCTGGGAAGCGGGAACACACCATTGAGCCTTCTTCATGTTGTGGCCGAATTCATGAGGATGCCAACTTGATGACACTGTCGACTCATCTGCACTCTCACACTCACAAATTCGTGTTGATTCCATGTCCCTTTATTTGGTAAGAAAGGGCAAGGGGCGTAATTCAAGAGAAGTTTCTGATACCAGAGGGGTTATTGGTATGATCCATGGAAGCAGTTAAACAGTGATGTTGGTTGGACGTGAGCAGACCATGGCCCTCAGACAAACAAAGCTTCCTGTTGAACCAGTCGGGCCACCGCTGTTTAAACTGAGCAGACTCAGTGTAGCTATAATGCTGGGTTGTGCCACTGAGTATCTGCTCTTTGCTTAGAGTATGGCAGCATAGCCTCATCCACATTGCAGGGCCTAATGATAGGTCAAAACCTCATTTAACATGAACTTCCATAGGAACACTCACCCAATGTTTGGTACTGTGTATTGATAAATGAATCATATATTTTTGTGACACTATAGCACTAGTATTGAAATAAATTCTGTTGGATTACTGAGGCAGAGGAACAGTACCTCCTCCCTTCCCTTCTTCATTTGCCTGTTGACAGTTCAACCTTTTCAGCAGATAGCAGCTGTTTGATATTGAAATTATGTTTTTATGTTGTGCCTGTGTGAGTGTCTTAACAAGACTTAACAGTCTGCAGATATACGGCTCTGTAAAGGCCGTGTCAAGCCGACGAGTATCTCCTCTTTGCTGAGTAAAGTAGGAGTAAAAGGCAGCTTAAAGCACAGTGAGGTCAGGGCTAGAGAAAGGTGTAAAGCCGTATTTAGTTTCAAGTGGTGGAGCTTTAAACTAAATGTTAACATCACCTTGCTAACATGGTGACAACAAAGATTAACTGCATTTTGGTACACTATTTAGTTTCAGCTGTTTGTGTGCCCAGGTGTGCTGCATTACCTAACGAGGTGCGTGTTTAAGAGCTCCTGTGCCAGCAGCAGAGGAGAGAGGCCTCTGGTGTGGGGACTGCTGGCCCTGCTGCCTCTCAGCCTGGGATTTTTGTTGTCTTGTTTGCTTGTTTTATTTGTGAATAAATCCCATGTATTTGAGTGTTTTAAAGTTGTTTATGTGGTTACTTTGGGTCAGTGGAGTGGGGCAAACAATGTTTTCACCGTTTAAGTTTTGGCCTCTTTTCTTGCAGCATTACATATTGTAAAGTTGCCACTAGGGTTGGCACTACAGAGTAACAATTCACGTTAAATCCATTGGTTCCAAATTTCGGTTCCTGACAGTGCATTTGGGTTACAGCGCCGGGTTTAGACAAGAGGCAGACGTGCAGCGAAGTTTTTTGGTGGTTTTTTGTTTTTGTTTTTTTAAATCGTGAGATATTTTTTTTAGCTTGGCTTTTACTTAAGATGCCTCTTCATTTGTTGCCTTATTTTCTGGTGTTTTCTACTATTTTTTTTTCTATCACTTGTGTTTATTTTTTCTTTTGACTTTTATTTATAATAAACATTTTATCATTTTTGTTGTAACTTTTATTTTTTAACTTGTTACTTTTTTCTGCGCAATTTTAATCCTGTTCTGTGAAGCACTTTGGGCGACATGATTGTATGAAAAGTGCTAAATAAATGAAGTTTGATGTGACTTGATTGATTATTTTAGTAATTGCTGAGTATCACTGAGATGAGTCCACACGCATACACACGCACATACAAATGGACAGAGATAAAAGATTAACTCTGCATGTGATCAGAAAAGAGAAGAGGAGCAGAGTTGCTTCTCAGTCGACTACGTCATTCCTGCAGCTTTTTCAAAATATTGCGATTTTGTTGATGCAGAAAAATAAAGAACCAAAAAAGGTACCACTGGATACACACACCAAATTCCAAGTAATGGGTTACCACTGCACTGCAGTGATCCTACTGTTGTGCCGTTCTGTAAAAAGTCAGGGTATTTACATCAACATCACATTATAAATATCTCATTAAACACTCCAAGCCTGTGTTGTACCAGCAAAACAAAACTGTCCTTATAAAATATTTAAATAGCGCTCAGTTTCTGTGCATGCAGTGTGTTAGATTGTCTATCTGCAGTGTTTATAGATGGAGGGGGATGAAGCTAACCCACATCAGCTATGAAATTATTCATCTCCTACACTGAGCAATTTTATGCCTTAATGATGAAATATCATGGAAATGTTACATGCAGCCATGTGCAGGAAGTCAAATATTCATCCTAAATGGTAAAGAGTGTGTGGTTCCAGAGAGAAACACTTACTGTACAGCTCTTGATTTATAGCATCTGTGGTATATAACATAGATGTGGATGTTTTTGAGATTCTGATCATTTACTCTTACAGTTTTTAGTAGGGCTCAAACATTGGTGGTGTTTCTGAGCGCACAGTCCTGTTTGTGCACCCAGTCAGCAGAAACCACAGTCAACACCTCCTTTAATTTTAAACCCGAATTAATTTGAATTAATCTTTTTTTAATGAAGCTATTAGCATTTCGTCTAGCTGAGACCTGTTTGCACCTTATTTTAAAGCTTCGATTTTCTTATATGTTGTAAGTTCTTCTGTAACACCCCTGGGACGTCGTTCAGCTTGTGAAACATCAATGTTTCATACATCGTATAAAATCTGATTTGGCTCCTTTGGACTCAGCCACTTAGCCTCTGTTGTCAAAACTGAGAAGTAAAATGCCCTCAAATCTGAATTAAGCCTATGTCTGGGTTAATGATTTTCTCCAGCTTGGAACAAATAAGAGCCAGGTTCTCAAAATAGCCCTTGGCTGAGGCAAAGAGGAAATTTAATTATACTACAAAGAAGGGACACCATTGTTTCCATACGAAGAACAGCTCAGGTGCTAAATATTTAGTTGGATCCCACGTAGAGGCACAAAGCCTCAGAGAGCTCCTTCATGTCAAACAACTATTTCCATTTGCTTAATCTTTTGTAATACACCCATTTATGCAATCTGTATGCAGTGTTTAGGTGAATTCCAAAGTGCTTTTCTAGAAGACAACACCTGGACTGTGTACCACAGAGACATTGCCCTGCTCTTGTTTTCTTGTCTCTAATCATTTACTTTTTGTGGAAGTTATTCAGTGGAAAGGTAATTCAGTTTGTGTCCTGATTATTATTGGATTAGTGGGTTCTCTAATTCTCTCCAGGATCGGATAGAGAAAAATACAGATTAATCTCAAAGTAAAGGAAGAGCCAAGGAAATGATTAACTGGCTGTGCATTTGTCCAGTCTGGTGGAGGCCAGGTCAATACGCCTGCCTGCAGACGGAGAGGAGGTGAGGGAGAGACTGCATGTAACAAGTACTTAACCTTTGCCTCTTTCCACTTTTGAGCAACTGTAGGGCTGTAGCTGAGCCTCATGGGTGAGTTTCATGTAAATAAACAGCCACACCACAGCTGACCGCTGCTCATCATGCACCCTCCACCTCCGCTCCACCTCTCCAACCCCCATCTGTGTGTTTACACGTGGCAGAGGGGGCGTCCACCAGAACAGCTGTTCTCTTGATACAGTAAACTTTACAGATAGCAGCCATGGTGGACAATGGGCCTCATTCAGCAACTGCTCACCAATGTTTGTTTCAAGAACAGAATCTCTGCAATTGTATATTATAGTATAGAAATTCCAATATTTTTAATGATTATTTTCATTGTTTTACAAAGCATTGTGGTCTTTCAAAGTAAATAAACCCTCCACCAACACTTCAATTCACATCAGTTATGTAAATGGGAGCCATGCCATCCAATAATTAGCGACTTATCAATATTCATAAGCCCAAAGTAGGCCTATTTCTGTACCCGAGGTCTGCTCCCACAGTGGCATATTTACTGCTGCTGCAAGATATTGCAGATCATGCCCTGAGGAGGGAACACATCTTCTGGGACCATGTCTATTTGTAGAGTGATGAGGGCCAGCCTGTCCCCTTCCAGTGGTCAGCATCTCTCTCTCTTTTATTTTTTGTTTATTTTTGGCCTCAGATTTGAGGTTGAACCCTTTGTACACTGGATACAGAAGGAGTAATAGTATCCCATGCTTTTTTGTGTGTTATTTTATATTCAATACTGATGCTACTAAATATGACAGTTTGTGTGGCGCTCACTTCTTGCAGAGGTACCCCACTTCAGAAATATTGAAGAGCTTTTTTTACATTTAGAGTCCAGTGCTCCTCAAAAATCTTTAGATTTTCGTTTGGGCACTTTTGACTTGGCATTTAGCCGTGTGGTTGCAGAACTGAAACTTAGTCCATGTGCCAAGCATGTAGGATAACTACAGGGGTTCACACGAAAATGCCAAAAACTAAATGGCCCTATCAAGAGCCAGTGTTTGGTTTGTTTGTTCTGGGCTACTGTAGACACAATGTGGCAGACTCTGTGGAGAGGACCCGCTCCATAAGTACTTATACACTGCTCATTTTAAAGGTATGCAAACACATTTCTTATTTTCAGGTGATTATAAACTAATGAAAACATAGATATGAATATTATACACTATTTCTGCCTATAAGTGCTCCTGAATCCTTCACACTGGACTAGGGCTGGGCGATATGTCCTGAAAACTATATCATGACATTTTTAGGCTATATCTCGATACACATTGTACATCTCCATATTTTTAACTGCATTAATGCTAGGACTGGGAGACAAAATGAAACAATATTTCTGACTAAATACCCTCTCTGATGCAAAAAAGTTGCAGGGATGACTTGTTGACTTTTCCCAGAAAATATTCACACAATGAGATTTTTGTTCAATAATCACCAGTGTGTAATGTGGATGTAATGACTAAGTGGGTAAAGGCAAGCATTAAAACAAATACAAAGTCTGCTAAGTTGATAAATTTACATCACTCTATGGTGATGCAGCCTTTAAAACAAGGGAAAAAACACAATTATGC
This sequence comes from Epinephelus awoara, assembly GCA_035609425.1. NCBI lineage: Eukaryota > Metazoa > Chordata > Actinopteri > Perciformes > Serranidae > Epinephelus > Epinephelus awoara. The sequence goes on from CM069298.1 coordinate 15,130,335, forward strand.
CATATCACGATACAACGATATCCAAGACAACCTATAGTCTAATGCCTCAATAATGATATAATATCTTCATATTCTTCACCTTTGATTCTCTCACCTTTTCAATTTCTATGTGCACACATTCCTGCAGTCTGATCAGTAGGCGTTTACCTATTTGCTCATTAGGATTAATTGGCACATGCTTTCAATCGACAAGGACAGTAGGATTAGTCACTGTAAGGGCTGTTTCATAGTCGATGTAAAGACACGCAGACGTGAATGCATTGGAATGCATCGAGACACATTGGTCGCCATGATGCGTGCTTGTGTCACAGAATGTGTTGTCCATTTTTTTGATACGCGATGCAGCGATGCGTGTAATACCATGCGTTGCCAGGAGGGGTGATAATGCAAGCGACGTACTTGAAATTAACCACTTTTTGTTATTCACAGACTAAGCAGGTATGAAATATGGCAGGCGAGGAGGAAAAACTTTGCGAAGTCGTACGGGCACACCCCCATTTACATGACAGTTCTAGTGCCCTGCACTCTAATAAAATAGCAGTACTAGCTAGCTACAGCAGTACTAGCTAGCCGGAATGTACCAGTGATTCTACTACCCCCCTATTGTGCGAACGATTGCATTTGAAGTGTTGCCGGCGTTGCTTGCGTTCAATGTGTTGACTATGAAAGGAAGTGCGTTGCTCGTGACGCTTGCATCACTCGCTCGCGTTGCATGCATCGACTATGAAACGGCCCTACAAGTGCGAATGATTCTGAGATTTAAGAACACATCATGAATCTGACATATAACCTTCCGCAAAAACAAATCTAAGAAAAACATTTTGTTTTAGTGAACTTGGTATTTGAGGCCCACTGATTTCCATAGACTATAGAAAGCTTTATTCCCTGGGGTAAAAAACAATCAACTCACCCTTTATTTGCTCAAAATTTCACCCCTCTCCAGATTCACCTCTTTCTTCCCGTTGTACAGTGTCTGCTTCAACACATCCTTTCACCTCACATTATTGGCTGTGGTCACTCTCGGCTGATTCTTGCTCTTTTCCAGGAAGTCACTGTCCTCTTCGATTTCCTGCAGCCTTCCTGTTGTGATGACTGGTTTCAGTTTTCTCAGCCCGCTGACGCAAGTCTAAATAATCCATTCCTTCAAATGAAACAAATACCACAATCTTGATCCTAAACGGCATATCTGATGTATTTCTCGAGGCAAGTGAGGATTAAGAGGATATCATTTCTAATACATTTCCAAGGCCATATGATTACCACATATGCCAGAGATATCTCACGCTCTATAAGCACCCTGGAATCTTAGGATGTGAAGTGAGACGAAGCACAGCGGGAGAATGCAAGACTAATGCCTAAAAGGCTGTCTAACATTTTTAGCTGAAGAGGTGGGATGTCTGTGAGCAAGCTGATAATAAGACCTTGGTGTCCCCAAGGTCCACTGAGGTGTTCAGTATGTGGAGTTGATCTGCGGCTTCGCTTGAAAGGAGGACAATTTGTATTCGATTGGAAAGGGCAACAAGACAAAAATCATTTCGATCTTGTAGTCCGCCTGTCGTTGGTGATGACACAGAGTGGCCTTGACTAAGAACCCTGATTTTTTTTGCAGTACGGTAAATGTTTTTTGTTGTTCTTTGTTTCGCTGAAGCAAAGGGATTTGTTGCACTTTTATACTGCCTTGTTACTTGACATTGTACACAACAAACCTATGTGAGTACACAAAACAGGTTTCAATGGTTCCCTCTCTTCATCCACAATAATCAAACACCCGATTGGCTGCTTCAGTTTGGGGGTGGAAGAGGAATGTTGTCTGTTTGACAGGTTTGAGTGTGGGTGAAGACAAAGCACATATGCCTCCCACATACCAGCCCCTTTCTTAGAGCCCGCATTTTCTTGTTCATTACTCAAATCGCATGCAGCACATGTGCACGTTTCTGTGTGCGCAGGCTAAAAATGGTACGCATTGAAAAATATGATGATAAAAGTGAAAACATCACTGCCTCAACCCCTCATGTCTTCCTACCCAAACCATAATTCAGTCTATAAGCTTGTCAGAGCTGGACATTGGTGATGCGATTTACATGCGCGCTCCGCCATTTACGCTTCACTCTTTAGATGTTTTGCATCCCGGTGCTCTGAGATTCACATCAGCAGAAGAACTCATCACTTGTGACTTGTACAGAAATGTAGGTTGGCCCCTCTCTGACAGATAGATGAGACCTGCACTCCTCAGTATACATTTAAAAAGCACTCCCAGGAAACAGGCTATTCATCTTGCCACTCTTCTACAATGCAGTGTGTCACATTCTGGAGGTTCACACATAGAGCAGCCATGCAAAAGAGAGCGAATACTCTCATTCGACCAACGTGTATAAATAAAGGTTGAATGTCTTCTCCTTCCCACATCTTTTCTCCTCTCACACCAGTCTCTACAACCTCCTACATTTCCTGTCTCTTGCCTAATTGCCCCTGCCTGCCACTCACCTGTAACATCCTCCCACTGCGATCATGGCTCCCTCTCAAATGTCACTATTTCCCTTGAATATACGACATCCTGATAAACCACTGAAGGTTAGATGCCATAATCATGCAGGTGGGCTAAAATGCCACTGGAACATGACCACAGACCTGATTATTAAAGCTCTCCAATATCCTTTGACAAGTTATTCCAATGACCAAGATTATTAGCCTTATTAAGAACAAGACCCATCTGCTGTGTAAAAAAAGGTTTAAACAGTCGTCCTTTTCACACAGAGATCTGGAGATATGGCTGCAACAAAGACCCTTCATTACACTGGTTTTGCTTTTTTATGTAGACCCAAACAATGCTAATATAATGCCAACCCCAGTGTGTGATTTTAGATACTGTAGCATGCTGTCATTACGTAAGCAAAAGAGGTGTGAAGGGCATGACGTTTAACACAACAGCATGACATATAACATATCATTGGGCACTGCTTTCTAAACAATATCAATGACATAACATGGCAATAACAATAATTCACCATCCCTGTTACATAGTGGTTGATCTCATTCTCTGCTCAGAGGTTAAGGAGATCCCAGACGCCATTGTCTCCCTAATTTGTGGACATTTTCAGTTGCTGTTACTCTTCTTTGAGTTAGGCGCACATATAACACACCATCAAAACCTCGCACCCGTACAGGGTCCTGTTCTGCTGGCCGTCCCTTGAGCCCAGTCTCACTGTGAAGTTGTCAAAATCCGGCATTTGGGCTGTGACTTGCGGCGTCAGAAACCAATGAAAAAAGGCGTCCTTTAACATCGGTATGATAATTTAACAGCACCCGGCGGCATCAGGGGGAAAAGCAGCAGGACAAGGACGAAAGTTAAGGCAGTGAAAGTCCAGCTGTGGTAGGCTGGAGTGGCGGTGGATGTGTCCAAGAAACACCGACTTTCACCCGAGAGAGTGATGTTTGCGTCCCCTGAGATTATAAAGCCAAACCTTGTTCTTTTTTCTAAACCTAACCACATGTTTTTGTTGTTGAAGGAAAAAAATATTGAACAGAAGTGTATTTTGAAAGACCATGCATGTAACAGGCAGAACTTGACACGGTGTCCCACAACGTCAACAACAAGGTACCTTTAAAGTTGTATGTGGATGTGGAAAGTCCACGACCAAACATTAATGTGTGACAAGGTGGGAGTGAGAATGTGTTGGTCCCTTTTATACAGACGTCAATTCTGTTACTACCTTTGCTGCCAGCCTATAGGCGAGACAACGCCGTCCCCCCATTCGGCAATTGTACCTTTTATACAGAATGGCAAGGCAGTATAACAGCGCGACACCCCTGCCTTGCACAGGCAGTGCGAAAGGGGCTTATATGTGAATTACTAACTTAAGTTTGGCTGTGTTATCAATACTTGAGATATGACTGCAACATCACAACTATTCACTGATCACACTGTTGAGTCTGTTGTGTGAACCTGTTCTTTCAAAGCTCCTCGACTTAGTGATATTGACTCACACCAAAAAAGGGTACGTTCTCATTTACTGCTCAGATCCTTTTTTATTAGTTTTCACATTAGGATTTTCAGTGATTGATTTTCAACATCTGAATTACAGCCTCTGAACTCACTTTTTTACTGACCTACATGAGCAGCAGAAGGAAGACATAAAGCTAAGCCCAGATGAAATGAAATGTTGAGCATGGAGTGTCATATCAACATGTAGCTCAGCAGGCTCAAAGCTGGAGTTACTGTATAAAATACTGTCTAACTCAGTACAAATTCACATTTCATCTAACCACTTCCTTTATCGAAGTCTTTCAAGAGCTATTTTACTGTGCAGCCGCATTCTGTTTTTGCAGGTTGCAAACATGCAGCGGCTAGTTTTGCCTGCACTGAAGCAGCATTCCTGATAATTATCTAACACGTCACCGTCCCTCCACTGAAAACCTTCATCATAGTTTTGGTGGCAGTTTTCGCTCAAGACTGAGCAGAGTCACATCAAGAAAATCTGACACACAAATTAGAAACGTGATACTGATGCTGACAGTCTCGATATATTATGTACGACTGTATGAAAGGAGGCTAAATCAGGATAGTTACATATTCAGGTGGTTTGCTTCTGGTCGTGGTGTCAGACTAGATCAGAGTCACACGGTAGAGGTAAAAATAAACTTGGTTTGAACCTGCAGTTTGAATGTATGGTAGCCTGTGTGATGTTTTTCAGAGAACTGTGTGTACAGTAGAAAGCTGTTTTATTCAATGTGTGCTACTCCATCCTGCATGCTGCCAACCTCCGTGCACCTTTCTCCTCCCACACCTTTCATTCTGCTTCTGCCAGCAAATCCTCAGAGGTCCTTCCTCCAACACTAATTCAGCACCTCTGTTCAAAGCTGGGGAGCTTGTTTTATTAGCACCTACATGAGTATCCCCGATGCTGTTACAAAGGCAATTAAAGACAAATAACCCTGCCGCATTCCCACATGGGCTCTGAAGACAGTGCAGAAATAGAAGGTTGTTAAACTGTAACTGTTCTGCAATATTAAGAAAGGCCTAGTGTCGAAATGCTGGGCAGATATTTAAGAAGCAGGTCATTTGTTTCCTGAACAGATAGAAAGGAAGGCCCATGATACTGGACATGATGTAAAGGTGCATCGTATGAATGACACAAATGAGGGTCATGAATAACTATGCACTGCATCTAAATATACAGATACACACAGGTATCTACACACTCTGGTACATTATGTGCAGAATGTTTTGCACCTCAGGGCTATTGTGTTTTTGAAAAACACATTCAAGCCATTATCTTTGTAGACGCACATTTCTCAGTGATTGAATGAAAAAGTGCAGTTTTTCTCAGTTGCTTTGGCACGACTGTCGAATAAAGATTATGCATCTCAAACCACTGTGTTAAATTATAAAACCCACAGCTCATTTTCTCACAACAGTGCATGCAGTCCTCATTGCTTTCATACTTCTTTCTTCATGTTCACAGTGTAAATCTCCACAAAAATGCCCCAGTGTTTTCAGCAATGTGGTGTTGCCATAAAAAAATACTGATTGTGGAACTTTAAGCTCAGTTGTCAACTTATGTAATGCTCAAATTTTACTACAACCTATCATGTTTACAATTTTAGTTTACAGGTGCAGTCCGTGAAGCGGTAGTTCTGATACACAATCACACCACAGGGGATGATACTGAGTTTTACTGAGGAACCACAGTTCCTGAATTTCAAGTAGGCAGACATCAGAGAGGGACAACGGGGACAACTATAGATAACCTACAGTACGTCATGGTTTGGTCAGGGTAAGAGTTGGACACATAAACCTTTATTTAATCAGGTAAGTCCTGTTAAAAGCGAGATCTCATGTTCAAGAGAGACGTAAGTGCATAAATAACAACATAAAACCAATTTACAAAGTGGATGGAGCGCCATAACCAAGTGGCTGGCATAGTGTACAGGAACATCCGCACCGAGTATGGACCGGAAGTCCCAAGGTCACAGTGGAAGACACCTCCTAAGGGACTTCCAGATCCATACTGACAAAACTGGTGATGGCTAACCAACCAGAAACCGTGCTGATGGAGAAACAACAGAAGAAGGCAGTGGTGATAGATGTAGCAATCCCAAGCGACAGCAACATCAGCAGGAAGGAACCCAAGAAGCTTGAAAAATACCAAGGGCTGAAAGAAGAGCTAGAAAAGATGTTGGGAGCAAAGGCAACAGTGGTTCCAGTGGTAACACCACCACCCCCATGAGGGTTTTGAATAGATTTTTGAACTGACCCATTGGAACCAGAGTATCAAGCTTCAAACTACACTGCAGTGTGTTCCAGGTGTGTGACGCAAAGAGTCTAAAATTTTTCAGAAATCAGTGTTTGTTTTAGGAACCTGCAGCACAGTCCAGTCCTGCCAACATGTGTTATTTGCTATCCAGTAAATAAGTGACGTCAAATATGAGGGCAATGATTAAAGAAGTCCGTTGTAAATAATGAGGAGACATGAGAGGATACAGAGGGAGCACAGAGACTACATGTGAATACATAAATAGAGAGACATTTCTGCATCATGCCAAATATTTTGTGTAGAGTAAGACAGAATATCATAAGTGAGGTACAAGTATTATTAGCAACATGTACTTCAAGTATCAAAAGTTCTGCAGAAATATGGATCCTTAGACTGATATATTAAAATATCAGTTTGTTAATGCATCAGTGAGTGAGCAGCGTTTCGTTGGCCTGAGGCTGTTGGCCCTTTTTTGCAGCCGTAATAGTTTGGTAATTCACTTCAGTAGTTCCCAACCTGGGGGACTGGTGAAATGAATAATGGGATATGAAAATAAGGAAATGTTTCCCCTCTGTGGACCTCCAACAATTATTTAAAAATAGGACGACCTGAAAAGTTCAGAGGGGAAATCACTCACCGAACTGCTCATCTGAAACATGACAAAGGGGCCTCTAATAGATGCTGCTTTTTAAAAAATCTGGTTTGAACTGGTTTGATCTTTAGAAATGCATATTATTTTATAAGCTCATTGTGTCAGATACATGTCAGTAAAAACCACAGAGAGCAAGAATGGAAAGAGCACTAGAATACTGTAACAGTGAAATTCCTGTTACCTAAAATCACTGTGTGTGATGGTGATAATGTTATATGGTACAGTCGTATATTAAAGAACACCATTATGACTACAAAATAAAATGCATGAACATGTCACTGTATGGGCAACACCATTAGAACAACATCACGCCATTACTGAGTGTGAAGCCACCACCAAGCCATTATGTCCAAACAATAACAACCAACAATACATTCCTTTTCTACAGAGGGCCATGTGCAGCCTGTGCATACAACTGATTAGCAATTATAAACAAACAACTTCCTCACTGCAGCCGGACAACAATTAACCAGAAGGACAACTCAGACAATTAGCCTACACAAAAAATAAACTGAAACAGCTCTGAACGCCTCGGTGGGTGCAACAATAAATAAATAACCGGTGTATTTAACAGCTGAACAAAGCATCATTGAATCATTGATCATTGAAGCCAGCACTGAGATGCAGCAGCTACTGTCCACAAACATTGAAGCGAAAAGACAGCCTGCAGGGGTTTGCATGTTTCCAGCGAAGTTCATTGTTGTACTCACCTGTCTGTCTTTCTGTCATGTCCACTGTAAAGTCCTCCACAATCTGCTTAAACCAGTCCACTCGGCCTCTCTGTCCCATTGTGCTACTCAAAGTCAAAAAGTTCGAGCTGAATTAGGCTCAACAGTCACAAACAGCACAAAGGCTGAGCACAGTAGAATTTATTGAAGGCAGAATGTAGAAGTCACAGCTGAAGCCTTTTAGCATTTAGTGTTTTAGCTTGACCCAGCATGCACCTGTTCACCTGTGGATCTTGGGTGCGTTTGATTGGGTCACCCAGCATGCTCACCGGGTGGTGCTTTCAATTAGTCAATTGTGAATGTCACTGGTGGAATGCTCCACTACATTTATTTGACATTAGTTAGGCTACTAGTTACTTTGCAGGTTCATATTATTAAAACAAAATATAAATTAACTAATTAAATAGGATGTTTCATTATTTTTTATCACGGAAAGCTACCCTGCTGAAAATGAAGTAGCTGAAATCAGCCCAGTGGCGCAAGGAAGTTACACTATTATGACGGGCCTCAGTGCACGCTATCGTGCATGCATTGTCTTGACACAAATAGAGACATGACACTGGACAACATCAACATACTAGCCAGCATTCACCATTGCATATTTAACAAAAATATCAAAGAAAGTAAGAAAGTAATCATTTAATTGAATTGTTTTTAATATATATATTTATAGACTGTATATCTTATATAGAAAAAGCATGTCATTTTGTTTTAGATAGCTGCTGACTATTTAAAAAAAGCCAAAAAGAAAATGACATAAATGGGGTTCCCTTTTTGAGGACACATATAGCAAATGGCATCATCTTTAAAATAATAACATTTTTTTTTTTAATCATTTATCTTATACCTCCAAGGTGGCAATGTGAATCACTTGCAAGGGGCAGCTCCCTCTATGGGCCTTTACCATGCCAAAGTGATACACACATGAAGGTATCAATGATTATGATGCAGTGTTATTATGTACATTATTCTGTACTGTAATATTTTACTTCTTTTACCATCACTACTTATGAGTTTTTTTTTTAAATGAGCATTTGTTGTCACTGCAGACGTTAACGGTCTACTGCTACCTCATGTATTACGGTATAGGGAATTTAACGTGCGCCTCGGTGTGAGCTCGGGTCATTACGGCACAGTCCAGCTCCCTCGGGTTGTTTGCAGCTCTGACTGAAAGCACGAGCGCTGCGATGAGCTCAGCACCGTCTGCCTGCTCAATCACTGTTATAACGGCTGAAACAAACTCCGGACACCTCTCTGCTTCCTGCTGTAAGTTTTCTGCTTTGAAATACCTTTAATACTGCCTGTCTCGCGAAGTACAATTTTACTTTAAGGCGCTTCAAGGCGTGTTTTATGTGTCTGTAAACGTCTTCAGAGAGTTAACGTGAGCGTTAGGTTAACTGCTAGCTTGAATATAAGTCATTTCGGGCTACAGTACGTGAGTGGAAGAGGTTACCGACTGTTGCTGCGAGAGGTGTTTTATTGAAGTTGTTTTGTTGTAGTTAATGTGAATTTTCTTAAAAGTGTTTTAACATTAAAAAAAGAAAAAGCTGGGGAAGCGAAGTTGAGCGTGGCGGTGAGCTGTGTCAAATAAAACAAATTATTTCCCTTCGTGTCAATGGCATGTAACGTCAACGTCAAGTGAAACCCTTGTCTTCAATAGAGGATTAACCCCTTGATATATATATATATTTATTTATCTTTCAGTTAGCTCCACAACCGTATTAACGGTTGAGCTGCTACACCCCACCCAATAACTGTGGAGTTATTTCGCAGCCAAGGGTTAACATGAGCCAGTGACTAGTTAAAGCCTGACTCATAAATCAAAGTGACAGAGCTGAGCTTTTCCAGCTTTTTACTCCTATAACACATTTTACTTTTCATGTTTTGACATACAGTTTAACTCTTGAATAAGTTAACTTTTCAAAAAGGGGGTGACTGCTTTACAGGTGAAAGTGGATTAACCGGTGTGGTAGGATAGTGGGAGCCAAATGTCTGTTTATTTTGGTGATAGAAATTGCACAATTAGGGCAGCAAGAAGTATTGTGTCGTAAGAAAAAGCCAGGGAACTAGCTGTGTTTATCACAGGGAAGATGGGAGACATACACAGTAGTGTGCTGTGATGTTTATATAAAAATGAAAGGAGTTTGTGTCAGTGTGCACAGCTGAAATGTATTCTTTCGTCCTGATACTGTAATTGAGATTAAGTGCATTGATCAAATATGGCTGACTGCAAAAGGAATAAGGTGTGTTGGAATAAGCTTCGGAGGGATAGATCATTCTGTGAGAGAGTTTGCTGAACACTTAACAGTTCACATCAGTGTTTGGTGTGTCAAGACTTGTCCCAAGTGCAGTTGAGCAATGTTGCAGCACTGTCATGTTGTCTGTGTTTTGAGCTGAGCTAAACAGTGAGTTTAGCAGTCTGCAGGGCAAAGTCTCAACTGCATTTCCCCTTAACATTCCTCATTAGATGACTTAAATATAAGTAAGCCTTATTCCCCACCTTCAACAGCTAATCTGAGTGATTTAGAAAGATTGAGAAAGGAAGACAGATACTGAACAGACAGCTGCTCGGTGCATGCGTGTGCATTCACATGCCCCCTTTTGTATTGCTTCAAACATTTCAACACACAACAAAAGCTCACCCAAGAAGCTGGCTTCAGTCAAACGGAAAACCACAACATGAGGGAAGCGACATGGTGGCTATTGCATTCCTTAACCTACATCTCAAAATGGAAAAAAAAGTACCGTCGAATAAGGAGACAGATGAGTGACATTAGAGTGCTCACTTGGTTTGCCTTTTTGATGAATCAAGATTTTATTCCCATGGCAGCGGTCGCACAGTTTTTCTCTAATCGCCTTGTGATTAGGAATCAACATGTCATCCAGCCTCCGTGGGCGGGCGGGGGATTCTAATTGGCAGAGGAAATAGGAAAGATGAAACAGGGCTTCCTTCTCTGTTCTTTGTGCCCATGGTGACAAAGTTTTCAGCTTTTTGGAAAATGAATCAAATTAATGTGAAGTAGGCAGCGGCAGTGGATGTCTGTTTAAGATTACTGTGGCCGTGCTGCTGTAGCCATCAGCATTTCTCCTGCCTGTTCAACAGCATCTCTGTTCTTTTTAACCAAAGCAATCAGACCATTAGATGGTCTCACTGTTGACACAGTAGCACCCTACTCTCTGAATTCAGAAGTGGCTCTGGTAAATGGGTCAGATCTGGCCCCATGATGACCTTTAGGATTGTTTTCTTTCTCCATGAACGCTTGTGACTGCAGGATATTGTCACCTCAGCCAACCCTCAAAGACTCTTACATTTTTTTTGCTGCAGTTTTTTCTCACTAATGGCTCTAATGTAGAACAACGGCACAGCTCTCCGTGTCATAGAGGTGGTACACGTCATCTAACAACTGTACTTAATACCTGCCTGACCGATGGAAATACTACATTATATCATGACACACACACAGGTTTACAGTGGGGTTACTGTTGGTGGAAACAGTTCAGTTCTACATTTGCCACAAAAACAAGTGGAAAAATAATCGTTTCTCTCTTCAAGATTTGCATGGGTCCCTGTGCACCCCATCGGACATGGACATAGACAGAGTTAACCTGGTCTCAGTGGATTCGGGCTGTGAGGCTCCTTGAAAAATACCCATAGAAGGTTTAGCAGTATGTAGATGGATTTGGGTTTTTGTGTAGGTTTTGTGAAGAGGCACTGGGGCAGGCAGCGCCACCGAGCACAGCCCTGGGCAGTCCCACAGGTCGTTCACACACTCTTGGCATGCTGCATGCTGGGTAGCCAGCAGATGGTGACCCCTTTTTTGTTTTAACCCTTCAGTGATTAATGAGCATGTATGTTCACAAGACAGTCCTCCAATTACACAACAAACTGTAATCATTATAATTTTAATGGTTATTTTTAGTGTACACGTGCAAATGTGCAGGCCATTGAAAGTGTTAGTGTAGTATTTATGCCGCCTGAGGCACTTGTCCTTGACGGATCAGATACAGCAGCACAAAGTGATTTCTCTTTAAACAGTGGCTGAAAAAGAACCTTTGCCTGAAGACTTTGTTTTTTATTACCACATTTTTGATCCAGAGAATGTAGAAAAACCTCAGCCTTATCAGTCACAGCTCTTAACTTGGAACGCTGCTGCTCACGTTGTTTTGGTAATTGTGGCCTTAGATGCGTTCTTAAAATAGCAACAAATATAATTTACCTCAGTAAAATGGTGGTAAGCTATATTTAGTTTCATCTCGCTGACTTCTGGTCTGTCTCTAGGGACGACTGTATGCAATATATTTCTGCCAATGAGGATGGCTTTCTTCCTGGCATCTTTGCTTTTAATTTCCTACTGCCTGGTGTGACAGTGGGTTTGCCATAAGCTTTAATAATGAGACTACAGCAGCTGTGCATCTGTTTATTTCCAGTGGACAAGATTAGAGAAGCTAAGACCATATGTTGCTTTTCAGACTTTGCCGTTTTATGGCAGTAATAGGCTGCTCAACTCATTGATTACATCTGGGGAAGACAGAAAAGCAATTCCTTTGTTGAGTGGTGTTGAAACACTGTGGACAGTCTCTGTGTAGATTTCTTGATGTCATTTCCCTCAGGCGTTTTCCAGCTGTCTGCATAAACTGAGCAAAATCACATTTTGGATTCATTATCTTTGATAATCCCATTACTTCATATTCCAGTGTTGTACAACATGTGATGCCATCCTTTGTTTAACTCTCTTGCTCCGTCTTTGTTTACTCGAAAATATTTGTGGCTTTTATGCGACTACTCTAGTCTGTAATTTGCTGAAAACATATTGAAGAAAATTATTAATTTTTAAAACGTGCTGTAATTTTCATTTACAGGTAAACTTTAGGGGACCCTGCAGGACTTTAGGAAGAGCGGAGTAGTGGAGCAGCAGCATCATCTTCTTCAACTGGAGTTAGGAGTAAGGTGCAAACTCCACGTCTAACAGTATCTGTATTCGGTAAGTAAAAGTTTGGTATTTCTTCTCTGATTTAAAATAGTTTAGTGATTGATTTGTCCGTGGTTAAAGATCCGCAGTCACCCGAAATGAGGACCATACCAGGCTGTGCTGGTCAGCTGTTCAGAGAACTGCGCTGTGCAGAGTGGTTGTTTGGAGTTTGTATTTATGTATTCATGCTCACAGTGGAGCATTGTGATTGTTTTGGCTGCCTGTGTGTGTGCGTGCTTTGAGTTTTTTTTTGTTTTGTTAACATGGCTTCACATTTCCCCCTTGCCTTTTGGACAAAGTCACCTTTCAGTTCTCCTCAGCAGCACTCATACATCCCGTCTAACATTTTCAACACTTGCATAGTATGTCTGGTTAGCTGACCTCCTGGTGACCTTTCACTGGAAGGACTCAGCTCAACAGTGTGATGAAAGAAATGGTAATATTTCAGCTGCTAAATGTTAAGAGCTGAGGCAGCAGTTTAATCTCTCCATAGGTTTAACTTATCACCTCGGAGCCATACCTATGCGAGTTGCTTCCTATAATCCCTATCCTACAGGCGCTCTGTCTTTAACACTCACCCACTGATTCTGTTTAACAGCAGCAGTTCATCACTGAACATGTGGTTTCCACTTAACTGACAACTGTTGCTAGTGTGCTGCATTATTGATCACTTAACAAGCTGAAGTTAAAGTTACAATGTGTAATTTACGTGGTTGTTTATTAGCAAATGTCAACTTTTGCTTTCATAAATATATATTTACTAAAGTGTAATGCAATTCACATACAAATGGAAGCTTTCTCATAGGCTTAGAATAATTTCTTTATATATACAGAGGCAGGGCGCGGTCTGCTGGAGGCTGCCCTCTTGCGTCGCCATATTTGAATACAGTGGCCGAAAGGGATATATGCGCTTCGCCTTTTGCGTTTACCTAGGACTTGCTGTCACTGGAGACAGAGAAGGTGAAGCTCAATCCGGGGCGCTTCTGCGTGAACCTGCTTTATACTTTTATGATTCTGTCGCACTTTAAATGGAGGACCACACATATGTTTTGCCCTGTAAGAGGGAAACTACGGCACCAAATAAAAGAAAAAGATCAGATAAGCGAGGACGGGACAAAACGCGAGGGAATATCGGTTGCTTATTCCAGGTGGAAAGAACTCCTGTGGAAGAACACTCTGGAAACGCATATATTATAATTGTACCAACCTATATTTGCCGGACTGTGCCCTGACTATCACATAAAACGTGTTATTTTAGCATTACTGTGCTCATGTTTGCTCGTGTTACCAAAACAATTAGAGATAAACACTCCTAACATAACTTTATATCTCACAGATAACCTATATCTCACAGCTATAACATATCGTAGCGTCTGCCAGGACGTGTGGAAAGGATGACGCAGTTATTCAGCAACCACTGTTTATTACTGAACAGTACAGGTTACTGTTGGCCGTAACTACGCCAAAACAAACAACAACTTCGCTGTAACTCCAACTGTGCACTCCTGCTCTTTCCTCCAGCTCGCTCATACACATACCAGCACGCGCACTCACACAGCCCTCATCCCCGTCACACTCGCCCCCCGCCCCCCCACCTATACTCATTCAATCCCAAACATGCCATTAACTCACAGAACATTGACATTGTGACAGAACATTTACTGCAGGGTTGCTACAATATCGTAACATGGTTCAGATTCTTAAATAAATATTCACCTCATCGCTATAGGCCTATTCCTGAAAAACTTGAAAAACTGATGCCATCTCTGTCTGCGCAAGGCTTTTTGACCTACAAGGCCACCGTTACTTACCCGACGGGAGGGGTGAGCGAGTGAGCGCGAGTGAGTGCTGCAATCTAGAATTTGACCGTTGATGTCACTGTTAGTCACCATTTTTACACACTGAGGCTTTAAGTATTTTCTCTGTGGTTGCCATAGAAAACTACTTATTTGTGTAATGTCTTCATTTTGAAAAATGTGATTCTAGTAAGGAATGTAGAGCTGCAGTTTATGATTGTTTTAATTTTTGATTAATAGGTTGATTATTTTATTTGGTTTTAGAAAATGTAATTTTCCCAGAGCCAAAGTTTAGATATTCACATCGCATCTTTTAGCCAAACCCAAATATGGTCATTTAATATCATACATCATAAATTCAGCGACAGCTGTTTTTGTCACCAGAATAGATGTCCTTGGTCCAACTTGGCTGACCTTTGTTCAACAATGTCTTTTAAGAGACTTTTCCTGTTGTGATGGTGCAGATACGGATGGGAATCTAATTCTTATGACGCAGCTGCCACATAGTTTTCTTCTGGATTTTTGCACATGTGGTACAATCATGCACTCAGACCCTTCCAGACCAAAATGGCATAGTTCAAACTTAAGTGGTCAGACTGATTGCCAGTGCTTTCTCAGCCAGTGGTGCTCAGAATATGCAGGTTTCCCTCCAAGAAACTGTATCAGCTGACTTCACTAATAATTGATTGTTCTTTCTCTCCCATTTGGACTGTAACAACCAGCCAGCAAACAATTTCATGCTGAAATTAGACCTTATCCAAACTCTTTTAGAATGAGTTGTTCTAACTATACTGCATTTAAAAAGCTAAAGAAAACACAAGCACACTGGAACGACTAATAGTGTTAGTGCTGTGTAAACTGTTCTGTACGTAATTAATAGAATTCAGATACGGCAACACAACAACAGGTGCTCCTGTTTTATACCCTTTCACACCTGAAGTCCTGTGAAGCATGACGTATGCTGGTGGTTTAATACATCCATACCTCCAACACATACAATCTGTACAAACACTACTACTTGCTGGCATTGGACTCTACCGTATTTGCATTATGTATCTGTTGATAGAAGCATGCAAGATTGGCTTGATTTTAATTCATTGTAAAAGTTTTTACTCCAAACATGCTCTATAATTGCATAAATGAAGTAATATATAATAGTAATAAGTAATATAAGTAAAAAGTAATATATCACACTTGCTGAAGGATGAATGAATGCAAATGTATGCAAATGCATGCTAACAACTGAGCTCCCTGTTGTGCAAAATGATTGAAACCCAAGGTAAAATATAATTCAGCCATGAGGCCAACCATCGCCTGCACAAAACACTCACACTCAGCCACACACACACACACACACACACACACACACACACACACACACACACACACACACACACACATGGGTGTGTTGCTTTGGTAGATCCACAATTACTTTTACTTGAAATTGCTAGAAAAAAAATCCTCTTCCTGCCCTAATGTGGCACCTTTGACGCCCAACTTCCTTTGCTCAGTGCTTGAGCACAAACAGACACTGTAACACTGAAACTCTACTGTCTTTGTTAAGGCCGAGTGTAATCATCAAAACATCATGCAGTGGATATGACTCGCATGCAGTACCCGACGTAACATTTTCCCCCCACCAGATCAGAGTTTTACTGGCGCCTCCTATATTTTCACTGTTTTGACAGCCAAAAAATTGAAATAATTTTTTCCATAATTTGAGTGATTTATTATAAATGATATACAACAGTGAAGTTCCCCGTAACTTTGGGTGTGTACTTTTAGTTGTTGATTTGTAATGTCGAGCTACAAAACTGTTCAAAACATACCGCATACTGCAACATACCGTTGCTTTATTGCATGTTTTCATGTCATTACAGATGACGTTTAAATTTACTATAGACACAAAACGGTGTGTGCTCAATTGTAAATAAATATTACAAAAGCCTTGTTAACAAATGAAGGGATTCTATCCACAAAAACACTAGAAGGCTTTCTTTTTGTTGGTTTTTAAGATTACTATTTAAGGCTTTTGCCTTTGTCATAGCAAAGATGAAGAGTGACAGGAAAGGAGGGAGAAGGGGGGATAACACACAGCAAAGGGCCACAGGTTGGAATCAAACCTAGGATGCTGCAAAAGACTCAGTATACATGTTAGACACGCTCTACCAGGTGAGCTAGAGGTTGTCCCACACTCGAGGTGTGGAGATAGAAATAAATATTTCCATTCTTTTTCATGATTGTGACATATTCTACAAAAACAGAAACTGAAACTGTTGTGAAAGGTGTAATGTTGCTGTCATCATTTGAGTAGAAGTGCTGCTGGCTCTTTGTGGTCATCACATACAGGTGCTTTTTGGATATTTTAGGTATGCAGTGCTGATGTAATGTTTCTGGTATGATGACAATATGGCTGTCAACAGATCATTTTCACTGTCTATTTTTGCTGAGAACCAAGTGCGTCATGATAAAAAATAGGCGGCAAGCCGAGTCCTAAATGAGGCACAGCCAAGCTGCGCAGCTCAATGCGGGCTGTGTTGAAATAAAGAATGAGGTTCCGGGACGTGCACATGACGCTCATTTCATTGATCATGTGTTTTGAAAATAACGACATCACTCACATTGCAGACTCTATTGCGTAGGGCCAGTAGGTGGCCAATCAACTTGTTTGGCATAAGTGTTTACTGGCCCCGGGCCATTGGTTATGTCGAACCCTGCTCACATGTCCCGCAGAGTGAAAGTACTTTTTGACTCACATTCTATCTAATGATGCTCTCAACATGTACTCACTTCCTTCAGTCTAACAAGTAAACTTTGATGTGTTGTGATGCCTATTTCTGAACCTTTAAAACGGCCCCATTGAATTTTTTCAGTCAAATACCACTGCCTCAAAGAAAAAGTCTTCAGTACTCAGTGCAGCAATGCTTTACAGGGTTTTCCTAAGTGTTTTATTGTGAAGAAGCCACAAAAGCCACATATCTAATGAATCTGAACCCCAATTAGTAACAGCATTTATAACAAGATGAGATAAGTATATAATTCACAGTAATTAATTGGAACAGCATGTTGTAATGGTGGGGATAAAAGTAAGTTAGGCTTTTACAAATTTGTAACTAACTAAAAGTAGAGACAGATAGCCCAGTTGGTCACAACCAGTTGCTGATGTTTGAGAAAAAAAACCAAGAAGAAGTTTTGGGGACTGTATGGTCCATCACATATCATTTATGTGTTTGAACAAAAATGGCAATGTTATTTGTACCTGTAGAGTGTGCATGTTGCTCTGAATGTATGTTGATGATGGTATTCTGTATGCTTACTAGCAATTATCATGGCATGCTAAAGCAGACAGACTGTAAGTATATTATGTCTTCAGGACTGGACAATAAGTCAGTCTTATAGTTTATTGACTCTCTGTGGAATCATGTCTTGATGTTATCATATTGTGTTGTTGTTATACAAAATTCTGTTGTCCAAATTAATGATTCATAGCAAATTATTAAAGCTAATGAACTGATTTATTTAAAAGTTTTGAATTAAATTAACACTTGATCCCAAAAGCAGTAGAAAATAATTAATTGCATTGAACCCTGAAAATATTTTTACTTGTCCAATATTTTTCACAGCTATATTGCCCAGCCTTAATAGTATTTTACATCTGTTGACGTTTTATTTGGATGACTGCTGGCTCTGACAGGATTTCCGACATTAATGAGGCAGAGAAAATGAACAACTTCTCTGCTGCTGAAAAGTTTAATTTTCTTCTAAATAGATTAAAATCATGCAGTCACAAACAGGCTCTTGCCGAGGGAATAAACTGAAGCTAATAGGGCCAGGAGATGAATGCAACCTTTTTCCCCGATTAGATATTTACCTCATCATGCTTGTTCATCAGCCACCCTGTGCAGGCATTGATTTGCCACTGGCTAAGGTTGATTCCCTCATTTGTTTCTGTGTAAACTCAGCTGAGCCCTCATGGCATTTGTGGTGCTCAGTGAAAACCTGATTAGCAAGCTGCGTGGGTGTATTCACATTTACCAAGAGGCGGCTTTGGCATATGGGAAGATGAGTTAACAATATAGACTGTGACAAAAATTGGCAGTAATAGCTCTGTGGTAGAAAACCTTTTTTAAGGACAAAATATGGACATTTTGAAGTTCTAGCCATGGAAATACTCAGAGAAAACATCAAATACATGAACACAAACATATTATTCAACAACAGTTTTATTCACTGCCCATAGCCTTTCTTTTTATTCTGTTTTTCTCCTCTGTGGAAGTGAAAAGTGATCCAATTAGCTTCAGGTCTTCACAGATTGCTGCTGCTGTGGGCTGTTGAGCAAATTCTGCCCAAGGTTTTAGTGACAAGCTGTCTGACCTTTTTCTGGTAGTCTAAATATGGCTTGAATGCGTTTGGGGTAAAAGGGTGATTTTCCCTACATCAAACGCCTTACACTCACACACACAGACACACGCCAGACAGTTTGGGAGATGTTTTGAAGAGCTGTTTGAAAAAAAAAATCTGCTGCAAGCTTTGGTCCAGACAAAACTAGTACCCACTGACCAACAAAGACATTACTAAGGCCTGTCTTCCTATTGGTAAAGTGGGCTCTGTCTAAAACTCCTGGTATGCTGTGAGCTGTATCCCACCTCCTGAGCAAGTACATAACATTTCCAAGAGGTGATGTAATGACTTCTCAAACGAAATGACTGAAATTCTGTTGTGTGTCGACTAGGGCTGTACCCAAATATTTGGATATTCTAATATTCGTTTCTTTGGGTAGATGTTCATTATAAAAATTTGGTATTCGATATTTGTTTTTTTATTTACTCAATCAACTCAATCAAAACGTTTAAATTGCATTGTTAAAAATGTGAAAATATAGTATCCCCTACCAACTGGGCTTGTGCGCACGGCATGCTTGAGCACATCCGTCTGAGGCTGTGGATCAATGCCAAGTTTTATCACTTTGTCACTATTCCCTTTAACTTGTAGCTGTTTTTTTGTTATCCTTTGAATTTAATATGAATTATGGAACCGTTTTTGTCAACGTTTGTTTCCCCTGTTTTGTACAATAAATTATTGTTTAAAGTTTCAACAAGTTTCTTTTGGAGTGCGTGACACAAGTGTGTTTTGAAAACAACTGCGGACTGTCACCTGCTATTACCTACAGTAATAGATTATAGATTAATAGATATCAATAATAACAATGTCTAAATATCATTTACAGACTGATTTAACAGACGATCACTGCTGCCCGACCCGCAGGTCCATTTGCGGGTCCCGCGGGTTACGGGTTGACCCGCACATCACTACTCAGCTCAGTCTATAAAGGCTGTAGGCTACACAACAGTAAGGCTATAGACAATATATTGTATTCAGGCCGTCAGAACCAGCAGCGCATAGGCTCTACAGTGCACGACACTGCTGATTAACCATTTTATTGCAGCACAGAGTGTCTGCCAGCAACCAATTACTTGCAGAGGCTTCCTACAATTTGTTTCAATGGTTCCGATTTATTCAGAAGACAAATTAAACAGAATGACTAGCCAATGTGAAAATCAAAAGAAAGCATAGAATAATGTACTGAAGGAGACTGTTGTGCCATCACATTTTTTTTGTGGTTTGAGAGCAAAGATCCGGTTGCCGCTGTGCAAAACTCCGTAATACAATTAGGTCCGAAAAACCCCCGGAATGCGATTAAATAACTGCTGTGTTATCTCTGCTACCTGATGTTGAATCGCATGCCTTTTAACTGAACTTTATTATTGTTTGAGAATGCCTCATATTTTGTGCAGACAAGAGGAGGGTTGAACTCCTGGTGAGGCTGTAACATGCAATGTTCCAAGTATTGATTTTCTGTCACACAGAGCCTTTATTATTTGCACTCTGTCTGCAGCGTGGGAGAATGATGGACAAACCAATCATGGAGTCTGAATAGTAACAAGAATGGTATGTGCCCATGTTGATTTGGATGCTGCTGCTGTGTGTGCTGCATGGTTTGTGGAAGGTGCTCTGCTTACTGATGGGGGGGGGATTGATTCGAGCGTTTCTGTCATTGCGTCAGAGTAACACAGAAACAATGACAGTCTGATGAAATGGTGAAATTAGGTTCTTTGTTTTAGACAGAGGGATAGCAGGTTTGGAGACAAGGGTTGTCTCTGATAGAATGGGACTCATGAGAGAAGACAACCATGACCTGTGGCAACCAATTAACTTGAATGTATGTTTCTGCACAATGTGTAAAATGATTTAGCTGTCTCTTGAGTACTTGTGGCTGGCGGGGTATCAAACTTAAATACGTGAGCACCAGCCAAATTGTGTCTGTAATGTTATGTCTCTCTGTCTGTCTTAACGTGGTCAGAGACTTGTTTACTTTTCAAATATTTCCTAATTGACATGTTGTAAATAAAGACTATATTTTGTTTAGGCAGAGTTTTACATTTAACAATGGTACACTGATCAGTTTGGTGTATTTTATTTCAATTTTTTATATTTATTTAAAACATGTTTATATTCCCCAAACAAAGGCTATGAAAACTCTAGGGCTACCCCCGGCTAAGAATTTTCCTAGTCGACCATAGTCATCATTTAGGGCCATTAGTCAACTAGTCGGCTGCATGTTTATGATATTAATTTAATTATCAAATTAAACAACACAATGGTTTGAGTTGAAGGCATGAGAAAGAATAGTATCAGTAACATTGTTAACACTGTGCTACATTACAGAGAAATACAAAACCGTACTAATGAACCTTCATTAATATAGGCCTATATTTTATCTACAAGTGCACGTCACACACTGAGCGAGCCGCCTGTTAATGACGCTGTTGGCAAAGCAGTAATGATTGTGCTAAGTGGCTAATGGGCATGTAGCTACTTTCATGTTTCAGATGATCCGTCATGTTTGTAGTTGAACAATGAAGATGAGTTTACATATCACCTTGGGTTCGTCCTTCACCTTCTCAAAATGATCCCACACTTTGGATTTCCTGCCCGACATGTTATTAACTAGCCTGTGTGATAACCGCAGGTACCAGCCCTGTAAATCAGAGGCTGTACACATGCTGAATCTTTAATCACTTGGAGAACACGAGGTCGGGAACTAGCTGCTACTCTTGTGCCTTTTCTGTGCCAGCTTTCAAGAGCGTGGTGGCAGATTGCGTCCAAAGTTGCTGGGAAACCTTAACAAGCACCATATAACCTATTTACCTGAAATCCTGAGTGCAGAGCTGATCTTCTTCCAGGTGCTGTTTATAAGTGTGTACACCTATCATCCGTGGGACAGATGTAAAGCTCTGAGTAGCCCTGCACTAATATGATCAACCTTTCCGTGTTTATCACAGACTGAATATTTACGGGAAAAGGGAATGATATGTTGGCTGTGATTGGTTTGTATTGTGACTCCTGTCTGACTGCTGAGCGTGGCCACTTCCTGTGTCTGTCATTTCAAATTAAATTCCCACGTGGTTCGGTCATGTAGGTTTTGATTTATTTTGACAGGGAGCAGCTCCTAATGGAGCTCATATTTGTGGGGGGTGTTTTTCCCTGCAACTAAGCAACCAATGATATCCTGCTGACTAATGACCTTTTTGGTCGCCCATAGGGGGCAGCCCCGTTGGCAATGATATTAACACTTATTACCTGGTACCTAGCTACAGGTATGACCATGGTTAGGCAAGATGGCTTAGCATGTAGAATTAGTAGAGAAAAAAAGACAGCAATGTCTCGTCAGTGCCATAGAAGTGCTTCAGTTTAGCAGATTTCAGACACTGAGCAAACTGCTGTGGTGTGCAAAGCAGACAATGGCAAGAAATTAGCAGCACAACACACCTGCTGCAGCAACTGAGACACAAACATGCAGTAGAAGCAGTGTGTGGCATTGGTACACTACTTGGTATTGGTAACAAAGTGATGGCCTTTTCCACCCTTGTGTCTCGGATGATTTAGATGACCTGTCCAAAGTCGATACTAGTCTTCAGTCTGCTAAAGTCTGAGGGAGGTAGCACATCCAGGATAACTGCTTCATTGCTCTTGTAGTACATATATGAGCTGCGGAACAAGGTGATTTGTCACACTGGTCAACCAGCAAATTAAATGTCAACATCATCAATCCTTGTTGTTCTTGGAACTAGTGTTGTCAAAAATAATGGTTTATTGATACATTATGATTCAGAATATTTGAAACCGTTTCAATACTCATTTTCTGCAGTATCAACTAGCCCTGTCACAGTGTTATCCACTTAATGAACAATATATATAGAAATGACCTCAATCATTTTTCTGACCTCGATCTTGCCTGTTGTGTTTAGATGTGTGTTTCATGCCAGAATAAAAAGTATATAAATAGCATGGTTTTCTTGACCATTATAGGAATTATAAGACCATTATAAGTCCCAGGAAAAATGAAACAACACTTTAAGATGACACAGCAGAGCTTACCAGTAGTCTGTAGCTGCACTTACAGAGTGGAAAAAGCACATGCCAGATAGTTGTTAGGTTATCAGCAAACACAAAAAGTCTATAGTTTGTGGTTTTACAACTTCAAACTCAACTCCATAAATCATCAGTAAACTGATCGGCTCACAGGCCAGTCTGTTCCCAGGGGCCAACTGAAGCATACCAGCCAATTATGAGGTAACTGCAGTGTTATCTGACATTTCCTGCCTGTCTGTTAGTCACAAGAGGCAGCACCTGATTTTGTTTTTGTTGGACAAATTTTGTATAAGTCTCAAACTAAGTCACTCTGGGCGGGGAGTAAAGAAATACTGCTACTAACCAAGAAAAGAGAAGTCGTTGTTTTCATATTATAGCCTTGTTGTATTTATCTTTTAAAAATTCACTTTGGATGTCCTCAATGTCAGATTTTCCCTGTGGTATTGAAAATAGCACAGATTATCGATATTTTCAAGGTGTTGTATCAAAGTTAGAAATTCCTGTATCGTGACAGCATTACTTGGAACACACAGCTTTAAAATTCTGTTGAAAAGAGTGAAAAAAGAGAATTAAAAATCAGAGTTTGAAATTGCTGTTAGCCTTAATCGACCAGGTGAACAAAATACCAGTGTTTGGTGGATCAATAATACAAGTCTAACTTGTGAAAACATCTCCCTTTCTTTCTGTGTTTGTATATGTGTCATCACAGTAATGTTAAAATGTAAACTACAGTTTTTTTCTGAATGCAAATACTTTGTTATGTATACACAGTCACTTATCATGTAGAGACTGAGCCCACGTTATTGCCCAATCTTCAAGTGTGTGACAACAAGATGGACGGTGTTGTTCTTGGCCTGGTGTGCTTCTGGCCTAATATGGGGAAAGCCTGCCAGCACTGACATATACTAATGTTGATGCTGTAACTGTGGGACCTTATTGTTGGCTCATTTGAAACTTTATAGGCAATGGAAGTGTGCTTATTGCTGTGCACACCCCTGTGTGTGTGTGTGTGTGTGTGTGTGTGTGTGTGTGTGTGTGTGTGTGTGTGTGTGTGTGTGTGTGTGTGTGTGTGTGTGTGTGTGTGTGTGTGTGTGTGTGTGTGTGTGTGTGTGTGTGTGTGTGTGTGTGCGCGCATCCATTACCGCTATCGTGCCTGGAATTATGAGCAAGTGATTACCGGTATATGACAAACTCTCTCAGACACCTTCAGGCGAGAAAGTCAGATGGCAGATGATAAAACTGCAAATATTTATTCACATGAACCACATGTTACTGGGTGGCAATATAAATGACAAAATGTTGGACATTTTAAGGATCTGGTTTTGACCTTTACTTAGCAATTACTTCCCAGTGAAGAGATCCTTTATTGACGCAGGTTGAGCCCTCAAATGAGTACTCTTCGTCATCCAGCAGGGCTGCTTAGCAACCAGGTAGCGCTTCAATAAGCAGGACAAGCTGTGCAAGGAGGGAAAAAGTGGAGGGCTTGAAATCGTCATATTGTCACACTTAGGAATCAACCAGCTGTGCAATTAACTTTGCTTTGTGTATTGTTAAAGGGACATCTATTGATTTGGGTTAACAAAAAAGCAATTGTCCTCGGTGGCAAATATTCAAGTATTTTGCATTTGAAGTACTGCGTTACTTCAAAATTCATTAAGAGAGGGTATTTCCATTCTATTGCTGTTCACAGTCGGGGGGGATCCAGGGGGTGAGCAACCAGAAAGCTGTTTAATTTGCTTTAACACTCACTTATTGACAGGGGGGCAAAGTAATTGTCCCCAGCCCTGTGGGTTTCCCCAAGAACACAGAAACATGTCTGCCCCACTTTCACAAATTGCAAATTATCATCCTGCTTTTTTAGTTCTTTGGCACAATGGTCAACGAGATCAGAAAAGCAGAAGAATATAAGCAGTAAAGTTATGAAAATGGCATAAAAGAAAGTGAGCTTGATAGAGAGCCAACAATGTTTTGCTTACATTTGCCGCTCTAAATAATATGTGTAGTTCTTTGAGTCATGTAGTAGTGGAGTATCAATATCACCCTGGAGGCCCAAATGCACTGAAAGTGTCTGACACTTGAATTTTGAAGTACAGCTATTGTTTTAAATGGCAGAATACGCACAGAAAACATTTTGAGGTGCATTAAACTGCTTTGATGACCCTACTCTGACCTGGTTTTAATTCTGGAGCATCAAATGAGGATCCAGCGACCAAAGTCAGTGAGGCAGAGTGGAGACAGAGAGGTGGTCATGCAGCGAGAGTGCACAACAGCTTCAGATAGCTGACGTTAGCGTTGTTAGCTTAGCTTTAAACTTAATGAACAAGTACATTAAACAAAAACAACTACCACCGCCAACAGCTATAGCCTACTACTAAAGCCCTAAACCGTTGTGTCGTCACATACTAAGAATAAGATCAATAAATCCTTGGTAGTTGTGTTAGCGCAACGGACCCACCCTGTGCCATCTATTATCAACATTTACTGACATCTACTGCTCATAAATCTGAACTTGTTAAATAAACCTAACAACAGCATTTGATACAACATACTATAGAGGTATGGCTATGCTTTAAGTGACTTTCACCCAGTAAAATGTAAAGATGAAATGAGATGGCTGGTCCCCAGTGGCTTTACTGGTGTTCTCCTTCCAACCAAAGCAGCAGCATGCACCCCACAGCTGCGTTCATGCTTTATTATAGGCTACTGAAAGATAGAAATATGTATAGAAAATTAATAAGGGTATCTACAGCATACAACTTGTCCCTTGAAATTTAAAATCTGATGCCTGCGGTGCACCATAAGAGCATCAACTGATGTGCGTCCAATGAGGCGTGTTGGTTATTGCTTTCAGTGGGTTTGGACCTTTAGGCCCAGATTTTAGCGTCAGAAACCCAGAGTGTGCAGTTAATCTCAGTCTCTCAAACTAATCCTACTATACACCTCTGCAGCAGATTCATGTGCAGTGCTTTATTCCTCTTAATCATTCCTAAAAAACAGAATATATCCACACAGTGGGTTGTAATTTCAAAAATACGCGTGACAAACTGATTGATACAATCTTCAAATGATTGTTAGTTTTGAAGCCAACATTCGGATCCTTTTTCCAACTGCACTAGCCCCTGGGATTTACAAAACAATGCATTATTTTGTTGATTATGAAACTGCATAGTGCCTATTTTTGACTTTTTTCTCCTCGCTGCAGGAGAAATGATCATTACCCATTGAAATCCACTTATTAAACAGCTCCTCAGATTTCTCACAGCTCTCACCAAAATGTAGAACAGCCCCATAATCATAATAATAATGTTATTATTCTTCCAAGCAAAATGTATTTCACAGGACTCTAAAGGCTCCACCATGTGTTTCACTGTGTTCATTTTAAGCAAGTTATAATTCTTATTGTTACCCACAAGCAAAACAGTGCAACGTTCTCTCTGTTTACCTTGATCTTGAAGTGAAACGTAGTTCACTGTAATCTACCAAGTGCAGAAACATGACCCTCTTTTACTGTGATGGTGTTTTGTGTGGTGGTGTGGAGGGTCTGTGGTTACCCTTGAGATGCTTAAAAGTCTCCTGTAATATGCCAGGAGTCTTGAGGGGGAAATAATTGGGTGCGCATAGTTTAATCCACTAATAACCATTTTTTGTGTGTGTCATTAAAGCCTGCCTCATTAGATCATTTAATTAGTCTTAGATAACAGTTTCCCTGGACAACAAGTGTGAGACATCTGGTATTTCCAGCTACCTGTGACTCCACTCCACTTTATTTCTGCCAATTTAACTCTGCAGAGGCATGCACATTTTGCACACTCAGTTGTCAGCTCATTAGGTACAAGTAGCCAAAACATATGCAGTCTAATGCAAAAGTCCTGCAATAACGTTCATGAACGTAACAATGTTCTGTTTTTGGTGAAACGTTTTTAGAGTGTTGTTGATTCGTCTGTGTAATCATTTTTGCATTTAGTGATGCTGCTGAATTGTGGTGAATTCAACACCACCACAAGCTACAGCCTCTAAAATGATAATGCAATATGAATGAATTTTTATGATCATGAAATTTCATAGCTCTCTTCAGGTTTGGCACAATTTTAAATCCTCTTTGAAAGTTTTGTTTCATTACACAATGAAAAGGAAATCCGCCTTTGCTTTCTAACCGGTGCAGTTGTAATTACTGCATATCTTGCAGGTGCTTTATGTAACTCTGGAGAAAAATATTTAATTGTTGAGTCTCATTGCCAGGTCGTTAAATACCGATGCTTTGGGTTGTTAGTCAGACCGAACCACACACCCAAAGCATCTTTGTCATGTAAATGACTCTTCTTTTTCACCCTTAGACATTTGTCTTCAGGTTCTATGTGAGCTTCATGACAGAAACGTCATCAACACACCCACTCATTCGCAGTTGATTCTCCGGACAATTACCTGCTCTATCACACATGGGCCCAGTCGGATATAACATGGATTTGTGTTAGGGAGCTGGCAGGACAAACGCTGGTTAATGTCTGACTCAACTGACAGGGACATTTGTATTCTCGTATACAGCTTATCGTAATGCCTAGATGATTTCAGGTTTGCAGTACATGTGTAAAAGGGGCTTTAGATACACCATGTTTTAAATTATAGTGAGATGAGCAGAAGTGAGGAGAGCAGCAACAACCATAACTATTACGCACTGCATAACAGTAATAATGATAATTATATATCAGTTGTAATAATTATTGGTTGGGTGTTTCTCAGTGTGTCTCAGCACAGAAGTAACAGTGTATTGTGTCAGCTCTGTTGGTGTATACGTTTAGAGGCCAGGCCTAATTTGCGTCCTCTTTTCTCCATGTGTGATGGATCCCTGCTGAGCTCTGATGGTTTTTCTCTGTGGAGGAGATCATTCACCTCCCAGCTGCCCGTGTGCACTAACTGTCAGCTCTGCTTTACCTCACCATGTCTTTACTGCTTCTGCGTTGGCTTCACAGCGAGCCTGCTGTGTCAAGATGGCTCCATAGATAGCAACACCAAACAATCACTGGCACCCCCCCGCCCCTCCTCAGCCCGCCATACCATGCCCCACATGGGCCCTATGTAACAGATGGTAAAAATAACCACCTCTCTCTTTTACACACCATTAAATTATGCATTGTGTTCATGTGTTTCAGTAGGAATCAGTGTCAAGTCAAGCTACAGTCCCTCGCTGTGATTTGTTTTTGTGGCACAAATGTAAGACAATGTTTGTTTCCCTGAAAATTAAGTTTGAATAAATGGGGGTATTATATTTGAGGGCTAGACATTAACATATTCACAACACATCACTTTTAATGGAACAAGTGGCTCCTACTGCTTCTGCACAGCGAGCCTCTTACTGGAGAGTGTCGCATTATAGGTTGTTGGTTGCCTTATTGTTATTACGCTGGTGAGTTTCTTTAATTCCATGTACAGTGTTTAGGTTAGGGTTAACACAACAGTGCTTAAACCAGCATTGAAAAAGTATTACAGTTCTTGTATTTTTTCTTCTTCTAATTAAATCATGAAGGAGTAGCTGTAGTGAAAGGAGGAGGAGGGATGGAGGGCGGCCTCCACTGAGACACAGCCGGACCACTGTTATGTGAACTCAGTCATTATCCACAATCCCTACAGCTGAATTCAAAGGACAGTGCTTAAAACTGTTACTCAGAAATGCACATTCTTGAGTGATATCTCACTTTATAAGGAGGGCAGTCATGTAGCATTCAAATCTTACAATCTTGAAACTTTTCAACAGATTTGCATTGTTAAAAACCTTACCCGAACAGATGTAGTTGTTCCATTTCATTACAGTAACAATGACCACTGGGATACTCGGCTTTGTATGTAGTTGTGACTCCTGAAAGATCCCCAGTAAACACTCGAGGAACACTTCTTACATAATGACGTTAGAATAAGTCAGCCAACAGGAGGGTGATTTCCCTTGCTGCAATGTGATGTAATAACTGGATATTAGACAGGGAAACTCCAAATCCCAGGAATCATTACGACTGTTTAATTCCATGGTAACTGTCCCCAGATGATTCAACAGTATTAATCTGTTGGACTCAGCACAATAATCCATTGATAGTAATTGAGGAGTAGTTCTCTCCGCAGACTGACTGTGTGCACAGATCTTCACTGTGTTGTATAGAGTACAGTTTCCAGGGTATGCATTGGTGGTCTGTTCTAACTCAAGATAGGAATTCACTGCCTTCGCTATTGTCCTTTGTTTATCACAAGCTGTCATAAGCACTGCTTTCTGTCCTCATCTGTTTTCTCTGCCCTTTTGCCACAACTGAACCTTATTTGTAATTTCCCCCACGTCAGAGCCAGCATCTGTTAGGCAGTGAGACCATTACTTCAGGTGATTTGAAGAAATCTGAGATTTGACACCCATGGATGGCGCAATACATCTTCACACCCGTCTCTCCACCGACACAATATAATGTGCAGATTGCTGTTGCCTGTGCCTACCCTCGACTGAGCTGTACTGATGTCACGGTCAACTGGATGTGTCAAATGTGTGATTACTCAGGTCATGCGAAGAGAGGAGGCACAATTTAAGACTTGTCATGTGTCAGTAGTTTTCTTACCTCTGCACAACATGGTGTGAGGGGTTTGTCTCCTGTGTTTTTGCTTCTGATGCTACAAGTAATCTAGTACACAGGAGGTTACCACAATATTTTGAACACCTGCACAGTTTACTGTTTATTACAGTATAATCGCAACTAATCCTAGCAGTGTTCAGTTTTTATTCTGAGTGACTACATTTACATGCACACGAATATTACACTTGTATTCCGAGTATGACATCATTCTGAATTTGAGGGTTTGGGTCATGTAAACAGCATATTCTGTGGGATATTGTGAATAAGGCCTTTTTCCAAATGTAGCATTTTCTGATTAAGACTTGTAGGATATGCCGATACTATTCAGGCTTTAGGAGCATTCTTTGAACATGTATATAGCACATTAACCCATAAGAACCCACCGTGACACAGGTGCCACACATCCTTTAAATGTTCTGGAAAATTCCATGAACAGCTTTCTCCTTGATTTTAACTCATGAAGTCCCAGAGTGACACATACTTAACATCCTGGTGGATCATGTGACAGGTCATGTGATTTGGTCTTCCCACAACAACATTTCCAAGATGTCTGTGTGCCAGGTTACCACTAGGGGCAGAGCTAGCTAAATTTAATAAGCTTGTTTTTGGTTGCCAAAGGTAAGATTCAAACCATTTAAGAATTGTAATGCTTACATAACAAGTCCTTTATTACATTTAACCTGTTGTGAACAC
Organism: Epinephelus awoara; assembly: GCA_035609425.1. Classification (NCBI taxonomy): domain Eukaryota; kingdom Metazoa; phylum Chordata; class Actinopteri; order Perciformes; family Serranidae; genus Epinephelus; species Epinephelus awoara. Next base: position 15,160,463 of record CM069298.1, read on the forward strand.
ATTTCATGAACAAATTGATGTAAAACAGGTCAGGTAAATATCGTTGTGACATATATGTCACATCGGACCTTTAACCTTAAAACTGTCATGGAAAACCTATTGTGACATATATGTCACAATAAGAATTTTTTTTATGATCTGCTCAGTTAACTTAACTTTTTCAATGATATTTAGTTAATACATTTTATATTGTTCAATTCAAAGCATATTAAAACAAATGTAAACAAAAAATCACATTATATGAATCCAATTATTAACAAAATATATAAGGAAACCATTTTTACCCAGTGAATAAAAAAAACAGACCCTATATCACTTTGTTCTACCCTATATCATTTGAAAATTTGATGAGAATAAATAAATAATAAAAATTGAAAGGAATAATTGAAAATTGTAATTTAATTTCATCTGCATTATGGATAATAGGCGACACAGTGTTCAGGATGCACTGACAGTCATCCAGGGAGACGACAGTGACTTTGAGGGATGTGAAAGTAGCTCAGATGATGACCTTGAAGACCCTGATTACAGTCCCAGCAACAAAGAAATGGAGAATGACAAGTCAAGTGAGTCTAGTGATTCAGACTGCAGTGAATCAGGTGATTTAGATGAAGTACCTCAACCAAAGATGAACCCTGGACAGCAAAATACAACTACCCAGTAGTAGTTTTTATTTTTATTCAATTTGCAAATTTTTGCAAATGTATTCATTTGTGTGTTGTAAAACAATATGAAAAGAAAATGTTGTTGTTAAACCTAAGAAGTAAAGTTAGAATCTTTGTTACCAAACAGAAAAACATGACCAGAAAAAGAATGTAGCTCAGTTTTTTTTACAGCTACAATGGCTTGGAGAGAAGACCTCCAATATGATGAGGCAGTCTTTTTTTTAATTCAATTTGCAAATTTTTGTATTGTGAAATAAATCAAAATTTTGTTGTTAAACCTAAGAGGTAAATTTATGATATTGTGGAAACGCAAATGAAAAGACAAAGCTTTGTTATCAAACCGAAAAAGACTAAGGCTGATTCATTTTCAAAAGAGGAATGAATTTACCATTACCACCCATTGACAGATCTTTGACACTAATGAGTGTTATTTTGAGAAAAATGTCAGAAATGTGTTCTATATGGTCTATTTAGTCTATTTTATGTCTCCCATAATTTTCCTTGATGGATAAATTATCCAGGTTCTTAACGCCCAATGTGACATATATGTAACATTACAGATCTCTGACAGTGAGGGGTGGTATTTTGAAAAAAATGTCAGAAATATGTTCTATGTGGTCTATTTAGTCTGTTTTATGCCCCCCATAATTTTCCTTTAAGGAGAAATTGGTCCGGGTTCTTATGGGTTAAGAATATGTGTCTCAGTTGGGGTTTTACTGCAGTTTGCCATGCATCTGTCGGACACAAACCAACTCGCCAACAGTTTACAAGACTGGGGTGAAGATGCCCACATCTCCTGTCAGAAGAAGAGACACACCTACTTTTAAAAATTGTGAAAGATTCGGATGTCAGCAGGTTTTTGGATATGCACGAATATCTTAATGCTGACTTTTTCCAGAAGGAGGTTGACGGATAAAAGAGGGAGGCTGTGTCTGCATGGTTGAACAAGTGACAAACCTTGAATGCCAAACACATCGTCTCGGTGAACAATGCTTTTTCCTCATGCTGTTCCCGTTCCATCTAAGCACTTTTGACACCTTCTGTTCTGGTCACAATTGCTCGTGGTGCTGCACGCTGCAGATATCTATCCAGAAAGGATGTGTGTAAATATTTCTTGGAGGTAGTGGGAATGAATCAGTTTGTCACTGTTCAGTAGATATCTGAGGTTGTTGTGGAAATGCAAAGCACTCACAGACTTCAAAGTGGAGTCCCACAGTTACCAAGCTTCTCTCGCCCCAGGGCACCAGACAGTCATGTTGGCATGAGTCAGGGAAGACTTGTGCCTCAGTTTCTCTGTTATTGGATGTTGTCACACATAATCAGAGATATAATGATTAGATAACATGACTACAAATAATCATCAGAAGAATTTCCTATTACTTTTGCCATCAACAACCCAACACAGGTCAAGTGCTGATGCATTTTAGTCATCACATAGTACTGATGAAGGGATAATGTTGAGAATGAAAAGATATCTTAAAGGAATAAATCTGCCCCTTAATGACCATTTGTATATCAGTTCTTCACTCTACGTTACGTTGACTTTGTGTAGAAAGCTTTCTTAATGAATTGAAGTCATAGGTGATCACATCTAACAACAGCAGAATATATAAAAACATCCATTTACAAACTCACACACAACTCATGCAATATAATCCAAGTCTTGTTTAATCCATTTGTATTTTCAGTACTTACCAAACAGACAGCCCTTTCTGATGGGAAACTGAACTATAACTATACACTAAAATCGCTCAAGCTCCTTTTCAGCAAGGTAAAATTATATTTCAGTCAGGAACACTTAAGTCAAAGAAACGACAATGATTTCAGTGAAAACGGAAAAGTCTGTCCTTTGCGTTTTAAAAAACTTCTGCGTTTACATGACGACCTTATTGAAACGATCTCCATTCACACAGAGCCGCAGAATCTACTGGAAACGCTGTAGTATGCACGCCAGGCCGATGGGTGGCAGTGTAAATTTGCAAAGCAACACCACGGCATGACGCCAAACGCCTGCACTGAAGCGCCTTCCTCTACAACGCTATGGTTACAAACCAAAACAAAAAAGACACAATGGCGAAAGCATGCACAGATAACTTTGTCTGGATGGATGACGAAGTGGAGTTGCCACAGGAACAGATCTACACTTCACTTCAAATCAACAGGGTGAGCAGCACAAACAGAGCTCGGCATTGTTGTTGTGAGGGTCGGCTGCCTAGTGACTGGAACCGTAATGCGCATGTATGAAAGGTCTGTTTTCAGAGGAACTGCATATTGCAAGTTTACATGACAACGGAGACGCTGCCGTTTCCAAAACGTTGCACTCTGGAACCCGTTTTCAAATCGTTGCGTTTTCAGGCACCCAAAACGCCGCTGTCGTGTAAACGATCGGCCAAAACGCAACTAAAGTTTACCGTTTTCAGTTGAAATCGTTGTTGTATAAACAGGGCCTTAGTGACAAAAAGAAATGACACTGAAAAGTCAAACACAGCATGAAAAGGAGGAGCTGGGGTGGAAGAAGTGGCTTGTAGAGGAAGCAGCAACAGTAGGCAGGCCAGAGCAGTTTAAACAGGGCGCCCTGAATGAGATTTGCCAATTGGTTGCATAGAGAGGAATCATCACATCAGCTGACTCCCTTGCATCAATCAGCTGTTCCATCAGTTGACTGGGCTGTTTGACATCAGCAGATGTAGCTTGGATATGAACTGAGCTTGACATTGTGTCCTGCCTGAACTAACGATATGCTCAATTTTATTTCAGTGGAGTCTGGCTTTGAAGAGACCATAGATAAGTTTCCCAATTAGTTCAGTTCCCCGTCAGAAAGAGCAGTCTGTTTGGAAAGTACTCGTCACATTAAAAAATCGACATGGTTGCATATGACTTTAATTCATCAAGAATTTCCTCCATTTCTGGATTCTTCGTTCACCTGATCATTGCAAGAAAAACAGTTTTCATCAACCTCGTGGCAGCACTAAATGAAAAGTCAGAGTATCATCAAAGTCAGTATGAGGCAGTGTCTGGGGGCTATGAATGTCTATGCCAATTCGTCTTGTACAAGTAGAGATATTTCACTGGATATGGGCAAATGTCAGAAGGATTCATCAGAGATATTTGTACCAAATTTAATGCCAACATTCTGCATAATAGGAGTTCTCCATATCTCCACATTCCTCTTCCTGGTTTACAGCTCCAACCTCAGCAGCAGTGGGAGCTGGTCAGGCTGTTGCATCAGTGAGACAACACAGAGAAGCACCTTCAACACCATTAGGACATCTGGAATCCAATAATAGTCAACGTAACTTGTGTTTCTTTCCCATCAGATCACAGGAGACTGGATCTTCCTGTTGTCAGCTTAACGTTTTACTGTGCTGAAGCTCCAGTATTCCTCAGGGTAATGATAAATCCATACCACCGACACTAAGTAACCATGAAAGGTAATAAATTTACTAAGGTCAGTAGATTATTCTGAAGGGACTCGAGAGACAGACATTTCATTGAGGATGAACTGCTCAGACTTGTTGCTTGAGTCTGTTGGGTAGAGGTGTTGTTTTGTGTGTTATCTTCTCCTGGCACTATATGATGCTGCAAGATATCCCAAACATGGTGGTGAGGGGATTTGGAGGCTACTGGGCAACTGTGTCTTATGTTATTTATGGAAAAGAGGAGGAGATGAGCAGGCTGTGGAGTCTGCTTTCTTATTTTGAGTAACACATTTGTTCACAGTTGCTCCTCCACACCCACACACTGCTTTGTTCATATGATACAATTATTTTTTTATAGAACATCTTTCTTGTGACTTACCAGAGATCTCTCAGGGAGTTCGCACATTTCCCACAATATCTTCTTTACGCCGAGCAGCTTTTCATTTCCACAGCACATGTTCTGTCACAAAGCCCTGAAGACGGTACAAAGAGATTTTGTTGGTTACTCCTCCTATTGCTGATATTCCTCTGCACTTCAGGTGGACTAACCTGGCCTCTTCCCCACACACAGTGATTAATTGATATGGTCGTCTATGATAAGACTCTGTGTCCTCTCTTTGTTTATCCCACTGGGAGGTAAATGCATTGATATTCTGCAAAGACGTGCACGATCACAGAAAGTGAAAGAAGCCTTATCTCTTTAGACTACGTCAATAGCAGGCTTTGCAGCACACATTACTGATTCACCTTCCTCTTGAGGCTGCCTTGAGGGTATTATATGTATTTCGTCATAACACATGCAATGTTTTTACGAATCTGTGGGTGTACCTGTTTTATTTTGTTGATTGGCTCCCTAACCACTCTCCTATTGCTGAATTTGTCGAGTGGGTGTTTGCCTTTTTAATTTACCAGGTCTTTAAATTGTTTCAACTAATGTAAGTAAGTAGGATTTCCTGAATAGAAGTAGCATTTCTTCATTAAAAAATTACTGCGGGAATATCTGACTCTTCTCGAAAATGATCTCTATTATTACACAGCAGTGGTTATTGAATGTTTGAGTTCCTTTATTGCTGAGATGAGAAGTGTTCTGGAGTGTTTTTTGGATGTTGGCAAAGTTTTAAACGCTAGGTACTTTTTATATTAGCGGATCTTAAGTTATATTTCACCTGCTGTTCTTATGGTCTCATCAGTAATTTTGTTTTAATTGAATGCATCTTAGTTGAATGGTTCCACAGAGGCAGAAACTGTCAAACTAGCAGGATTGAACATGGCTGTTTTCCCTTTCCTTGCACTTGAACACTGATTTTTATTTGAAATGAATCTAGATTTTGTAAAAGTAAAAAAAAGCCTTAAACATAATTTATATTCAAAGGTGAATGTATTTAATCATAGGTGCAGTTTCAACTTTAAGGTTTGGGGTTGACAAAAACAAAAATCCAGTGAAAATGGAAAGTGTTTCACAGAGGCTTTGTTTACACAAAAAGTAATAAGCAGGATACCAGCAGGTACATTTTCATATCTTGCCAAATATGCCCAATGAGTGATGGAATATTGCCAGAATTAGCACTGAAACTGCATTTGCACAAAATCCAAAACCCAACAGTAAACCACATACAAAGCCCAGCTATTAGCGTCAGAGCTCGACATTAATGCTTGCGCGGGGCAAATAAACTACGTAATCAGGCAAGTGGAAGCCTCATGCAGTTGCTGGGTTCGTGACAAATAAATTTGATGACTTTAATGTAATGTTATCTGAAAATAAATTTTGTACTGTATCATTGAAGCGGAGCTTTTCCAGCTGAGCTGCATGCATATGTCTCCCCAGAAAGTATTGAACAGGACTGATGAGAATAATCAGCCATACACTATTGAAGTTCACTGTCAGGTTGACAGTGCTATACAAGACTTACATAATGTTACTAATGTGAAATATCTCAGGAATGCTACATGTGAGACTTGCTAATTTTTACCCAGAAGCTAATGTTAGTTGTTGTGCCTTTACAGTGAGGGAGACTTTTGGAGACTTTAATGATAAATAGGTGATAATGTGATAAATCATTCATTTACCTATGTTAAAAACAGTTATTGTTGTTGTTAGCCATCTGCTAGCCATCTATGATACCTTGAGTTCCCTACATGCAGTTTTGCCTACAGCCACAAGGAGTTTCGGTGAGCCCCTGCCCTGAACACAAACTGCACTTGTGTATTTAATGCATCAAAGGCAAATTAGAAACAGAACTTTAGGGTATCATAGTGAGTACAGAGACCACCCTTCACCTGGATGAGCAGGATCATCACTCTATAATGCATACCAACCTTCTCACTGAAGTGTTGTAGAGCACCTAATTGCTTGAACACTGCAGGGACACTTGTAATCTCACTGGGGAAAAACATATCTTCAGGTATCGGTGTAGAGATGTCAAGATTTTGTCAGTGGAGCTCTAAGCCATTTAAAACTGTACGATGATAAACAAAACCACACTTGAAGACAGCTCCTTGTCTTTTGCACACCTTTGTTTTCAATCTTTACAGCATCTCAATACACACTTTGTGCATGTTAAAATTTTACTCTGGGATGCATAAAAAAGGACTCAGTAGATGAGATGAGATGTGGTTTGATTCACAGCTTAAGTAAATATGTAGCTGTAATTTTGAAGGAGTGAGGTGCAGCAAAAGTTAGTCCCTCTTCCAAGTCTTTCATGCTGACAAGAAGCCACTCATTAGGAGAGCGTGTCTTTCCTCCAGTTGACTGAGCAGAGATCAAGGTCTCTCACTTAATCCTAAAATGTCACCTTCGACAGCGAGGAGAGTGACTGCATGGTCAATGGCGGTTCTCAGCAGAGACCTCATCATCAAAGGCGGTTTCAATCATGGAAGGTGCTCACAATAATTAAGAAGCTATTTGTCCATCGGCAGTTGCTAGGCAACTGCATCAGCATTACTCTGGCAAGTCAAGGAGCACTGGTAGGGAGATTCAAATGGGGGAGACATGCAATGGTATTTTAGCACTTGTGGGGAGATGTGTGATTTATCAATGCAGGCAGTGAAGTGTGTCGTATTTAGGGCTTTGTCGCAGATTTTGATGTTGGTTGAGAAGATCAACATTCAGGGAGCCACAGTGCCATTGATCTAGTTTTGCATCATTTGCAGCGATGCATAGTTTTTCTTTGCGCCTCAGACAAGCACCATTGTGTAGCGATGGCAGCAGGGTGGGTGTTTGCTTGTTTACTTCTCTGTGAATGGGGAGGTTGTAGAATACAATTGGCCTCTTTAATGCATGACATGTGGAAGGAATTTCAAGAAGCTAAAAAACATAAATTGTCTCAGTCTTATTATACAGCAGCAATATATGCAATGCTCTTCTCTTATCGCACTAAAAAGATGCAGAGTAAGAAGGCAAATTGGGTAAAATTAGTTTTTTAATTACTCATCTAAAAGACAGTCGATTTCATCTGTTAATTAACACAATTTAGCCTGAAGCAAATGTCTCCTCACAATAATTCTGACAGCGCAATGACTCATTGAGCATAGAAAAACAAGCTTACATGAGTCTTGTGTATTTTCATTTCAAACTTTACGTTTAGTAAAGAATAGGAAAGGTGTATTTTCTAATTGGAGCGACCAGATTTTAAAACTGCATACTGTAAATCTGGTCAAATTAGCCAATTTCTTATTTTTTCTTATCTTATTTTTTTCTACCAAGTGTCAGCCCTTGCACATCCTGTCATCAGATTACCTGTCCCAGTTATGACAAATAGGTTTGCCCATTAGTTCCAAATTTTCGCTTCTCCTGTCTTATTTCCCTTCAGTGGTGCCTCTTCTTGCTGATAGTTGCAAAAACAGAAAGTCTAGTGCCTCATGCTCTGTGTGGGAGTCCAAGTGGAATGTTTGACAACAGAAGCCTGAACACATGCTGTGTAACCTTCACTGACCATTGCAAGCCTATGTATGCATGCCAATACAAGACAGTGCTGTTAAGCCTTGCCATATGCATCACAGACAGAAATGCACTCAGATTAACCCACTTTCAAGTTCCAGCCAAACATCATAAGGAGGAAATGAGGGGCGAGGAGAACAAAGTTTTAGGAAGACCTTAGTCCAGTGGTGTCAAAATACAGTATGGCTGCAGCATGTGTTTATGTACATCATCAGTAAAGCTAGTTTATATTTAACTTGATCATAACAAGATGTGAAACTGAATGAGAAGCAGCAAATCATCACATTTGAGACAGAGAGACCAGCCACTGCTTTGTATTTTCTATTTGATAATTGACAAGATTGTTTAATCAACTGGAACAATTAAGAATAATTAAACTGGCAGTTAATTAGTCTACCAATTCTTTCAGCCCAAATTCCAATACGACATCCAATAAAACTGCACCGCCTTTTAATGAAAATGTTGTGAATCAACACCTCTGTGACTGGGCTATTACTGAAATGGAATATATTCCACAGAAACAGCCCCTGGGTTAATGCATCAGAGTGCTGCAGAATGTTTGGTGTTCATGATATTGTGTCCACTTGCAATCTGTTCTCTAACACAGCCTCGCTGTGCCATTTGGCCTCAGTAAGACTGTATTTGTTTATATTTACTTGATACCCATTATGTGCCTCTGACTCTGATGACACACTTCCTAATTGGTGGAATACTGAGCACTTTGTGTTGTTTCCTTGTAGCACTGTTTGTTTATTGTTTTCCTTTCCTGGGAACAAAGCTCTATGTTCATGTCTTCATCCTTGAGAGTAGTTCAATAATTCCTCTTGTTTTACTCCTCCAGAGAATCGCCCCATGACGCAGCCATCAATTTTTAGGCAGTCTGTTCCCTGTGTGCGTGTGCACACATTTGTTATTGTCTTTTTGCCTCCAGTTGGACTGTGGTGGAGGTTACACTACTGAGTCGATGATGATCTCACTTGATTTGACTATTGCTTGTCCCCATTAAATCCACAGGCACTATTCATTAAAACTGATCAATAGAACCAACTGCAGTGCATCCTGCTATCACAGTCAGCTGCCAACATACACAGAAAAATACAAATAAATGGCTCATGAAAGAAATGATTGAATGTGCAGATCAGAAATTTTATTTATTGATAATAATGGACAAATTGAAATACTATAAGTCCAAGTTAACACTGGAAGACCGTTTTGACTCAAACATATGCAGGAGAATGCATGAATCACTGTTTTATTTTTAATGTTAAAAAGATGTGACAAACTTTCTGACTTCTAAAGGGTAAGCAGAGTTCATTTTTCACAAGTCTCTTGTTTGTGAAATACATTTTTTATTACTTGAAAAAACTAACAAAGCTGTCTGGCTGTGCAGCAGTGTAGCTTTAGTCTGTTTAAATCACAGCAGCATTTGGGGATAAAAATGAGTCATGCTGAGAGCTTAAAACAAAAACAAATGTGCCAAACTTTAAAAAAAAAAAACAGAAGGAAGAAAGTAGACTGTTGGGATAGAGGTCATTGACTATTCATTAGGGCTGCACGTCAATATGAGGTAAATATGCATTAATGTTGAATATCACAATAAGTATATTACTTGAAATTAATAAATAGTATTGAAGTTTACTCAGTTCTGCCTTTTTTTTAATTTGCTGCTAAAATACAACAAATTGCTTGTTAAATTAGAAAAATCAAAGGGAATTATGCTCAGAATTCTTTTATTGAATTCATTTAAGTGAGCCCAAAAGGCACTAATAATAAAAATAATTAAAAGTGCAGTTTTATGGGGCATCGGTAGCGTAGTGGATAGTGCTGGCGCCCCATGTGTAGAGGTGATGCCTCGCTGCAGTGGTCGCAGGTTCGACTCCGGCTTGCAACCCTTTGCTGTATGTCAACCCCCACTCTCTCTCTCTCTCACCCCATTTCACTCTGTCCTGTTCATTAAAGGCAAAGAGCCCAAAAAATAATCTTAAAAAAAAAAAGTGCATTTTTCCATTGAAATGCTCTCCCATCTAACTCAAAACAATCCCTGAGTGCAATGTCACAGTCTTTCACACAAGTTGATTAAAAACATTGTATTGTGCAGCCCTATAATTCATTTTATGTGACACATAAATGTATCTGTAGCAAAAATGAGGGTATATTTCTGTATAGACAATACAAGCCACCACCTCTCACCATCAGAGGACCTTTATTGATGTGGACAGCGAGACCCTCAATCTTCAGAAAGCCCAGACTCCATTTACACCTGTGTTTGTGTGTGCCTGTGTACCCTGTGTCAATATGAAATCCATTGGCTCTTTGAGCAGGCACCTGCATCTGTTGGCCTCCTGGCAGACCTAGAGGACATCTGGCTCTGCCTTCAGTCTGACTTAAGAGGAAGGTTTTACGGGTTGCCTGTATTCGTGAGACCCGTGTTATGTAATTGTGTTGCATAAAGTCCTCGAGGGGATTATTGGTAGATTGGTAGATACCTCTTCCTGCCTGTGCTGCAGAGAGGTGTCATCTTTGGAGGAAGGGTCACTAACAGAGGAAAAGCTTTTCTTCTCTCTCTCTCCTGGTCTTTCTTTATTTCATGTATTGCCTCTAACAATACTGCCACACACACACTGCTTGCTGTCTTACTGCTCTAACTGTGAATCTCTCTTTTCACTTCTTTGTCAGGTGTGTGCACCATGGCGTCTAAACCTCACCCTCCTCTGATGAAGAAGCACAGTCAGACAGATCTGATAAGCCGCCTGAAGAGCCGGAAGATCCTTGGAGTCGGCGGGGAGGATGATGATGGCGAAGTGCACCGCTCAAAGGTCAGATTAAGTCACATGATTTGTCTTTTTGTTATTCAATATGGGCAATGATGCAGGCACTTAGCCCGCGCTTAGTTATAAATGTAAGCGCATGTAAAGCCATCATCGGTCAAATGCATAATATTGCAGTTATGCACGAGTAAAAATGGCACTCAACCACAGATGCATTCATTAACACCGAGAGAAGTTATGGATTCCTTTTAAAAGCCACAATGGACTTCTAATTGGCTCATCACTCTCATTGTGTCCCGTTGTGTGCATTTGCTCCTCATGCTTCAATGAATCTGGATCACGTAATCCCATGAGCTCCCACAACTCCACTGAGATGTGACCGGCTCCCCTGAGAGACTCCCTGCCTCTTGCATCGTGTGCATTATATTTCTGCCTTGTGTATGTGCACACTCATATAGACAGTTTACAGTGATGTGTATACCAGAACACAACAGCACACACGGTTCATGCCAGGAGATGCAAAGAACTTGTTTATTCATGCATGCAGAGCACAGTTGCAGATTGACAATAAAGTCTTGTTCCGTTTCAGGGGGCTCAGATATCAAGATCCTAATGATTATTTTTTATCAGATCGCATTAAAATGAGCAGAGGCAGAGCTGACTGTTCCCCACTGAAATATTAATCAGGCAAGTGGGAGAAGGGAACAGAACAGAAGGGAGCAGGCATACGGTGGTGGCTGATAGCTCGTGATGAGATGTCGCCCCCCTTTTCTCAGCCCTTCTGAGTGTTTGTTTTCTCTCTCAATGTTTTAGCGAGGAGCCTAACCCAGACATCTGCCACTCAGATCCCTTTCACAAAGCCCACTGATAGAGAAAGAGAAACACTTAATGCCTCCACACCCATGCCAATAAAGCTTATTTGATCTGAGAAAGATTATTTAGGTTAGAGACGGGCTTTAACGATTGAATGGTGATCCAGCAACAGTCAAGGTAAAGTACAGTAATACAATACTCTGGCTGATGTGGTCTCTTGTACGTGCTGTTTTGAAGAGCAGGTTTCCCTATTTAGCCGTGGCATTGACCCTAATTTAGAAATTAAACTGTTGCTCGTACAATGAACTGCATTGTGCTGTTACTCTGGAGTTGTTCAATTTATCCTTGCCGCAAGTGTTTGTGGTAAAGAGACCCATGGGACCTCACAGTTAGCTGAATAACAAGAGTTGGTTTGGCGGTCCCTGTAAACAAAGGAGGGAAGTGCTCCTGTAGTTCGCAGACGGTCTCTTCCTGCCTCTTTCATTGCTCAGAGATAAAAATACTGTTCCTATTACTTATACTTCAGTAAGAGATAGGCTTTGGATTTGTGCTGCCACATGCAGTGATGTTGCTGGGTATGCATCCTACGTCTCTGATGCAATCAGAGTGTCCAGGGGATGCATCTTATTTTTTTTTTTCCCTGATAGCCCTACAGTCTGAACAACAAATCCGTGACTAAAGAAATGGTGCTGTCAGAAAAACAAAACAAACAATGATTCACCAGTCACCGTTTTCTCACTGTTTGTCATCGCGCATAAACGAGATCCTGTGTTCATGGTGTCAGTCATTGTGGGGGAGACTAAATAACCTCGCTGTAACAAGACTAATCCTCGGCGCACAGAATTCAACAATTAAGGCTACAGACTTGGTGTTAAACTCACGTGGCCACTGATTAATGCTGTACTAACTCATGTCGATGAAGACCCAACGATGCTGTCCAGTCCAGGGGACGCATTGTGTTGAAAAAATATTTTCTATTGTGATCACAATATTCTTACCATCTCAGCATACATCTTGTGCAAGACGAGATCCTGTTTTGTTCATAGTCTCAATGATTGAAAGGAAACGTAAAATCTTATCAGAACATTTCGCAAAATGTTAAACTGTTAATTTATTCAGTAGTTCATTTAGATTGTCATGGATTCAATCATAATTTCAAATGTTAGCAACACAATTAGTTCTGCAACTGGACTGGGACTGGACTGTTGCCAAGCAATGCAAACATTCCTGCACGCTAGTTTACGGTCAGTGAAATAAGAGTCTGCTGACAGTTGCTTTGGGGCATGTGTGGAATTCGATGAGTTAACAGCTTCATTGAACAGTATCGTTAAAACACTGGCAGATGTCATATGAACACAGCTGGAGTAGGGGTGGGCGATATGGCTGAAAAGTATATCATGATATAGCTGGTTCATATTGATCGATAACGATAATTATCTATCATTTTTTTATAACCTATTCAAGATAAGGACCAGGAGAAAATATATAAATTTTAACACATTTATTTTAAACTCAATAGCTTTCTTCTCATTTCAATCACAGTCATCAGTCAAGGCACAAGGAGGAAAATGTAACGTCAACAACTCAAATAAATGAACATACACAAGATGGTGTAAAAACTAAAATAAAAAATGAATAGTTTTTAAATAACTTATTAGATGGATATATGTAGAGAAAGGCAACGTTTAGAGAGCAAGCCCAAATAAGCAACTGCACTTTAGAAACAAGCCCAAAAAAACGTAACTCTTGACTACCAATATTTGTAAACGACTTTACAAAAAAACAAGCCCAAAGTCACGGCTTGTAAGCGGACCTGGCAACTCTGATGGTGCGACCAAACCTACCTTAACTGTTTGCGTGACACCGTTGCTAGGTTACCAGGGAGCAAGTGAGAGTGTTCATGCAACCAACCTTGCACAGCCCAACTCTCTTTCCCATCAGAATACAGTAACATTATCGAACGTCATATCCAGCGTTTTTTCTATCGACGGCGCATAAGTGTTTATCGCGATACAATATGTTATCATTTTATCATCCACCACTAAGCTGGAGGTTTGCAGGCTTTTTTCCTTACCTTCGCCCTCTTCTGAAGATGAATCATAATTTAACTCAGAGGTTATTTGTAGAAATATGTTTATCTTAGTGGTGCAAAGTTTGTTATGACGACTGTTAATGTAGGTTAATTAATGGTTAATGAACAGTTTAGAACATTTGTAAATCCAAGTATTACATGCATAGTTAAAAGTCCCAGTGCTTTTGTGTCAGCAATTGTGAAATGCCTCTTGTCCACTTGTTACTTGGGCTGAACTAACTAGTGTATGAAATTGTATATATGACAAAATCTTGATAGAAAATTAATCTGATTTAGGGAAATGTGTGGGAGACTGAAAGAGAAAGCATTTTATAATGGTTTGTAGATAAAGTTTCCTGATTTGGGATTGCATTTGTTATATTTTCAGATACTTTTTCAACATAGCCTACATAAATGTAACCACAATTGTAACCATTTTGAATCAAACACTAGCTTAATGCTACAGTTTCTCAAAAAACAGTAATTTTATTGGGGACCCACTCAAATGACCATCTGTAGGTCTCAGGAGGTCTTTAACCCACCGTGACACTATTTCATCTCAGGTCATGAAGCAGCAACCAAGCTTGAGCCCAAGCCTTTATAGATAAGACAAACTCTAATGGTTTGTATATGTTCTGTATCCCAGAGGATTCTCACTGAGACTCACGAAAGGGTGATCATTATCTACTTAATGTGACTGCACAAACTGACAACATCCATCAAATAAGAAGCCAAGTTTTAGTTTAGTGGATAAGAGATTGTACTTCTGCTGCTCCCGAATATTTTTCATGCTCTCTTGCTGACAAGTTGCCCTTTGTTTACTGAGTGTAGCTGACTGAGTGACTGATGACAAGGCCAGGCCATAGCAGCTGTGATTAAACGTCTCTCCACAAACAGCATTGTGTATTTCTTCCTTTTCCTGTTTCTCCCTCTCTTCCGCTCTATTCCACCCCAAGCCAACCCTGTGCCATCAGTTGACGCTCATTTCCCTTCGAGTATTTCTCATGCCAGTCATGAATATTTATGTGTTCCTGTCAAAAAACAGCCCCTGAAACCATGGCACAGGAAGGCTGATTCACCTGGTCACGTGATCACAGCTGCACAGATGGATTCGTGTAAAGGCACTCCAGCCTGCAGTGCAGTCTTTAACTCTTTATCTTAATACTTTTAGGAGTTCAACTTCAAGGGTGTGTTTTTTCTTCAGGGCTCTGCTGTGATCTCAAAGCAGCAGCAGCCGTGGGGAAGAGGAAATGTTTAAGAAACTAAAAAAAAAAATCAGTAACACAAAGATTCTTTTTTTTTTCCATTTCAGTTATGACATCATATCTTCCTCTTCTATTTTTGACTTCAAAAAATGCTCGTTCTGTAAAACTATCAGAGAGGCTTTCGGTATCACTGCAGTTCTTGGAATAACAAGTAATGTGGAATGCAGAAATGTGCAAAAGAGAAACATGGTAAGTCACATTTGGTGACATGACTGCAAATAACTAACAAGTTTAAGGTCTCATCGATGATATTGTCATAGTTTTTTATATGACGTTAGTTGATGGAGCAACTGCTGCAGATGGAATAGAGTTGGACTTGAAAATGTTCCAGATGTAGTGCTCAGTAACACTTAAGCCAGATTTATGGTCGGGCGCCCGACACTTGATGAGTGTGTCGCTTCACGGAAAAAGAGAGATGGTGCAACATTTTCAATTTACGCTTCTGCGAAAGGTTTCAGTCATCTCCATGGTAACCACATGCTGTCCTCTTGCTGGTGTGTTCAGTTACATCATCCCGATCGGTAGGCTATCCTTCTGACAGCTGTTTGTTTTGTATGTTTTGTACCCGTTTGCATTTTGAGGGATTTGATGAAATCAGTGAGTTGAATTGAAGATTGAAGAGAAAGAGATTTAACAACTGAGAAGACAGACCACTAAAAAAGGAGGCGGTCATGCATGTGTGCATGTGTGCATGTGTCCGCTGAACCAAATAAGCGAGCTACAGGATGAATACGTTTTGGTCTAACAAATGCCGATGCAGGACACGGACGAGGATGTGTACTTACGGTGTTTTCGAATGTCCGCCAGCTGTTTGATGATCTGGTTAATCAGATCTGGCCCTTTAAGTTGCTCGTGCAGGGACACACAAAAGTCCAGTAGATGTATCAAAAAGGCTTGTCAGGAATACCCAGTCACATTGCACAACAATATAGGAGGTGTCCGTGACATAACAAAACTCTCCAGGTGAGCGACATGAAAGGAAAGTGTTGAGTTACACTCTTTCTGTAGAAAATATGTCATTTCCCTCAAGCAACATCATCAAAAGTGTCAGGCGCCCTCCTATAAATCAGGCTTTACAGTACTTGGTCGGGAAAGATAGAGGGCAAAACCCTTGATTAATCCTTTCTAGTATATGACACGAATCCTTTTGTTTCATTCACTCTGATATTCCACAGGAGCATCAAGCAGAAAACTACTTTCCAGTTGATAGTGAGTTCCCTGTAAACACCGCTAGCCAGAAAAAAAACTCATCTTCTCCGCTTTAGTGCTTTTCACGGTTCAGTGTATTTTTAGTTTTGGTGATCCCATGTCTCACTGCAACAGAGCAGTTTTTGAGGGTAGAGTTGTTAAATGATGAAGGAACTCATTGATGTTAGTGTAAGTAATAAGACCTGAAGGCTTCGGGTGAAGGAATTCGACTGCACAGCCAAACAACAGTTGTAATTTCTCCGTCGGTTACTGTCTGTTCAGGCAGAACACTGGGTTTATTTGTTCTCTTGCCCTCATATGGTTTTATCTGGGGCAGTTTGTTTACCCCCACGTCCTTGTATATTTTACATTTTTAAAATGAAGACCATGTGAATTTTTCAGCAGTATGTCTAAACTGATATCCTCACATGCAAAAGGAATCAGTGCCCCGCTCTTTCAAAACCACCTCCTTTGTTTTTCATACATTTTAATACACATACACACCGATACACGTACATTCTCTTTTTCCATCTCAGGTAATTTGCAGAGACTGCAGTGTATACAGTGCATATTTTATGGTGCTCTAGCCCTCTGATTGTTGCTTGTTAACAGAGATCTTGCTCATTTGCATCCTCTGAACAATTCTTGTCTTATCAGTTAATCTGCTGTTTCTTTTGTTTATTAATCTATTCAACTTCTTAGCTGACAAAATGTCTGAAAAATGTGAAAAATGTCCATCATCATTTCCCAGAGCCCGAGGTCACGTCTTCAAATTGTTTGTTTTGTCTGACTAACAGTCTGTAACACAAAGATATTCCACCTGACAGAACACACAGAAGCAGAAAATCTCTCATTTTAGAAACTGAAGCCCGCAAGTGTCATTTTGTTTGATAAATGACTTGAATTTTTAATTGATTATCAGATGTGTTATTAATACAGATGTGAGGATGATAATCTAATTGACTTCAGTCAGACAACTCATTTTTGAAATGTTTATTACCACAGCCGAACATAGTTAGAGTTTAGCGTCTAGACTCCGACCTCATTACTCCCTGCGGATGTGTCTACATGAGAGATTGGGGAATGATGATGCAGGTGTTTGCTGGGGTGGAGGTGGGGCTGAAGGAGCAGGCAGTAATACTGATGTAGGGCAGCAGTGGCACTGACAAGGCAGAGGGAGAACTGGGAAAGCTGGGAAATTTTTGCAGCTTAGTGTGTGCTTAGTGTTTGGTGGATTATATGGAGAGTGAGGCATTTCATGTGCGAATGAATGGGTGCAGCTCGAGTTGACTGCCTGAACTCACTCGCAGTCATTGCTTCATTTGTTGTTCTATCACCACATCATCCTAGGAATACGTTACCCACAAAATGACTACTTGTATAGCAGTTGCTCACCTCATGTTACATTGAATTCATGCAGAAAACTGTGTTTTTCTTGCGTGCCTC
Source organism: Epinephelus awoara (assembly GCA_035609425.1). NCBI lineage: Eukaryota > Metazoa > Chordata > Actinopteri > Perciformes > Serranidae > Epinephelus > Epinephelus awoara. The sequence continues at coordinate 15,178,035 of CM069298.1, forward strand.
CGCAGAGAACCATGAATCTAAAAATTCTGGTCATATCAGACTGAAGGGAAATGGAGTCACGGAGTATTCTTGCTTGCTTTATATTTGTGTTTTTCAGAGACGTTTCTTGAATACATCAGTGTCTGATGGAGCAGAGTTAGAAAAACAAGTTGCCAGTTATTCGTCTTCCAGCATCTGATAAGAGATGTTTATCTTAACAGATATTACCATTGAAACGCTTGGGTGTGTGTCCTCAATATTGCTGTGTGACGAGATTCATTCTGAATGACATTTAATGAAATATTAACAGTTTTTTATTCAAGAGGAATAAACAATAGCTTTCAATTTGTCAAAATATTCTCCCACTAACTGCTCCAGGCTCTCAGGATTCTAAATTGTGTGGTACTTGTGTTGCTAGGATTAAGTTAATTTATAGCAAAAAGGTTTTTCTTCTGGCATAGACTTGGTAGTTGGTTAATCATCCAGAATTCACTGCAAGATGTTGTTATGACATACCCTCTTAATCTTCACCGGGTGATTAAGGAGGTGAAAACATTCACAGCCTCTAATTAACATCTTAATAAGTCCTTCTTGACACTCTCTTCTTTTCTCTTCAGCGCTTTGTTTAATATGCTACGGTGCAGTAGCTTGCTACAGTACAGATGTGTTGGCAACTTGAAGTGCACCTGCACGGAGAGCACTTTGTTCTTGGTCATGTGATGCTTTGTTGAGGGCTGTCATAATACATATCTGTTAAGATGACATGATTGCTTTTTTATTTCCCTTCTCGGTACTCATTTCCTTTCTCTTTTGTCTCGCCTTGTTCGCTCACAGATCAGTCAGATGCTCGGAAATGAGCTGAAGTTCGCAGTGCGAGAGCCCATCGGATTGAGGTGAGATTTCAGCTGCTCAGGCCAGCTCACAGTTAACACAACAGGCTGTGTAGAGTCATCTGTGTGTCACTTCCAGCAAAGCTCAACATCTCTGAGAAAACAAATGCACATTCGGTATTAGCTACAGGAAGTGTGCAGTACGTCATGTCATGTCTTTCTTCTCAGGGTATGGATACTCATCTCTGCAATTGGTTTCACAGTTATGGCCTTGATGGTAAGTGTTGTGTAAATCATCATCACAGTGTAAAAGTTGTTTCACAGTCACAGTGTTCTTGTTCAATTTTAATAGACTTTATCAATATAGAGACTTCTGTACAGTTGCTGTAGGAGAAAGAAAATTCATTTTAGAAATAGGGAAAGTCATGTTCAACCCCAGCAGTGAGTTACTTTAGGTTCTTTCCCAGCTTATCAGTGAGGGACATCTGGATAAACAGCTCCATCATTGTCAGCTGGAGCACCTAAATACTCAATATTCTCAGTGTTCAGGGCATGCACACTGACACTTACTCACAGACAGGAAGACTTTGTCATTGCTGCTGCACTTTGGGGACATTTCGGGGGGACAGAATGCTGTTGTGTTGAAATGACAGAGTTGTGTTGTTTCTTTGTTGTCCTACACAGGCCCTGGTGTTTCCCAACCAGCTATATGAGCTTGTTTTTGAGGAAGAGCTCTCCATGACTAGCATCCCCGTTCGCCTTTATGGAGGGGCACTACTCAGTAAGTTTTCTCTCATATTCATGTTTTCTCATGCATAGCTGCAGCCCTGGGAATATACTGCAACACGTGGGAGTACATTCACTATGCACACACAGCATTTTAATATTTATTTATACACATACATTCACAAAAATGTACACCACTCAGTTGCACATGGTCTCTTGTGATAATGCCTTCTATTGCATTCATTACAGCTCACACACGCACATTCAGATGACGTACAAAAAGCTCTCTTCTTGCTGCAAAATCACCCCTCTGGGCGACAGACAGAGGCTGTATAATTTGATTCAGTTCTGTGTATGTGCAGTTCACTATGAGGACTTGATAGAAGTACAGAGAGCAATTCTCCTAAATACTCACAGCAAAGGCTCCAGTCTCTGTTTCTGTGGCCTCATATATCAGATCTAAATCCGGTGGGAACACAGTGAGGGATGGCAGGACAGTGTATGCACTGTATGAATGTGTGTGTGGGTTGGCGTGGAACTCAGAGAGGAGCCAGTGTATTATTCTACATTCAAATTTTGCAGCTTGCTCACTCAATCACACATTAAATTGAGATTTTTTTTCTCTTCTGTCACACGCCATTCACAGGAGACAATCAGTGCTCATAAATATGCCAGTCAATTATGGCATTTGTGATTATTTTAATGGCCTTCTCAGACATGTCAGTGAGTCAGTCACGCAGTGATTAGAGGGTTTGTGAAGAGGCACAATGTTACTGTGGCAGAGAGGCAGGTAGCACACAGGTTGCTCCTTGATGTAAATGTAAGCATGGAAATTAAGGAGGATGAGAGCAAAGGATTAGCATACATTCAGTATGTGCAAGGTTGTCATTTTCAGTCAAGTCAGGCTATAACATATGTCAGAGCGTCAGCACCAGGACCTTATACAGACATATACCTTCCTCAGACTCACTGTCAGCTGTAGAAAAAGGTCTGGAAGCTCGCATTATTACACATTCTGCTATAGGGGAAAAACGCTCTCGGTTGTTTGTATTTCCTGAAACCATTACAATCGTTTTGGATAGCGCTAAGCCTGGCATACAGTGATAGTGCCCTTGCAAAATATTGTCGTGGTTTGAACTTGTTCTGGTGGAACATTTGCACGTGGGCAGCGAGCACTGTTGTAAAAATGGCAAATTCTCCGCAAAAGGAAATGCAACAAAAGACAGTAACATGTTGACTGTGTGATTCAACTTTTAGTGATAAAAAAGACAATTATTTGATAATATTTTAGCTCTGGAGGAGCTCACTCAGCCCCTGTAGATGATTTGCGAGCTGTAAGTGGCTCTTGCAGAACACGATTATAACAATATCACAGACGTTTATCTGAAGTAGACATTGGTGAAGTCACTGGTAAAAAGCAGAGCAGGCGTCCCTTATAGCTTCTTTGAATATGATGTCATACATTGGTGTGCTCTTCAGATGGAGGACAGGCCACAGAAGGCAAAGACTATACTGCACAAATGCCTGTGATTTGAGCTGTAAAAAGCTGTTCCAATAAAGCAAATTGGTAAAAAACAAACACCACCTCAGTCCCAAAATTAGTAAAACGTAAAGGAGAGAGAAAAAAAACTAATTTTTTTGCAACAGTCATGTCCACAGCGGGCAAATCCATCAAGTTATGGGAAAAATCACTTTTCTTTGTTTCAATTTTCTAATGATACCTGCTACCTGTAGGTTCATCCAACCATATTATGTAGTCACGTTCCTTCCATCCCAGTTCATGCATTATATGGATTTACCACTTCCTGCTCTCCATCTGAATTTCACGCGTCATTACAGTCACATGATTGCAAACAAGTTCTTGCATGATAAAAATCTTCATTAAAGCTTGCAATTTTCAGCGTGTAGGTTATTAGTTTGAAGCTTGCTGATTCCCATGGCCAAGGGGATTTTGAAAATGGTAACACGCAGATGGCAGAAGGGGAGAGAATGCTGGCCTAAATAGCCGGCCACTGGTTAGGTTTAAAGCCACAGTCGATACCCGGTGAGTCAGACTACCTCCTCCTTCGTCACAAGACATTTATGGGAATACTAAGGCGAAATTCTGCACTCTTAACACATTGTATGCATATCTTGATAAATCAGTGTGAAATCTGAACAAATCAAAAATAACCCTCTGGATAATTACTGCGTTGCCCGTGGAGAGATAAAACGCTGAACATATGGCACTGTGGAGGAATATATGAATGGCCCAGCTCCCAATCTCGTAAGGCCAACAAAAGAGGGGCTCCTTTAGTTTAAATGTCAGCAGGACCAAGGGGATTAGCGAAGGAAAAGGGTGATGTCTAACAAGACAAGAAGCAGGAAACAGGGTGAAGGAGGGGGTCTCATCTGCCACACAGATGGAACCTGGCAGGGAGAGGATACAGTCCATCAGCCCTCCTACCTTTCTGCCCACCATGCTCATTTCTATCGCCTCACTTGTGTGTGTGTGTGTGTGTGTGTGTGTGTGTGTGTGTATGTGTGGGTGGGTGGGAGTGAAATATAGGAAAATGAACTGGAAGAATGGCAGAGAATGAAATGATTGAGCACAGGCTTTTATCAGAATCAATGAGTCACAGCATTCAGCGGAATCAATAGTCCAATTATCCTCATGTGCACATTGCATCACAGATTACAGTTGAGGCACAGCTGCAAGTAAACTGTTCTCATAGTAGTTTTGTTGGTTGAATCGCTCTTGGATGTGTTTGAGTCTTCTTTTCTGAGCTTCCTGGTTTTTTTTCTGTTTCTTTTATTCCAATGCTTCTGAACCTATTCATTCCCTTTTATCGCATCCGTCTCCAGGCCTGTCCCTCATCATGTGGAACGGTCTCTACACAGCAGAGAAGATCGTCATCCAATGGACTCTGCTCAGTGAAGCCTGCTACTTTGCTGTCCAGTTTCTAGGTGATTACATTTTCCAATACACTGTTAACAATTCTATTTATGTGCTTTTGTCACTGGCTGTTATAACCACTGTCTACCTTTGATAGTGAGACAAAGGTAAGACAAACCATAAGTCAGAACTAAATCTGCCAGAGAATGTTGTCTGTGTGATGTGTTTGGTGATACTGCCCCCTTGTGTTCAGAATGTGGAGTCACACCTCGATTTATTTAAAAGGATATGTTCACATGCTTTCAAGTCCTCCATAAAACAACACTTACATGCCTATATGTGCATTGAAACAGTCTTGTGGTCTTTAAATCCATTCCTCCTGTCCATACTGGACCTGAAGGACGGTCAATACAACAAATCCTGGGTCTGTAGAAAAATACACTTTGAAAGGTCAGGAGATACCGACTTGATTTGTCTGAGAAAGACTGACACTTGTAGCAACAGATAATTCTCTCAATTTCATGTGGACATGTGAGTATTGTTTTACAGAGTATATATTGTTTTACAATCCAACTCCTACACAGAGAGTTGTACGACAGTCAAACTTTTCTGCCTAAACAGGAAGTAAACTGGCCAGTGCTACCTACACTTGTAGTATTTTCCCCTAGTAAATTGAATAAATAATATCATATTGTTGTGCCCCATACTTTTTAGTCCGTTTTACAATTAGGAACTGAAGTAGAGCTGAAAAAGTGAAAATAATTACATTTTCACAGTGTCTTTGAGCCTTGTTTGTTTACTGTGTCTATGGAAATGATGATAAACGCAGCCATAAAGCATAGGTTAAAGGTCATGTTACTTTGCTGATAACTACATCACTGCATCACTTATACATGCTAATTTTATTTATATATTTAGTTGTGGACGTCTGGATTTAGTTTAGTTATTATTCACTTGGGGCAGAGCTGTTCTGCAGGCTGTGACGTACAGGTAGAGTGGCAGCTCTACCTAGTTGCACGTAGGATCAGTTTATTTTGAGAAGTTCTGAATTCCATATTTTACACAATTGCTTTTACATTTTACACACATATTTTGACATACTCTTATTTTATTTTTTCCATACTTATCCAGACCTGGAAATGACTAAAATCAAATTCTATACTTTTCCATACTCTGTAGGAACCCTCCTTTAATGTTCACTTCCTAGAGGTTAATAATGTTTTTAAAAAAAATTGTGTATTGTGAATTTTGCTCATAAAGAGAATCATATTCTGATACTTATGCTGTTCTGTGGTTTCAGTGACATCGGTCACCTTAATAGAGATTGGCATTCTGCCCAACGCTGCCATGATCCTGCTCCTCAGTCGCGTCCTCTTCCTGGTGGTCACCATGGCTTACTACTACCACCTGGGCCGTAAGCCGAAGAAGATCTGAGCTGACTGTTGGATACTTCCCGGGAGCATACAGCCGAGCACAGATCACAAGCGAGGGGTCAGAAGGTTTGGAATTTTATTGATTGGGGCTTGGAGCATTACATTGCCAATGGATGCCCCCTGCCCCTGTCCATCGGACCCAGCCTATTGAAACCCCCAGAATTCAACAGATATGAGCACAGTCTCACATTCCAGACTCTACATCAAGAACGAGAAACCTCATAGTGAAAGTGAACTGCTCTTTCCCTGGGCTGTGAGGTCAAGGCCCTCTTGACACACATTCCTCCTTTGTGCAGTTCTGAGTGCTGTTATAAAAGAGGAGCTAGCAGTTTGTAGTGCATTGTGTTCTTCTGTCTCCTGCTTATATGATTTAATTTGTACAGTTCATCTGGCTGTGCTGTTCATGTACAGCCACATGGTTTCCACATTCAGTATTTAGTGATATCTAAAGTTGCATTTTGACACCGCTTCTTAATCACACTCAAAGACCAAGAGTATGTACTCCAGTTTGTTTCCTGTTTGATGCTGTTGATGTTAACTCACACTGTATGTATGCTAAAGTGAAGCCTGAATATCTGTGCTCTTGCATGCTTCTCTGACAGCTCTCCGTTGAACACACTGAATGGAAAAAGCATCAGCTGTGCTTAATGTAAGATTCAGGTGCAGTTAGATAAGCTAAATGCTGGATAAGGGACAATGAACCTTTTCTTAAACTGGTGACAGTTTTCTGGGTCTAAGTCAGTTTTTACTCCCAATCACGCCCATCACCCATATTCAGATACCCAAAAAGAAATGCTGAAACATTTTTCAGGGACAAAGTGATTTTTTTATTCCTCGAGGTGTCGGTCAAAAAGTTCTACCAAAGTGAACAGAATTGTTTTGTACAGAATATTTACACTGCTGAAATTAATACATGTAATGTGGAGAAATGTCCATGTGAACCGACTCGTAGAAGAGAAGCAGTGTCTCCTTGTCGTGTGTGCACTGGTAGGCAGGCCTTTAGCCGGAGCGATCTTACAGTACAGCTAGTGTCACAAGCCAAGCAGGTCAGTGTGCAGAGCAAACAAACCTAAGCTGGTTCCTCTTTAGAGATGTAGCACAGTTTTTTTACATACACCTTATCCTTAGCCTTAAAAGTACTAAACAGTCATCAACACTGCATCCTACGTCTTGTACATATGTAAATAAAAGTATTTACTATTACGTGGTGTTCTTGTGAAGCGAACAGGGAACTTGTTCAGTATTAGTTAAATGACTTTCAAAGGTTGATCTTTCTCTCGGTGTGTCTTATTTTGTACCTATTTAAGTGACATTTGTGTTTTTGACGTTATGCATGCAATATAATCCACCAAAAGACATAACTGTGTAGCAAGCTGCCACCAACGAGAATGCAAAGCTGATAAATAAATGGCGGTGAATGGATGCAGTAGTTAAATATAGCAAAAAAGCCTTTAAAAAGGAAATTTGATTGGTAAGACAGTTAAACTATATATGCTTTAAAACACACAACTCAAAAACAGTTTCTACCCAAACAAATACATGTTCTACCTCCCATTTCTTGGCATGCCTTCAGGTACGCGTCATCCGAGCTCACTGTTTAAGAGCCGTGCCAATAATACCAATTTGTCAACTCTGATCTGCAACTCAAAAAGTCCAGTCGAAAAGACACTTTTAAAATAGCTGACTCTTTTAGACATTTATTTTGAGTGGAACATGAAACATACAGTAGGTCTCCTCACCAAAGGTGGTCCATATTGTTGCAAATGACCACGTTGAGTCCTGCCCTAGAAGGGAGTGGTCCTGAGGTCAGGGTGATTGTGGGTTTGCAGTTGTGAGTCCAGCGCTGAAGGCAGATGTGCTTGTTACTTGGTGAGCTCTCAGTTCAGATAGGGAAAACATGAACATGGGTGAGGTCTCCCGTACTCCTGAAAAGTTGTAATTATCCTTTTTCCAGTGTTTAATTAGATGCAGCTCTCCCGAGTGACATTGTGTGCCCCAACCTACTGCTCCGTCCTGACTAGCATGGTAATTATGGAGTTCAAGAAAAATGTCATTCCATTTCCGTCGATACTACAGGCCTCAAATCATCAGCCCTGTGAAATGTTCAAAGGTCTGTGAAGCAGGTTATTTTAGGAGAGATGGGCTGTTTTGAGGGGGCGGGCAGAAGAAGAAGAGGCAAAGAAATGGCTCTTTCATCCTCCTGGTTCTCTGACGTAAATTAGTCCAAATATTACATTGCTAAGTTGTGTCCTTGACATTTTAGAGGAATGGTAAATTGAGCGGTTCATTCCCTCTGATGTAGATCTAACATATATTGTACTGTTGTGAATAGCATACCAGGTCAAACTGTTTCAAGTTGTAGCATTGTGTTTTTATGTATATATGTGCTATATTGTACCTCAAAAATGAATTGTTGTGGATTTCCACTATTTAGTTTGAAATAAAGGACACTACTGTTTATTTTGAAGACTTCAAAGTGATGTGATCATCTGTGTTCCTTGTCCTTACTGATGAAATACATTGTGCTGCGACAACCTTGTCATCCATTAATCTGAGGATTATTTTTTCAAGCGTTTGGTCCTTTTTCTTAAATGTGATTCTTTCATTCTGACCATCAGTCTCAGGCCGTTTCTACACTTATACGGATTTTTTGTAAACGGATATTTTCCTCAACATTTTGGCCTCTCGTCAAATGGAGCTTTAGGTCGCTAAAATAGAAATACTTTAAAACACCTGCTAATGTGTAGATTTTTTAAAACTCCCTTTTTTTTTTTTGTGGATGCATAAAATGGAGCTTTTGGGAAACTGTGACATAATCTCTTCAATTTGTGCATACCCATTGATGCTTTGTGTAATGAGCATACGCTAGAAACAGTAACAATGGCGGACTACCAGTTTGCTTAAGTTTTGTCTACACTGCTTGGTCTAATGACTACTTTAGACGTAACTTAGTGTTGGTGCACCACTTCCTGGACGAACAAAGGCATCTGCTGTGCCAAGTGACCTGCCTCACCTCAACGCCTGTGATTTAAAGTCTGTACAATTCCAGACAATTTCCAGAGTGGGATTCTTGTCGAAAAGGAATGGAAGGAAGACTTTTGCACGTTCAGAGAATCACTTGTATGTTTGAGTGAGCTCCTTCTTCTTTATATTGAATGGAAATCAATAGTAATGAGGTCTCTAGTAGAGGTTTTGGAAAAAGTAACATTAGTCTGTACACTTTAATACCTAATCTGATAAGGGGAGACTGCTGAAAACAGCTAACACCTGCAAGTGTTCGGAGGTGAATTTTTATTCTAGTATGGACGGTGTATTTTATAAAAACGACAGTCGTATGGACAGAATTATTTTTTAAAATGGAAGGGAGAAATATCAATCTTCGAAAATATCTGTATACATGTCGACTGGGCCTGAAACTCAAAGGTGTTCAGTTCAGTGTCACGTGATAAAAGAAAGCAGCAAATCCTCATTTTTGGGAAGCTGGAACAGGTAATTGTTCGGCATTTTTGTTTGAAAATTTGACTTCTGCTGATCAACTTACGATTTATTGACTGATCGTGTCAGCTTTCCTGCTACTCACTTGAGCCTTCAAACCATGCAAATCTTATGGCGATGTAAGGATGCTGTGATGTCTGATGTAAATTGTGTAACTTATTGAGCAGCTTCACCTCATTTGTCTACTGGAATGATAATTTATTCATTTTATTTTAAAGCTAACCACTTCAAACATACTGAAATACCAGAAATACCTTACTCAAACATTGGGAATCATGGGGTTCAGAAAAGCTTTCCACTCAATCAAGACTTCCAGAGTAACTCCACTCATGTTCTCTCTGTGAGATGAGCCTGAGAACTTCATGATCTAAAGATGTATCACTGATGCCCAGCAGCGAGGGTGGGACTTTGAGCACAGATACACCATATCATTAATTTGATAGCCGACAGCCTATGACAGGATACCGTCCCACTGCCTGCAGTAACCTTTAAAATACAGACCCTTCAGGAAAATGTCCTGTATAATTCAACAGAACACATCGAACTACAAAACAAACCCAACAACTTTGTTCTGACGTGTTGTAACAAAGGAAAGCAGAGAGCTGTTATGCAAGATCGCCTTTTTGTTTAGGGTTTTCTGTTTGGGAGGTTTTAAACATGTCATAACATGACCATCCTCAGGTCTGCATAAAGATCCTCTCTGTGAACTGAAATGAATCCACCTGGTGTTGCCTACCACATATTCCTGCCTAACCTTTCCCATCCCCAGCGCTCTCGCACAGGGTGAAAAGAGGGATTGTGTGGCACAGGAAATGTGTGTGTGGTTAGGGTTGTTTATAGGCAAAAAGCTCCCATGTGTCCCTGTGTATGCATTCTCCCCATACTTTCCACTTAATATATTGAGTCCTGGTTTGTTTCTTAAGGCATGGTGTTACGCAGTAAGTGAGAATGGCTTACAATTGATCATTTAAAAGACAGTCTGCAACATTTCTGTTTTGCTTATGATCAACATACATGTAAATATAACTGGTTTATCATGTTCTGGTGTAATTTGCATGATGTTACAGTGGACAGGACAGGCAGTGGATGTAAATATTTTTATGCTGTATTTTCTCACGAGCAAAGAATACCAACAATTTTGGATAATCTCAACAAAGCCCAAAACTGTCTTTGTGCAAAAGTACTTGGTTAAATATCTGCTGGAAGGAACTGTGTGTAAGATTCAGGCGGATTTAATGGCACTTAGTGTCGAGGTTTGCAGATTACAACCAGCTGAAACTTCTCCTAGTTAAAGTTTCATCAGTCTTCTTTGTTCAGGAAGTTTGTACCAGGGGCCGAATTATCCACAGAGGTCTCAAACAGACTGTGATTTAAACTGATAAAAGCACATAATAAAGCAATTTCCCCTTACAATCTGTGTTTCTCCAACAGTTTTGGGTAATCAGAGACAGGCTGCTAGCCCAGCATCTGCTAATGTGTGCTCATCTTTTTTCTCTGATAACTTAGGATCCAAGAATTCAGGAGGTTTTTACCAGGAGTTGAATTATCTGCAGAGGTGTCATCCTCTCTCAAACAAACAGACCCTGTGATTTAAAATGGTAACAACACTGAATAAAGCAGTTAGATGTTAAAAAACAAGTGTTTTTGAGACATTCTTGTCTTGAAGAGCGAGCCAGTGTTTGGTTGGTTCATTCTGAGCTACTGTAGAAACATGGTGTTCTCCATAGACGAGGACCCGCTCCCTATATACGTGTAAACTGCTCATTCTAAGGTAACAAAAACACACGGGTGATAACATACTTATTATACCTCTGTCAATATATCCCCCTAAATCCTAAACACTGGACCTTTGAGTAGGCCTACCAAAAGTAAAAAGTCATCATTCTGCAAATGGCCCTTTTCAGAATGATATTATATTGCTGAATTATAACTACTTATGAATTAATGTGTACATCACTTTATTTATATTTTCTATACTTAATTTTTTCAAGCCCATTTTCATATAGCATTTTAGTTGACAGTTAATTACATAAAAAATGTTTGAGTTCAGAGTCAGAGTTAAAGGGAAAATAAATGAAAAAAAAATATAAAAGATGTTCAACAGATACATTAACAGTATAATAACAATAGAGAAAAAAAGTACACATTTTTATACATTAAATACAATGATAGTATAGTTACAGTCTTATATAAGCCACCTTTTCTCAAACACATCTTCCCTATTCCTTATTTTGTGAGTCACATCCGCCATGAATTTTACTTCTTAAATCATACATTTCATTTTATTAAATCTGGGAGGTTAGTTTTTTCCACCCTTTGATTATCCGTTGATAATGTGTCATCACTTTCATGTTGAAGTTCGTCAAGTTGGGGCAGATTTATACTACTTCACGTACTGGCTAGGCGATCAATGAAGTACAAAGTAATTTATTTGTTTGTTTTCACTTAAATCTTTGTTAAAACAATGTTTTTGCCATTGACATGTCAGTTACAACAGCATAATAAAATAAAATAATTTTTTTTTTTTTAATTAAATTAAAATTAAATTAGAAATTAATTAAATTAAAATGAAATTAAATTAAATCAGTATATCTACTGATTATTATTCCAGTCCAGTGTCATCTTTTTGAGTCTTGCATAGAGTCCATTTTCTCCCTAGCTGTGCTTCTTGTAGTCTCAGTATGTGTTAAAAACATTTCTTCCACAGCTGTCAGCCACTGGTCCTTCACTGCTGGTGTTTCTTTACCCCAGTTTCTATTGATAGCTTTCTTTATTATAATTTACATAGATAACGCACCAAACAGCTGTGAGGAACCTCACACCCTAGTATATGCTTTCCCATAATACAGTTATTTTCTGACATTTACAAGAAACATGAGAGTGGGCTATTTGTTAAATATATTTTATATTTGTAACCTGACCATGCAAAGTAACTAAAAAAAAGTAAAGTAATCCTCTGAACTCTAGGTAAAAAGTAGCAGTAAATGGAAATACCTTAGCACCTTAAACTTGTACTTGAGTAAATGTACTTTTATTAATATTTAAAGTACTCTGCTATCATGAGTAAATGCACCTGTGTTTCCTGTGTGCAGTGTTTGAGGCTGGGCAGGGCAGGAGAGGGTTAATGAAGTGACCACGTCTCCCGCACAGGAGGGGTGTGAACACTTTCCCACACACACACACACACACACACGGACAGAAACAGGCATACACACAAGTTGTTTCTCACCAGACAGTTTAGTCACTGAGCAGGCAGGACAGAAGACGGTCGACCATCAGCCAACTGTGACCATCTGCAGAGAAGGACACGTCCAAGTAAGTTTTAGCGTTAACGTTAATCACGTTAACATATGTGTAACTTAGCTAGTAATAACACAAGAGCAACTTACGGTGGGGTTGTTGTAGTCAGCCAGCCGCCATCTCCTTTGCCTCAAAAACTTTCTCCAGCTCTTTATAAAAGCAGTTAATGACAAAATGTCCACTAAACTCACAGTAAACTAATAACTAGCGTGTTTTAGCCACTGTGTTAGCGGAGGACACGACGTTAAGCTAACGTTAACGTTCTTTAACGACCGAACTGATTTGCTTCGGATAACCGTCGATAAAGTGTTCAAGTGACTGAAGTCGCTGGAAAAATGAACGAAATGGCTCAATTCAACCCATGAAAGTGTTTCCTTCTGTAAAATATTTGAGTGTTAAGTCATCTTCTAGAGTCAGTTAACGTAAAGACAGTATAACTGGTTTGACCGCAGTACGTTAACCTGCCTGTCATGGTCACGTCTCAACCCTGTGTGAATTTGTGTGCAGTGTGCCATCTGCTAACGCCGGTGTCATGGCTCCAATATGACGTGTCGCTTTCATATTATGATTGTATTATTATTAATATTATTTGGTAGAGTTATATCTGTGTTGCTGTGCTTTAAAGAATCTCGTGTAAAGCAAAGACGTTAAAGCAGGTGTCATACTGTCCCAGAAATGAGGGAGCTCCTGGTTACACTGTACTTCACTGGGGGAGCAGTGAAAAGCCAGTATTACTTATTTACCACTGAGGATAAGTGTCCACATCACAGGATCAAGTGTCTCAACTTTAAAGTGTATTTCAGCCTCCCGTTGAAGTGATGGAGCCTTTAGCTATTGAAATAATATGTGACAAGAATCAGACCCCTTTTTCTGACTAGTTTGATGCAGCTCTGTTGTTGCATCCTTTAACAAAAGCCCTGGTTATGTACAGTTATCATCTGTGACAAAGCTGTCAAAAAGGGATCTATGGACACAAACTGTGCCAGGATCTGTGTGTTCACAGTAAAAAGGGTTGTGAGATGTAAGGAGGCATTTCTTTGGAAAAAAACTGTAGAGATGCAATGAGCAAAATGAGCAACAACATCCAGTTGCCAAATTGCTCTTGCAGAGCTCTTGCATTACTTGCGAGGTTTTTAGCAATATTGTGGTTTACAAGCAGGAATACATATCTGAGCAGGCACACCACCTACTGTAGTGGAGCACGCAGAACTCTGCTGCTGTTTGGTCTTCTAGCTTTTTTTCTCCATTTAGTTTTACTGCGGAAGTTAAAAGTAGATTCATCAATTATTCAGTGACAGGATTTGCTTTGGAGTTTTGGTCGCCATTCAGCTAGACATGTATCTGAAGGTCTTCAACAGCTATTGTGTCCCACATGATGTATCTTGAGAGGCCACAATACAGCAGAGGTTAGTTGTTTGATGCGGTGTAGGACATCACAGCCTCAGGCTTTTCGTGGGTGAAGCCTCATATTTCCAGGTCCAGGTCCATTGCAGCTACTGATGGTGAACAAATTGAATTGTTTTCTGTGCTTGTGTGTGACTAATAATTCAGCCAGACAATGTAATCTGTTATATCTGACGTAAAATCCCCAAGCCGCATCCTTTTCCTTTCTGTTTTATATAATAAAATAAATACTTAGCTGCTTTTTTTTTAAAAGGTCAGACTTAGAGAGCCGTTTTAATTAATTTGTAATAGGTGTTGTGGCGTTATCTTTTTGTATATAGACCAAATGATCAAAAAGCTGATCAGTAATATCTAGCAGAAGATATTTTATGTTTTGTCTTGTTGCCAAAGATGCATCATCATTTCCACTGAAAAGTGGGAAGCCACCTGGCACTGAAGCCCTGTGTGGGATTTCTCCCCATTATTTCATAAGAGTCCTATTGATGCTTCATGGGAAATACCCTCCATCCCACAGAATTTGTTTATGCTTATCAACTGATGAAACATAGTCTAGACTAGAGATTTCACATGCCCTGGATGATTGAAAACCTTTACAGATGTAAGATATTGATAATGAAAGTTATGTTTACGAGCAGGCCTACTCCTCACCCTCGCTAGCTGCAGCATAATGCACAAAACTGAACTTACACCTAGAACTGTTTCCTCTTTCTCGAACAACACTCATTCCAGAGGGACAAACAACATTGTTTCAGATGCTAAAGCAGAATTCTGGCATGGTATTAAGGGCTTTAGTAGCAGGCAAGTTCGTGCCAGCGTGTTGGCCTCACAGATGTGTAAATGGGTCATATATGAACAAATAGGAGGTGGTGTTAGACAGAGGCTGGCACATTGCCTTGCTTTTTGTGTGCGACAGGGCTGTAGTTGGTCCATTTTGGGTCCATGAGAGACGCAGTCGATGCCATCTGCCACTAATGCTGCCTTCATAATTATCTGTACGCTGCACTTGTGTGCTATTTATTTTGTACAATTAACTTTAATTTCAATTTAGTGCACCCTTAACAGTTTGTGATGGTGATCACACCTTATGCCAAACCACGCAGAGGGAAATGGGGGTACGAAAGGGGAAAAAGCGGCTGTATGAGGTCACAGAATTTGGAAAACACAGGTGACTCATTTGAAGCTTTCTAGAGAGTAATTTCATTTTCTCATGTGGTTTTTGCACCATAAGCCTCAGCCTTACTGTTCTCTTTTTCCGCTGTCTCACTTCAGACAAACTACATTGTCTTTTGGTTTCAGCAGCATCATGAATACGAACTGTTACACAAGGTTGCTGTTTCTTGGACTTGCCATTTGGCTCCGCTTTGAATTTCCATTGCACTTTCCAATCCTTATTTTCGCCTTGGAACAGATTTGTCATTCACTTTCAGGGAGTCCCGTGTGATTGGGTTTGTCTAGGTAGGTTCAGCAAAAATAAACCTATAAAATGGCCCCACAGTTTACAGTATCTGCTCAGTGTGTGACTTTGCTTGGAGGCTCTGCAAGAGTGTATTTATGGTTTGGTTTGGCTTTGCTGTTAGCCTCAATATGTTCAGTTGGCTGCTTTGGAATGAATTGGGCCGCTCCCGTTAGACTATTTAATTTGTTGTTGTTGAAAAATACAACAAGTAGCACTGAGGCGTTGTAGGGAATTGTTTTCAGATGGACAGGGCTCAGTCAACAAACAATGGTTGTCATAACTAAGCCTTTTTTAATCCGCACTGCTGCTCAGTATCTAGACATAAAGACCAGCAATCTCCTTTAAGGATTATCGTCTTTGCAGGGGTATCTGCTGTGTGGTTTGGGCTTTGTACTGTGTTCAGCTTTGTAAACATGAATTGTGTTGCTATTTAGGTTATCGAGTACATTTAATAGTCTAGTATCTGTGTTCAGTAATATTAACCTCAGCCGTCTTTTGACAGGCCTACTCTACAGATGGTGTCTTCCAGCCAAGCATGTTTGCTTGGAAAGATGTACAGTATTATTTTTGCACTCCCAGTTCCCTTGTCTTGAAGTCAGCACTTTTTTTAATGGTTTCTTGGTTAGATGCCTGAAATAAGGTCTGTGTTTAACACAAGCTTGAGAGGCTTTCATGCTTTGTTCTACAACACAAGATACATCAGTACTGTAAATACCCCCTTGTAAATTTTGAAGCCTTTACTTGTCTTAAAAAAGATGGTTGATAACAACTGGCCAAATGAGACTACAGAATGTCATCACACTGAATACGGCTTTACCTCGTTGTGGCAGTGACTTTGAAGTCATACAACTATAGTGTAGTTTGTTTATAGCCTAACGTTAGCTTTTTACTTCTGGCAATTGCATTTACACTTCAAAAATCATAAAAGTGTTTTTCATTTGTAAAGATTATCCCGCCGAACAAAACATGTGAGTATCATAAACTTTTGTTTGCCACAAGCTTATTTTCGGCAGCAATCCAAAATCCAATGGAAAAACACCATTGACTTTTTGTTGAGGAAACCAGGGTGATGCTAAAGTTTGTGTTGACGTAGAAAAACCCATCCTCCCTGCAGCACCCTTTAACTAGTGCTCTTGTGATGCTTCCCAGCAGCTCAAATTGTATTACTTGGTGCATCCTTACTTTCAGTGTTTTAGTCATTCTACAGCCCCTTAAATCTATCTGGGAAGATTAAATTAGACAAAGAATTTTGAAGGAGGAAAAGTTTAATAATGTGTGACAGTATAGTGTCACTTCAGTCAACAGGCGAAATAAAATGAACACCGTAGTTTTTTTTTGTTTTTTTAAAAAGGGAAGTAAACAGTATGGTAATGGGAGTTCAATACGTGTCTAAATTAGGCTGCAACTCATTTCTTGTTTTCATGATGCATACATATCTTCAAAAGAGATGACAGCTGAGGTATTATCACTTCCCCTTTCATTTGCATATACAAACAGACACACCACTAACCAGCTGAAGGGAAAGATAAAAGTCTAGTCATCAGATGTGAGAGATGTTGGATAAGTAAACGCTCCAGTATGACTCAAAAACAATGTTACTGGTAATACAGCATATTAGTCTTTGCAGAAAGTTATATTTTGCATCATGAAACATTGCTTTTTTACTTACCCAACCATCTCTTGCCCTGCTAATCAAGAAATCCACCATTAAACGGTGCAAAAAATACGGGACCTTTGTAGTGACTGTATCCTTTATACTCGGCAATAATACTCAATAGACATCAGGTCATGGGTTTTTGCTTCCAGAATTGTATACACTGTTTAAAATAGAAGTAAATACACAGTACTATAGGCCCAGGCATTGGGAAGAACCTTCAGTTTTGATGTAGAAGAGACAGGGAGAGGAGAACAGCATGTCATCTGATACATGGGGAGTTGTCTCTATAGGATATTTTCAGACTCCTCAAATAACCACAATGGCCGGTTATATTTTCAGTGCTCCCAGCAAAGGAAAAGGTCTGGTTGTGGTAAATATTTTCTTTTGCCTTGTGCAGCCCAGGCTGAATCGTGTTGCCAGAGTTTCATAGAGTGTCCCTACTGTGCTGTATGTGTGGTGCTGGCCTGGCCTTCAGGTGTTTCCGCAAAGGAAAATGTTACTCACAGAAAAGTCAGTGAATACAGTCATATGTGTAGGCTTGTGCAGTCATGTATACATCTGTGCACATGGTAGACTCAATTATAGATGAGTGGGAGGTAAAGTGATCATAAAACAATGCTGACATCAGTGCAACATGCTCAAAGTTAAAATTTCAGACAGTTCTGGGCTTGCTTTGATGGTCTGATTCACAACATTATTGTGTTGTCTATAATGTGGTTACATGACAACAGTCAGACGTATTGAATATGGCTGGATATGGTTTTATAGGCTACTCTTGTTGTACATTTGGCTCAAAGTAGTCAATGAAATCGACTGTAAAACACTGTGTTTCTAACCAAGCTTGTAACTGCTAGTAAACACAGTTGTAGATCGGCCTGGTTCCCCTTCTGCTTGTGATGACAATAGCATGTCTAACCACATGCTGTCATGGTCTCCACACAGTCATCATGACTTCACCACTCGCCACTTTGTGGTGGTCTTCTCTCCAATCTGTCTCTCCAGGGTGGTTCCTCTCGTTTGTCATGAATTAAACTATATTTGTTAACAAATTTGCTTTCAAAAGCATACTATACTGTCATAAAACCCAGTAGTTTCACACAACAAGCCAGTTGTTGTCTTATAAAACTAAAACTGGAGAAACTTGGCAATTAGGTTGGTTGTTGCTTTGAAGATTGAAATTATGTTTAATCAGGAACCCAACTGTGCAGATTTTCCTGTGTCCTTGTTTTATGGCATGCAAGGCTATCTCAAGGCTTGCTGTTTTTGTTTTGTTATTGTATAATTTCTCCATCTTGTGTCTGTCTTCTCTTTTTATCTCACATGCCCACACTAGACAATATTACCCTCTGATGTTTCATTTAACCAATAAATTCTGTTTATTTCTGTCTTCCAGAAGTGCAGCCATGGGAAAAGGATGCATTACAGTCACCAAGTACTTTCTGTTCCTCTTCAACCTGCTCTTCTTTGTAAGTATTCACATTTCCTCATCACAGCTTGATGACATTGGTACAGTACTCGCAAATGCATAGCCTGCATTGTCAGACTCATGTCACTTGACTTACCACTTTGTCACCAGCTTTATTTACCTAAGATAGAAAGATAGGTATGTTGTGCTCCTTCAGCTGAATCAGACACTCGTGACGCATTGGGAGCCTCCTGATGCCTTTTAGCTGTTTTAGTTTTTATTTGAATAAGCGTCCTTTTTCAAATAGTACCAGACATTGATGGAGATACATAGGGAAATGTTGCCGCAACTCTGCCTGAAGCGAGGGACTTTACAGAGTACCACAGCATAGTCAGGTCTAAACAACAGCAGATGGTTTCTGTTTGTTTCCTCCTCTCTCACACCGGCCACAACATAAAGTCCGGGGGTTGATAAAACCCCAGACTCCTAAAACTGACTCTACGAGGATGTCCAGACCTTTCCAATGAGACTGCAGCCGTAAACCTGATGCAGACCTTTTGATGTGAACACCCAACTGGTGCCTAATAGGAAGCGTGTGTGTTTGTGTCAGTGTTTGTCCATGTGGACAGATTAGACTAGTGGAGGTTAGGTGAAGCCAGGAAGTGGTGGGCTAATGATGGCTGCTGGGAGCTCAACAGTCTCTCTAAATGAACGGGTCTTAGCCAGGACTCTAATGAGTGTTGTGGAGTTGGGGAGGGGCGGCATGGTGAAGCAACAGAGCCTGTCATATCTGAATTTTGCCCCCACTACAGTGCCCCACAACTTCTAAACAAGGGCCCTCTTAATTACATAGAAGGTCTGAACTTCATTTCCGCATTACGAGGGTACAAAGGTGAAAATGATAATTTTCTGAGGCTTCTAGACGCCAGTAATAAAATGTGCCAGTCTAGAAGTGATGACTTTTCTCATTTCTGATAGTCATGACCCCGTTGTCCTTACTTATCACTGTTCAATTTGCTGTTCTAAATAGGATATGGGTGACTGAGTATGACTGGTAGATTTGTGGCTGGCTAATTGTGAGAAAAATCAGCAGAGTGGGTCTCTTCCTCCTCTCCACATCCTCTTTCTCTCTGCACATTGCTGTGAGAGAAAGAGAAATGTAGATAGAGAGGATCTGATTAATTCCAGATGTGACAGACTGAGGAAGCATAAATAAGGCCCTCTGTTTAAGACACACCAGCACACATTCTTTGTTTTACTCTCACATGAGATTTAGTGGCTGATTCTTTTCTGCTCCCCCTCCACAGATCTTCGGAGCACTGATCATGGGCTTTGGTCTGTGGGTCCTCTTTGATAACCAGAGCTTCATTGCTGTCCTACGTAAGTGTTGTCTCACTCACACACATCCGCTGTCCTGCTGTCACGTCTTTTAGTGATAACACCCACGTCAGCAAACATTCAGCACTTTTGACCCATGTCAGTTCAGCTGGTCTGAGCACAGTAGAATGGGGGGAAAAAGAGATAGGAGAGTGGGCTTGTCAAATCTTAAAACCTCTGGCCTACTCTGCAGAGCTTATGTGAATTTTATCCCATAGCACTCATTCCCAAGGAAACACCAAGGGATTTTCGCAACAAACCAAAAATATGACTAGCAGATGAAACTTTATGACTTCCTCAGCCTTTCAAAAGCTTCCCCGTAGAGTCGACTCACACTGATAGACACATCTGTGGAGATCCAGGGAAGTAACTTAGTCAGAGAAGGTGACAGACTCACAATTACCAAGGCATGTAGAGTTGTTTTATCTTATGTCAGTAAATAGCGGCTTTATTTCCCCCTCAGTCTCCACAGAGTTGTACTTTAAACTTGCTGGTTCTCTCAGCTCCCAAGATGGCAGAGGTGCACAGATAGAATCCCCCACCTTCACAGATGTTGTCACAGATCTATTTGTAGACACTGCATGGTGAAAAAGAAACCAAGCCTTGGAATGGCATGCTCCTAAGAGACGAGGTTATCAGCTTTGTCGTAAACAAAAACATATCTACATTAGGTTATCTGCTGTGAAGGCACTAGAGAAAGCATAATGAAACCCAGCTCCAGCTGAAAAGAAAAAGTGAACCACGGATGGAAACTCTTAGTTGCCATAAATCTTGTTATAAATGCTTTCAGTGTATTCATCCCAGATGGAGAATCGCCGAGAGCAGCAGTAAGGTTTTCTCCCGACATCAGTGTATAAAGAAGAATTCTTTCAATTTATTATCTGGCAACTTAATATGTGTTGGTAGTCAAATATAGTGTTTCCATCAGTGAAACTGTGAGACCCCTTTACTACAGGAGATGGGCATATGATGTGGGTTGCAGAGCTGTGCCTGATGAGTGTTAACCTATTCAGTGAAACCTCACATGTGGTTAAAGCATGTGGGCTGTGCCAGTCTGAGAAGACTATGAGATTTACTGAGTGAATCACGTCTTTCAAGTTAAAACCATTATTTGATTTAAGGTCCAGTGTGTAGGATTTAGGGGGATATATTCGCAGAAATGGAATATATTATAATAAGTACATTTTCTTTAGTATATAATCACCTGACAATATAAATCGCTGTGTTTCCATTACTTAGAATGAGCTGTTTATATCTACATAAGAAGCAGGGCCACACGAAGATTGCCATGTTGCACCGCAGTATTTGTACATTAGCCCAATACGATCAAACCAAACACTGGCTCTAAATAGGACCATTTTCTTTTCTGCACTGGCCACTGTGTGTTTGTTTTGGAGAGGAAGAGACACACAAATAAATTGGCTCCATGTAAAAACCTCCTGAATGTCTTGATCTTACATTATCAAAGAAAAAAAGGTGAGCACAAATTATTAGGTGCTGGGCTACTGGTCTGTGTCCGACATGCCAAACAGCTTTGGAGAAACGCTGATTTGTAATATGAAACTGCTTTATTCAGAGATTTTACCAGTTCTAATCACAGGGTCTGTTTGTTTGCGAGAGGAGGAGACTTTTGGGATAATTCAGCTCCCAATAAATTCCTCCTGAATGTCTGGATCAGAAAAAAGGAGATCGCACATAAAGTTACCAGAGAAAAAAGGTGAACACACAAGAGCAGGTGCTGGGCTAGAATAGGGAAGGGGAAACACTGATTTGTAACATGAAACTTCTTTATTCAGTGTTTTTACTGATTTTGATCACCTGGTCCATTTGCTTATGAGAGGAAAATACCTCTGTTGAGTATTTGAAATATAATGGAATTTTAACGGGGGGACATTTCAGCTGGTCGAAACCTGCAGCTGTTACAGCTAGATGCCACTGAATCCCCCTGAATCTTACACACCACTCAATTTTTCAAGCAAATGTGCCCAATGTTGTCTGGTTCCGTCTTCTCAAATGTGAGTATCTGCTTATTATCTTGGTTTGTAGAATTGTAAATTGAATATCTTCTCATTTTAGTCGGACAGAGCAAAGTAATCTGAAGACATCAAATTTTACTATTTCACTGATATAATGATTTAATGATAATTAATGTGAAAATAATCATAAATTGCAGCCTTAAACTTTTAAGCCCTCGTTTGAAGTCCAAACTATGGGAAGTTTTATGATGAGAAAGGCCAGTCTCTGAGGGCCGAGCAGAGCTGGAGAATCTATATTTAGGCTGGAGGTCTGTGCTGCTTTGACTAATGAGTTGTGAAGAGGCTGAAGTTATGACAAAGACCAACCAGAACTGACCTTGTGTCCTAAACTAGTAAGACTGAGTCTTGTCTTCCTCTCCTATTTCAGCCCTCGAGGTCCCTACTTAGGGAGGAATCACTTCAAGGTTGTTATTGAGCTAAGTGTGCTTATCTTCAGTCAGGCGTCCAGAACATAAAGGCAGTACAGTATCCATCATCCCTGCCAGCCCCCAATCCTATTGTTATGATAATCCATCTGTACCTCCTGTGATAGCAGAGATCCTGCTTCACTGATACCCTAAGGATATCCCTTCCTACGTGGAGCTTGATGACCTTCTCTGATCCATGTATTTTTGTTCCATGTACGCTGGATGGGTCAACCTCGACTCCAAACTGGGTCCCTGAATTTCTAACCTCACTGGAATTCTCTTGCCACTCCATGGAGGGGAAAAAACCAAAGCTGCAGGCAACTCTGTTTATTGACTCTGTGTGTTCCCCTCAGAAGTTGTACCATTGCCTGACCATAAACAGGATCTCTGTGTTTTCAGTTTCCATTCTTTATGAGTTATATTAATAGAGGCCTCAGCAGCTGTCCAATGACTTCAGAGAGGGGAACTTTGGGAATGTTTTGGTTTCAGGACCCCTATTTCTCATACCCTCAGTTTACACCCCGCTATATCAATACAGCGCTGTTAATAGTTTACCTCAGTGACATGATGCCTTGAGTTTATCTTGCTGGCACTTGCTGAAACACAGCTTGCCTTATGTTTAAACAAAAGTCAGCCTTGGAAAGGAGGTCTGTGAGCCAGAGAGTGCGCCAAAGCACAGTTTGGAAATATGCTGCGGATTAATTCAGAAACTTTCCAAAGTCATGAACAGACAAAAGGCAACTTGGTTGGAAAATGATTTTTCTTTAGGCTGCTTAAACTTTAGAAATTAAGAAATTAAGCAGGAAGGTGATCTACTTATGTTTACATTTTTAATCTATACATAATGTCAACCGTGACTTTTCTTCAGCTCTACACAAGCTGAATGTGTGGCTCTGGTCATGTTTACAGAAAGTCCTGCAATACCAAACAGTCCCCCCTCCTCCCTCAGCAGCTTTCTTGAAAGGCACCATAATGCTTGCCTCTTTAAATGGAAAGTTCCATGGAAACCACCCGAAAAACTATTTTCAAATATCTAGCAGCGACCTAAATGGAAATGTGCCATAGTACACAACAGAGCACAGTAACCAGGCGAACACATGCTGACTTCAGAAAAAGTGTCTGTGAAATCACCACAGAACACAGATGTTAGCTGCGCTGCAGGAAGGCTGTAAAGTTCAGTATCTGATGATCTGCAACTTTGATACACCTGACAGACGGGCTGACAGGACGCACTCCTATTTTTTTTTTAGAAATAGCAACTGAAATATAAAAACCGCCTGAGCATGTTCAATTGTTAGGCACTGATGTGGGAGGAAAAAGTCAATCCAAAGATTAACTGTATTGTTATAGCATGCCAAGGATATTAGAAAACTGCTTCAATTAGAACCTTCAGAAGTGGTCACAGCAGAGAGTCGTTTGAGGTTGCATTAGCGTTGCATGACGTTTCCTCTAACTCCATGGTGTATGTTTTTACTGGAACAAGTGTTCACTTAATCACTGGGCTGCAGGGAAACTAACACACAAACATCTTTCTCAATTACAGTTCCCACTTTTAATAACCATAGAAAAATGGCTTATGATCTACATGGAAGAAATATTTGGAATGCCCACTGACTAAATCTCTATTATGCTGATTAAATGTGCCACAGCTTAGTGCAGTGTAATAGTTCTGCTCCACATTGAGACTAATAACTGTGATGGAAATCTTTGTATTGAGCACAAAAAAATGACTGTGTCCTGCTGTTCAACACTAGTCACGTCACTGCTTCCTCTTTTCTATCTCTGCACTAGATATTGATCTGTTGTGCCACTAACAAGATACTCTGAAGTCTATTGCATGCTTTGTTTGCCTCCTCTCATGTTTAGTGTATTTCATCACAATCTCTTGACAGCCACTGAGGCTCCCACATAAACCATTGCATCTTCCCAATGTCTTCAGGTAGTTAATTCCTGCTTTTTAGGAAGTTGTGGACATCTGTTCCGTTTGCAGATGCTGGTTTTGTGTGTGTGTGTGTGTGTGTGTGTGTGTGTGTGTGTGTGTGTGTGTGTGTGTGTGTGTGTGTGTGTGTGTGTGTTAGAGAGATTGAAATAACATGCTTCAACACAGTGCTAGATATAGCCTAGAACATACAGTATACTTGTCTGCCTCCATTTAAATGCTACCCTGTAGCCACATAAACACTCTGCATATGTCGTCCGACATACTTTTACCTTTCAATTATTTTCAAAGCGCCACAACATGTGTTGCTCTGGTAACCCATATAGAGTCAGCAGTGTTCATGCCTGTAATGACGTTGTTGTGCCAGCGTGTGTACTTTGTGTCTTGTACATTTATTTAAAGTCACTAAATGTTTCAGTACATTAAACCATCGATGTACAAAATATGCTATACATAATAATTACTAACAATTTATAGTAATGGAATTATACTTTCTCAGAGTCCAAGGTGACATCAGTCCAAAGCCCAAAGACTTTTACTTTACAGTGATATGAAACAGGCCTCACAAGTCACAAGCTGGAACTAGAAGATGGTTGAAATTTCTGCTTGAAATTGACAAAAATTATAACTCAATTATCAGCAAAAATGTCAAGTAATTTTCTGCTGATTGATAAATCGACTAGTCATTTAAACTCTTGATTACATATAGAATGGTTTGTCCTTGTGGCACATTGGTTATTAATAAATATTCTAGAGTCACTGTTCTTACCTATATATTCAGTTGTATGGCAGCAAAAAATAGTTTTCAGTCTTGAGTTAAAAATCTTATTCTTGTTTATGTCTGAGTGTGGTGGTTTATTCCAAAGGAATGGGGCATGGTAGGAAAACGAACTGCTGTCTTACAGATAGCTTATTTATCTTTGGAAGAATGACACAGCCTGCATCCTGTGATACTGAGTGTATGTGACATGAAGACGTGATAGAAAGACTGAGGATGTCTGCAAAGTAAGGTGGTGCTAAATCTTGTAGCAACTTATAGTCTCACTTGGATGTATGTGTAGACAAAAGTTGGCTTGATTTATGCAGTAGCCTAGAGTTGTACTTGGAAAGACATCTTGTTTTTACAGACCGTGGGATAATTAATATTCATTGTGCCAGAGTGTGTGTACGGATGATTGCTGCACGAAGCATCAGCATTTAATGTGATAATGGAAGCCAAGAAACAACATTGTATTATATTCACTGAGCAGCAGCAGCGGTGGAGGAGCTGCAGTGTCTGTCAGCTTCTTCACCAAATGGATGGGAGTGAGTTATCTGATAGCTCTGGCTGGTTTGCTTGGCCCAGGAATCTTTTGGAGTTGGAGCCATTTCACAGAGCTCAGATTCTGGCTTCATCTGCAGACCGAGCTCTGACTCTCTGGAGCTCCTCCAGCCCAGATAACACACAGCCACATAATGGCTCCAGTTTATCTCCTCTCCAACCTTCCAATCTTCCATTTCAGTCCCTGCCCCCTCCTCTTGGAGCTCGCCCGCTCCACATACCAAAGAGGGAAATCAATTAATCTCGCCACACATTGGTCCAACTCTCTCCGGTGGCCTATTAAAATAATCTTTTGTGGGAGAAAAGCACCAGAATATTCTGAATTCAGAGAAGTGAAAGGTTTGTGGTTAAAGTTAAGAAAACAAGAGCAGAGATCAGGGCCCTGCTGCTGTTATTCTATCATAGTAATTATGCATCAGTGTCTTTTGTGTTCTAACTGGTTGTTTTCTGTTTAAAAAGAGGAGCTGAGTTTCACCAAAAAACTGAATATAACTACAAACTGTTGCTCTCAAACTACTGTAGCAGGTGTTAAGTTTACAGCACCCATGGTGGTTTCAGTGGTTCTGTCTAAGTTTAACTGTTCCTGTGTGTCTGTCTGTTTTCTGCAGAGGAATCATCAGACACGGTGAAAGTTGCCTCCTACATCCTCATTGGAGTGGGTTCGTTGTCAATGGCCATGGGCTTCTTCGGCTGCATAGGAGCCATCTACGAAATTCGTTGTCTGCTGGGTCTGGTGAGGATTCGGAACAACATTCATTTTAAGCTCCAGTGCTGACATGCTACTGCTTGTTTTCATTTTCTAAGAGGCTGAGATAGGGTTTACACCCCCACCACAGCGAAGATAGGGTAGTATAAAGTTAAATGTGCATATGAAACTCATGCAGCATCTATGTGACCACGGTCATTGTCACACCTAAAACTAAATGATCTGTTATTTATTTATATAATATTATTTCATCTTTCTCACTGTCATCTTTCTGATGTTGAGTCTCTAAATAAAGTTATCTCAGTAGTTGTTGGCTCTCTTGCCAACCACAGAGGGGTTCTTTTTTTATCTACAGAGCCTACCAACAATATTGTTTATATTTTAATGTCATTACAGTATACTTATGTTTTGTATGAAACATTCACCCATATGCACCTGGTTGAGATCTCAAGCTTGGCTAAGAACACATGATTAATTCCTGCTGACAGTAAAGCCCTTTCGTGTTTGTGCTTATGTGTGGGCCGGGGACTCGCAGCATGTGTGGACTTACAGAGGGGAGGGGGGTGACAGGGATAAAGCCTGAGAGATGCAGGGGGTACAACAAGAGTGGGGATGGGTGCATGACCTCTACAACGTTAAACCTGCTAGGGGTTAACTGAAGCACTGCTGTGACCTACTTCTCCTAGTGACAGTGACCAGCTGGCAGAGGACTCCCCCATCACACACACACACACCCACACTAGTTACACTCAGGGAGGACATGCATGAGTCTGTGGAAAGATCTTTAATGCTTTGCATTATTCTTGCATAAGGTTTTAGAGATTGGAGATTCAGATTAACAAATATGTAAAATGAAAGATAAAATGTCTGCCCAAGAGTTTCTCTTTTGTGCTTGTTTTATTTTTGTGTGTAAATTGAGTGATTGGGGGGGTGGTGGTGGTGGTGGTAGTGGTGCTTGGCCCGGAAACAAGTTATGCAATTGTGATCTCTGAAGTTGAGAAACAGTTGTTTGTTTAAACATCCAGCAATTACAGAGCAACGCTATTTGCATTGTGTACTCATATTTGTGTCCATCTGATGAATGTAAGTCCAATATTCAGTCTTTTGGACTTTTAGCTCTGTTTTTTGTCTCTACTAACTCCTGAAAGAAATATCTGGCTCCTAAGCTGCTCAATTATCCATTATATTCACCATCTAGTCACTGTGTCTGCATTTTGGTGCTGAGCAGGTAGTGTTCAGTGGGTTTTAAAGCTTTTACTTAGAAAAAAACGCTATGTGAGCAGAGTCAGTGAACCAAAACAGTAAAGATGCAGGTTGAACAGCTAAACAATGAGCTTTAACTCACTATAAAGCTCCTTAAAGCTGAGGGGAGCTGCAGATTTGGTTGATAATTTTCTGTAGGTGCATCATTTCATGTGACCCTTTTCACTTTGTCACATTGTTCTCATTTAAAACATTTGATTATCTTTTAATTTTCCATAATTTGCAAACAAGAGATATTTGATTTCCTACAGCACTGTCAGTGTTTTAAACATTTTGTTGATAGTTTCCGTTATCCCCCACAGTACTTCACCTGCCTCCTGCTCATCCTCATCGCCCAGGTCACAGCTGGAGTTCTCATCTACTTCCAAAGAGATCGGGTAAGACACTAACTTTCTGATGCACTTTGTCAGTGTACTATTCTCCTTTCCCCTTTTTCTCAATTTCACTTCTTCGTCATTTGTCCTCCTGTCTTTAAGGGTATTTTTAGGCTTCATTTTTTCCCCTTTTTTACTCTCTGTCCTAATTTGAAATCATTTCACCTTTAACCCTCCCACTGGTAACACTTGGGTCTACTGGGTATTGGTGCTTTCGCCTTTCACAGCTGTGAACGGCTATGTTTAGGTCGTAGTGAAACCTGTGAGGAAGCCCCCCGCATCCTGTGATGAAAGTGTTTAATAGGTCATGGAATGGAAAGTGACATGTTGGTGGTCTGTGATTGATGTGGTGTTGGATGGATGCTGGTAGAAAGTGAGATGAAGAAGGTGGACTGAAGGAGGGCTGTGACAACTGTAGAGAAAGTAGCGAGCATGCTCTCACACGTCTTTCTTGGTTCCCCAGCTGGGTGTTTTTGTTTTTGGTGTAAGAGAGAGAAGACAAACAAATCCATGGTGAATGAGTGTTGCTAAAGCTGCTGTCATATGCTGACACATTAAATTGGTATGTCTAACACTGCCTCATCTAAAACAATAATTATCACTCCAGGGACAGAAAGCACTTTTTACTGAAGTCTTTGATGAAACAGAGCCCCCTACAGGCGGAATGAAGAGTAGATTGAATATGTTTCAGCCTTTGCTCTGTATTGAGTTGAGCCTTTGATATATAGATGTATAAGCCCAGGGTTAAAACTAAAATCATTAATGCACAGGAAAGGGCAAATTAGAAGATAATCACAGGTCAAAATAAATACAGTCACTGTTTAGTTTGTCTAGTTTAAAGACAAATCACAACAAGACCACTATAGTAGACAAGGAGTTTTCAATGTTTTTTAGGCCAAGGACTGCTTAGGTGAAAGAGAGACAGAGCGAGGACCTACTACTATATATATTGTAGAAAACTGAGTTCTATATTAAACTAGGCAGATGAAGGTTGTCAGGCAGAGGGCCATATCAGCCTGAGGCTGCAGTCTTGACCTTGCTTTTCAGGGAGCTGAGGAAGGAAAACACTCTCTCAAAGATAAGGTGTCAGAAAAGGACAATATGTTGGATTCATGTTAATGTGTTTTTTCAGACATAGTTTAATTTTTGAAAAAAATAAAATACAAATCAAGCAATATCTTGCAGCGCAGACCCTTTGTTGAAGAGCCAAGTAAAAGAAAATTCATATGAAACCAAACCTTTTAAAGAAAAAAAACAACATAGCAGAATGCAGCCAATATTGTAGAATACATCCCAGTATCACACATCCTTTGTGAGTTTTGTGAGTATTTGGGTATCATTAACATGTCACTCAACTCACATTTAAGCTTACACCATAAATGAGGATGATCATTAAACAGAAGTAGGACATGAACTCTCCTCCTCTAAAACCTAGTCTATTGAATCAGGGGTCAAATCAATAGCAGCATTGGCCTAAATAATAGAGCCAGCATGTTTACACTGTGCATGTGAAGGGAGTGTTGTGTTTGAACACAGCAACCTCACGGACCGGTTTCACACTCTGAACTCGGTCATTCCCTCCCAGGACATAAAATGCCTTTCCTTTAATAAACGTCACACCTGTACGACTCAGGATAGGCGGAGGCTGCTGTCTACCTTTCAGCTGTTAGCCCTCCAGCATGTGTGCGTGCGTGTCTGTGCGCACATGTGTGTTTGTGTGTATCTCTGAGAGCACGTGTGTGTCTGCAGCCTTTAGACGGGCTCCCTGTGTTTAAGGCTTACCACAAGGCAGGGTGGTGCCATTCCCAGAATAGGGAGAGGCTCTCACTCATCTCCTGTAGAGCTCTGAAGATACATGGTTGCTACTGCTCTGTGGTCTTACACACATAAACACAAAGTCGTGCTCCTACCAAGCTGTATTTGTGCAATGTTTCAGCCCAGTATGGGCAATACCACCCGAGATGTTACCCCAAGAAACATTAAGTTCAGATGTTGCTAGTAAATTTTAGAAAAAGGTTTTGTGCGGGTGTGCTTGTTTTCTTTTCTCAAACACTGCCTCTCTACTTTGCACCAAAGACAGAATTCTATGTGACACAATCTGTTTACTCTTTTTATAGCTTATAAATAAACATGCACACACATACTGTTCATGTACAGTTATTTATAGTATTTGTATCAACTACTGATGTGGCCCATAAACCTTGTTCATAATGTCGTTTCATCTCATTTCCAGTTGAAATATGAAATGTCCAACATCATCAAGGGCATGATAACCAACTACACTGGCCAGAACAGGACCACAGAGCACACCTGGGACTACATTCAGAGGACGGTGAGTTTACTCTTCAGCCTGGTTGTACAGCACACAAAATTTAAAGGAATAGTCTGGATCGTTTGAAGTGAGGTTGTTTGAGTTACTTATTCACAGTCAATGTGTTACATGCAATAGATGTCGTCATCACACCCCAGGAGGAGGCAGGGGCAGTGCCATGGAAGCTAAGCAATGTACTGCTATGGATGGGGGCAGCAGCAAAGTGCATTTTAGCCACATAAAAAAATCAAAAACAGTTTATCTGTACGCACTGTCCAACAGGGAAGCCATTAACAGCTTCAGTTCCCCATCTACACTCAAAGCCACCGGACTCCATTTAGAAAAACTTTAATTTTAGCTTGCTGAACACAGGAGCTGCTGGTCTACAGCTGCCTCACTCAGTTATTATTGCGTTATTGTGCTACTTTGGTGAATCCAAATTAAACCTTTTAAATGCCAAAGTCATACAGTAACACAAACAAACAAACTAACTGATCGAGGCAGCTGTAGAGCAGCAGCTCCTTTGTTCAGCGATGATAAATGACAGTTTTTTTCTGGCCTCTAAGAGAGCAATATAATGGCTTCAGCTCCCTATGGGAAATTGCTATCTGATGGCAAGGTAAAGCAGTTAAAAATACTTTAAATATAGCATACACTTAAAATGATATTAATATTTTAGGTGGCTGTTTTACTGCTGCCCCCGTCCATAGCAGTACATTGGTTAGTTTCTGTATCGATTGACTGACTATGGATAAGTGCCTCATACAGCCCCACATAAAAAGATCAGAACTGTCCCTTTAATGTAAAATGAATAAACTCTAGGGGGCATCAAACAAGTCTGTTGTAATAAAGTAACAGTTTGCATTGCTGGGACCATTAATACCCTTTCAGTTTAAAACACAACCCATGACATCATGCCAGTATTGTCATAAGAATATGTGCTACGTAGATACACGAACAGCAGCAGGTTGGGTTGACAGATGTTATCTTAAGTGACTCTTACAGTGACATGAGGCCATATATTTTTAGAATTGCACCCCTCAGTACTTGTCACAAGTTCTCTTCACTGTAATGCTGCATCCACACAGTGACAGCAGAGCTGGAGGAACATGAAAACTTCTAATTACTCCAGAATGAGCGCTCATGGTTAACCGCACTGCTAGCCTTGTTGTCACATTACTTAAGTAGCCTAAATTAGCTACTGCTGTGACGTATCTGGAGCAGCTGGTTAACAGAATGAACCAAATTCAAACAAACTGTGTATAGCTCCTTTTAAATGAGTGAGTCAGACTCAAATCACAAATTTACTGACTTTAGACTTGACTTAACAGAATCAAGAAAAGACTTGCAACTCGACTTGGACTTTAACACCAATGTCTGATGACCCACCTCTGCCGATAGCATCAGACTTTTTCTAAGTGTCCATCATGGTATTGAGACATGGAGATAGTTTTGGTTTTATGTGCCAAGGTTTTGAAATTAGTCTCTAAGTTTCTTTCCTCCCAACCCAATAGAGCTGTCTTTATCGCTCACTTTGGATAACCCACAGACCCCACAATGGAAAGTTTTAATTGGACCTATTTTCTACTGAGAGGTCTGTGGGTTTTAATGCTTTGAGGAGAACAAACAAAATTCCATTCACTTGTATTGTTTTGGGCTGGCAGCAGACGTCTAAGAGAAGGATATCTCAGAATCTCAGCACACAAACCTATTGAGAGAAAGTATGTTTTGTTTATTTTTTTTGTACTTTGGATGAAATGACTCATAAAACTAATCAGTGCATTGCAAATAAAAACAGCTCTGAAGCAAGCTGAAGTGAGATTGTTTCATGCTCCGATGAAGTTTGAATGCATTTTCTTCACTATCTCCTTCCTCCTTCTCTCTGTCTCTTTCCTGCCAAGCCTCTTTTCCCCTGGTCTTTCTGAAAACAGCAGCCAAGAACAGATTGGTCTCAAACACAACAAAAGAAACACTTACTCATAATGAGCCAATACATTTGCAACTTTTGCCTTCATCTTGTTTATTTTGACATTAACTTCTGTCTCTCCTTTCCTTCGTGTGTCATTTTTTTGTACGCATTCAAATCATCTTCAGCTTTTCTTTTTATGCCCTAATCTTTTCACTCACATCCTCCCTGTTTTTCATATCACCAGATGAAGTGCTGTGGATGGACTGGTCCAGGCAACTGGTCTGAGAACATTTTGATCAAGAACAGCTCCCAGTACCTCTACTCATGTTCCTGTCGCAATGACACTCAGCCTGGCACAGATATCAAGGATGTAGGCCTGTGTGAGCACCTGTCCACAGATCTACCCGTCTATGAAACGGTAAATCACACCACAGTTTTGTCACTAAGGTTGGAAATCTTGATCGTGAATTTACTGATGAAGCCAACAGCTGAGTTTTCAAACTCATTAACGTATCAAATGTCAAGGCTGGCACGGCAAGCATTACTCAAACAATATATGTGAACACATTTGTTTTATAGAGAACTATAACTCTGTGATTGGTTGTAAAATGCCTCCAACTGTTCCTCCCCGGTTCATAATTTTTGTGGTCACTCACTCACTCAGTTTCACCGTGTGAAACTGCTGTGTAAAGCAGCTGCAGCTCTGGTCTGACTCGCTGTGCTGAACCAACTACTTTATCTGAGACGGGACTTTTTCCATTAATGCAGGTGTTTGCTCAGTTACTCAGTCGCTCTGTCAGACGTGTTGGATGTCACTTAGCTCAGCTGTTTTTGCTTTCATTCAGAATATCTTTAAGTTGAGCTGTTATGGTACACAGAAGTGAAGGTTCAGTGTGAGGTCAGTATAGAGGGAAAACAATCCAAATGCATAAGGATATGTTAGTTTTCATTTATTTAGAACAGACAGTAGTGCAGTGGTTCCACTGTGACTATTTAGGCATTAAGACCCTCCAAACTTTATGTTTTTCACTGTATTGAGCAGTAAATGTCTGAGTGATGCTGTCAGATGTGCGTTTGCATTTCTAACAGTGGTGGAGCACAGACGAAACACTGTCCTCGTCATACTGTATTCACAACTCTGTCTCCAATGCTGTTGTAGCTTATCAGGAACTCGCAGGCGGGTCTTCCAGCTCCGGTGTTTAATTTGTGTTCTGCCATAGTGTGAATGATGAGCACATATATCAGCTTGTTATACTGACCTCAGCATATGTTGCGAACAGTAAACAGCTAAAAGTTTTCAGACAAGCCTCACACTTGTGCACTTTGGTTCTGCATCACGTGCATCACTCTCTGTGAGGGGCTGCATGCACTGAACTGTGACCTCTGCACCATAACAGCTTGGTACAAATACATGACCTGTTAAAGACCTGTTTGTAAGTGGTACTACTATGGTGTATATAACATTCATTTTAATATATTTTTATCCTTCGTAGGCGTAACATTTCCTGTGATTATGGGCACGATTAAGCCTTTATTATGGGGTTTCAACCTGGGTTTGCTACCCAGACCCTGTTAGGTCTACAGAAATGGTAACATTTATAACAGACCCAAGTCTAAACCCTGCTCAGTGTTACTTCAGCTGAGTGCACAATGCTATAGCACACCCGCATTGTTCTGACAGACCTCACACCTTTCCTCATTACGTAAGTCAGTTTGACTGGTGTTGTGTAACTCCGGCTGCCAGCTCAGTGTGGCACTGTGGTCATAACTTAATCAGCACATGAATACTGTGTTGTTTGTGCTGTGCGATTTGTGCAAACAGCAGGAAAGCTCTACTGTTCTGTTGTTTGGTCTGCGTGTTTCAGAATCTTTATTCTGTCTCTCCCTCCCTCTCTATACAGTTTTCCTCCGCTCAGCTAAGCCGTGTTATTCTTCCCCTCACTGACTCAGTCCAAAGACAACAGTTGTGTTTTGAAAAGGCTCTGTTCATGTCCGGCTGGGATCACGTAGCCATTCATCTCTGCTCTACACGTCAGTCTGCAAACCCCCCTCTTTCCATGTCTTTCTTAACCTCTTTCTCCCTCTCTTGTTCTCTGCTCCAGGGCTGTATAACCACTGTGGAGAAATGGCTCCTGGACAACTTTGGAGTTATTCTGGGAATCTGTGTCGGTGTGGCAGTTGTGGAGGTATCTATCTCTCCCCCATCATTCCATAAAGAATTTTTTTAGACTATCTTAGTACCATACTTACATGTCATATGAGCTGTACTTTGATAGAATTTGGTCAATGTTATTATTTGTTTTGACTATACTGATCCTGAATTGATCCCTTGTTGTTGCATCATAAAACACATGGCACTCAGTCCACACAGAAATGCATTCATAGTTTAGCCAAAGCTAATATGGTTAAAGGAACAGTTCACCATTTTGGGTATATGCTTGTTTGCTTTCTTGCCAGAAATAGTTGAGAAGATTGTTGTCGCTCTTATGTTTGTCTGTTAAATATGAAGCTGCAGCCAGTGAAGGGAAACAGCCTGACTCTGTTTACAACACTCCCCTATAATGTGTTGTTTTTACACTTGACTTCAGTGTAAATAACAGAGGTAAAGACATAGCAATTTGTGAACTATATAGGTGCTGGAAGATAGAGTCCAGACCTCCAGTCTTTATGCTGAACTGTCTCCTGGCTGAGACATTAGATTGGCGTCTTTGTTAAGTCTCATGACTTGCTGAGAGCATTTAACTCTCAGCAAGAAAGCCGAATAAGCAGATTTCTCAAAATGTCTTAATTGATCCTCAACAAAATCATAGAGGTATTTAATTTAATTTGATTAATGTTTTATTTGTAAAGGGATACTGTACATGAATCAACATTCAAACAAATGTAAATGCACCTGAATTAGGTGAAAGGCTAGTTTTCATTGGCAGTTTGTTTGCCTGATGTTGGTACAGTATGTACAGTAGTTAAAAACATACGAAGACATACACAGTACAGTTCAACATATACATTTTAAGTATATATACAATATAGTTAATTAACATGAGCAGATAAAATCCAAACAGCAGATGATAATGGTGTATGAGTACAGTCAAGTCAAGCCTATGTATACAGCATATTTCATACAACAGGTGTACACTCAATGTGCTTCAATAAAGGCAAAGATCACACATGACAAAAACAATGGGAATGATACTCATTAAAAAAAAAAAAAAAGGTTTTACCCGTTGACCCCTCACTTTAAACCTGACTAAAAGCTAGCAAGAAAAGGTGTATTTGGTTTGCTTTTAAAAGAAGACACTGTTGTAGCAGAGCTTAGTTTTGAACAAAAGGTGTAAAGTTGGTGTGTCATAAAAAGCAAAATGTGACAAAGTGCAATGAAAGCAGGCTCAGCAAATAAATTATGATGTACATGAAGCATGTAACTTTAGTGTCACTGAAACCTCCACTCCACCAAAGAGATGAAAAATGGCAGCAGATGAGAACACGAGATTTGTGTGGAGCAATGAGGAGACTGTAACCTTCCTGAAATTAATACAGGAAACAAACATAAACGTCAAATTTACATTATGTTTCCTACATTGTTTTCCACTGCTTGATTCGACTGGTGCTACGTCATCTTGTCGCTTAATGGCAGCTGTCCTGAGATTTAGATCTACGAACTCGTTATCTCAGTGAACCAGCTCCTAACATTCACATGGACGTGATGTATGGAAACCCACATTACACAAATTTAAGTTAATATTTGCCCCAGATTTGACTAGAAACCGTCCTGTGATGTCTTTGTGTTTTAATTCTCTGGCTCCAACATCTGCATGTTTGAGTGAGTGCTCCACTGGTCAGTTTCAACTCTGGTAACTAAGCTGACAACTCCATTTCCTGCAGCTCCTCGGGATGATCCTCTCCATGTGTCTCTGCAAGAGTGTCGTCCAGGAGGATTATACCAAAGTACCGAAGTACTGAGCTGAGGACGGAGCCAGCTTCACAGCACACACAGATGGATGGACTCTCTCCTCTCTCCCTCTCTCTCTCTCCATGCCTCACATTGTTATGAACACACACACAAATTAAGACAGCTGTCTCCACCATTTGAGCTTCTCCTGCCTTGACAGCTGTGCAGATTTCTCACGCCCCATATGTCCCACACTCACAAACACACACACACACACCTCTCAATCAAGCTTTGACACACTTGTTGGACAGACGTCCACAAGTTACCATTGTTGTCTTATGATTTTGTGTTTTTTAAGGAGACATTTGTGTATTTTTGGTCATATTGTTTTGATGTAAGCCTGAGAATTTTGCGGTTTGATACTATGCAAATGTTCATTTATGTGTCCTCAATGAAGCGCTTAGCATAGTTAGTAGAGAGAGCACTTTAGCGACATGTGGTGAGCTGAGAGCTGGAGCATCTTCTGACTCTGGGGCACGGAGATGAGAGGGAGACGGGAGGGTGTGGGTGTGTGCGTGGTAGACGCTCTCAAGGATTAATGCCACTTTGTGATCCTGCAGCTGGTATTTTTGGTGCAGAGGGTGGAGGAGAGGCCCAGGGCAGGGCTGCTGTGGTGGAGGTTTTGGCTTCTGTCATCAGCTCCTTGTACCCAGTAGCCCTGATATTAACCTCCGTTTACACCCACCACCACCGCTGCCTCCTCCTCCCCCAGCTCTCCATCATCTGGTAGCGTCTCTAAATCACGTCTCTGTCCTCCTCTCGGGTGTGTCTGACTGGGAACCAGTAGCTTTCCAAAATGACTAGTTTTGCATGAAGTAAGTGTGTGTATGATGTGTTGAGTGAGTATTTTATTTCTTATTTTATATTCTCATGTCATCTCTGTTTTTTTTACAACTGTATATATATATAAGACTGGTAAGGGATTATGGCACTCCAGTGCTTGGTCAGCATTTTATATGGGAAAGCTGTCACCCACATGCTCTTGTTTTAAGAGTCCTATTGTTTTTCGTTCCCTCTCTGTTGTTTATGATGTACAGAATGTGGCTGCCACAGCAGCTTGTCAGCACTATTTTAGTCTGAATCAGAGAAATCTGAAACCTTAGAGTGGATCTGTCATCACTCTCAAAGCTATATTTTCATTTCCTTAATATAGCATGAGTTTGTGAGCAACCTCCCGTAGCGCCTGCCCCAAACATCTCTATTTAAGCTCCTCACACCTGCCTTCATTTTGAAAAACCCAGTTTTTTTTAAACCATCATAGCAGTAATGTGAAAGCGTCAGCTGTGCAACCACAATTTCCATTCTCTGCGTGATTGTTTGTTTTCCCAGAAGTCATTTTGCTTGGTTTGATGCTATTGGTAACAAGAGCAGAGAAAAATGCTGGAAACTAGCAGTGATTGCGTATTTCAGAGGCCACTACAACCAGAGAATGTTCGTCAACTCATGCTGCCTTTGCTGGGAAAAAAAGTTGCTTTGAGTTTCCTCATGCCACTTCCCATCATCTCGGTTCTTCCACTTCATTTCAAACACACTATTATCGCTGAATTCATGGTTAATTTAGTGTATAGATTGCACTTTTATGTGATTTATGTCTCACGTGACTCATTTCAAATTGTGTTCATCATGCTGCAGTGACACAAGAGGGCAGAAAGTGTCCATTAAAAAAAAAAAAAAAGAACAATTGTGGCTGTCAGAACTGCAGTAAGCCTCTATTTTATGAGCTGCCAAATTGAAACTATAATTTATCTTAATGAGAGATGAAGGCTTTTTATTGCGTGTTTGAAATATTTTTACACTTTAAAAAAAAAAAGATTCTGTTCAGTAGAAAAAAATGTAGTAAGCCATGTTGAAAAACAAATGTTTCTTTTTATTATTAAGAATATTAATAAACCTAAACCCACTAGAATCTGTTGAACATGTCTTTTGTTTGTGTGTTTGTTCAAACCAAGTTAAACAGAACTCAACATATAGATGATATTTTGTCAGGCAGGTTCCTGTTTGATTGATTGTTGTTGTACTTTAAGCAACCAGAAGATGGCAGTATATATTTAACTGTCACAGGCTCAGACTGAGATGCATTAAGAGAAGATGAGCAGAATTAGTGTGTTATGGTGCTTTAAGTGTAGAAGGAAAGATTCTTCATCAGTGGATTCATTATGTGTTAAAAAGCTGATTTGTAGAAGCTGCAGGTTTAATTATGAGCTCAGTGCCGATTCTAAAGAAAATACTCATTTCCTTCCCATCTCCGCACCTCTGAGCTGATTCATTTCTTTTTTATTTTTTTTATTTCCCATTTTCATCTATGTATTTTCTTGTTAATTTAGTCTGACTACCCGGTGGCTGAAGAGAACAAAGAGCTCCACGTCCATTCATTTCACCACGATAAGGACAGTTTTTACAAAAGGGCTCCTCTCGTAAGATTTAAGTGTGGTGACTCTTGTCAGGGAAAAGGAGCCTCGTGATGTCATGTCATGCCAGGAGCTAATACCTCACCACTGACTCACCAGCACTGCCTTTTAAGCAAAATAACACAATCACAGCAGCGACCCTGCTGCTCTAATCCACTATTGTCTAAGACACTTAACCTCAGGATAATGAGAACAGCTTAGTGTTCTCTCAGGAGACTGTTTTCAAGTAACTCAGCACAGCCTCATCTCATCCACGTTGCCAAACATCTACTTCTCATTTAAAACACGATGCTGGACTCCAGAACAACAACTGCAGGCTACAGGAAGGAAGATGAAAATGGAGAGTATCCACAAACTGGATTAAAGCTGTTACAGGACTAAGGGAAGGGTCTTCATCAGGCAAATGGACACGACAAAGGACAAAGGGTTTTATTTTGGCACAAAACTGATAACATCCCGTTGACATTATAGTCACGACTTCATAGTCATAGTCAACAACACTTGCGTAGCATCGGCCAAACGTGTTATCAAAAAATCTAAATGGCTGCATAATCACAAGAATAACCTTGTAATTGAGAAATGAGGAAAACATGGTTGAAGAATGTCCAATTTTTTGGTAATTTACAATGAAGTTTACTGTTTTCTGTCTGTGGATGAGTCAACTCTAGTCTTACTGCATCATTGTTTCACCAGCAGATACTCAGTTGATCTTTAAAGTAATTTACAAAGCAAATATGTCAATTATTCGCTTATTATCAGCGTAAAATGAACACATTTGAATAGATGTTAGAACAGAACAAGCCTGTAGATGGTACCTTGAACTCTGGGAAATGATAATGGGTACCTAACTAATTAAGTGATTGCAGGAATGTTATTTGACAGCTCAGCTCAGCAAGTGTGACTGTTTGATTCTTTTCTTTGTCATACATGATAGTAAACTTGTTGGATGAAACAAGGCGTCACCTCGGACTCTCTGATGTTGTGTTGGTAATTTTCCGACATTTATTAGACACTAAGTCAAGACAGTGATCTGCAGATGAATCAGTAATGAAGACAGCTGCAGCCACAGTGCACATGATATCCTCTTATGCAGGCTATGGAAAACTGAGTTGGCCAATAGGCAGGTCTGTCTGCTGCTGCTGGGCTCATTACACACACACATACCCAGACACACACACACACACAACGAGGAAGGAAAGCCGCCTCTGTTTTTTTCCACATAACTGTCAGTCAGCGAGTCCGGGGCAGAGGAAGTGGGACAGATGATGATCCCTCTGAGACCGAATGAAATAAAAGATTGAATAATGAAGACATCAGGTCCAGGTGTTCACTCAGCAACACACAGTGGTTTGAAAGAATATGCTGATTAGAATAACATGTAGGCCTATTTCAATAGACAGGTAAACTTTTGTTATACTGTTTTTTTATTTTTGTGGATCCTTATCAACTACTCTTCTTTTTTTAGATATTTTGTTGGGGTATTTTTTTGCTTTTAATGGACAGGACAGCTAAGCATGAACGGGGACCACCAAGGTGATGTTTTGAGCTTCACACTCTTCATTAGACAAAATACAGTGCAGAGACACAGCGTCAAATACCTGCTGGGCCAGGTCAGCTGACAGATTGCCTGGTTCTAGTAGGCGCTCATAGATGATTTACATTTAGGCACAAAAACTAAATGGTTATGTTTAGGAAAAGATCATGTCTTGGCTTAAAGGATTACTTTGGCGTTTTTCAACCTGGACTCTATTTCCCTGTGTAAATTAGTCAAAGAGACTGAAGTGAACAACAACATCGGCCCAGTATTGAGAGAACTGACAGCAGCCAGCAGTCACACAAAAGGCTGTAATGGGAGCACAGTGGGCAACTGAACATTGTCACTGTGGCTCAGAGTGGCTCAGATTGTTATAAGTGTCTGAAGTGTCTCTTTACCTTTCACTTAATGTGGTCTGTTTGTTATGGCCTCATTAAGCAGATGTGCAGTTCTGAAATATCACGAGATGTCATGAGATGTCACTTGTTGCAGTCAGACAACAGTGGAATCGTGAGTGAGATTTGGAGAGAGTATAATAACCAGCTAATAACGAGCCAAGCTAAAATCAATGTTAATAAGCCAGCGTGTTCCCAACTGCAGGTGCTGACCCTTAGAGAGGTAACATAGCTCAGGCCTTTGAATTAGATCGCCATCCATATATATTTGTGACAGAGTATATGGATGGAGTGTTGATTCAAAACAGACATTAAACACACATTAAACATGGCTTATTAACAACAATCTCAAACACAAGTACACAAATCAGCTTCACTACAACTCACAGCATTCACAGACAAACACTTGTCTTTATCTGGACACTTTTCCCCCACCAATACATCATGCTAACGTTATTAGCACAAGCCTATGGCATTTTACATTGTATAAATTAGCCTAGCAGCTAGCAGAGATTTCCTCTTTTCTCAACATTTAACAAAGGAAATGTTATAAAACTTACTCCAATACAACTCACAAGGTTCACAAACAAAACAACTCTCAAGCCTATGGCATTTTACATTGTAAAAATTAGCGAGCAGAGATTTCCTCCGCTTATATGAAGCCAGGATAAATCCCGAAGTATAATATGATATAATATTATGTAGCAAAACATCTTTTGTTTCTCTAAACTCTTTTTAAAAAACAGTGTTACTTGTTAAATGTCTGATGGCAAACCGTTCCATATTTTAATTCCTCTAAAAATAACATTACGTCGCCTTGCATTCGTTTTTGAAACAGGAAGTGAAAACAGCCTCTTGATGCATTCCCAGGATTAAAGTTGTGGCCAGTACTACTTTCCTTAATGTGCTGCATGCCAACCTGCATTTTACACCATAGAGCTCATGCATTTAAATGAGATGTATGTTTGCCAGGATGTTTTCTCTCTAACTATTTGTCTCCCTCTCAATGTGTGTTTTTTAGTCCTCTCTCCGCTCCACTGGTGCTCATCCAGCACAGTTGCTGGTGGGGGTGTCTCTGCGGCTGCACCCACTGCCTGCCGTGCTCCTCAGCATCCTGTTCACATTGTGTCATCAACATGTTCAGGCAGCACCGCCACAATGGACCCCACCTCCTCCTGCAGACTGACCCGTCTCCCTGGTCCCCACCCTCTGCACAGACCCTCACTGGCTTTCCTGTTTTTAATCTCTCTCGGGGATCGTACATAAACAAACTGTGTGCACTCACTTCCACGTATCCGGCTGATAGATATGTATAATAACATAACTAGCAGGGTCTATCCTCGGTCTGGTGCAGATTACTTTAAAGCCCGAGGAGCTCTAATCAGAAATGAGCAGTATGAGTCACAGTGCCCCCATATGAGATGGAAAGACGATCAGCATAGTTCCATTAGCTGTTTAAATTGTTTCTGTGATAGGCTGAGAGGCGGCAAGTGGCTGCAGGTCAGTGGGTGTCCTCCGCCTCATTTCCTGCCCAGCAGCTTGTAGGCAGAGAAGAATGATACCCTGACTCGTTCAGAGCCACCTTCCTTTCTCTCTCCTCCCCTTCATGCCTCCCTCTCTCTCTGTCTCTCTGCTCTTGTGGGCTAATCCAGTGTGATAAGGGCAAGCTCTCCTCTCCATGTGGCCTCTTTGGCCCGCGGAGAGTAAAGACCTCTGAAATCACTCTGCTGCAGCTGCACTCTGCCAAATACCGGTGAGCATCAGCAATATGAATATGTGAAAACACACAGTTTCCACTCCAGCCCGCTGAGATGGAGGTGAGATAGAGAGGGAGAGGGAGAGAGGAGGATGGACATGAAGAGAAACACTTGGTGCCAAATGTGGACTGAGATAGAAAACAACTGGGTGTCAGTTACATGTTCCATAAAAAGCGAGCAGCAGCTTCCCAAAAAAGCCTGTTTCCATTCCTACAAGAGTACATATTCAAGTACTCTACCTTTGTAAACATGGTTACTATGCAGCTGAAGATTTTACATTAAAACCAACCATCTGATGAAATATGATGCGTCTTTGAATATCAAACTACCTGCATACAAGGTAGCCCAACACGATCTCATTCCATAGTCCTCGAATACTGGTGTATGGGCAGTGACTTGTGTGTCAGAAACTGATGACAAACGCTGCCCTTTCGGGTTGGGTGCCATCAGTGTGTAATGATGTCTGATGGTGTCAGAGAGAAAGCCGCTGGACAACAAGCTAAGTAGGTGAAAAGTCCAAGTTGGGCAGGTGGGAGGGGTGATGGGTCGATCCAACAACCACTGACTTTTACCCAGGAGGCCAGTGTTTGCCTTCCTATTGTCATGATCCTGGGTTTTTGTTTTGTTTTCTGTTTGTGTTCCTTGTTTCGTGTTATTCATTCATGTTTAATCTGCTTCCTGTTTTATTTTGTAGGCTCTCTCCTCATGTGTCAGGTTTTACTTCCTGTCTGTGTGTGTTTTCCCGCCTGTTTTCTGTCACACCTGTCTCGTTAGTCCTTCCCTGTTCCCAGAGTCTTCCCTTCACACCTGCTCTGTGTTAGTCCTGTCTGCTCCACCCTTATTGTTGGCCAGTCCCCATTTCCCACCTTTTGCCCGTGTCCTCCTTCTATAGCTGTGTCTCATTTTTGTGGTTAGATTTCTGTGTGTATATATATCTGTGTGTTTCCCTTTGTCCTCAGTTCGTCCTGTAGTCACTCCTGAGCTCACCCCCGTGCTCTTGGTGTCATTCCCTGCTCTGTTTCCTGCTCGGTGTTCTGTTTGGATTTTTCAGTTCATCGTATTATCCCTGTTGGTTTTCGGATTAGTTTTGGCTCTGCTTTCATTTGGACTTCCAGTTACTATGGCGCTTGATCTCGATGTTTTTTATCAGCTGCATTAAAGCTCGATTTTTGTTAAAACATCAAGCTACCTGCATTTGGCTCTTTACTGAGCTGATTTATCACACCCATATAAATGTAAAGCCAAACCCTGTACTTCTTTCTAAACCTAACCACATGTTTGTGTTGGCTTAATGTAACCATGTGTGTTGGTTGTTAGGGGAAAAACCCAAAACATCAATTTGTGGTGTTGTGCCAATGTAGTACTTCTTTTATTTTTTTTTAAAGAGACAGTATGCAAACTGTACATTTCCTGTGAAAATGGAAGTGTATTTTCCGAGGCTACCTTGCAAGTCAAGTCCACGACCAAGCTACGATATGTGACGAGGTGGGAGTGAGAATGTGTTGTTGAACTTCATTTCCACATAGCTCTGTGTATGATTGTGAGTTAACCATGAGTCCTTTTATTCCTATAAGAACCTCCGTGAACTCTGATGTGTGCTAGCTGTGTAACACATAGAGTGCATGCATAGTGGATAATACGTCTTTTAACAAAAAAATATTCAACAAAACTGGCTACAGATCTGACAGGCAGACCTCCTCATTTATTTGTTGCCATGCATTTGGTCCTGGTCCTGTTTTTGTCTCTGTGCTGCTTCATGGACATGTTCCAAAAGATTTACTGCCATTTCTGTGGAGGTGTTTCTATCC
Organism: Epinephelus awoara; assembly: GCA_035609425.1. Taxonomy (NCBI): domain Eukaryota; kingdom Metazoa; phylum Chordata; class Actinopteri; order Perciformes; family Serranidae; genus Epinephelus; species Epinephelus awoara. The sequence continues at coordinate 15,222,089 of CM069298.1, forward strand.
ATCTGTAAAGAGATGCATTTCCTAGACAAGTAGACAAACCTGTGTGGAAATTAGGTGTTAAAGTACATAATGTGTGTTTCAACTGTGTTAAAAGTAAACCAGATGTTATGTTACTTATTATACATGTCAAAATATATGAAAGATTAATTTCTTTTACTCTGTTTTTTTTTCTTAAATCTGTCAGTCGGAATAGTCAGGGATGTGAATGTCAGCAGGGAGCTGTGGGGCTGACACTTAAAGCCTCTGGGGCTGTTCATTAAACCATTCATGGATGCGGTGTGTTTTGAAGCATCTCTTTAATTACAGAAATAAGTAAACCATCATTAAAAAAAACATGTTTTTGTCAGGTGGTTTCTCATTTCCAGATTCTCTGTCCACTGAAATAGATTCAGAAATTAACACAGGTAATTTAATATGATTTATAAATGTATTGCTAATGATTTATAAGTCTATATGTGGAAATCCACCATCACGATATTTTAGGTGGAACAGAGAAATGCAATTTTGAGAGTAATGCATCAGTAATAATTAATATTGCACCTCAACACCTTTGATACTACTTACTTCTACTGATGACATTTCCTCATTTATTATTATATGAACTAGTCTGAATTTATCTGGTTTTATTGTGTTAAACTGTTGTGTTCATTACTTTATTTATTCATGGAATGAGTGAACTAGGCATTTCAACTCAAGTGTTCTTATGTATGATGTCATGTGCTTTTGTGTGTATGTGGTATGATGCAGCGGCTTTGAGTCCAAAACAAATTTCCATGTGGGACAATAAATAATAACTTACCTTATCTCACCTTACAATGCATGCTTCTCTGAGAATACCCTTATGAACCCCTCTGCAGATCTATGCAGATATGTGTGTAATTGTAGACTGCAGAGGAGCCGACATGCAAACCTCCAAAATCTATACACGTCATGCAGACCTGCACATCAAGCAGGTTGACCTGTCCCATGTGCATGTGCACCTACGTGTATGTGCAGCCCAGGGAGGCATTGTTCCATCTTTAGTGCTGGCAAGATGTAATGTTGTTGACAGAGGCTGACATTGTGTAGCTTGCTCGGCGGAGTTAGCAGAGGAGGTTTTGTGCGTTGTTTTGTTGGCTTGGCTGCATGCATGCTGCCGGTGATGGCAACACGCTGGTTAGCTTGACATGAAAGCAGAACTCTTTCTGTCATGGGCAATTTGTACAGTGTGGTATTAGTACTGCTGTTACAGTACCTGAAAACCTGATTTTAAGTCTTACGTCTTCCTTTATGAGAGTATTCAGGATTAAGTAACCTATTAAATATGTTAGTAGAGTGGAAATGATTAGTTGATTAGACAGAAAATACTTCAACTTTTGGTAATCAATTACTTTTTAAAGTCATTTTTAAACCAATAGTGTCAAAAATCCATTCTGTCAAAGGTGAATAATAGCTGTTTTTTGTCGTCTTCTATGATGGAAAACTGACATTTTTCGGACCCAACGATTAATCAATTAATTGGGGAAAAATTGGCAGGTTAATCGATAATGAAAATCATAATTTGTTGCAGCCCTAGAAGAAACATTTCACGTTAACCTCAGCTACCAACTTCATCATTCACTGTGTGGGTGTGGCTCCATCAGATTTGATTACAGGGGCATCTCTTTTCTCACATGGTGCATGGAAATATGTGACATCATGTTTTCCATCAGAGCCCTGCTGCCTTTAAACTTGACCAACGAGCACAGACAAAACACAAATGCTAAAATATCTCATGTGAAAACCAGTCGTTCAGCTGAGGACAGTGAATTAATGCATGACATCATAGCCCATATCCAGTGTTCCTTTAAGACTCTGCACCACTGTTTGAGATCACAGACTGCAGCGGTAGTTAACATCTTTAGCTGATCACACCTGAGGGCTGTGCTTGAGGTGCTAATTATCTCTCATTGTGCCCATAAATACCTCATAATCAAGCTGTAATCTCCTGTACCAAATTGCAGCCACAATATTGTAGCATCGTTGTACCCCACGAGCTATAATGAGATACCTCTGCATTGAATGCTGAGGGTGTTTGCATGTGTGCCTGTTTGTGTTGGTGTAAACCTTTGTGTGCTTCAGTAGGAGTTTATGTCCGAACTGATTGATGTGAGGTGGTGGTGGAGGCAGCGCTCCCCTGATTGAAGCTACAGGCAGCACTAGGCTTCTCATTAACCTATGATAATGCACCTGTCACCCTGATACCAAAGCCTCGCAGCACATTTGTTGCGGATGGCTGTTCTCGCTTCTTCTTCGCTTTTTTTTTTCCTGACTTCCCTCCCCGCTCCATCTATCTCCTTCTGTTTCTCTCCTCTCTCTCAATTTCTGCTGCACTCTTTTACATTAACACCTATACAGTCAGCTTGGCTGTTTGGAGAGTCTTGCTGACTCCGTGCCAAAGCTGACCACAGCAGATGGAGGTTTGTGCATGTGTGTTTCTCCCCCTCCTTGACTGAATGCAGCAGCTACAGTATTTAATAGGATCTGTGTTCGCTAACCCACCGGGACCAGGGTTGATAGGGGATCAACTGTTCCAGCTTTCAGGGCTGCATTTGTGTATGGACTACAAATGCGACGGCCTCTCCAAAATGGCCAACAGTATGTGCCATCACACAACATACGCCGTCGGAGTTGACTAATTCGCTGGCTGACAGAGATGTGATCTCTCCTTCTGGTCAGCGTTTCATTTTATCTCACACTGAGAAGACCAGAATTGGGTTTGTACCAGCCACAGTGTTTATAGGTTTGTGTGTGATGTCCCTGCTAGGTTCTTTGTTTCCACTAAATCGGGTTGCACCATTGAATGCACCATAGATCACCACTAAACCTTAAAAAATGAGATTTTAGTAAAGTGTGAATTGATTGTTAGCATACACACATAGCTCCATCCAATCCAAAGCAATCAACTAAATCTACAGTTAGTGTAGCCTCACAAGCTGTAGCAAAACATTATCATTTTAAAGGGACAATAAATATAATAGACATCACTACCAGCACTGTTTTCACTTTTTGAGTGTGTGTGTGTGTGTGTGTGTGTGTGTGTGTGTGTGTGTGTGTGTGTGTGTGTGTGTGTGTGTGTGTGTGTGTGTGTGTGTGTGTGTGTGTCATCACGGCAAAATATAGTCCTGGAGACACCTCTTATAGTGGGAACTACCAAGTGTTTTTCAGTATTCTGCCAACTGTTTATATCTCTGTCTGTCTGTAGACAGATTTTTGCCAGATTAACGTTAACGTTGCAACCATGCAAGATGCCACCACCAATGTAAGAAGTAAGAAAAAGCCATTGCCCCCCCGCATTTTTACACCCCTGGCCAACATTCGTTTTAACTCATGGATCACAGCGGGAGTTATCCCACTGCAAAATGGTCTCTAGTTTATATTTGCATATGCAAATATGGAGATTATTGTCTATTTGTTTCACCTGTCGTGCTGTTATATGGGTCATGTGATGGCCTCTGATTGGTTCCCTCCACAATATATGTGGGGCCATACCTCTGTTGTATGTTTTGAAAGCCCTGATGAAGACCTGCAGTGGTGGAAACATGTTGGCTCCTTCAATGAATTAGCCACTGCAATAAAGGCTTTTTAATATTTCCTCCATCGTTTTTCTATATTTTTTTCGGAGTGCCTGGATTGCCTTTTTATCAATTCTGTTTGTATATACAGAGCAACCAGTTGTCTCTTTTTTCTATGGAGAAATGTGTGTTTCATGGTATCTTAAATATTCAAGCAGTTCAGAGTAAGTGTGGAAAAATACAATTTTGCTAACGTAGCTGATGTGGGGCATTTAGCAAAACATCACTGGCACAGCCACAATCACAGGACTTTCACCCAGGAGACTGGGGTTCCAGGCCCATGTGAAACAATTTTTGGGTCCAACAAACATGTTTTTCTAAACCTAACCATGTAGTTTTGGCACCTAAACTAAACAAACTGGTAACGGCCATTGGATGGGCTGAGAACAGCCCTCTGAACCTACCCTGACTCATATCATACCGTCAATAACACAGGGAAGATCATACATGCTCTTATATCCTCCCGCCTTAATGACTGTAATGCCTTGTTCACCTGCCTAAGCAATCGAGCTATACACCGTTCAAAATTCAGCAGCTAGACTTTGGACTAAAACAAAACAAACCGCACACATCACACCTATTTTCGCCTCTCTGCATTGGCTTCCAGTCGTCTTTAGAATTCATTTTAAGTTATTTTAATCACATACAAGGCTCTCACTGATCTGGCACCTGTATATTACTGAGCTTCTTACATCGTACTGTCCAAACAGGCCCCTCAGGTCTGCTAGTCTTCCAACTGTTCTAGAGACCAAGTTAAAGACAAAAGGTGATCGAGCCTTTTCAGTTCTTGCTCCTCTGCTTTGGAGCAGCCTCCCACTGAGCATCAGATCAGATGACTCTGTTCGTGTCTTAAAATCTCGTCTGAAAACTCACTTTTACAGATTGGCCTTTCCTGACAGTTGATAGACTTATTGTATGTATGAGAGTGTATGTATTTGCAGCCATGTGTATATGTATGCATGCTTACTTGTTTAAGTGTAAATGTTGGTGTTGGCATATGTTTAAGCTTATGTTTTATTAGTAACACTTTTGTTTTGTATTTCATTCACCTTGAAAGGCACTTTGTGCTTTCAGCTTGAAAAGTGCTCTAAAATAAAGTTGTTATTATTAACAGTAGTATTATTGTCTATGAGCCTTACAACCACAGATAATGGCCATTTAAGGGGCTGATAACATCCTGATTCAGTGTCCCGCTAATGGGTCATTATCAAGCTAATATAAGCATCATCAGTTTGGTTCAGTTCACTGATATTATGCAACATTTAACCTACATCCTGCAGTTACCATTATTTACTCAAACAACAATTATTAGCAACATTCAGCCTGCATCTGGCAGTTAAATCATTTCTTACTCAAATAAAAGTACCAGTATCACACTGAAATCTATTTCAAGTAAAAGTGCATAAGTGTGATAAGCAAAATGTTTAAAAGTATAAAAATTGAAAGCACTCATAATGCAGAAAAATGACCACTTGGAGTGTCTGATACTACTATTTTATATTATATACTACTATTATACAGCATATTTCTGTTGATTTGTAAGTAGCATTTTACTGTTGCAGCCGGTTGTTCTCATTTTAATATCCCCTGAAGTACAGTACTTGAGTGAATGTACTTTAACCACTGACAATTGGGGGTAAATATTTAGTCACAGCTAATCTTAGCGAACACGTTGTAAAGGTTGAACTTCTGAAGAGCTGGTATAATTGGCTCCATGGTCGTTGTCCTATCATAATATCGCTCTTTAAGACATTTTCTCCGCACTAGAAAGGCTCCAGCTCCTCCACCAGATGTCTTCTTTATTCCCCGTGGCCCGTTCCAGTCAGTTTCTCTGCTCTCCAGAGGGCCTGTGTGTGATTTATTTATCCTATCTGCACATCCAGTGCCAGGAACACACCCTGAGAGCGCACAGGACTATGGGAAGGCTGCCTCGAGCCGCTGGAGAGTGTCGAGAAAAAGGGAGAGGACTTAGAGGACAGATAGTAAATCAGTCTGAACCTCAAGATGTGTGTCAGAACTGCAGCGTGTTGAGTTGAAGCTACTTCAGAAGACGTCAAGGGAGCGACTCGGAGTCTATGAGGGTGTTTAGGTTTGGGGTTTTTCGGGGGAGGGAAGCTTCAGTAGCTCCCATTAGTCACTCCGTCAGATGTTAGCGAGTAAGACGAGGCTGCGTTCGTCCCATTTGATGCCGAACAGCCTTTGGAATTCAGATTTCCCAATATTGGCAGGACTTGATCATGATTAAAGAATGAGCATGTGTGGTGTTGGGAATGTCTCTGGCATGACTCTTCCAACCTCTAATCTCCTCTGTTTCATCTTATGCCATGCGGATCTCTCCGAGGACAATCAAATATTAGTGTTTTGATGTGTCTGGACAATAGCTGGACTTTGTTTGTGTTGGATACCAGCTGCTCTCATTAAGGGGAAAGCACAGGGCAAATTCATGGGGTCAGACCTTCCTGTTTAACAACCAGCCAGCTTCCTGTTGGGGCCCCATCATGCGACCATTGACACCTCTTTGTCCCTGAGAGCTCATCCTCGACCTTCAGGGGGGAAACCTGCGCTACATTTTGGAAATGCAAACATCCTGCCACATTCGGCACATTTGTTTCTACACATTCGTGGGGGGGGGGGGGGGGGGGGGACACATATAAAGTGGAGGTTTTGAGGGTCCTCCGTCAGGAAACTCTAAGCACCAAATTCTTCATTTCTTGCATTCAGGTGAGATTTATGTACGAATTTAAAGCGGAAATGTCTTCTTTGTCAAATAAAAGTCATCTGCTGCTTTAATGTTTTGTCCCCTACATCCACCCAAAAATCTGCACCTCAGCATCCTGCCATGCCTTTGGTTTTATACACAGATCACAAAAATTTGAAAGAATTCACATTTCAATTAAGTGGCGACAACAAATCTAAAAATATAAAAGCAAAAGGATTCCTGTCAGCAACTCAGAAATTACTGTTGCCATCTTCAGGCAACCTTCATTTTTTTAGTGTCACCGCGACCAACCATTGGAAGTAATTTGGCTGTATTTATCTAGTGAGCCGTCAACTGGAAAAGACTGGCTTTCAGCATGGGTGCCCATTTATTTCCACTGCTTATTGAGCGAGGCCAAAATGGTGGAAAACAAGCCTCTCCTGATGTGACGAGGGCAAAGTGGATATCCTTAACATGGCAGCCCGCTGTGCTTCACATGTAAAGACAGACCACTGGACGTAATGGAGGCAGAGAACAGATGCTGCCTTCTCAGGGAGTTTAAAAAGGCTCCTTTGATAATAAAAACTAAATAAAGTAATGGTAAATTTATGCATCAGTGTAATCAAAATGAGAGGAAGGAGGTGGGGAGCAGAGCGGATGGCCTTCAGAGGAATATTCTCGGATGCTGATTAGAGAAGCCATGTTAATGAGATTCACTGACAGCCTAATATGGAGAACAGCATGCCCCCTGCTGTGTCTGTCTGTTCTGTCCCTTTCTTCGGCCGCCTTCCTCGTCTCATGTTTTGCTCTTTTTCGCACTTCCTCTTCCTGTCGCTCTGTCTCTTCTTCACACAGGGGACTGTGTTTACACTGGACTAAGACAGCAGGAGATCTGGCCCTTTAAGGCACAGACACAGTAAAATGACATCAAAGAACCAGTGGCTGACTGTTACATCGCCTCATGTCACCTGTGTCTTCGCCAAAAAGTTGCACCTGAAAACGCTGCAAAGACTATCGCCATTCTGTTTCTGATTCAGATGTTGCTGACAGTGAATAAAATTTCTCTGATTGGCAGTTCAGCTCAGGGCACGAGAAGAAAAACAGAACTGAGGGAAGCAAAGAAGCGACAGGCAAGAGGGCGTGGGATCGAAACGAACTTCTTATATTTAATAAAAGGGTTGTTTTTTAGCCAGTGAACTCTTTAGAAGAAACGGTTGGTAATTGTTTGTGTTATTGTTCACGGTAAATAAATCCCTTGTTCTTTCTTTTGGTCGGCATGTGTATTTAAGCTTTCATGTCCACAGAAGCAGAGAAAGGCGACAGAGAACATTTTTCTTTGTATTTTTATTTCCTTGGGGCTATAATAACAAAAATCAATGTTCTTTTTATCTTATTTTTAGAAAGAACAATCAAAATTACAAACCATGTACTCTTATAATGCCAATAATATGATAGCATACCAATATTTATCAATTTGTTACCATGGAATTAGAGGTATTTTCAGTACTCGTTTTATTCCCACATATTTATTCTTGATATTTACCATTACAGTACTTTGAAAACATCACAGAAATGGTTAAAAATCACACTGAAATATTTTTGAATCATCATCTATATAATAGAATATGATTAAATATATGGTACCAACAACTGTGAATATTCATCTATTTAAAAAAAAAAAAATTCCTGAAAAAAAAAAAATCTTATCATCACTAACTTATATGAATATATATATATATATATATATATATATATATATATATATATATATATATATATATATCAGGTTGAGTTCAACAATTTTTTCATTAAGATACAGTGCCTCAAAATGTACTCTACCAAGTGGTTGAGCAGAACGTTAGTGCTAACCAAATAATTAGGACTTAAATTAACCTGTCGGTCCTCTGGTTTCCCTTTTTTAATGATGATTACAGATTACTGCCGCCTGCTGGTATGTGCTGTTATTTCGTCTCATGTAGGCGCTGAGCGTATGTGCCAGTTAGCCGTGAGCTGTAGTTTTTGTGGTGTGTTCAAGTGCAACGTTTTGGCTGAGAGACAGGTAATGTGAGAGTCGGCCTTCTTCGCCACTGGTTCTTTGATGTCAGTTTTGTGTGTCTGGGCCTCCAGACAGCAGGGGATCTGGCCGTTAACACCAAACGCTGCAATGATCACAGTGGTGGAGTTGTACCTTTAACATCACATGCTTGACACAGCCCTCCTGTCTCTTCTTCCTGAAGGGCTTTAAGCAGGAGGAGCAGCCGGCCAACACACACACACTCACACACTCTCACAAAGCACCTAGGGATTTGGGGACGGGTGGCGCCACGTGACAGGCAGGCAGCTGGGCCACATTAACAGGAGAAATGACAAACGGGCCACTGCTGTTGGTTTTTTCGCCTATAAACACTGTATCATATCCCGACAGGTGCTGTCACTCAGCAGAGTGCTTTGGTATGTGTGTGTGTGTGTATACACTGTATACGTGTGTGTTGCCCACCAGCCAAATCCTGAAGGACCTGCCTCAGTGGAAAGCTGTGCAGGGAAAGTAGGGGGCCCAGATGTTTTAGCTCAATAAGCCTAAGGATGAGTTCATGGGGAGAACATCTGAGGCTTTCAGCTCTGTTGACCCCAGAAAGAAACTCTTAATCCAGCCAGTTTGAGGACACATGTGTACATATCCTTTTCATAAGAGAGAGCTGGAGATGGGACTATTGTGCAAGAACTTTTGTTCAGATAAACTGTGACCTAATTACTTTTTTTGGCATAAGAGCGCTTAAAAACAAAGATGGAAAGAGTAAAACATTGGCCAGATGCAGAAACAGAAACAAATGTGTTGGAATGCCTGTGTATGCAAAAGATTGTGTATGTGAGTGTGTGTGTGTGTGTGACACAGAGAGGGGGGGAGATAACGAGAGAGAATCAGGGGGACAGAGCAGTTTTTAAGGAAATACTTGAGACTGTGATTGTGGAGAGCAGGAAGGGGAGCTGGAGGTGTTTGCTGCCAGACTAAAGTGGCCCCTATTAAGCAGAAGTGTGTCTGTGTGTAGGTGATCCTGTTTCACTACAAAAAAAAAGTCAGGCTGGTGCTAATGGCCTCCCTCAGGCCACACACTTCCTCAGAGCGGCTGAAGCCTCAGCGTCGTGACTAAAAGGGAGAGGTCAGCAGGGGTCAGATGGAGGGATGGATCCCAGGGTGCTGTGTTTGCACTCTGGTCACAACACCCGACTTCCCCCTGCAGAGGATAAACAAAGCCAAACCACAAGCAAGCGTCCAGGGAGAAGTCCCCCACATGTGACTGTACATGGCTCCTGTTCAGACTGTACTGCTGCTGACTCTGTGGTCACACTCAGACTATTCCATAACCACTGATATCTTTTAGTCCTTTTTCATAAAAATGTTTGTACCTTAGGCAGTTTATGTATTGTTGTGTTTTAAAAGTTGTATTGTTTTGACATTTTTATATTGTCCACTGTCGGAAGCGCCTGATGCCGTTTAGATGTGCCTGTTTTTGCAATGCTGCATGACAGATTTCCCACATGGGACAATAAAGAACAGAACTCAACCAGAATGCACTCAACTCAAGGACTTGTACTACATTTACAAGTACAGTGCTTGTTTGTTGTTCCCCGATGGGTAGCTCAAGGTTTCCCTACGTACATACTGGACAACACTGGACAGCACTGGGCAGCACTGGGCAGCCAGTCAGACGAAGGTCATTAGAAATTAGTTTCTGATTTCAGTGCATAGATACAGCAGAGGGATTGTAAGCAGAAAAGTCCTCATCACTGTTTACAATGCTCTTCTTCTTATTCACTTTTTGATTGAGTGTTGAACATGTGTGTATTGAACATGCTGTTGGCTTACAATTCAATTCAATAGAACTTTATTCTTGTGCCAGATAATGCTTCAAATTACATTTACAGTAACCACAATTTAGTATGATAAGAACAAGAGAGACTAAAAATGAATTAAAATGGTGGGGAAAAAACAGACTGAAAACACCTGTCAATATGTTTTTTCCTTTACCTAAATCGAAACCACACCTTACTTGACTTTACCATGGGTCGCTGCATTTAAACAGGAGGGATCTACTATTCGACGGGGAAACAGACTCAGACACAACACCTTCATAGCTTTAGTGTAGACAGTGCTGCTACTGGTAGGGCTGAAGCCAGTTCAGGAATATTTAAAATCATATGAACAAATTAGTACAGGTTCGAAAAAATATGAAACAGCACACTGTGTAGTAAAGGTTCCTATTTTCTTTTATTTTGACACTTCTTTTCCTCCCCTTGATTTCCACTGATTGGCTCCTCTGACTCTTTGTTCACTCATTAACCGAACAGAGTTCACCTGTTCACCCCTATTTAAACCCTGAACACCATTTCACTCTTTCTTTTGTCATCATCACATGGGGTGGTAGTGCTGGTGAGCCGTTTCTTCCTCTTTAGTTCATCCTGTATGTTATTAGTTTAACTTAGAGCATTATTTATCCTTATTAATATGGACATTTGTTTAACTGCAGTTTGAGTTTTGGGAAGTAAACCTTTGTGTGCAAAGAGTTTCAGTAGCTGATGCATTCTGACCGATGCCCATGATAGTAGACCTCCCCTTCTGACTCTCCTCCTCCTCCTTAACAAACTGTGTTGAAGATTCTGACCAATTTTAGGAAGCATCAGTGTGTGAATGATGATCACAAGAATTGATTTTTGTTAAAAAAACTGGTTGACAAGAATGTAAACTAGTTCATTTTTTGGACAGTGAATGTCATCCACATTCAAATTGTGAGCTATGAACATGAACTAGTTCATATTAATCTGTGCAAACTGACTTTTTAGCCGGCTTTCATGATGTGTGAATGAGCACAACACTGCTTAGATTACTGTCTGTTAGCTAGAATTGTGAATATTGACAGCATAGTGCACAGGATTAATGTGACTGTACTGACAGGAGTCTCTCAGCATCACACTGGTGAGTACTGCTGCATATGTGAAAACATTTTAGAAACTCTCGTGTCTCCAGACGGAGCTCCGTGAATCTGCTAAATTGCCTCAAGTAATGTCACATCAACACCAAGCGTCAACAAGTGAAAATAAAAAAGAAATCTGAAGGTGTGGAATCAAAGACGTAATGTTACCAGACTTCTTGAGCCCACTCTTAGAGATATATTTAGCTGCCACCATAACACAACTAAGTCTCCAAACGAATGGGCAGCAGTTGAGTTGCACTGTGGGTAATGAAGGCACTGGGTAGGTTGACAGTGAAGAAGAATGTGTGGCATAAAAAAACAGAAGATATCTTTGATTCTGTGTCATCAATTTTGAGCTATTAACTGTCCATTGTGAGTCCCAAGTTGTTATAGGAGTACAGTTTTTGTGAAGTTACATATTATATTATTAGTCATATTTCAACCTTTGTCTCTCATGGCTCAGACCCAGCTGATGTGTACCATCACACAGGAAGGGGCCCTCCTCAGACTGACCAGACAGCAGGACAGGATGAGCTCAGCAGTGATCCACCTTGTCCTTTTTACAGTCAACAGCCGTCCAATCAGGACCTCCGCCTATGAGGACCCAGCCAATCCCTGCACCAGTGGACAAAGGGGTCATATGAGACCAGTTAAGTCGTTTATGAGGCCATACCAGACAGACAGGGGGGAATGGGACAGAGGAACACTGTCTTTTATGGGCTATTGGGGATGGTGTGCTTCCATCTCGAGGCTATTAAAGGTCCCCCCAGCATGTTGACTCTTGCAGCCTGGAGGTGGGACATGGTGCACCTGGGCTCTGGATGGAGACAGAGGCTTAACCCCTTCTCTCCTAAACCCTGCTTTCCCCATATTTAGGCCAAAAAACAGTCATATTTTTACCTCCACCCCTCGTTTGAGTACCACCACTGGCCCTCAGAACAGAGTTACAAGGGGTAGTGGTTAAATCTGCCGATATTAAATGGGACAACCCTTCAAAACCCTGATACGTCATCAGTAGTTGTAGATGCTGGCGTTTACGTAAACGGATGCGACAAATTTGGCTGGACATTATGAATATGTTGCATTCTGCGACATATAGATGTGTCAAAATGTGGGACTGCCGTGTACAAATCATCAACAACAATAAACTTTTAGCTGACTAGCTACTTAAATACCGAGACATCAATGAAGCCGGGCAAGTCTAGTTTATTTATATAGCACTCTCGGCAACAAGGCAACCCAAAGTGCTTTACATAAAACCTCAAAAGCATTGTGATAAAGTGCAAAAGAAACACACAATGAAAGGACAATTTAAAAACACCATTACAGACCTAGAGGATAGAAAATGCAAGCTAAAATAAACTAAGGCAGGTGTAAAATACAAGAGTAAAACTTACAGTGCAGTGTTAGAGGTGAATAAATATTTGATTAAATGAGAGGCAGCAGCAGAAATGTCTTCAGCCTTGGTTTAAATGAACTGAGAGTCACAGCAGACCTGCAGTTTTCTGAGAGTTTGCTCCAGATATGTGGTGCATTAAAATTAAACTCTGCTTCTCCAAGTTTAGTTTCAACTCTGGGGACACAAAGCAGACGTTTCCCTCAAGACCTGAGAGGTCTCCATGGATCATAGTGTAGCAGATGGTAAGAAATGTATTTGGGCCTTGAACCAGTCGGTGCTTTATTAACCAAAAGTTAAAAAAATACTGTAATACATTGAAACAACATTAATCAATCAATCATATATTAGTCACATTATTATACAAAGTACAACTTTTTTGCATCTTTTTACACTGTTGGCTGTTTCTTTGCGGATGGTTCTTGTAATCCATGGTTTGTGGTTGTGGAATGATTTAAGTGTACACACATCTGTCGCTTCTCCCGAACACAGGCAGTGCCGCTCTGCAGTCACCTCTGAATGGCGTGTAGCAGTAATCCACAGCATGAACAGGACAGTAGTTTACAATCCCATTGTCACATGTCCTGAGTCACCGTAAAGCACGCACCTTCTCTCTCTTTCTTGCTAGAGTCCTCTGCTCTGTCAAATCCACATGCAGGATTAAGCTAAGTTTCGGTGACTCAGAGGATATTACAGTTCCTGATATCCCACTGGAAACTGATGCTGCACGGAGGTCATCCAGTTTATTTTCAACGCTTGTACAGTGACTAGCAGGATGCTACTTCAGCTGGTGCTCATACTTTTCTGATGCTTGCAGTTGAAAACCAAGACCTGGATAGCTAGTATCTACCTAGCTAGAAATCAGCAGGAGCAGAGTTTACTGACTGGTCAGTTGATTTCCACATCCAGATTAGTGATTAGCAGCATCACACCACCACTGTCCAAAGCTAACCACTAAAAAAAAAAAAAAAAAAAAAAAAGATAAGATGAATGTTATCGTAATTTTTAGATATTTATTAACAAGGACAATATATTTCTGGCTTTCTAACTTCTGTTTGGAGCGCCATGTAGCCCTAATACTTCGCCCTACCCCTTTATCCTGAAAAGAATCGTGACTTTCTACCTCTAGACGTGAACACACAAAGCAAAGGGGTAAGGGCTAAATGGTAGAGGCAAGGGGTATTCCCCAGTTTGCTTTCACAGTGTCCAGACACCCTAGTATTTATTGGACCATAGGTTTTCAAGCTATGATGCTCACCTCCCCTGAAAGGAGTGAAGGGAGAGACTTTGACTCTTTAAGTCGTAATACACACAGTTTCAGATTCAGAGTGACTTACACTTCGATGATACCATTATGTCCTATGTCCAACATGAATAAGCTTCCCTAAATCGTATTTCACGTCTCTATCTGCTGGTGAGCTACGATAAGACTATGCATGCATAATATGATGTTAATTCCACAACAGAAGAGACTTGATCACTAAAACTAGGTAGGGAAAAAAGTAGATTTATCGATATCGGTGTCGTTTATCAGCCGAATGAATTGTTATATATCTGCGTATCAGATATCGGCAAAACATCCAATGCCATGCATCTGTACTCATTTTAACTCCAGGACTTCCCTGCCAATCATCACATTTTCAAGTCCTCTTCAGTATCAAAGTAATCTAGTGATTGTTATCTGCACATCTTTGATAATATCAAATACAGGCAAAAAAGGGGCTCAGTTGTAGCCCACAGCTAACTAACTAGTGACTCCATGGCATCTTTACACTTCCTGTTTTCTCCTCCCAAATGCAAGTTTATGGCTGCGATAGTTGGAGGCAGCAGCATTCACCAGTGAAGGCGAGCAGTATATATAGCGTATACTGTACCCTCCTGAGGTTAGCTTGTGGCTCTGGTTAGTTTTATACTCAACAGGCAGCTGCAGGGATAAGTGAACTCACTCGACTTTTACTGACCTTCCCCGTCTCCGCTGACAGGCCTTTATGACACACATGTGCACCCACAAGAAGTGAAAGCCTGAATCACTGGGGAGAATACAAGCCCCCATAAACCACGATGTGATTAACTCCAGCGCGGGGAAAGAGAGAGGTGGGGTTGTTGAGGCTGCACACCTAAATGAATTTTATTTTTTGAATTTAACTCTCAATTTTTCCCGGGCTCGCACTCCTGTATCCACCCATCCAGAGAGCCGAGCAGTTTGCTGCCAGCAAGAGAGAATTTTTCGCTAGATTGGCTTTGTCATTTTGATTCATGTGGGGTTCGCTAGTGAGTGTGTTATTGTGTGATCCTGAGCCCGTTCTCCTGCCGCACCATGCTCTCCTCCTGGTGTTATTAACTTAGCATCTTAGATGGGCCCTGTAAGAGATGAGTAGTCACAAGGGGGAGGAGGGGACTTGGAAAATGATGAATTGTCAGAGGAAAGTTTTTTTTTTCTCACTTTCTAAATCTTCCAGCTGATTGAAATCTCACCATCTTCACTTATTGTACCCTCTGCTGTGAACAGAAGGTGGGTGGATAAAGGGTGGAACACAAGGGAGGAGGAAGAGTGTGAAGAAGAAGGTAAAAGGGAGAATATTGGAAAGGCTTGATTTGGCATGCTGTGCGTGACACCAGTGAGCAGCGTATGATTGTGGATGTAACAGCCTCCTTTTCACCTTTTGCCTTTTGTGATGTGGATCATCAGCTGCAGCAGGGATCCTCTCAACCACCCCAGAGAGTGATGAGTACTGTGTTCACACAAAATCAGGTGAAAAATCAGGCTTCTGATATGTCAGCAACATTATTTCCTCACAGGGCAGATTGCGCAACTATCTATGCAGCTAAAGCATGTGGTACAAAGACATTGAAAGTAACTAGTTAGTTTAGTTTTAACTCTTTGTTTTTGTACAGCTTAAACAAACAACATATACCATGTTATGAGCCTGTAGAGCACCAACAATACAGCATGTTCATAATATGCTTCCACTCTATCAACCAAAAAAGATGGCCTTTAAACATTTCAGAATTAGTTAAATGGTTGGTAATTTAAAGAACTAGTCCATACCCACGTACAGTTTCACATGGTGTGTGTTTGGGATACAGGTCATAGGAAATTGCAGATTAAATAGTCAACTGAACCCATTAAGGAGAGCAATGTATATAGTACATAGATGGTACGATTGCTTTATTGAAAGTACAGTAGTACCATTGCCAATAGTTAGTGGGCTAAAACTGTACATTAGTAGTTGAGGTAAAAACATTGGTCCACAGGGGGAGCCACAGCGATCGGTCGCATTTTAGCCATTTTTAAGCATTCTTCTGTTGTTATAGCGCTGCCCAGTTGCCAGTTAATTTTCTCCAGTCACCTTGAGGGGTCCTGTTCTACATATCTACCAAGTTTAGTAAAAATCAATATGGCGGTTAGGCCTAGATAAGAAATTAGCTCTCTAGTGCCCCCATTTTGTTTGATGGGGTCAATAATGGAGGGGTCCCCTCAGATTATGTGTGGTCATACGCCTACAAAGTTGTGTGGTGATGGGTGAAACCCTCGAGATGTTATACACCTTTATGTGAGGAGTCACGCCCTCCACAATATTCATTGCCTCATAGAAGCTCAGTTTTAGTAAGTTTTCCAACTTTTGTCAAGAGGGAACTTTAGATATTGGTCCCTAGATTATGTTCACCGAGATTCATGCAGATCGGTCAAACTTAACACCTTATGCCAGTGGTTCCCACTGGAACCAGATTACAGATTTCTCCTCTGTCATTAGTTCAAGGTCCACACAGTTTAATACATTTGGCGTCACACTTGTGTTTGGCCTTGTCGTCAAGCTACTTTGCTGCCTCTGTTAAGTAGCTGTCCATTAGTCACTTAATTTACAGCAGGAAACGCACTTAAAAAGTGCTCAGTGCCAGAAATTCACCATACTTAAAACATAACGAGTGTTTTTTTGCAAACTAGACATGTTTGCAAGTCACTTGCAGTCCATTCAGAATAGACCTGCGACACATATTTGGACTGCGACCCACCAGTTAGGAACCACTGTCTTATGGTTTCAGAACGTTTTTATTGTTTGATGTGACAGTAGTGAAAAATAACTGATGGATTAACTGATAAATTAATAGATAGCTAACACAGACTTCACATATTTGTTATGGCATAAATAAGCATAAAGACTGGAAACAGGGGGAAACAGCCAGCCTGATGACAACAAGGCAGTCGCAGCTTTCAGCTACGGATTAAATATACAAGGTATAATGCAATAATTTGTGATCTTTAGAGGTGCTGGTAAGCAGATTACTTCACCTTTGTGAAGAGCCAGGCTAGCTTTATCCCTTATTTTCAGTCTTAATGCTAAGCAGAGCTGCTGGCTGTAATGTCATAGTAGAGGACTACATTGGGATTGGAACCCTGCAGGACACAGCCCTGATCTCTCAGGAGCGGGCGATTTTATCTGTGCTGCAGGTGGGAGCGGGCAGTTAAAAACTGCAGGTCCTGTGATTGGCTGCAACACCACAAGTCTGTCTTTTCCACTGGCCCTCTTTGTGTGCTGCCAGAGGTCAGCTGTTGCCATTGAACAAAGTAACAAAAACCATTTCTGGAGTCATATATACCTGAAAATAAGCTGTACATATGTAGTCAGCCCTTACTGAGCTCCCAGGGCTGTGGGCGCAGGTCATAGCAGGACACACAAACTTTGGGAGTGGTCCACTGTGCAGACAGAGTAGTTTCGATCGTCTAAGCCAAAGTCATCCCAACGATATCTTTCACTGCTGTCACTGTTAAAGTTGTGGCCTCGACCCCACCACTCACTTGAGTTAGAACGATTTTTAACACAGGATATTTTTACAGTTATCGTTCTTGGAGTGGACAGCCTTTAAGCCTCACAAGAAAGCAAAATAAGTCAGACAAATGTTGAGTCAGAAACTCCATAATTAAAAAAAACCTCTCAGCTATCTCCATCCTTCTGCCAAGTGTCCAGTTTATCTTTTTCCCTTTCTGTCTCTCTTCTCTCCCCTTCTGCCTCACTGCAGTCTGGACTTGTATGCCATGTGCTTCTGTGGCCTGTGGATAACAGAGCGAAAGTGACAGGGCGGGACGGCAACTGTCCCCAGAGGGACGTGATGTCCTTCTGCTTCAGCAGTGAGCAAGAGCCAGCCAGTCCTAAATGAAAGCCTCAGCCCAAACTCACCATGACAGAGAGGATGGAGCCTCAGCTTAAACCCTGATGGCGACTGGACACTCAGTCTGGTCTGATCGGGAGCCACGTTTACATGCAACACTGCACCCAGATGATCTGAAAGAGTACCTTCAGGATCCTGAATATGCTGGGAATCAAAATCCGTCCATAAAGAGGGAACATTATGTTAAACTGCTTTGAGGCTGCTGTTTTCTCAACAGGTGCCACCGGTCTGGCTCTGAGCCACTGCCCAATAGTCTGCGGTGGGGAGATAGAAGATGGCAGCAGCCATTGAGTGTCACTGTAAATCACTCAAAGAGGAGTTTTACTGGCTCGTCTGCTGTAGTGCATATGCAGACGTGCTGGTAAACCTCAGAAGTCTGCTCTGTGATTGGAGAGAGAAATGATGGGCCTCTTGGTTAATGGGGAAAGCAACCGGCGGAGGAAGCCTGTGTTTTTCTAGCTCATCTGGCTTAGATTAGAGCACGCCTGCACTTCACTGTCACAGTGAGAGTGGAGAGGAGATAGAGGCATTAAGAGACGTGAAGAGAGCAGAGAGTGAGGAGGGAGGGGACAGACGGGAGGGAGGGGGGGAGGGTCAGAGAGAGAGAGGGAGCAAAAAACAATAATAAAGACAGAAAGCAGCCAGGGAGGAGAAAAAGCATTTGCAGAGGGTTTTAGGATTTGTGATGAGCTCTGGCTCTGTCACCCCGAGTGCTTAGCACAAGTCAGAGGCATAAACCCTTTAGATAGGCCTTGTGGAACAATGGAGGAGGAAAAGCTCTTAAGACGAGACCATGAATGAAAGCACAGGGGTCTGGGTTCAGGGAACGGAGCCAAGATACGACTGCTTGCCCCTGGCACGTCCTTGCCCTCTAACTGAGAGCACATGGCTGGCACAGGAGGACAACTTTCACCCTCTTCACCTTCAGAACATCCTTCTGCCTCAACAAACGCCCCCTCCTGCTTTTCTCCTCCTCTGCTAATGCACTCAAACATGACCCCTAAGACTCTGACAGTCGCTCCCTGCACTCTGAGTGAAGGAAAGAAAAACACGGTGACAAAACGGTGAGAGTACCCATATCACTCACGGCAGGTTAGTGTTGTTTACATGGTTTGCCAGTTACCTCGCAGCATGCTGTACCTGCAGAGTCACAGAAACAAGTTGCAGACATGCTGGAACTAATTGTGTCTTCTGCTGACAACTGCACAGAAAGCAGTTTCAAAGGCTTTAAATTAGATGCCTAATTCAGTGTTGGCACTCCTCCCGTGTCTTTTTTTTTTTTTTTTGTCCTGCTACATGCAGTCATTTGCCTCGTTTCCACTGCACAGTTCAGCTTGACTCGCCTCGACTCACTTTCGGTACCATATGCTTTTCTCTATGTTGTTTTCCACTGTGGACAGTACCCCGTCAGTGTAGGCTGGATTTTTGATCTGATTGACATAGTGATGCAGCAAAAAAATTGCTGTGACATCATCTTCAGTGTGACACTCCTTTCATCAGCAACCAAACTGAGGAACCTCTGCACTTTGTCAATTGTAAAGCGTAGTGTAGGAGAGGTTGGGGTTAGTTGGGACAGTGTGTTTTTTGCATATTAGAAAGTAACTATGCCTTTGCTATTAACCATGCTCAGCCACACCCTCTTCACTTTGAACCTCAAAATGGAGACCTGGCTAATCCTGACATCATTTTTCTTTCGTTGTACTGTTTTAAGTTATGCTAGTGTTAGCTGTCTCAATTTTTGTCGGTAGCTCACTCTGACCTCGTCACATATTGACATTTGGTCAGGGACTTTCCATGTTGGGATACGAAATGAAAGGTACCCTGGGTGCGTTAAAACAACACCACAAATTGATCACCATGATTCTGACGCACAGACTGTAGTAATGCCTCACAAACAATCTGTCAGTCAAAGTGACCCTTCTCTTAATTATGTGTACCTTTAAACCTTAATAAAATGTAAAAGGTGAGTTATATAGAATCATCCTTCATACAGTGAAGTACATACTCCACCTTCTGGTCACACCTCAAGTTTCTTAGGTTATGTTTTAAAAAAATGTTTTTACTTCATTCATGTTGTTTCCTGTTTTACTTTGAAACTCACATCTCCTCTCGTTTCAGATCACTTCACTTCCTGCCCCCGTGCGTTTTCCCTCCCTTTTGTCGACTTCACCTGTGTCTGATTGTTGGTCCCGTCCTCACCTGTGTCTCGTCAGCCATCCCCTCACCAGGTCACTTAGTGTGTGTCTTGTTTTCTCTCAGTGCCAGTTTGTTTTAGCGCCTTGTGCGTCAATCGTTCCATCCTTTTGTTTCCCTGAGACCTTTTCTTGGTTCTTGGATTAAGCCTGTTGATTGACTCTGCCTCTGCCTCATCCTAATTGGATTTGTTTGCCTGAGTCTTTCTGGGTACCAAACTTCCCTTTTGCCAAGACTGTCTCCAGAGTTGTATGTTTGAGTCCACTCTTACCTGGTTCACCAGTTGTTACAGTGCTAGTATCAGCTCAGAGATACTGCTCAGAACCTCAGTGGAGGTCGAATCAAAAAAGTACAAGCTACAATTGACATCTTTTGCCAACAGAGAACCAAAAAAGAGTGAATCAAGTTGAGCAGAGCCGTATCGTACCACGCAGTGGAAATGCATTTATGTGCCTCTGTCTGTTCTGCAGCTGTAAATCAGTCTTGGAGATGGAGTTATTTTTTTAAGTGGCATTTTCTGTCTGCATGTTTGTGTTTATATGTGTGTGAGTTAATCCAGGCTTTTAGACAGTGAGCTGAGTGGAGGGATTTGGAGTGTTTTGAGCCCGTCAGTCTGTTTCAGCTTGTTGTGTAGCCTTCGTGCAGACAGGCTTTCTAGGTCAGGCCTAATTGACGACCTGTATTAATAACAGTGAGTGGAATGTGTGTGTGTGTGTGTGTGTGTGTGTGTGTGTGTGTGTGTGTGTGTGTGTGTGTGTGTGTGTGTGTGTGTGTGTGTGTGTTCCTGCCCTGGATTTTGCTGTCTCACTGTCCTTAGGCACAGCTGAGACCCCCCTCCACCCAGCTCCCCCCCAAAACCCCACCCTTCTCTTCTGCTCTCTGGGGTCCTGCTGTTTTTGGGGCTATCTGTGTGTGTGTGTGTGTGTGTGTGTGTGTGTGTGTGTGTGTGTGTGTGTGTGTGTGTGTGTGTGTGTGTGGGAACGTCCTGCTGTCACTGCAGGCAGGCCAGTCTTCGTCCACACCCTCGTCTATTTTGCCTCTACATGGGGTCTCTCTCAGATGGGAGTGGGGGATGTTGGGGGTCACAGTCTGAACAAATAACATCACCTCTAATGGGCATACAGAGCGAAGCAGTGTTGATTGGCAGGCGAGTTTTCCAGTAGACACTGGTTTTGGAATATGAACAAATAGATGGAAAGAAAAAAGGGAACCTCTAATCATAACAAGACTTTGTGCCTTCATCTCCAGCAGGGTGGACAACTGCAACTGCAACCGACTTTACAAAGGAAAAGACCATTAGACAGTTTAACCACATGCAGGAAAGTGCTACCACAGTTTTAACAAGAACCAGGAGAACTGAGCACAGAGTTTCTATTAATAGTAATAACATTTTGCTCACCAGAGATCTGGTAACACAACATTGCTAAAAGGAAGTCAGAGGAACAGACATTTATAAATGTTTGAAACAATCCTTGTGGTTAGCCAAACGTATTTCAAAGAGAAAACAAAGGCAACACATGACAATGTTCACCCAAGCTGCCAACTGTGAACACTAGGGCTGCACAATATATGAAAATGTACCTCTATTGTGACACCAACATGCACGATAAGACTGCTTGATCTGCTATAAATAATGTATTTATATGTGCCATGCATTCACACACTGCATGTCAGTATATTTTAGGGAGCTGAAAACAAGTAATCCATTTTAAAACAATGGCATCTGGTGACTTTACTAGTTTTAAAAGTATTTCTAATGTCACTGAAACAACTGATTGTGAAACTTGTGTTTTGGATGTTATTATCATATTGTGTGATGTGTCGGTGTTTTTGTTCTGGTGCTCTGCACAGATCTGTCACCTTTCCGCTCGCCCACCTGTTCTTATCCTGGGCTCTCTGAAGCCTGGTGGGCCGCTGCTTCTTGGTAAATGCAGCAGGGCGGCACATAGGTCCCTGGAGACTGCTGACAGACAATAACCTTGTATTTAAGGTTCATAAAATACACTCAAATTCACAAATATGTGGGGTATTAATACAGACAATCCTGTTATCTTACCTTGCATCGTCAGCTGTGACAGCAGATGCTGTGTTTACTCATGTCAGCGACAATGGTGCTTTTACTGTCCAGGGGATGAGCTGGATTTTTCCTCCTGATAATGCTACATTGTGATGTGATTGTGCTACCGATCGATACTGTATTGATTCATGTTGATGATGATCTGATGATGTTTTACCGTCCACAGAACGTGCCCCGTTGAAAAAACATTCTCATAGGCGGCCACCATTTTCTTACCGTATATATCATATATAATGGCCAAGACTCCACAAGTCTCAATAAGTGAAAACAAAGCATAAAAACTCTCTCTCAGAGTGAAAGAGAAGAATCATATTTCTCAACATGTAATTAAATGTATACAGTAACTTAGGACAAATTCACACTGGCACTATTTGGTCCACTTTAAGCGAACCCTGGTCTGCTTCCATGGATAGTTCGGTTCATTTGGAGTGGTGTGAACGCTCATTCAAACTCTGGTGTGGATCAAATGAGCGAATCCGAGTCCGCTTGAAAACTGGGCATCTCAGTTCGCTTGCAAGTGAACCCTGGTGCAGTTCACTTACAGTGGGAAATGCAAATGGACTATCCAGCGAACCAATGAAAGGAAGTGACGTAGAGCGCAGTGCATTTTGGGTAGAAAAAAAAACAAAGCCAACAGCGCGAAGTGGGAGGAGCAGAGGTAAAAACAGAAAAAATTGGAAAATGTCTCGTGGGCAGACGTGGAGTAGTGAGGATGTGCAGGCGCTTATTGATATTAATCTGGTGTTGCTCCATTGTTTTGTGGTGACCAACCCGGCTGAGGAGGATGGATTTCTGTTTTCGGTCCTGGCCACTCAATGTGCAGGGTTTTCTTCTTCCTTTTGCTTTTTTTTCTTCCTGGTCAGTGGTCGTTTCGGACAATAACGCCCCCAAACGAGTAGCTGGTGTAACTGCGTGACGTTGTCCAGGCGGTTTGGTCCGCTTTAAAAAGTGCAGTGTGAAAGTGAACTGAACCAAATTAAGGTCTGAATTTTTTTTTGCATTCCCTGCCCAGTCGAACTGAGTCCCCCGGACCATCCTGGTGTGAATGCGCCCATAGATTCTATTTCTGTGTGACTATCACAAATCACCATCATATATCACATCTGCCTTACACTGAGTAGATGGTTTTGGTTCTCTGTAAACGCAGCTCAAGATGTGACATGTTGTACTATGTTAGAGAATATAAAGACACATATACAGTCTGTGGTTTTGTAAATAAAGTTTTCAGACTTGAGATTTTATTTAACTTTTAGATATATATGTTTTCAGTGTAGATTAATGAAACCAAAATTAAAACCATAAGATATTGAATGTAAGTTTAACACTACAATTTGTCAAAAAATATTAATTTTATTGGTGTCCCACTCAGATGATCACCAGTGGGTCCTGGGGACTTGCTACTTAAAAACCTGTGAACATCACTGCATTTCATTTTTCTATTCAGTGTGCATATACAGGCTATTCATTGTCTGCTGTCTATGTTAGCAGCGAAAGCCTAAAGCAGAACGACATTAAAAATGCATACTTCCATATGTGTTGAGTTATTGTGAGTAATATCGTCATTGCAATATTCAACAGCATTATTGCATATTGCATGTTTCACCGATGTTGTGCAGCCCCATGAACATCCATCTCAGTGCCTGGTTCAACTTTGACCCTGTTAAAGACATTACAGGCTCAAGAGAGAGTTTGAGAGTTAGTTCGTTTACAACCTGAATGGTTGTCTGAATGATTGTCTTTCTTTCCCAGGTGTGCTGTGTTGCAGTGATGCGTGTGTGACTCCAAATCTTCACAGTCACTTGGTATGTAAAATTTTGTAACCTTAGAAAATTAAAGAAGATGGCAAACACTATGAAAATCAATGTGTCTCCTTTAAGAGTGATGTGCTCAGTTGGCATTTTAGGCTGCGCTGAGTCAAACCATGCCACGCTCATTTGTATTTCCATTATCACTTTAAATGTGCTGAGTTGTGCTGAGTCATGCCTGAGATGAACCAGTCTATAAAGTCGAGTCAAGGCACAACTGGCTGCCTCCAAGCGGGGTGCAGTGGCGTCAGATGGGCTTCGTCATTATTCAGAGATGATGAGTATCATGTAGTAGCTTCCTTTTTCTCTTTATCTTCTACATCCATTTCGTCATCCCGTCCCATGTATTTTAAGCAGTAAGTGGTTGGTGCCGAGCAAAAGTGTCACAACATAAGTTTGATAAGACAGTTGTTTTGTCAGTGAACCTTGTGAGTTGTACTGGAGCTGAATTTTGTAACGTTACCTTTGTTAAATGTTGCTGTTGTCCCTGGTTTCGTATGAGGAAAAGTCCACTAGCCACTTGGCTAATTTATACAATGTAAAATGCCATAGGCTTGTGCTAAAAATATTAGCATGTTGTGTTTGTGGGGAAAAGTGTTTGTCTGTGAATTCTGCTTGTTATAATGAAGCTGATTTGTATACTTGTGTTTGAAATTGTTGCTATTAAGCCATGTTTAATGTGTGTTTGGGTGTGTTTTGAATCAACTTAACTTTACAGCACTTCACAGAAACCTGCCGCACTGGGCTGACACATCGAGTCAATCAAAGCCAACACATGTATAAGAAAGAGCTACTGGTTCTTGTTAGAGGTTTGGTTTCTGCCCTGCCTGAATGTGCTGCAGTTTTCTGCTGGTCATTTTTTATCCCTTTAATCTTTACGTTAGCCTTCATGTAGTTCATAAAACAGATTTTAAAGAGCTGTCACTAGATTATAAATTATTTGGGCCAAAATCGTCTGAAATTTCTAAACTTCTTGAAGAATATAAACCTAGTATTGGACCTATCTATCTTTGGGAAGCATAAGAGCTTCAAGTTTAAACCAAAAGCACAATGAAGCTGCATTTAGTCACTACAGTACGCACGGAATTAAAAATTGATTAGATGCTTTAAAATCACAATTAAAAAGTCTCTTTATTCTTGTATCTTTGATTGATAATTTGAAATGTTCCTTTTTATTGTTTCATTCAGTGCATTTATTTGTCTTATGTGAAGACCTTGTAGTTTCCTCTGTGTTTGAAAGGTGCTATACAAATAAACTTGCTTTGACTCTCTCACTAGGTCATCTCTCTGCTGGAAAGTGAAAGTCTTTGAGGACACTTTGAGGGACAGACTCTTGTCATTACATAGGAACTCTCTCATCGTGGGGAAAATGACTAACTGTATGATGTAAACCTCACCTCACAAGCTTTTTTCATCAGGAAAAAAAAAAAAACCTCAACTTTTCCAGGTCCGTCTTCTAGTGGAAGATATTATGTCCTTTCTTCACACAGTGACCAAACTTCCTTGTTAATCTTGCAGGAGGTACTTTGAGCCAGCTCATGCATGCATGCTGAGTGGGGAAGTCAAAGCTGTGTTACCTTGAAAGCAGAAAGTCAATAAGCTGCTCTCTCTGGAGCAAATCGCTCCTGCTGCTCGGCCCCCCTAATCCCTCACGGAGCTGCTGTGTTCAACACACACTCTAATAACCCACCGCTTCTGTTTTCTGACACACGCCTCAGCTTTATCTCTGCTTCCTGTCTTTCATTTGTTTCTCATCCACCAGCTGTAGCTGGAAAGACCCCCCCTTCATTCTCCGTCCATCTTCTATCCCAGAACCGTCGCTGCTCCCAGAGGAGATGTCAGTGCAAAGAGAAATCATGTCCGTGATCACAAAACCTCAATACTCTAACAGGCTAGAGCCCGAGCACCAAGAACAACATGTGTGTGAGATGGAAAGAAGTGGAGCAAGGGTGAAATTATTGTTTATTTATATGAGCGAAAGTGTTCACATGTATAATGATTCTTTCAAAAATCCTCCCTTTGACTAACATCTGACAGCAGGAGGACAATAAATCTCCAGCTCCTTGTTAAGACAATGTTTTGGACTTGGACTCCGGCACACATTGGTCTATGGAATGTGAATGTGATAGCTTGTAATTCCTCACATCTGCTTTCCTCATAAGCGTCCACATCTTTATATGGTCAAAGTATTCTGTGGCTCCTGCTATTTGGTAACAATGTCTAGGAACGGCCTGAGATCATCTAATCATGTCCATATCCACATTTTGACATCTGTGGTGTAAACCTATTCACAGGGGTGGCGTTGAAGCGTGTTGCGCGCACTCTCTCCTGCTTAAAACTCGTGTCCTTGTGGTGTTCAAGTAACTACAAGTTATCATTAACATGCATTCTGCTGCTGGAGCACACTCAGCGTGCACATTGTTTCCCCCTCTCTTTGAGAATCATGCTACTTTTGTCTGAGCAGACTGACGGGGCCAAGTCCTGCTTGGCTCGTTCGCTGATCTCTGTTGTCATGGCGACAGAGACGTCGTGGCAGTTGGAGTGCATCCTCCATTCGAAAAATAAGACCAGCACCAGAGCATTATGCATCTACTCGTGCTGCCTCTTTACTATTAATGGACATAAATATTTATATGGTTTGGAAGATATTTTCACGGTGGAGGAGAGCCGGTGGCCTGTGGTGAGCGGAGACATGAGCTGATGAAGTGGTCTGTGTCACACTTTTGTGACTGTGTGCACGTGTGCGGATGCACAAGTGCATCTCTTAGCACCCTTTAATCTCAAATGGTTATAAGAATAATAATGTAGGATTTTAATGCAACACAGAAACGGGGCTTTTATTGTGTTTTACATGCATTTAAATCTCACTCACCTCCAGCGATCCTCTAAATTAGAATCATTAATCTCTTTCACAGAGCGCTGATACTGCAGTATGTTTACACTACTGTGTGCGTCGACACTATGGTGCTCTAATATTTTTTATTACTATGAGACATCAACCAAGATTTGTTTTAATTGACAATGATTTGGATAATTAGTTAGTTACTAAGGTGATACAAATACGTCATGTGGATAACTGTAAATTTATCATGTTGATCTGGTCTTTACACGTGACATCTATTGCACATCTGTCCATTCTGGAAGAGGGACGCCTTCTCAGTTGCTCTTCCTGAGGTCTCTATATACCTTTTTTTTCCATTAAAGGGTTTTTTGGGTGAGTTTTTCCTTATCCACTGTGAGGGTCCAAGGACAGAGGGATGGCATATGCTGTAAAGCCCTCTGAGGCAAATTGTGATTTGCGATATTGGGCTTTATAGATAAAACTGACTTGACTTGAATTGACTTGAAATACCAGTCATTCACCGACTTGAGTTTCTCAAATGTAAGGATTTCCTTTTCTGTAACGGTTGAATTTTTCACAGTTGTTTGACATGAAATGAGTAATTGATTAATCCAACAATATCTGACAGATTTAACAAAAAGCGTGTTAAATTCCGTAGCATATAGTGGAGAGGACTGCAGATTCCAACCATCTGAAACTTCTCCAGATTAGGATTCCTTCAGTGTTCATTGTTCAGGAGGTTTTTACCTGGAGCTGAATTATCCACAGAGGTAACCTCCTCTCCAAAACAAATAGATCTTAAGATTTAAACCTGCTAAAAACACTGAAAATGCAGTTTCATGTTACTAATCAGTGTTTCTCTTACACTGTTTGGTTCTTCAAAGCAGGCCAGTAGCCCAGCACCTGCTAATCTATGCTGCCCTTTTTTCTCTCATAACTTAAGATCCAGATGCTCAGGAGGTTTTTAGCGGGAGTCGAACTATCCGCAGAGGTCTCTTCCTCTCTAAAACAAATGGATGCATCGATTTAAACCAGTAAAAACACTGAATAAAGCAGTTTCAAGTTCAAAAATCACTCTAGTTGCAGAGGGGCTGAACGATGTGAAACACAAATGGCCCTTTTTAGAGCCAGTACTTGGTTTGTCCATTCTGGGCTACTGTAGAAACATGGCAATCCAACATGGCGGACTCTGTGGTCGAGGACCTGCTCCCTATGTAAACACAAACAGTTAATTTTAAAGTAACAAAA
This sequence comes from Epinephelus awoara, assembly GCA_035609425.1. NCBI lineage: Eukaryota > Metazoa > Chordata > Actinopteri > Perciformes > Serranidae > Epinephelus > Epinephelus awoara. The sequence continues at coordinate 15,250,080 of CM069298.1, forward strand.
ACACAACTATTCCTATTTTACCACGAAGTCTATTTGAGACCAAAAATCTCCTTTACAAAAGAGACCTGGCCAAAGTCCTGCAGACTGTAGGCTACCTTTAACTGATAATGGATACATCATTAGGCCACACTGACACAGACAAGAATTTATATTATGGTTACATTTGCTAATTAAAACAGTTTTAGCCTGATGGGGTGGACTTGAGAAAGTCGAATAGTTATGCACATAATCATATCCCCTCAAATCTCTTGTAAAATCACTAACAAGAATTAGTGCGTTTTAGTGGTGCTGGTAAGTGGATTTTGTTACCTTTGGACAGAACCAGGTTAGCTGTATCCCCCTGCTTCCAGTCTTTATGCTAAGCTAAGCTAACCACCTGCTGGTCTTAGCTGCATATTTATCATGCAGAGTCATATAACAGAGGTATCAATTGATTCATCTAGCCTAACTCTCAGCAACAAAGCAATGAAAGAAGATCATTTCTGAAATTGAGGTATGATTTTGTTTGTTTTATTTTGAAAGGGATGGAGCACAGTAATTAACCATGCTCGCTTAAATCACGTAAATGTGCCAAATTTAGCCATACAGGCTCATTTTCATCTGCAGTCCCTGGTAGGTTGATAGTGTTTATGTGTATACAAGAAAAAGAAAAAGACATTAACAGCACAGAAACAAATTAGCAGAGATAAAAGCAGATTGATAGCATGTCCATAGAAGGGCACATACACACAGAGCAAACATATTACCATAGACAACAGCACATGGCAAGGCACATAAGCAAAAACAACAAGACATAAGCACTAATAATAAAACAATGACATAACCATATAACCACAAACATTAAGAATGTACTATACAAAAGTACAACATAAAACACAGAGAGCACATCGCCACAAACACACAAGAACAAAACAAAGCACATAAGCAAGGACAGCAGCACACAAAGCTGTAGGTTTTATAACTCCTACTTTAATATTATATTTTCTGTATTTATAAAATGTCATTATCTGATCTGGCAGGAGGTACCATTTGAAGGAAAAGTGGAAACTGTAATTGGGGGAGATTTATCTGCAGGTTGCCATGAAGGTATTAAAACTTGCTCAGGAAAAGAAATTAATTGGAAGTTGAGAATTAGGATTTTTCAAACAGTTAATAAGAAGCTTCAAAGCAGGTTTGTGTTTGATGAAGCGTGGAGACTGTTCCTAATGTTCAGGGATTGTCCAGTGGAGGCTAGAGAGTAAGGAAAATTTAACTTCTTCTGTTTATTCTGTGAATACCTAAAGATATAAACAGTGCAGGCCAAATATATATTTTACACAAATATTTAATGGTTGTTAGAAAACAGAACAAAATTTAATGATAAGGCGAATTAAGTACTTTGTTGTTCACTCAGCGCTCAGTGTCACTGATTGTTCAAAAATAGAAAAAGTAAACAGAAAATAAACTGCAAGCTTTGAAAGATAGTGTGATATTTAAACTTTCTGACAGAGCTCTCTTTGTTTTAAACTAGTGCTTTATATAAAAGAAAAATACTTGTGAGAGGCAAGATGGAGAGGAGACTCAGGCCACTTCCTCCTCTCACCCCATTCCCTGTGAACCCTCGTCTAATGGCTATTTAATTCATAGTACTAACGGATTATCAAAGCCATTTAAATTAGTCATTATGGAGAGGATAGATTGTGAGACAGCCATGGGAGGTGGGTCACGTTAACCAAAAGGCCTGGAGGAAAGATGGGGAAGGCATGCAAATGAAATATAAAAGAGGATGATTTTTCTTCTCTCCCCGTAGATTCCACGGGCTCTACTTATGATTTAATCTGCTATAAAGCTGAGCCCACTGTGGGAAGCCCTCGGGGAGGAGCCTCGCTCCTACACTTTTACCAGAAATAATGTTACAAATTCAAGAGAATCTTAAGAGAAAGAGCAGAGACAAAAGAAGACGTGTGTGTCAGAGAACAAAGCTGGGGAGAGAAAGACGGAGGAGCAAGGCGACGGGCATAATATACAGACAGCACAGAAGCCAATAAAATATAGATCTCAAACATCACATTGAAGTGAAGTGAAGGGGTGACCTTGCAGCCAGAGACTGCAATTTATGAAAAGCTCAGAAAAAGCAAAAGGAGAAGCAAATGCAGTTATGTTGCACTATATTTATTTTTTTATTTAATGTCAGCCGGCATTACTCTTCCTGCTCTGTCTCTCCGTCTCTACATTGTTTTGCAAGGCGGCTAGACTGTTTCCAGACTCTGTAAAACTGTCACTGTCATTGTGAGAGTAAAACTATTTTCCCGTCTGGTTTTGAAAGTATCAGTGTAAGCAAAATCTGAATTTTGCCACCCAGGTTTTTGTGAAAGGTCCAGTGTGTAGGATTCAGGGGGATATATTGGCAGAAATGGAATATGACAATAATAGTAATATGTTGGATTTATAAAGCGCTTTTCAGGATACTTAAATATGCTTTACAGAGACCAACAACCAACAGCAACCACAAAAAAATTCCATAGGGAGGTAGGGAGGGAAATAGCCCAGAGAGGGTGAAGTACACTGAATTTAGAGGTTGTAGGCAGTTTTGAAAAGGTGTGTTTTGAGGGTTTCCTTGAAGGTGGAGAGCGAGGAGGGGTCTCTGATGTCTTTACGGAGGGAGTTCTAGAGGGTGGGAGCAGCAATGGAAAAGGCCCTGTGCCCCCAGGTGCGGTGGAGGTTGGCATCCGCAAACCTAAGAGTGCGGGAGGGGGTGAGCTCAGGGGGGAGCCAGGTTGTGGAGAGCTTTGTAAGCGATGAGGAGGAGTTTTGAAGTGGATGCACTGCGGGATAAGAGGGGCCAGTGGAGGTTATGAAGGATGGGGGTGATGTGGTCAAGCGTGCGGGAGTGTGCGAGAAGACGAGCAGCCGAGTTCTGGATATGCTGTAGTTTCTTGAGTGTTTCGGCTGACAAACCATAGAGGAGACTGTGACTGCAGTAGTCTAGTCTGGAAGTGATGAATGCATGGATGAGAGTCTCTGCAGCTGAAAAGGAGAGGGATGGACAGAGGTCGGCGATGTTTCTGGAATGGAAGAAGGCTGTTTTGGTAATGTGTTGGTCAAAGGAGAGGGTTTGATCGAAGATGACATCAAGGTTACGGACATTGGGGAGGAGAGCACAGCGAGTTATGGGTGGATTTGATATGAGATTTGGGACCGATGATGATGATTAAGTTTGAGGAAGTTGGTTTGCAGCCAGGATTTTATTTCAATGATGCAGTGGGTGAGGATAGAGTGAGTGGCAGGAGTGATGGCTTCAGTGGAGATGTGGAGCTGAATGTTGGCGGTGAAGCAGTGAAACTAAAGTCCATGATGGGGGATTATTATATAATAAAATAAGTATGTTTTCTTTAGCGTATAAACACCTATCATCTATAAGAATCATTGTATTTTCGTTACCCTAGAACAGGGGTGTCAAATATACGACCCATGGGCCAGAACCAGCCCGCCAAAGGGTCCAATCTGGCCCTTAACATACGAAAATGTATACGTCCTTTTCAAACGATGTTACCGTCACTGCCCACATACTTCCATGCGTCCTTTACGTTGGCATGGATGTTAACCAATATATCCATCAGGGGGCAGCCCAGAGTCAAAAGTTTATGACAACAACAAACTCAAAAACAAACATGCCGACTGTGGAGGATATATTGATAATGTACCTCTTGCATAAGAGACAAAAACAGGGGCAGTGTTGTAAGAGCTGGTGGTCGGTGAGGCTATTACATACATCGCAACAGGAGGATGGATAATTCCTTTCCTCAAAAAGTTCTGCCGTTGTTATTTCTTCTTCGTGTCTCACTAGAGCTACGTATCGGGTAGTGACAGCAACACTGCCCCCACAGTTTTCAGTGGCCCTGCTCCGTTTGGCCCGTATCCGTAAGCTTTATGGAAACGTGTAGAAATACGGACGAAATGAACGCGGATCCGTATTTAATGTTGAGCATAAATGGGCCTTAAGGGATACCAGGTTTCAGGAGCAAGTCAAACAATGCGTTGCCTACTTCATGTAAAATTATATTTCAGTGTCTTTTCCACTCTGACCAGAATACAGTTGTCAGATACAACAATGAATACTTATTGTGATCATGTTTACAGATATTGAACATTGTGCAAAATATTATCAATCAGGGGCTTCAGTTCCAGAGAATCTGTATCTGGAAATGTGTGGATAAATGCACATGTAATGACAGTGAGAAGCAGACTGGCTGAATGTGGAAAAACTGAGACATACTGTTGAAATTGCACTTATTTTTCTTAAGACATCTCAGGCTGTTCATCTGTTTTGTAAAAGGATGAGCATCTATAGAAAGTACTTGTAATTCTTTACATAAAGAAGGGAAAATACTGGAGCTGATGGTGCTTGCAGGTTATTGTGCGATGGTTTTATTGGTCCATCTGAGATCAAATTGAGCTGTGTGTGGCCCATGAACTAAAATAAGTGACACCACTGTCTTAGAAAGAGCCATTTATATCGACACAGGGAGTCCATTCGCATTTTCTTGTTGGCCACCATAGATAGAGGCCCATCTGAGACAAGAAAGGTCAGAAAAACACTGATTTTTTTTTAACGTGAAACTGCTTTATTCAGTGTTTTTACAGGTTTAAATTGTCGAGTCTGTTTGTTGTGGGGAGGAGGAGACCATGAAGAACAACTCGCCTACTGGTAAAACACCTCTTGAACGTCTTGATCTTAAGTTATCAGAGAAAAAAGTTGAGCACACATTAGCATGTGGTGGGCGAGCCACCTGTCTCCGAGATGCAAAACAACGCCTGAGAAGCTTGTGATTGTTTATGTTCATGTTTGTGTGTCCACTTCCTGTTTTATTTTGAAATGTGTTCTCATTGTGTTTAGTCTTTCTTTTACTTTCTGAATTTTCGTTTATTACCTCATGTGTCACCTGTGTCTTGTTCCACTCACCTGTGGGCAGTTAGTAATCAGCCCTTGTGTATTTAAAGCCCAGTGTTTCCCCAGTTCAGTTGCCAGATTGTGTGTTCATGCTCTCCAGACTTTTTCTCATGTTTGATTCCTTGGTTTTTGACTCTTGGGTTTATGAACGTTGCTCTCTGTGTGATTTCCCTGAATGGACTTTACTGCCTTCACTGACTGCTTTCACGTGTTTGACCCCTGACCTCGTGAGTAAAGATTTTGATTTGATGGAAGTGTTCTTGATGTTTTGTGTTTTTCTCGGCAACTGAGATCGTTACAAAACTGTTTTATTCAATGTTTTAAATGATAGGTCTGTTTGTTTTGGAGAGGAGGAGACCAGTAAAAACCTCCTGAATGCGTGTTATGGTCGAGCCGCCTGTCTCCGACATGCCAAACAGCATTGGAGAAACACTATTTTGTAACATGAGACTGCTTTATTCAGCTTCTTAACAGTTTTATTCACCTGGCCTGTTTGTTTTGGAGAGAAAGAAACGTCTTCCGTTAATTCAGATCCCGCTAAAAACCTCCTAAACAATGACCACTAAAGGAATTCAAACCTGGGGAAGTTTCAGATGGTTGCAATCTGCAATCCTTACAGCAATATGTCACTTAATCCCCTTAAATATTACACATTGGACCTATAAAGGAACAATTCAGCGTTTAAGAAAAAGGCTCTTTTGCTTCCTTGCAAAGACTCTCATATCTAAGTGGTATCAACCATCTCATCTCACCCCACTGAGTAAGAATATAAGCACTTTCAAAAATGTCAAACCATTCATTTAATTAAACATTCAAATGCTTCCTGATTTTAACCATGGTGCCTTATCTGCACGCTGAGGTCAGGTCACTGTAGTGATATCTCTTTTGAACGACACATGGCTACAAGAAAACAAGCAGTAATTTGTTTGTTTACTGGTAGTGTGCAGTATGTCACATCCCTGCCAGCTGAGAGGAAAATGCTTTCATTATTAAACGAAGCCCTACAACGCCGAACATTTGTGTTATAACAGTAATTAATGCACTTTCCTTCACGGTAAACAGTTTAATTAATAAATAAACAGAAAGCAGCTGAAGGGTGCGGAGCTCTTGACGCAAGGTGAGTGGTCGGAGCAGATTTACAAGTCTTCCTGTAAAGCTCGAATGAGAAAAACTGATGGAAGAGGCTCGCGCTTTTATATGAGCGGTATTCCCTAAATCCACATCTCACGTTAAAGTTTCATGTATCTGTCACTTTCAAAGTGGTATTGCGGAGTCAGAGCAAATTGAACATTCATCCCGAGGGGTTATAAATATCACATCAAAGAATCTGATCTTTTTTATTGAGAAAATGTACACTGCCAACTGACAAAGGCATCAATTCTCCCCTGATGGACTTGGGCTCATGGATTTATGATTTAAAAATGAGCTTTCATATGAAACCCGGCAGTCAGGTGTTTCCCCTGAAACCGCCCGCTGAGTTGACATGAAGAGAAAAATAAGAGCCAACCTGCTCCGCTCTGCTTTTTCTATTTGCTTTTTCCCCCCTCGTTGCCTCCGCTATTCATTAATTCCTCCGACTCATATTGTATGTGACATTTATTCTTTGATGCTGCAACAAATGGATGTTGAAGTAAGACTTTGATATGACAATATGTCACAGCTCATTGGCTGAGCTTTGAATCACTGCGGCTGGTGATCCAAGGTTAAATGTTCAATCAGACTCTACACCTTCACCTTGTCTTGTCCTTGTACAGAAATAATTACTCCACTGCGCCCCCAGTTCCTCATGATAGACCGTTCCAATCAATCACCTGGATTACCCTCGTACACCAATCACATCTTCAAATAATGAGACTAAGATCCATCGGTAAATGAATGTGTCACATCACTCAGACAGGATGGGGATCGTCTTTGCACTGGTGGACAAATAATTGTCCATGTCTTATCCATCGCTCCACTTTCATTGACAGACGTGTTGGAGACATGACCTTTCCATCCAAAGTAGGTGAGCAAGCCATAATAATTGCTTTCTTAAATGAGTTTTAATAATCTTAAAGTGATTATTTATGATACATAATTCTTTTAAATGTATTATTTATTGGTCATAAGGGATGGTCGGTGTGTGCATTGAGCAAATGAGTGTTGTGAGCGGAATACTGGATTTAAGAAACAATTAAATTAAAGGTATAGTATGCAGGATTTTCCTAAAAAAATGTGTAGACTCATACAGAAGTAATCCCTTTCAATCATCACGTATGACCCATCGTAGTGTGTGGTGGTGTATTTTCCTTTAGAGACTCTGCCCTCTGCCTGTATTTTCTCATTTTCTGTGTTCAGGATATTTATGGGTGTGTATCCCCGCAGCGCTCAGGTGAGGTCGGGGCTTCACAAAAAGATAACAACCATAATAAAGGTGGTGAAGATGAGAAGAAGATGTGGGGAAGATGGAGAACTGCTGATGGTCTGAATAACTAGAGGAATGAGTCTTTGTTGAGCTCCTAGACTCTGGATACGATGGCTAGAGGTGAACGAGGTGAACGAGGGCACGACAGCTGACGGCAGCAGAGGAGAGAGCAGGTGTAAAATTTTGCAGTGGCATCCTGATTAGCTGATAGAGATCATGGCGAAGTTTGATTGGATAACTAAAGGAAGTCAACACCCATAGTCAGCTGATTTGAAGAAGTAGTGGGAGTGGGAGGGAGAGAATTGTGAATGGATGAGCACAAACTAAGTCTTCCTGATTGAACTTACACTGAGCTTCATTTACTGTAAGTCCTGGGTATGAATATTCAAAGCTATGAGTTTATGGCCTACAGAGTGCTTCAGGAATGAATCCTAAAACCGGGAAATGAGTTGGCACTTTTGCACTTTGGGTCCTTCATCTCAAGATCAATAAGTTATTTTAATGGGTTTTTGGTTAGATGCCTGAAACAAGGTCTGTGGTTAACAAAAGCTTAAAAGATTTACATCTTCTTTTTTACATGACCTAAAAAAACAGTAATTATTACACTAATTGTTATGTTACTTTTCCATTAAACCCCGTAAAATTGGTAATTGCGCATCTTCCCAAAATTCAGACGTGTGCCTCTGTTTTGAATGTCTAGATACTCACTGATGAGTGTAGCTGAGGCTAGATAGCTTCTATTTACCTGGGTGGTTTTCAGTTGCCTGTGACAGGTATTTTCCCAAGGCTCTGCCTGAAAGACGGAGTCACTCATTTCATCCAAAATATATCCAGCCACAAGTTTCATGACTTCTTTGTAGCAGCTGTCCAAGATTAAAATCTAGTTTTGGTTGTTAAGCCAGTGTGGGGCCACAGCTTACCTCTGCGGCCGAGGAGGGCACACCTTTGGTGGGTTGTATTTCCTTGTTCTGTGGTCGATCGTAGTAGACCAGAGGTTTGAAGGCGTTTTTTGCAGTGGAAACAGTTTTAGTCCGACTACCTGCAGCAACAGTCCGAGTCTGCTGCTGTTGTATTTCAAGTCAGTAGTGATGTGATAACAAAAGTAATGTTGCAACGCGTTGTTTGGTTTTGGAGTAACTGTAATATTATTACTGAAATTTCATTGGTAATTAGTAACACTACTTGTCACTGGAAAAAGTAATTTCATTACTACTGCCCAACACTGGTGGTCGGGGACATTACATCTCATCATCATCAACATCAATATTTTTTGCCATGCATGCACTTGTCCAGCTGATTCCAGCACCATAATACTGAAGGCTGCTTTTGACTGCAATGTTTTGGCTGCAGGGACTTTCCAGAGATGAAAGCTTGTGCTGCTGACCTTGTGTGACCATTAGGGGCTGGTGCTGGAGCCCACTTACAGTAAGTTCTGTATGGGGAGGGGGAATCGATAAAGAAATACTGTGCTCTTATTGCTCTTTGCTCCGAGATCACCACTGACCTTTTAGGCTTCCTGATATTTAGGAACTGCAACTTGTCTGGTGAACACAAACATCCTGATAAAAACAGAAAATGGCAAGGTGTCTCTTTAAGCATGACATCACCTTTTCTCCAGACTGAGGTGTTTATTCATCCATCCATGGAAACAAGACCAAAACAAACATCTGTTCAGTGCAGTAGGTTTTGTTTTGGACACTGATTTTGGGGTATTCCCTGTGTTATGTATTTTTCAGCTGCAGCTCCTGTGCATGTAGGAACAGGTTAGCTAACACTGCCGTCACGGGAGGAGCACCTGATTTTGTCTTCTAGGATCTCGAATGAAATTATGCATGCGAGTTCTGGCACTTTGAACATGTTTGAGCAATTTTCATTTTTGTCAGGGAGTTGTTTACATCCAGATCTGACGACATCTGGAGTTTTGATGAGGAAAAAAATCCTTTGTTTACATGCTCAGATTTCTGCTCAGAGTATTAGACAGGTGTTTCTAAGGAACGGGTCTGTTCTGCTTATTGGCCACACTGTGCACACACACATGTAAGTCCCTGATGGTTGTCCTCAGGCCTGGTGAATCTCACATAGAGCAGGCAGTAATGAGAAAAAGGATAACTGTGTTCCATCAACAGCTGAGCCCTGCAGCTCCTGTCAGCATTAAATGCACATATATAGCCGCTGGCCATGCAGTTGCTAAGGAAGTGTCGGTATCCAAGCAGGAGTTGGCAGGGAAACATCCCCAAAGTTGATTCAAGAGATTGGATGCCGCTGGAGTTGATTTCGAGCTGCATCCATATTTTATTTATGTATAGTAGCTCTCTGAAGGGAAAGAGGAAAATTACCTGGGCATCTGTAAAAAGGCTGCGGTGTAAAGTGTAGCAGGTCCAAAATAAACTCTGGGAACGTCATTATCAGCTTGTGGACATGAAAAAACAACGTTAGTGGTGTGACAGGACAGTAGTGAGAGTTATGGCTCTGAAAGCTCCAGGCTCAGACTGTATTAACAGGTTTCTACATTAATCTTGGGTCTGCAGGGCCTCCAGCAGGCCAGAGGGGGGAAAAATAGTGACCACCATGACGATGTTGTTTCCACACCTGATAACTGATCTCTACTTAAAAGCTGTCAAAGTAAGACGTGTTGCAGAAGTGCACTGTAAAACATCAGACAGGGAACCACAAACACCTCTGACTAGAAATTATGATTAGAATGAATGTACCGCTGAGATTTCATTAATCTCATTAAATTAAGTTTCTAAGGAGTCATTAGACTTTATTCTTCCCAGGATGCATCTTTTTGGGGTTAATCCTTCTGAGATAAATTAAAATGTGTTGTTTACAATGGTGTAAATCAAATTTCCTAACTCAGCAAAACAGTGGGCCTCCTGAGGTAGTTTACGACCACTTCTGTTTTTGGCTTATAGTGTTTTACTCTGTTACCCAGCAATTAATCGCGTGCATTTTCTAGGGCTGAGGGGATTCCTTGAGAAACTCGGGTAACTTGATGACTAAAATTTAATTGCACCTATCTCTATACAACACATTGTTTCACACAGATGATTATTACTGTGTTACTGTGATGGTTGATATTACTGTATTACAACGTGTTTGCACTGTGGACAGGCGAAAACAACAAAGTGTCTTACGTTTGGGATCCTGTTGAGCTGAAGCACAATGAAAACTCTGCAGTGCGTCCAGTGCTGGCAACCTGCAGTCACATGCAGCTCTTGAGTCCCTCTCCAATGGCTCCCTGTATCTCTGACCAAAAATTAGGCTACATGGAAATAAATAATGGTTATTTTTGAACATTTTAATTTTAATTTATCATTGTTGTGGTTCTTGGGATTCTTACATTATCCAATTGTAAAATATTTAACCTATAGGCCCACAAATTTAAAAAAAAAAACGTTTTAACATTTTATCAATTAAAATGTGAGTCATAGCTTTGTCTACGGCCTGGCGCCTTTTGTGTATATTTTGCTGAACATCAAGAGCAGGGGCTCGTCTTGGGTCTCCTTAGAGAGTCTAGCTATGGATTCAAAATTCTTGGAGGAAAATATTAAATTTAATAGTGCATAGATGGATCACTGCAAGGTACCAAATACTCCTAAACACCTTACGGCAGAGTAGCCACCCAATGGTAAAACATATTAATGATTAGACTTATTAGTAATGTTGATAAGCTAATTCAGACTTAATAAGGCTGTGTTAACATCATTAAGGCTCAAATATATTTTATGGCTCCAGACAGATTTAACTTTTTTTTTTTGGACCAAAAATTACTCTTCTGGTCGTAAAGGTTGCTGACCCCTGGTGCGATGTAAAGCCAAACTAGCCTTCCACATTAGAAAAATGTCAATGCCTCAGTATCTCAGCAGAAATCATCCAGTCTATGCAACCAGTCCATAAAGCTGACCTGAAACAAGGTTAACATTAATATAGCATATAACGTAAATCAATATTATTGTGCTTGCTAGTTGAGATGAAGGTCCCTAAGCGCTGAAGGCTGCACCGACTGAATTTGAACTGCTACAAGCACTATCCGAAGGTCTGTCCCCGCAGTTGGCATCCACTTTCCTCCCAGCAAAGTAGTCTTCAAGTGACATGGAGAGAGACAATTACTATGATAGTCTCTCTTTCTGTCACACGTGCCAATTGTGCTAATTGGTAGCATACTCGATTATAAAAAGAACTGATAGCTGCAGCCCTGTTATTCTCACAAATGCAATCACTGATTGATCCCTGATAGTTTCATCATTTTCCTTATGAAGTGTCCATCTTTTTTTTTAAATTTATTTTTTAGGGCTTTTTGCCTTTATTATACTGCAGCTGGAAAGAGACAGAACAACAGGTACTGAGAGAGGGGGAACAACTGGCAGTAAAGGGCCACAGGTTGGTACTGCACCTGTGCCACTGCAAAGGCCTAAGCCTAGTTGGCCAAACATCCTGCCAGGTGAGCTGAAGTCACCCAGATGTAAGGGTCTATTCTGAGGTTGTATTTGTTGAGTCTCTTTTGTTGTTGAGTCGATTACCATTATTTTTCCTTTGTTTTGTTTTGGTTTCTGTTTTTGTTGAGTGTATATTTTAGGACCTCCTTGAAAACAAATGATACACCTCGAGGGGTTTATCCTGATATAAAACAACCAAAGAAAACAAATATAATCAGAAGTTCCTGTGTGTCCTTAATACACGCTAAATCAATTCATGGTTATTCCCTGTGATAATATGAAAAACGAATTCTATCCTTGATGATGGTGAGTATTCACTTCAGTCCCTAACTCCATAAACCTCTAAGTTAACAAACGCTCACATGTTTTTATTGTAGCGCTGGTACAGAAGTGGCTCTAACAAGGACAGCCAACGCTGTGAGGACTTTGTGGGAAATGAAGAACAGACCCTTTGTACTGAGAGTGTGTAAGTGGAAAGCAGTGTAGCCTGAACTGAACATGTTTAGTTCATTGTACTTTATTAAGCTTTCTTTACGCTTTCTTTGGATAAATAATGAATCACTTTGCTGATGTAAATAGTGTTGTTCATTAGGCTTCGGTACAAAGACTCATAATCACAGACCATGTAATTTGTTCCCTTTGTGTGTGTAATTACATTACTAAATGCACTTTACTATGTACATCAGTGAATGAACACAGCAGAGTTCATACGACTGCAATGTTCAGCACTGATTCTGACTGTCTTCAGTTCAGTTGTAGTGTTCAGTTCTGTTGCTGCTTGAAGCTGTTCAGTGTTACACAAGCAAGGCAGCCTATACAAGTGCTGTTCCCAAAGGTAGTTTCAGACAGCGAAATAAAGATATTACAAATTAGCGATAAAGTCACAACCTTGCAAAATGCAGTCACACAATTTTACATGTGTGTAGTTGAGGTCAAAATGAAGGTCAAGTTTGAAGATGGGTGTGGTCCGCACAAGGGCATTGGAAGTAGGGAAAGGGCCATTGGCCCCTGGCTGACATTCGCTTTAAATTACTAATTGCTTTGTTGTGACTGGAGTGATCTCATCACAAGATGGTCTCTAGTTCCTGCAGTTTTTTTAATTAAGCTTTTAACCAGGCTGTAATGAACCTTTTGTCACTGCTACGGTTCACAGCGGTGCTTTCAGTCTCAAGTGAGGGGAGCCCCTTCAGTTTCACTCCAAAGTCATTGATATCTGCCGCTTGGGCAGTGACTTGGGGTGTCACTGATGAACAAAGCTGTCCTTTCACGTCGAAATGAAACGCAGCCGGTTGCCATTTTAGTTTTACGGCACTCGGTGGCTTCGGTGGAAGCGTGGTGGGACAAGAACAAAAGGTGAGGAAAGTCCAAGTGGGGCAGGTGGATGGGTGGTGGATGGGTCCAGCAAACACTGGCTTTCACCTGGGAAACTGATGTTTGCATCCCACAAGATTATAAAGCCAAACCCTGAAAAAATCTAAATTTGCAGTGCTGTATCGATGTAGTGCTTTTATTTTGAAAGAGACAGTATGTAAATGGTAAATTTCCTGTGAAAACTGAAGTGTATTTTGAAAGAAGACAATGCATGTGACAGGCAGAAGTTGACATGGTGTCCCAAAATGTCAACATCCAACGCACCCAGGGTACCTTGCACCTCATCTCTGAACGTGGAAAGTCCAAATTGACCAAATTGAGCTTGGTGTGAGAACGTGTTTCAAAAACTGCTGATTCATTCATTGCTAAAGGTGAATCAGTATTAGTCAGTTGAAAGATTTGTTGTTCCAAGCTCTGAACGCCTCTGTTTTTCCTCAGTTTTACCAGCTCACAATATTTTACAGTGCACCGGCCCACAACGCCTCAATCCACAAATCATTATTCATTTTAAAAAATCTTTTAAATCCCACATTTCCACCTTCCAAGACTCCCAGACCAGAAAATGTGTCTGGCCTGGACCAATAACCACAGATCTCCATGCTTGTGCTGCACACACAACCACAGTCCTCTAACAGAAGAAGTGGCTCAAACCTGTTTGAATTAAACTAAACAGTGATGTCTTGTCACGCTGAATGTATAGCACACCAACAGCTACCGAGTGGATATGAGAAATCTACAGAGTTAAAGATGCATGTTCTCTCCGAGGTAAACGAAATCCCCAAATGAAACAGAGGAGGAGAGAAATTGTGTGTGACAGACAAATGGATCTTTCCCTTTGGTGAATCAGATTTCTGGAGGAGGAGGAGGAGTAGAGGATGCATTGGTGGCTCCCCTGGCCTACTTTCCTCCATTCACCAGCCAGCACATCCTCCTGGGAACACTGGAGGTATACAGTATAAGGAGGCAGTTCAGCCATGCTTGACTTGTCACCGCAAGACAGCAAAGAAATGGCTGCACTCAGGGGGGTTAGCGGGATGGGGGAGAGAGTCAGTCAGCACACTTACTGTACATAAAGAGGGAGAAAGGGCAAAAATGGTCCAGTCATTCCTTATTTCGATCTTTACACTCCATTTCTTCTCGCTCTACATCTTCGGTGTGTCTTATGTGTGTTTGCTCGCTGCTTGGTTAAACTCAGACTCAGCAGATGCTTTCTGTTGTGCCTGAATTCCTGAAAGAAGAATAAAATATCAGATTGACATACATCTCTACACTCCTCCCTCCCACTCTTCCTCTCCTGCTCTCTCCTGTATCCCCAGGCTGCTGTCACTGGCTGAGCTACAGCAGGTAGACACCCGTAATTATTAAGGTGGAGGAAAACCTCACACTAAAGTGCCTACAGGTGTTTTTAATGCAGGGGAATGCACACAGAAACAAAGGAAAAGTAAAAACGAAACAGCACAGCGCAGCCTCAACACAGAAACACACTTCTAAAAGCTTTCTTATTTCAGATTAAGCATGTTAATACTCCTCTTTACGCCTCTTCCTACAGATTTGTCCAATTATTCCTCTTAACAGCGTCGGGGGCTTGTTGCTAGGTTACAGCCAGGTAACGCACACCATTACCACAGGAGCTGTTGAGATGAAGATGTTTCCAAATAAAGAAGATTCAGTACCTTCAAGCTTAAGAGTGTCAGTTCTATTGTCACCTTCCTCTACCCTCTCGTCTCTGCCAGCTTGGCCATGTGACAGACACAGACAGGCTCACTAAGCCAGATGGAGATGCATGAATTCACAGATGATCCCATGTGAAAGCACGCTGATTTTAAATGGTGTCTCAGTCAAATTCTTGGGGGGGTGAAATGTTTGCCATTTGCCTCACAAGGATGGTTTCTGCTTAAATATCTGTGTTGACGAGAACTATTTTCCAAAAGGTTTCGCCTCAAGACGAATACATGTTGAAGTTCTGGAAAACAGAATTATGAGTCAGGCTATCAAATGGAAAATTAAAGACAGCGAAGCCTATTCAGCGGTAGTGCAACCAAATGTGTGTGTGGTTCTGCTACAGGGCACGCAGGAGATGAGTCTTACCCGTCTACACCCAGTCTCACAGTTTTGATCCCGGTCCCGGAGTCATACAGGGGGCAGGAAGCCGTGAGACATGATGGCATGTTTTTCCCCTGGGAGCTGGCTGATGCCCCCTGACAGATTGAGGCTGCATGGGTGTGTTCGACATCTTCCTGCGCGCATCTGTGTTTGTGTACGTCTGCGTGTGTCTTAGGGACGTTGCGTTTATCGGAATAATGGCAGGCAAATCGCACAGTTGGGGACAAAACCTCCACGGCTTTGTTTGTTTGTTCAAGCAAATGAAATAAGAATTCTAAAATAAATGAATCATAAAAAGCAATCATCAGTGTTTTGTGACTGATCCTCCTACTGCGATTTCTGCTCTATTTATCTTTTTAAAGTTGCCAAATAACTTTTAATTGCCTTTTTGTGAGGGTGGGCCTAATCCGAACAGTTTATGTTCAGTCACTGAGTTTGTCTCTGATGCACACTATAAATTTACATCTAAATAAAAATGAGTTTTGGTTTTACAGGGAGTAACATGTTGGGACTACATCTTGTTTAACTGCAATTTTGGAACCCATCGACTATCAGTCTGATGACCACGGCCAGTATTTCATATTTTGGTGTGGCCAGTGGATACCTAGGCCAAGACTTCCTCTTTCATGCACCAGCCATTGTTTACAGTCTAAAGATTCGCAACCTGAGATGCTACATGAAGGGAGTCATGATGCTTTATCACTGTCATTGTTACGGATGTGGGAGGATGCTGACGTTGTTTGTTCGCTGCTTCTCCCTCCTAATTTAATTCCTTAACTGTCTTAGAGTAGCCTAGCACTTCGGCTGGCCCTGTCTATTCTAAAGTTTTTACTCAGCTGTATTCACAAACCTCTGTGTGGATTCTGCTGTTTTGCTATAAACACACTTCTGCATAAGAGTGCAGATGCATTAAAAAAGAAGCTAATAAAAAATGAAATATACCACTCTGACTACACATGGATTAAAAATGGAAACCAGAATGCTTCCAAAACCAAAATCTTGTCCTGCTGCCTTGAGATTCTGTATGCAGGTGCCAAACTGCAACGAGACACAGTGACTTTAAGGGTCCTGACACACCAATGTTGGGCTGTTGGAGAACGTCTGTCACACAAGTTTTTGCAGTGTGTCCCGCACTGTTGGCACTGGTCGGCCCTTGTTGGCTTTTTTCGGCTGATTCAGTGTCTAGAATTGTGTTGGAGCTGGCAGAGCCTATTGGTGAATGACACCACTCTGACTGGCAGTTCAGCTCAGTGCAGGTGAAGAGAAATGGAGGTAAGAAAAGCAAACAAAGTCTAGATGGTGTAAGACTGATGGTATACGACATTAAAGGGATAGTGCACCCAAAAATGAAAATTCAGCCATTATCTACTCACCCATATGCCGACAGAGGCCCTGGTGAAGTTTTAGAGTCCTCACATCCCTTGCGGAGATCGGCGGGGGGAGCGGCTAGCACACCTAATGGCTGACGGCGCCCCAGACTAATGTCCAAGAACACAAAATTGAAACCACAAAATATCTCCAACATGCTCATCGTTTTATTCAAGTGGTCCCCACATGGGTTATGGCGACCTGGGCACCAACTGGGTAAGGGCCCAAAATAGGCATCTTATCTTTGGCCAACTTGGGTAAAACCACCCATGTGGGCAATTGGCATGGAGCCACAATGGAACCCCTGGACAATCCTAATCCTGTTCTTGGACGTTAGTCTGGGGCGCCGTCAGCCATTAGGTGTGCTAGCTGCTCCCCCCGCCGATTTCCGCAAGGGATGTGAGGACTCTAAAACTGCACCAGGGCCTCTGTCGGCATATGGGTGAGTAGATAATGGCTGAATTTTCATTTTTGGGTGCACTGTCCCTTTAATGTTCTAGCTGGCTAACTAGTGTCCTAAACACATCTTGTTGGTCTTCCGGTTTCCCTTTGTGAATGACAAATACTGACAACCGCTGCCTGCTGCTATGGAGAGTTATTTCCTCTTGCGAGGGAGCAGAATGTATGTGCTAGTTGGCCCTTGGCTGTAGTCTTTGCTTGTGTTTGGGTGGAACTTTCTGGCCAAGACACAGGTGAAATGGGGCGCTGCAACAGTTGGCCTTCATCACCACTAGTTCTTTGATGTTGGTTAAGTGTGACTGGGCCTTAAGTCTTGTCGTTGCTGTGAGGTTGCCAGGCAACCAGTGGAGACTCCAAGAAATCACAATATGTCTGGATGCTGGTTTTAACGCTTAAAACTAAGTTTAATTGTCTCCTGACTCAAGCTACATACAACGCTACAGCTGAAACAGAAAATTAATGAGCAAATATTTTAATAATCACCTAATATTTTTCAAGTAAAAAATGCACATAATCTACACATTGAGGGGGACGTGTCCGACTGTGTCCTGCCTGAAATCTACATCTATGCCAGCAAGACAGCAAATAAGCATATGTCCCCAAATTCCACACTATTCTCTTACAGGACACACTATGCATGTCAGAGTGAACACAAAAGAAGCGGCACAGTTGCAACGGAAAAAGGAGCTTTCATGCCATTTTAAACCTGCACAGCATAAACCATGTTTCATCATGAGGCAAAGACAGTTTTATCTCCGTGCAACAACCACAGAACGGTGAAATTACATTGTGTGTTTACGGGAACTAACATTTACATATTAAAAAAAACATTTAAGGACAAAACAATCCAGCATCACATCACCACAAAAATGCAAATATTGAATTACTTCTATGCTGTTGCCGGGGAAATTCCTTAAGACTATATCCCCTGTGTGTGTATGTGTGTGTGTGTGTGTGTGTGTGTGTGTGTGTGTGTGTGTGTGTGTGTGTGTGTGTGTGTGTGTGTGTGTGTGTGCAACAATGAGGCCTACTTTGTGGGAGCTTGTGAAGCATGTCCGCAGCCTGTTTAATGAGATAGCATGTGGTATGATGCTATGTGTGTGAAATTGAAGCGCGGGCTGTGTAAATTGAATTAAATGGGTTTGTGTGCGATAAGAATGTGCATGTGAGGAACGGCCTGTAAGCTAACACAGTCTGCCTATCACTGTGCGTGTGTGTTATGTGATTAACATGGACACAAGAGTAAATTTTATTGCCGGCAGCTTGGAGGATGGTGGAGGAACAAGTAGACTGTTCACCGAAACATGCCAGAAAAAAAATGGGTTTCAAATTATTTCTGCACATGTAATGAACACAGCGTTCAGTCCAAATTCCCCGTGGTTCGACATCCGCATGGTTTCACTGGAAGCTTTCACTGAAATAAATAGTTTGCTTTACTCGTTCCCTGCGGCAGCGAAAGCTTCCATCACCTCATCTGAGTCACCTCGAATGTCATTAATTAAAGTTTGGAGAGTGAAAGGCACCCTGGGGTTTCTGATCAGTCACCACTTTTGTGAAATCCTTTCTGAGTCAATTAAAATTGTTTCCTCGAATTCTTGCAAAGTGACTTAGACCATCACCAAAAGGTCAAAACCTGAGACTGTAAAGTGATTTCGGAGCTGTGTATTGAGCGGTGCACTACATCCCACGGGGCCATGGATCACTACATTTGTTGATCAATCACTGATTAGCCAAAGAAAAACAAATAAGCTCTGAGCTGAGTTGTGTCAGAGCCTGAAGAGAGAACTTCTCCCCAACACCAGTGATCCATGTGAGCGCTCAAGGGCTGGGGGAGGAGGCGGTTTTAGTCAGTGATTCACCTCAGCCTTTCTTTACTCTCTGAGCCCTCTGAAAATACCCAAGGAGCCAAAAAGAAAATACCTCACAGCTGTTCTCTCGGCAGCCAAGCCATTCCTGTGATACTTTTCTTACACAAGCAGGCAGGCGGAGGCCCTGCGCCTGAACCGAGCTCCTGACGAGTCTTTGAATCCAACCTTTCCATAAGATAATCTCTGCCTTGTTTTAAACTTCACTTTAAAGCCCTCTTTGCCATTATTCTTGACTCCAGAAATGCTCTTAAAATTGCAGACTTCCTATGGGCCAATAAGAAAGGGATCGGGAGAAAACACAAGGAGGCTGGGGGTTGGAAGTATCACGTATGCCACTGGGAATGTCAGTGTCACGACCTTAGAGGAGAAGGCAAAAAGATCAGTCTCTGGAGCGCTTATCTTGCTCTCCATCTGTAGTAGATTTTGTGACACAAGGAGCACAGAGGGATAGAAACACTTCAGACAACCCCCCCTGCACCCCCTCCAAACCTGAAACAAAAGCACTCCTCTTGTTTTCTGGCTGTGAGAGAGGCACACAGCATGAATAATTAACAAGGGACAAACAATAACTATCAGCTGTCTATCTGAGAGTTGTCACTTATCTGTGGCTGGAATCAAAACAGAGTTGAGCTCATTTCTCAAGTAAGCAATACTCATTAATCTCACAAACATAATATTAGTTTATGCCTTAGGATACCCTCTAGACACACTCATTTGTTTTACTGTAACTTTTTCATTTCTTTCCCCCCAAGTGATGATCTGTATCTTGTCTCATATGTGTTAATAAGATGTTGACTGTCACCATCACTCTGTTTGTGTACAGGATCATCAGGGTAAACACAATGACATGAGTGATTATTTTGTCCAAAGAAGAGGCATTTCCCCACTGAGACTACAACAACAAACTGTAGAGGAAGATAAGAGCCGCATGAAAAATATACTAGAATTCTGAGATTAATATCTTAAGTTTGAATTCAAAGAAATGGATTGAAGTCAGAATTTTGCTCAAATTGTTTTTATTCTGCAACTGAAACAAGACTTTGAGTTTTAAGATGAAAACATTCTGACTTTATTCTCATCATTCTGATTTTATGATGGATTTCTTTTGTTTTTTGTCTAACACTTAGCATCCTGACATTAAAGCAATCGCTTGAGAAAAAGCGATCTCACCCTGATTTAGATGAGAGGATCAATACCACTCTCACATCTGTCATTTAAGGGGACATTTCCCTGAGCGGCTGCTTACTTTGTCAACTACAGTGTGGATCCCTGATTGGCCCTGATTGGATTTTAGTTTCGGGATGGTATTTGGGGCTCCACAGAAGTAGCCTACATTTGAAAGACTCAAGAGCGACGACTCTTTCCAGAAAGCATGACCCAGCTTCCCAGGATAATCCACAGACCTGGTCGTGAGCAGTTTCATGTAGGAACTATTTTCTTTCTACCAAACTACACCTGCAAACTGTATCACTGCGCTGAAGGAAGTGTACATCTACTGCTAACTCACTTAGCCCCACTGAGCTAGCTAACATCACAGCTTAGCTGGGCCCTATGTAGGATTGTCCAGGGTATCCATTGGCCCTTACCCAGTTGGTGCCCAGGTCGCCATAGCATAACCCATGTGGGGACCACTTGAATAAAACCTCCCATATAGGGCCCATTTTCAGCTCATTTACTGACCACATGGGAAGTAGATGCACACTTGCACAGTGATACGTTTGGAAGGCGTAATTCGGTAGAAAGAAAATAGTTCCTACGAGAAACTGCTCACAAGATCCGTGGATTATCTTGAGTAACTGGGTCATGATTTCTGAAAAGAGACATTGCTGTTGAGCAACTGTATTTTTTTGGCGGTTCGAGCACCACAAGCCAAGTGCCATCTAGTTCTATTGTACTGGAGAGATGGTGGACGCTTTTATGGCTGATATATCCAAAAGTCGGCAACTCACGCCAAAGTAATCTAGCCTGAAAAACTGCCCTACATGTAAGAGGAAATATATGTGTTTTTGATTTGGAGTTGAACTGTCCCTTTAACTCTTGGCAATAAGCACATTTTCCCCAAAATGCTGTTCTCCTTTAACCTGAAAACTAATTTAATGTGTCTCTAAGGAAGGAAAAAGGAGAATTAAAAAAAAAAAAGTTTTAGCAGAGCTCCAGATGCTAAAATGTATGATTTCTGCTGTGTGCATCAACAACTCCAAGAAGTCCCAACACCGGAGCGACAATAGAGCAGAAGGTAAACCGGGGGCGTGTATGTGAGCGCAGAGTCTCCGCCCTCCGGAGCAGAGCAGGCTGCTGGATGAGCCGCTCCGCTTTCAGTGACTTCACAAAACTGTTTGCATACCAATCTCTCCTCTCAACACTGCGTGTTAGTCCAAACTGGGATCGCAGATCTCGGAGCGGTGGATTGTATTAGCTGGACTCTGCTGGGCACAAATCACCTCCGTGGACCTCCCAGCTGATCGGCATTTTTATTTTGTTTCATATCAACACTTCCCTCCAGCAGTCCCAGGCTTCTCACAGCGGCTTTTTGGTGACATTTACGCAGGGAAACAGCTTGTCACAGATACAGGTTTCGGCACTGAGCTGCGCTTTGAGGTAAGAAACACGCTTTACAACTACAAGTCTCCAACTTAAATGTGTTGAAATGACAAGTAAACGATCATATTTGGGATCCGTGGATTGTTTTTGCGACTGTCGTGTTGAACGCGCTCATTATTTACAACAGCGTGTCTGATGGGCGATGTGCTTTGATTGCTGCTTTACTTTGTTGCTGCAAGTTGAGCCAAATGAACAATCATGGCAGAGAAATTACATTAAGAAGAAATCACCCCCGTAATTGTTTAAATCGTTTGCCAGGCTTCAGTCAACTTGAGGTCAGTGTTATTATCCTTTTGGGAATAAACACTCACGCGCACCCAAGATCCTCAGGTGACTATCTGTGTCCTGAATCAGTCTGTGCAATGTGGTAAATATGCTGTGTACAGGTAATAGTGGGTTATACTATGAGAAACCTGACATCAGGGGGGGATCCAGAGTGATGTGTGTCAGTCTCCAAGCTGGCATCCTTCCCACGGGGCTCCAGCCATAACCGTGGTGAGGCTGTCTGCACACATGTATGGGGTCAGCAGATGGATGCCTCTGACGGCGCTACCTTTGCTGTAGGGCAGGAGTTCACTGTCAGTTTGCATTAATCAGAGAAGGATACATCATCCAAAACTACCTCATCCCCTCCACTTCCCCCTCTGTGACTGAGCTCCACTGAGGCGAACATGATGCATTCAAGAGCTCTGAGATAGAAAAGTCAATACACTGAGGACACTGATAACACATGCTTTATTACAGCAGTGCTGATCGTGTGACTTTTAAGTGAATTCAGGGTGGTTAACTCAAAAGTTTGGACACCAACAGAGTAAGAAAGTTATACTCCCGCTGACAAGACTGGAACATTTCTCCAGATACAGTAACAGCTGGAAATAAGGTTATAATCAGATTTCACCTGAGGAGATTGGCTCCAGGGGAACCATTAACACACACCAGCGACCAGGTGAGTGTGCTGGATTTTCTTGCCTCGAGTTACTCACTCTGGCTCTCTGTCTCCCCGAGGCTGGTACAGTGTGTGTCTGGAAAGAGGAGAGAAGAATCATATCACGCCCCACCAGCTTGCACAGACTGACAAATCAGCTCCTGTCGTGATTAATGAGCTGGGCTACCATACTGCTGCATCATGTAGAGATTTCTCTCTTTCTCTGTCTCTTTTTTTGTTCCACCCTCCTTTTTTTCTTCTTCTTCTCCCAAACCCCCTAAATGACTGGGAGTTAACAATTTGTAGAGAGAGAAGCACACAAACTGGAAACAGAGGCGTGTTTGTTCGGCATGTTGTGGGTGAACATTTGCCTTGTCAAAAAAAAAGAAAAAAAAAGAAACAGTAGTATTGATGCTTTTGGAGCAGCTGCCAACACGGATGACTAAACTCCGCCTAAAGCCTTTCTCTCCTCTGCTTGATTCACACGAGTGTTGGGAAATAGTTTTGTTGCTCAGACACACAAGTGATGTCTGCGGGATAAGTACAAATGCAAACAACAGGGTTTGTAAACCTACAGTGTAATTTATACAGGGAATAAAGGTTGGCAGCAACAATGCAGAGAGTAGCAATTAGGAGGGAGCATGTTTGAGTGTATTCAAATCTCCTCCGAGCCAAGCTGCTATTTATTCCGCCTACAGACACAAAACACCTGGTGTGAGACTTGCCACTGGTGATCAGTGCACTCATTTTTAATAGTGCCTCTGATAATGTGTTGCTCTTAATCACACATTTGCAATGCCAGCGAAGAAACGTACAGCAAACACAAATGAAAAGGACAAGAATGGAAGTGTGAGATAGAGTTAGAGAGACATACGCAGGCTGAAGAGACATATAGTTTATGAGTGTGTGTGTGTGTGTGTGTGTGTGTGTGGTGAGTTCTCTGCTGCTCCGCCTCTCAGTCCTTAGCAGAAAGTGTAAATTTCAGTGTATGGCAGCTCCTGCTGAGAGGGACTGGGTGACTGACACGATGCCGCCTGACCTGGCAGAGCACCGCTCATTAAACGCATGAAATTAATCAATCTGCGGTTCCACTTGGTTGGGTGCCTCTCTACTCCTCTTTCCCTCACACACTTTCACTGTTTCTGTCTTTCCTTACTATCAGCTGATGTGCCTGCAAATGAGTCTGCTGCCTTTTTGGCCAGTCATTTGATCGCCGGCCCTGATTTCCCATCCTCGATTCATCCCGCCTCACCACAACCTCTGTCCACCTCCTCTATCTGTCTCCCTCTGTATCATCTCATCTATTATTCTTTCTTCCTCTTGTCCCCATCCTTTCTCATCTGCCCCGTCTTCATTCCCCCTCTCATCCAGGCTGCAAAGCACGTCTGTATCTGTATCGATGAGTTCAGAGCACTAAGGCGGAGGGAAAACGAGGCTGGGTCATCACTCTACACTCTCTTTCCCCTGTATCAGCCCCACTACGGCAGCAGCGGTCCGTAGAGAGCCCGGAACTAAATGGAGTATCTATTGGCTCAATGAGAAAATTGCTTTTTTCGATTGCTAGAGGACCCTTCATTTAATGTGTGTGATGCAGAGGCCTCGGCTAGTAATGGGTTCAGCATCTTTGTTGTCAGGAGACATGAGAAAATGAAATTTGCTTTTCAGCTGGCAGAAATAATTTACTCTGGGAAAGGTGTATTTTTCATCAGCTGTTTAAAAGCCATGAAGGTGTGTGTTATTAGATATGTCTGCAGTGTGATTTGTGAGCACCGAGTGTTCAAACTCTGTGGTTTGATGTTGTGCAGTTTTAGCTAAAGGTCATGTCATACAAAAACTGCTTTGGTGCTCTACTAAAGATGGATTTTTAGTTGTTTGTTAGGGAGTTATGATTTAGCTACAAAGCATAGACAGACAGAAGGTTGAATCAGATTTGGCTGTTCAATATGAATATTTGAGTACTTTACCCCCTTTTTTCTTTTGTGGAGTGTGAGAATTTAAATGGGGTTTGGCAGGATGTTCAGGGTGACAGTGATGCTCACCTAATATAGTAAACAAGTTTAGTTAGCTAGTAATGCTAATAGATAGCAAATGTACAACACTTCTTGCCAACAGTAGATATCAAACAAAAGCCAGAGACTGTATTGTATTAAGTTGCCATGAGCTGTAAATCCTCCACCTCTAAGCAGAAGACAAAAGATAATTTTATTTCGGAACTTGATGAGACAAAGCTTCTCTTCCTCCAGGCAGCTGCCTCTATCTCACTCAGGGTCACCCTGGGTCTGGGTCAGCAGCTGCCCGTACCAAAGAGCAGCGTGAAAACAAGGAGCGCTCACTCTGCAGCTACATCTGGGGACCAAAATGTCCCCAGGAGAGCACTACACACTGACGGACAAAATAAAAAAAGCAACAGCTGCTCAACTGAAAGAATCTCAGCTCAGATCTTCAACTGATGATTCGAATATCTGCCTCTCCGTTGGCTGTCGGGGCTTTACTGCTTGACTGATGTGGAAAAATGGATTTATAGATAAAAGTAAAATGAAGCAAAGTTTATTTAAAACATACAAAGCGAATGAATCAGTCGTGATGTACATATAGCATGAGACTGCTGCATCCACAGTAGAACATCATATGTGTGTGGAGCGATAAGGAGACTGTAACCTTCCTCAAATAATTACATGAAACAAAGATAAATGCCATATTTACATTGTGTTTTCCACATCATTTAACTGACGTTCTCTTAATTATGTCACCTCTTGCTCCCTCTTCTTCTGCAGTGGTTTAATGGCATTTAAATAGAGAATTAGCCACTGACTGTTTATCTTCAATGTGATATTTGCATAAAGATACTGGATAGAAATGCAGCATGATTCACATTTTCTTTTGCAGATTGTCTGGAAATTTGGTCAAATTTGATCTAAAATTGAAATGTAAGTGGTGATGGTTCAGTTTGGGCTAATTATGTTTTACAAGTTTCTTAAAACGTCTCCAATAAAGACATGATCTATTTTAGTACAAGCTTTTGCTTGATTTCCTGCATGGACATTAGAAAATGCTGTCTAATCCAGTGCTATCCACCCATTCATGCATTCCTTTGGCCCTTGCGTGTCTCCATATGGGCCAGGAAGTAGTGAGTGACCTAAGCTAGTTCGCTGAGAGCAGGAAGCCGAGGGGCCCCTCCGTGCTGACGTTTCCTTTTTATCTGGAGGAAGCAGGCCGGCTGTTTGTGCTCAACCCAAGAATTCTTTGTGCTTATCTTGCGTTCACCCTATTTCCCTCAATAATGGCTGTGCTGAGCAGGTAATGAGGTAAAAGGTATGTATTTGACAAGCTGGGCTCGGCAGATAGCGGGCTCTTCAACGGGCTCACGGCTTGGTAGGCGCTTAGTCGAGGGTACACTCAGCCCTGTCTCGGGGTGTTCAAATCACATCTATCTTGAAATCCCCCCAGCCATCTTTTCCCCCGCATAATGTTTTTCAGAACTAATAAACCGTGTCACTCAGGTGTCCATTAAAGGCCGCTGGTGAGTACCCGCTGGTCATTACACTGAGCAAGCACACTCGGTAAATCCCTGTGCCTTTGCTGGAGGGTTTCTTCATCACCTTGTGCTCTTTTCATCCCCCAGATGTAGTCAAAGCTCAGAGAGGAGCTTAGGCTGGCCAGGGAGTCTGGCACAGATATGTGACACGGGGCTGACTTGTGGGGAGATTACCTGCCTGGCTTTAACACAACTCTGATCCACTGAATGATGCTGAAGTTTAAGCACATTGCCGCCTGAAAGAACATGGAACAAAAGATGTGGCAGAGCACCACACAGCGTTATGCTTTATGTGTGGTATTTGTGTTTTTTGTTTGCCGCATGAACAACCGGCTCTTTACTTAGTTCACACAATAGCGCTGAGTTGACTCACAGTGGGCTCAGTGTTGGCACACTGGGCAGGAGGAAGCTGGGTGCTAATCAAGTAGCACCAGGGAGGAAGAGCTCATTTTATGGATGTGTTTGTTTCCCACACTCACTGACTAACACTAAAGCTTTTCACTATGGATGGTATTTGGTGCCAAATTTAACATTTTATAGATAAAGAGCTAGTAAGACTCCTTGTTTCTTGGATAAATCGCTTGGTTCCAGTTAAAGATTTCTATGAAGACACTGTTCAGAGGAATCATTTATAGACACACATGGAGGATTGTACATTGTGAATCACTGCAGGACAGATGATGTGTAGAGAATAAGAAAAACACTGTTATATTCAGAGTTCATACTGTCAATAGACTCAATGTGAGGAGGTGGAACATGCTTCTCTGTCTGTATGTAAGCAAACTTCCACAGGTGTTATTCGGTGATGGGGTTCAACATTAATGTTTTATTTTCACTTGCTCAGTCGGGCAAGTGGGTCAGAAATCTGCCAGCAAGAAATTGATTTTTACTCGCCCCATACAAATTGCTTTATCTATTATAGCTGTAATGAAATAACAAAGACTAAAGTTAAATGTCATGTTTAAATTTTATGAACGCCACCCAACTGAACTCCTGATTCCAGGATAATTAAAATGCTTGCTTGTGTCTCAGCTCATAAACTTTGTCTTTATCTGCTACCATTTTCTTCTAAGTGCCCGATCAGTGCTGCACGTGTGCGACTCCCAGCCAAAATGAGAAGGAAGAGAGGTGACTCAGTTCTTAGCCACTTCCATCATCAGCTTTGGAAAAACAATGTTTGTACTTGTTTGTTAACACTAGCTGAATCAGGCAGGTCAGATGTTAGATTTACTTGCCCCACGTGGCACTTTACTTTCCCCGGGATATCGGACAATCCTTATTGTTGAGCCCTGTATATATTTAGATTTTGGGTGCTATGTTTGTATGTCCAGTTCTGTTTGGAACAGGCTTTGCTGTTTGTGGTTGAGATTTGAAGGATGTGCTGTACACATTAGAGCTGAATACACAAGTAAATTAACCAATTATTTGATAAAGATCTTGTTTGAGTGTTTCAAGTGCTTTTTAAGTCATTAATAAAGCACAAAATCCCAAAATGTCCTGCTTCCAGCTTGCAGAGATTCGCTATAGTAATTGTGAACGGAGTGTCTGTTGGACGTCACCTTTCACTTAAGGAAACTGTGATCACCAGTTTTCTAGACCAAAAAAAATAATTGATTTATCAGAAAAATAATAAGCAGGTTAAGTCATAATGAAAATAAGCTGCAGCCCTCTGTGAACCACTTTGACCCACGCTTCCCCATAAAACTGTTTTCTGTGTGCATATGCAGGGACTTTTTTTTTTACGTAAGTATGACATCAGTTTCCACTGATGAGGAGGCAATGGCATGCTTCTGGGGATAAAAGCCATTGTGCTTCACTTTGGGCCACTGTTCTGCTTCTCTTTGGCTACTTTTCGGGGATGGTACTGCGAGCCGAGCTCAGCCCAGATCTGTTTTTTCAGCCTCTCCCAGTGAGTCATTGGGTCTAATGGTTCTCTCGTCTCCTGACTCAGGCATTTTTCTGATGAAATGGGACTCTCTCCCGGCTTCTGGTCTTTCTCTTTTCTGTTGCCCCAGCCACAACTGTGTCCCGTCTCTCCTCTACTCCACCCCTTCTCCATTCCCAGGTTCTCCTCCTCGAATGCTCCTGCTCTTTCCATCCACGTTTCTGGAATAAGAGAATATAGCTTTACAAGATTGCCCTCATTAGTCTTCTGGGGCTTTTTAAAAAAAAAAAAAAACGTGTCCTATTTTATTACATATTCAGCTCTGCATTTTTTTATTTCCTCAGCCTAAAGGGGATCTGAGTCCCTGTAAATATCCTGTTTATTTTTAATCACTGATGATGGGCTACACAGTATAATGTGATATGGTAATTTCTCGCAAATACAAACACACATTTACTCTCGCCACAAATTGATTCGGTAATGTAGAGTGCAGAAATTGTTGTAGGGATGGACAGTAGATATGTAATGATGACCCAGATAATTAGCCCATTATCATTTTAAACAAATTAAATGCATGTCGGGTGTCGGAGCTGGATGTTCGCTCATTAACTCACCCTCTCTTGATTGGAAGTTGGGATATGAGGCCGAGATGGTGCGGTTACATCAGATTTATGGACACAGGGAGGACTGGTAGTTGGTATATATGACGTAGTCTTGTTTGCTGTCTCGGCTTTTCCAGCATGGCTGAATTATAGAGTACCTCTAAGAGATTTATTTTGAGCGTGATTTGGGTTTGCATCCCAGTCTGCTAATAACACTTTGCCGTTCCAGTCAGTGATAACCGTACAAACCTCAAATGCGCAAACACAAATGCACATGAAGCTCTCCCACACACACACACACACACACGCACACACACACACACACACACACACACATCCCTGCAGTCTGGATGCTGCTGGCAGAACTCAGCAGGAAATGGGGTTATTTTATATTTACTGTACATGCATCTCATATCTGCTGGAATCTAGGTTAAATGTTTTGCATTGAACTCATAAACATGGCACAGAAAAAACCTTAGCAGAGACTTCTTGATTTCGACTTGGAAGTGAAGGTTGTAAACTTCAGTAGATCTAACTGGGCTAATGTGATTCTCTTTCTTCCTTCTTGCAATCTGATTATGTGCATTTGTATTCAAATACCATGCCAATATGAGTAAGTACTTTGAAAAGCCCCAGCAAATTTCTTTCCGCTAGGCTGGCTGTACTTTGCTGCCTTTGAAGCCCACACACCTTGTCCATAGCGCTGCTCCCTGCAGCTCCTGTGGGATAACAGCAACGTTACAGTCCCTCCCACAGGGCGAGACTCACCGCAGGTCTATCAGACATATGGGCTCCTTGTCAGCCTCCGCAGCATCGGGGGGACAGATCAGTGTTTGATTAAAAAAAATCCACAGCAGGGTCCAACTTCTACCTGGGGAGACTTGGGGGAAGGGTTGGCTAATGATGTCTCTCCTGCCAGGATCACAAGGCTCTGAGATTGACGCTTGTGTTTCATTTCTAGCTTGTTAAAGAGCAGGAACTGAATATCTTCAGAGCTCCTAAACAAATAGCAGTGTAAGGTAAGGGCCATCTGTCTGTTTGCATTTAGAGCCTCTCTTGTGGTTTGCTTTGCTTGACTGATAATGTTATCTCACCTGCAGTTACAGCACATAAAGTCCTCCTGTGTTCAGAGTGTGATGCAGGTGTTTGCAGGATTCTCTGCCGGTGTTTCTTCAGTGTCATTCTGTTTATTGCCCTCAATCACACCATTGCGCCGCATGTGGTTGAAAAGTGAAGCACAAAGGGGCGCTGAACTGTTACTGGCATCGTAGCCCTAAAGCCAGTTGAGGTCGTTCAAGCGGTTTGTGTGCCGATTGCAGTGCTGATTCTCGGACAACTCCCCTGCATGCTTCTTGCGATGATGAATTTACTTGTCTTAACAGCCTCTGCATGTCTGACTGAATAATAGCCATTGCCTTTTAGCAGCAGATCAAATGTACACGCTATAGACAGTTATTTTTACTCCTCAAAGGGGGAAACAATTAGACAGCAAAGACTGAGCGCCTCGCTGCCTCATGATTATTTGATGGTGCTTTATGAAATTTTTAGCCCACCACCACTTTAAAAGTGCGCTTCTCGAGACGGCATTCACGGGTCACTTGACTAAAACACGGCCTCTGTCCTTTGGGCAAACAGTCGGTCAATGCCAGTCAATGTGTTACGGCCACAAGTAAACCACGGTGCCATTACTGTGGAGGGAATGAGCTGCATTTTACAAACTCAGTGGCTCAACTTCAACATGGAATCCTTAAGAACGGTTTTCTAAGAAGAGAAGAGCAAAAATAGATATGAGGCAGTATTTTCTTCGCTGTAAAATTTCTTTGCTAATAGTTATTAGGGTAAACACATGCACACCATGAAGCATAATTCCTTTTTTCCCTAATCCTCACTGCGCTGCATCTCCTTTTCTTTGAAGCTTAGGGAGAAAGGAGAATCCACTGCACAGAAAAGCTAGCCACTGTTTAACCATTTGAAGTATATTAAAGGAGTTTGATATTTTCATGAAAATGTATTTCAGTCTGTACGTCGAATCCGGGGATCACCTTCACATGTGTTTGTCAGAGATAGCACAGGCACGGCAGGTGTCTCTGGTACGTGAAATTAAATTGGCTGCAATGTTCATTGATTTAGGCGTACAGATGCCTTTGGGGATTTTATTTTCAGTCGAACATCAGGTGATCTTGGATGGCTTCCCACTGATTTGTCACCCGTCCCGTGTCAGAACGACGGGCCAGCAGCAAAGTCGTCCAACCCCATCTTGACCACCTGGGTGTGACGCTCAGAACTGTGAAGTGTTTGAGGAAAAAAAGCAGACGGCTCAGGCATTTCTCCAAGAGTTTGCGCCCTGGAGAAACGGGCCCAGATCATGTTTCCCGATAACACTTGGCAGGAGTTGGATCCCATGTGAAATGCTTCAGCACTAATGTTGAAGCCAGAGTGATTTTGTGGGTGTCTCTGAAAACCCCTGGATGTATAGTGGTTCCTTTGGTTTTATCTGTCAAGCCATACAGTAAAAAAAAAAATCATCCGTCTTCATAAAGAAGAGGGAAAGATGGCTGCAGGGAAGATGGTCTTTTCATAAAGCTGGGCTGTCTGTGCAGTAGAAACATGCAAATACTTTACCATTAGTGCTACATGACTGGAGAAAACAGAGAGAGGGGGCTGTGGCATTTGCTTTTACAAAGCGGTAGAAAACATACAACTACTAGTGTGCACTGCACCGCACCGGATCAATGAACACTTCCATTAGTGGGTGACATATAGCTAAAATATGTTTCTTAAAATATCTGAGTATTTTCATTCTCTCTGTGTGTTCCAATACCCATACTACCATACTATATAGTATGCCAGAAAAAGGTTTAGTATGTCCCACTCCTGGTCGGGTTTTACTATATGTAAGCCAGCATGCTTTTCTGGCTATTCTGACCCACAATCCTCTGCACAGCGGACGATACATCACAACGACTGACCAGCAAACAGATGACAGCTGATTGACAGCTCCTGGAAGTCCCAGTGATGGATGGCAAAGCATTCAAGTAAATGATGACCAGTCGAATAGTAATAATAGGAATATTAATTGTTTAAGTTAAGTTAAGTTGTTTTATATTTGATCAGCACTGCCTAGTTGTACAGGGAGGTTTTTTCATCTGAGTTTGAGAGACAGCAAGAGAGGGGCGGGTCTCTATCACAGCCTGCTTCTATACTCTTTGTGTCTGTGGTGGCAGGCATATGAAAATGTGGAAGTACAATCTGTAGCTCGAGCCTGCAAAAATCAGATTTGAGCTAAGAGATGAGCAGGGAGATCTGGGCGCTGGTAAGTTGGAGGGCAGTTTACCACAGTTCATTTACACATACTGCCCACATTGTTATGATACAACGCTGGTTGAAAGTCATCAAAGTCTCCCTTTAACTGATGGCTCAGCTGGAGGCTCTCAACTGGTGCCGTAACTCGCTGCTTGCTTGGACAGACGACAAAACAGGATGTAACACAGATAAAACAGCTTTTAAACTACTTTCTTTAATACATAAATAAAATTTAGTCTCAGTCAGTTACCGGACATGATCTCATTTGATCTCCCCACATTAAAATGATGCATTAAAGAAACAATGAAGGAGGAGAAGGCCAATGTTGTGAGCAATTACTGAAACCACTTTCGCTTATCTCTGCAGGCAGTTTGGATTTGGACAAGCTGCTTTTTTATGTAATAAGGAACAGATGTCCAACCTTTTCTTACTCAAAACATCTCTGAGTGAGCTTTCCTTACATTTGCCACATCTAGAGCAACCCCCACCTCACACAGCCACCCACCCTTGATGATGCAGTCAATGCTGCGAGCTTTCAAAGCACTCCCTTCAAATATTTGGCCGGCTCTTCTTGTGTATGTATTTATTCTGTTGCTTTTGGCCTGAGCCGAAGTTCTGTTGTGGTTCCAAGAAGCTTGAGACTTTGCAGACAGTTGGAGATATTGCAAACTTTTAAAACAAAAAGCATTTAATATCTCCTACTGTAACTCTGCAGCTCATTATGCTGAATCTCCTCCATAATCTCCCCCTGCTTTGCTCATATCTTCACCATTTGGTGGCTGGTATCAAAGTCTCATGTGGTGAAAATTAATGAGTCGCGTTTTTTCCTTTGTTGTGTCGGCTCATACGTTGTTTGTCTGGACTATATGACAGAAGCCCTGAGGAGAGATCAGCTTTCTGACTTCTTGTAACAATCTACAACATTCATCTGAGGCAATTTGATGAACACTGCTAAAGTCATGGCTACAGGTGATTAGCACAGCAGTCACACAGTGGCTCGGCTTCAGCCCACAGGACTTCAGTACGTGCATCTCCTAGACAAGTGGAAGGAAGATAGCAATTGTCTTTTTTTTTTTTTTTGCATCTATTCAAATGTTTAAATAAGCAGAAGAGCGGTAATGTGTTTCACCATAAATATCCCAGCTGTGGTCACTCCTGTGGTCATGTTACAGTAGTGGAGAGCACTAAATGGGCTGTTTATTTATAACTGTTAGGCTGCGGTGGGCTGATGGAGATATGCTATCCCGCTAACACTGCAGTGTGCACGCTTGGGCGCGTTACTCACAATTTCATCACTGCACCCAATTAATACCCAAGACAGCATCAGCAGCATCTGCTCGGGCAAGACAGTTGTCATCAGAATTGGAAGTACGCTCAGCAGTGGGGTTTTTGCTATTCTGAACTTGTCATCTGCATGTTCTGCATGGGCACGCTCATCGAGAAGCTTCCGCATTATGGCTGTTTTCATAGTTTTGTGTCGTAAATCAAAACCAGTCATTTTAGATAGGCTTGACCTCACCGTGTTTCTCTGACCACATCCGTCTCCACACAATTGTCTCAAATCCATCATGTTTTGTGGTGTAAACCTATTGACTTGTGTTTCTTCAGGGACCAAATCTTGGACCGCCTCCAAGCAGCTCAGTTTCCATCCTCTCCCCATCTTTCCTCTGTCCCCCATAAATCAATGTGATGTAATTGCATAAACTCCCTTTCCCACAGCTCGGGGCCTGGAGGCAGTGTATTCTCAGAGAGAAAGTGTTTCAGTGTGGCCAGTTAACCTTAACCCACTGACTCCCACAACTGTAATGTCCCTGGCTTGTGAAAGTTTTATTTTGGCCCTGAAATATTGCTGTTTGCAGAGTTCCTTTCAGTGGTAATGTTTGATGTTTCATGCATTGTTGTTCCAAGCAGCAGGGCTGTGGAAGTTAACTTTCTCACAGCTGGTACTGACTGTTTACATCTGGCTAATACACTTTAAGCTCAGCAGATTAAATCTCATTTCTCTGAGTGCTTTTTGTGTTGAGCCAAGCATGATTTCTCCTGACGTCTCCCCGCTTGTGGCTCCCTCAGCCTATCGAAGGAATGTTTCTTAAAGCACTCCTGCATTTTCACTAGATTGTGCCATGGAAAATGTCCAACCCTCTTTTTCCACATCTCAGTCCCTCTTGGCTTCCTCTTGGGACTCACATACAGGCAGGATATCTCCTCAAAGGATATCTTTCAACTCCTTATCCCAGGAGTATCGAGCTTAGAGTGAACCGATGTGGAAAGGAGTGTACCTTACGGTTTTTGGAGTGGGCAGAAGTCTTAATCACACAGTTCAGAGTTCTTCCTTATCCTAGTTTCATCTTCCGCTGCTCCAGTAATCCTCCTGCCATCCGTCTCGCCCTGCTCTGCCGAAGAACACGAGTGATAAAACCTTCTCTTTTTTTTATACCCCTCATGCAGAAACACATTTTCAGGCTCTTTGGCCATTAGCGAGAGCATATTTGACAGTGTGAGAGACAAAAAGCATGAGTCATTTTCACTGCTGGTCTCTCTGTGATGTTGTGAGTTTGTCACAGCGTGTTACCTGCTATCACCACAGCTGCCACATACAGGCTGACACAGATGAAGGATTCGGAGGGATTTGGGGTTCTTCGGCACATGTGCAGCTTTATGAGGAGGTCCCAGTGTGGAGCCCCCTCTGGGCTGAGGAAATGATCCAGATGTAAAGCTTCTGGGTCTCGTAACACAGTGGGACACCTGCCCTGCTGCTCCTGTACAGCCTCCTGCAAAATCCACAAAGACGCAGACCATCAGCTCTTTGTGTGTGCAGCTACATAGTTATAAAGGTCTGTTTAATACTTGTATTCTTTGCAACTTGTATAATGCGTGTGTTGGCTTTCAGTCTTGCAATGGAGCACAGCTTTGTGTGTTTCAGTGGAGCACAATTATTGCTAAGCTCAAGTCAATGTTTGCTCTTGAACAGTCTGCTGCCTCAGTCACTCCTAAATACACCTGAATGTAAACTGTTGAATCCAGTGCTAGGCTTTGCATTCTGAATAGTTTCACCAAAGTTAATGGCTCTAAACCTGACATAAGTTACAACACAAGACTTACTTTTTATCCAGGGGTGTGTTAGAAAGGAAGACCTGCGCTGAGTAAAGCCATGCCGCGCCCATTTGTGTTTATACTGTCAGTTTAGCCTCGCCACGCCAAGCCACGCAGGAGATGGACCATCTCAGGAGTAGGTCCAAAGACGGGCCGCCCGCCCTCAAGCGTGGAGCGGTGGCGTCTTGCCGACTGCAGCCAACCCCCGACGACCCTGCTTCTCTGCCCCAAACACGTGCATGTGTTGCAGGAATCTACTCACCTCTGTCTGCAGTAGTATAATTGTTATCCACTACAGTTACTGAGAAACAATATGTAATCAAATAACAGTCACTAATCCAAATGTTGTTAATTATGAAAGAGTTACAACTAAATATAAAAGAATATTTGAATTTTCATTAAAAAGTGACAGTTTCAGTGTTGAGTACTGATCAGAAAGTGATCAAATGCAATCACTTACATTACTTTGATGATGTAACTACAATAGTTAAATTACTCATTACATTTTTAACAGGGTAACGTGCTTTCTAACCTATTACATTTCAAAAGTAACCCTCTCAACACTGCATGTAGATGAATACACTAAATTATGCTTGTGTTTGTACGTGCTATTGGAAAAAAAGACTACAAGTCAGTGCAATTTTTTATTTGTTGGATATCTTGTCCATTTACAGAGGGTGTAATAAATAAACTTCTTTATTACTCAATAAATTGGAGCACAAGAAATTGATTTTAGCATACTTATAATTGCCTGTATCAGATCAAACTTCATTGATTTTTACTGTCAACTAGTTAGATGCAAGAGTGCAATCAGCAGGGACCTCCTCATATTGATTCCTAAGGTGCGGATTTCATATCTGCTGCAATCAAATTGTTACAGTTCTTTAATATTGCCTTACCATATTCTCATTATTTTTGCAATTGTGCTTATTTTTTGAAACGCTGCCCTCTGCCAGTTGATTGATATTGATCAGTGATAGTACTCCATAAGTAGGATTTCCCCCAGGAAATGGTTTAGCAGAGGTGGTTGCCACCCAGATCTCAACGCTTTTCATCTTGTACTCAATTTAGTAAAAATAGCAACACTCATTTAATATACAGCACTTCTGCTCTTCCCCTGAAGGTTAATGTTTTATTTCTTAAGAGTGTATTGATTTTCAGGATGTTAGTGAAGGTGCTCCACCATAAATCACTGCAGGAGCTCCAAGGTGTGTCTCTAATGTGTTTCTGGAGTCTTTTGTCCAGATTAAGCAACAGGTTTCTTCACGCCTGTTCCTTCTGTGCTTATCTCGACATGGTTTTTGAAGAGGGATTTTGGCTGTATCGCTGCGACAATTAACAATGCCATGACAAAGTTGTGAAATCCAAAATACCAGCAGGCCTCGGATATAAACTGGGCAGAGATCCTGCCATCGTCCTCCACGTTTGTTTATACTTTTGTGTTGTAATGTGACCCACATGTTTGTACTCACAAACAATGGAAGTCAGTGTGTTGTTGCAGGCCAGGCTTTACGATGTTGTTTAACCTTGTTTAACCTTGTCTGAACCTGGTCGAAAGCAACAAGTCTCAAATATGCCAAATAGAAACATTAGTTTTGGAATCTGAATTATCTGGATGTCAGAGTGGTGTGTGAGTAGCGTAGTTAGTTTTGCTGGGTGTGCTCAGTAAAGTATGCAGTGAAAACCATCAGCAATGGGAACCAGACCCACTGGGCCTCAGATTTTGGGCTGAACTCATGGTGTAACTACCAGGCAGCGATCCAAGTGTCCCTCTGCCCGTTTTTTGGTTTAAATCTTTTCACTGGGAGTTATATTTTATACTAATCCTAGTTGTGTGTCAAAGTTTTTGTTTTTCATTTGCACTGCCATGTCATGTACGGCTGCCAAGTGGTCATGAAGCAAAATTCAGATTAACAACAGCAAAACACTGCTTTGGCATTTTCCTGTGCATATGAGCGAAATATCTATTTCAGAGAGGGAGTTTTGCTTGTGGAGGAGTCCAAACTCAAATGCCCTCCACTGGTTTTAATTATAAAAATAAGTTGCATCTGGTCCCACTGAGCCAAGGATCTGTTTCCACTTCTTGTGTATCTTCTGCATTGAGATGTTTACCGTATTGTTTGTCAGCACACCAAACAGCTTCTTTCTTCAGCAACATAAAGATGAAGGTGAGGGCATGTTAAGGAATGATAATCACAGTTACAGGTAATCTTACGGGTACAGGACAGTCCCCTCTGATAAGGACCTTGTGGTTATGATCATAGCTGAAGTCTTTGCCGCAGAATGTGATTTCAACAAATGTACAGAACATACCGATCTCTGGTATTTTAGTAAAATTTAAATGAGACCTAGAAATGGTTACCAGATGTGTTCTTCTTAACACATGCTGCAGTGGCTGGTTTGACTTATAGGACAACAGTGGCCTCGTATTTCTACATCCAGTGTCTTGTGGAAAATATAACCATGTGTTTTAGTAGAAATACCATGGATTCCCACTGGATTTCAGTCTTTTGGGTGTAGCAGTCAACACTAAACGACAAATATACTCATCAGTTATTGTTGTGTAAGTGTTATAAACATATTTCAAGTCCCCTCTTGTTTAGAGTGAGTAGCCAATTAAGCAATTGATGTAATGCCAGAAAATTATTAGGACTGTCCATTTAGACTTGGGTTAGAATAGTCACACTGCAGTTACTCGACTATTTACACCCATCCCCATGACATGTTATTATGGATCCCACTGAGTGCTGTGATTGCCTAGTACTCAGAGATTGTTAGTTGAAGAGGTGAAGGTGAAGAGGTCATGGTTAGGGCTTGTACTAGCCAATCTCAGACATTCTCTGAGAGTAAAGTGGTAGATTTTTAAGATGAAACTCACAAAAGTGCCACCAAAAAGTCTGGTGATGTATTATAAAGAGCGAAACAGTCTACAAAGGGAGTGAGACACGGTGGATAAATGGGTTAAGCACAAGACTTTCACTCATGAGACAGGGGTTTGCTTCCTGTGTGAGTAAATGTTGGGTTTTTATAATTAGACTTAGTTGACTTATTAGGCTTATTGTATCCTTCGATCCTCCCTGGGCGTAAAGAGCATTGTTAGCTAATCACACGAGCAAGCATGAACGCCCATTTCCATCTTCTAAATTGTCAGGATTTGTTGCTTTTGTTGAATCTAGTGATAAAAAACTTTTGGTTTTGGAATTGTTGGTCAAACAAAACAAGCAAAGTCAAGATATCACCTTGGGCTTTAGAAAACTGTGACGAGAATTTTTCACAATTTTTAGACATTTTTTAGACCAAATGATGACAGAATAATGAAATGAAGACAGTCATTGCAGAGAGGGCATGGCATATATGGATACTATGTCGATATCATGATATAAGACTCGATATCACCTTAGATAGATAGATTTTCATGATATTGGGGACAACTTTTTGGCCCTGATCTGAGTCATTTGATACTGACTATCTGCTGATGCGGAGTCCAGATCCGATACTTCTATTTTCTTAGATAATACAGCTGCACAGTGCACACTTTAAGTACATTGAATTTATTAAAAAAATCGCTGCAAGCTGTTCCTTCATATTCCTGTATTTATTATTTATTTATTTATTACAAAATAAGTAAATAGGTCAAAAATCTTTTTGACCTTGTCTCTGTCCCTTTGAAAGAGTACCCAGTTCTTCAGTGTTTGTCGTTTGTCTCATACCGCGCTTTTGCTGTCAGTTATGGCACGTGGTGTTTTGCAGCGGACGTGGCTCAGCCCCTGCTCTTACACACACACACAGGAGCTCAGCTGAGTGGAGGAGAAAAGCAGGGTGGAAAGTTTAAGACGGCTGCACTCTGTGTGTCTCTGCATGAAAGCTTCCCGAGTAAAGCAAAAGATCGGATCCTCCGTGGAGCTCAGTGTAGCCAATCTCAATCAGATAAAAGATGCTTTGATCACTCCTGATCCTGATTTTTGATATTGGATCGTGACATCACTATCCACTTTCCTGGTTTTAAAGGCTGCATTACAGTAGAGTGATGTAATTTTCTGAAACTACCAGGCTGTTCTAGCTGTTATATTATTTGCCTTTACTCATGTAATCATTATATTGACATGACTGATTGATATTTGTAAAAAATGTCATTGTGTTACTATTTTGTGAAAGTACCAACAGTCAGCTGGTTAAAAATATTGTGCTAATTGATTTTCTACATATTGCCCTGCTGTAGTGTGGTCCCACCTTTTTTCATAAAACTATTTCATCATATATAGTCTCTCTTCTAATCTGACTTGACTACAGATCTGGTGTGTTGTCTTTTGTGTGCACATGTAACATTTTAGCTGAGGAAACACATCCTGAGGGAAGAGTCAGTGCAAACTTCCTCTTTGTGCTGGCAGCTTGGATCTTCATCTTCCAAGTTTTGAGGCCCTGTAAGCTGCGTGATTCTCAAGCTTTACTGGGCTTTAGGATTTAACTAGGGTGGAAATGGTTATCATGCAGCTCCTCGTCAGCTCGTAGGGCCCGTGGGTGGGGGAGTCGGTGAACAAACTGGCGAGAGTTTAACAGCCCCAGCCTCCTCTGTGTTCGTAGTAATGAACTCTTACCTTGGCTTGGAAGGCTGCACTGCTGCCATCCTTGCTGTGTTTTTGTAACCCTCACTAAAAAAGCCTTGCTCTTAATTGTGTCCCAGGGGGCCCGGAGCTCTCAGTATTCACAGCCTTTCCTGTCCCTCGTACTGATCCTCCCCCTCCTCCAACCTTAGCCCCATCATCCCAATTCGACAGGTCTCTACTCTTTAATCGCTTGACTTCAAAGCGCCGTTGCGCTGCCCCTCAGGCCCCTGGCTCCTCAGAGACAGGGGGCTAGCCTTTGGGGCCTGGGAAGTAGGGTGAAAGTGTGGTGGTGTACGAGGCGGCTTGTTAAGTTCGACAGGCATGGGTTAAAGAAAACAACAACAAGTAGTTCTGCTGCTGTTCTTCATCACCGTGTCACTAGAGTGAAGTTGATGTTGTGTAATTATAGACGCAGGTTGCAGATGTTTTAAAGGGTCTGAGTTAGACACCTCTCACCGATCTTTGATGAGGCGGTCTTTGTCTAGGCGAAAGATACGGGCTGCTGTCTGAGGAGCCTGCTACAAAGAGAAGAGGCCTGGCTAATGTTTGCCGCTGACTTACCAAAGAGGTGGACACAGTGTCAGCTTTCATCAGCAGCAAAATAGCACCCTCCAAACACGTTACCAGGCTGCGCTCTTATCAGGTTTCCATTAAGCGCAAAACAATTAACACAGAGAAAACAGATGACTGCGTAATGAGTTCAGTCTGCATCTCTAGCTGGAATAATTGTGTACCGCAAATGAGTGAATACATTCATGCTCGGTGTGTAACCCGAGCGCACCTACTGTAGCGTGGAGAACAAAGAAAACAGTGGGTTAGCTGTGGCCAGAGAAAAGAGAGTGAGTGATTAATTGAGCGATGCCCTCTGATCATAGTGGGGATTGTTTCTCCATCGTGGTGGTTTATCTTTATCTCTGGTGGTTGACTCACACTGTTAGATCAATAAATCCAGATGGGGTGAGATGATAATTCTGCCTCAGCATTGCCCTCATTAAAGCAGCCATTCAGGAGATATATGGCTGCCGGCAATTACCCTCTTTCTCATTTCTATAATATTATCCGGTGATGTATATGGAATTGGACTTGCTTGGCGATCACCAGGGAGAGCTGACATGCAGAGCTGTGGATTTTCCCTTTTATTAAGTGTGTTTATAAAGGTTTGATTCCAAGCGTAAAAGGCCCCAGAGGTCAGCGTCTGTAAATGTGCGGTTGCCTCTCCAGCTCAGGGGTTTGCTTTTATCAACACTGGTGAGAAATTGAGGGCAAATACAGCTGTGAGGTGTAGATGGAAGAATAGTCACTTCCTCCCTAGGTTTCCTGCCCATTTCCTGTCCCCAGAGGAAGTGTCGCCGGTCAAGCTCCCTGCTGTTTTCTGACCTCTGACATTTCAGTCAAGGTTGGCCACCTGATTGGCAGGATGAGGAGACTTATGGAGGCAAGGAGAAAACATAAAAGAGAAGTCCCTAGCCAATTGTGAAAGTGTAGTAAAGGTCATGGCGTGCTTGAAACAAACAAGTTCCTGCAGCGTGTCAAGATATCATGTTTGAAGGTCAGTGTTAAAAGGATACATTATTGGTTTTCAACCAGCTGTGTATCATGACAATGTGGGTAGTATGTGTACATGAAATGTGGTAAACTTCCCTCCGTCTTACCAGTGCTCAGATCTCCCTGCTCATCTTTCATCTCAAACCCAGTGGATTTTTGTTGGCTCTAGGGCTGTTGCTTCAACTACAAATTGTACTTCCGCCCATCATCATGGATGCAAAGACTACAGAAGCAGATCGACAAAGAGACGCATCCCTCTCTCTGTCTCTCTCAAACTCAGATCAAACTGTAAAACTAAGAAGTGCTGACTAAATATAAACCAAGGTTCTGTTACTATATTGCCTTCTTGCCTAAAATGTTTTCAGAAACATAATTTAGTGCTTTGTTTAGCACTGTCTAAACAATGAGAAATTATAGACATGAAGCGTTTCCTGTATTGTAAAAACAGGCTGAAAATACTGAAATCAAATGTTTTTAGAAACGTATTTTTAACTTACAGTTTAGCTTACAGATTGCTTGTTACTAGCCAGCTATCATATTGTTTCCTGTGATAAAATGGCCAAGCCTGCATTACTGTGTGGCGCAGCGCATCATGTTAGTTAGTATGTTTTCTACCTCTTGAGCAAAAGCAAATGCCGCAGCCCTTTCTCTCTGTTTTCTCTGGTCACATTATAGCACCAATTTTAAAAGCATTTGTGTCTTTCTTCTACATAGACAGCCCAGTTTTATGAAAAGAACATCTTTCCAGCAGTGAATTACTTCTTTTATGTCTGTTATGAATGTCTACACTCAAAGATATGGTGAAAAGCCTGCGGTCACAGGGGCGAAGCACAAAGAATCATATAAATGGAGGTAATAGTGAGCTCACACTTTTGGACAGTCTCTCCTCATGCTGTCGCACTTGCATGTACACACAAAAAGTACACAGAACAGACAGAAGTAGATGTGTTAAAAGTGAAAAGAAGAACTTTAGAGAAGTTGAAATCCTTCCCACACTGAATACATTCAGACCCAACCTCAGAAGACCTGAGGATAATTAGACCTAAAATCCAAAGTGCGGTCAAGCTGAACAGATCCTAATATAGAGAGAACACCAGCACAGCAGCAGCATGAAGCCCTATTTTCATCTCCTGCACCAGCAGTGAAACATTCAGCAGCCAACTGGGCGAGAGTAGATAATACTTTCCAAACTTTTTAATGCCTGTCAGTCAAATTCCAAAAGGTAATTGTCATTTAATAGCATGCATTTTCATAGGCTACGGATTTCCAGAAATCACATTGTGAATATGATGCACCATGTGATCAGAGCTAATACTGAATATGCTGGGATCCATTTAGATTCGAGACCTGTGGCAGGAAAATGAGACCCAACCTGAGCTGATTAGACCAGTGGTTCCTAACCGACTCACCAGTTGGGAACCACTGACTTAGACTGAGTATAATTTGGGTCTGGTCTTGAGTCCGCAGCCCCCAGTACAATATTTGCTACTTTTTGACGATACTTTTTTATTTGAAGCATAGAAACTCCTTCACTCCTCTTATTTCTTTATGGCCACTTCAGCTTCCTCTGTTATCTCTCTTGTGAATTGGCCTGTGGGGTTTAACTACAATACAAACTGTATGTAGATTAAGCACATAATTTGTAATGTGCTAGTGTCTTACACACTGAATAGATGTTGGTGATGCAATAATATTGTCAGAGCCTGAAATAGCAGAGGCTAATCAATTAGTGGCTGCCTTGATGTTTAAATTGCCCGCAGTGCTCGTGAGCTTAAATGTCAATGACTAGTTGGTGAGAGAGATATCCTTAAAAGGGAAGCTATTGAGCGGATGTAGATGAAACCTTTTCTCTAGTGTTGAGTCGTTCGCCGCTTTGTTGGACCCTCAGCGGCCTGGCCTTTCTGTCTCCCTCGAGGGTTCGTCCCATTGTTGTGCTTTCTCAGCCGTCTGCGCTGATCTCTCTTCTCACCCCCATAACCGATTCAATGAGGCTCTGCGATCCTATTGGTGCTCCACTTTCCAGTGAAAAGGGTTTCCATGGAAACCAAAAAATAATGCAGACCCTCACCACTGTTGCTCTCCAACAGCTAATAGCTCTCTAAACAGGGGTTCAGGAGAGACACCTCTGCAACAGGCTTCAGGGTAAAATTTGACCACTCTGCTGCTCAGCACCAGATTACAGATGATTATGTACCTATCTGCTGCTGTTGTGATGGACTGAAACAAAATGGAAAGGGATTGCAGTGTTGTATTGCCTAGGGATATGTTTGCTTAGCCATATGGTGAATATTTTGTAAATGACTCTTTCAAATAGACTCCATACTCTGGCTCCCTGTGCATGTGTAACCACCGTGGAGATGCTATTGATTCCCTGAGCTTGTGCTTTGTAGTGTCTGAATTCAATGGTCTTTGATAAGGGAGTGTATCATTCCGGTGCATCTCCCCACTTCTCGGATTTGTCGGTTTTCCTCACTCAGGCTTTGATTGCCTTTCCTAGATGTAATCAGAAGCCCCTGTATTGTGTACGGGGGAGGGTGTGTTGCCGCCACTGTCAGTTGGGTTCTACGTCCTGGTGAATCTGATGTCTGCTGGCAATATGGTGTGTCGGCGGGATGATGTGGCTGGCTCTATCAGCCAGAATGCTCCTGGGACATTCTCCATCCCCAGCCCCCTGTCAGACTGAGAATACCCTGCCTGTATTTCACCATCTAATGTGGCAAGAGCTGCATGCTGTTCATGCCTCCGTAGGCAGCTCTCGCCATATTTGATGCCGTAGTTGTCTGTGCCAGTGCTTTGAATACGGCTCCAAAGTATTGTCAGTCAAAACCATGCTGCTGACTATTTTTGCACATCGGTGCTGGAATACCAGCAGTTTAATTGGCTCTCATTGCTATATCGTTATTTTCAGCTGGGAGACACTTGTGGCAAAGCAGTTTAGAACCAGGAGAAAAAGTTTAAAGCATTTATGCTCATTAGACACGGTTGGTAGGAGACGTATCGTGCATTGACAGTTTAAGCCAGCAAGTAAGAAAGCAAGGTATTCTCCTCGCAGTGAATAATGCATGAGTTCAGATGCTCATCAAGGTCACGTCAGAAGCTGTATGAGCAGTCTGTGGTGAGCTGAGTCTTCTAATAAAGGGTAATTAACAAAGTGAGAAGATACACACATTCGAACACCTCAAGGCAGATATTAAATTTTTACCTGCCAAGAAAGGAGGCCTAGACTGCGACCATTAAAAGCACTACCTTTATTTTATTCTTTCCTTGTTAATTTTGCCTTCCAGCTGAGAAGTGAAACATTCACACATAAAAAACTGATGCAGTCTTAAATTAGCTCGCTGCTGGGAGCGAGCGCTTCATACATAATAAATGCAAACTCTGTCATTTTAAGTGTCCTAGAATTTTATTTTCTGTGGGTTTTTTTTTTTTTCTAACTCAGTCTTATTCTGCACAAATGAATTACGCATACCAAGACAAATGTGCCACTTTTCTGTCTCCTGGCTGGTGCCTCACTGTTTATTCATCTCATTAGCTCAGTCGTGACCTCTGCTTCTTCCTTTGTGCTTCTGCCCAACAGCCCATGAAAACAGGAGAGGAGAGAGAACCGAGAGAAGTCGTCAGCTTCACCTGAACAAAGAAGAGGCACAAGCAGATACACATGGTATGGCAGTATTTTATCTATAAACGAAGCACACATGGTCTTAAAGAAAACTCTCAGCTGTTGTTCTGTCCAGCATCTGTAATGTGGGGGTGTTGCCTTGAATGATTTCTACTGAATCCAGCAGTGATTCCACTCTCAGCAGATGCATGTTAAATCAGCGAGAGAAACAGCAGAAAGAGCTTGTTGACAGACTCTTTTCAGTAAGATGCTGACAGCACAGGCGCAAAGCCATTGTTGCCGTCAACAGGAGGCACGG
The DNA here is from genome assembly GCA_035609425.1 of Epinephelus awoara. Lineage (NCBI taxonomy): Eukaryota > Metazoa > Chordata > Actinopteri > Perciformes > Serranidae > Epinephelus > Epinephelus awoara. Next base: position 15,295,032 of record CM069298.1, read on the forward strand.
CGCTGGCGAGAGCCGGTGCGCGGAGCTGGTCCTGCGAAGAAGCAGACAAGTGCTTTTGTCCTTTACCCGCCACAGCAGGCCAGCACTGGTCTTTGTTAGGCTCTGATTTGCATTGGCATTTGTAATATTAGTATTCAAGGCACGGCTGAGAGGCAGACATGTATAGATTGAGAGGTTAAAGGGGAGTTTAGACCCAGACACATCAGATGTAATCAGTCATAGCACATAACCAAACAAATGTGTGTTACATGTGCAAGTGACGTGAAGCATTATAACCAAATTCTTGAGACATTATTAGTTTTGTAAGAACTGATTTAAAGGTTAATGCTGGTTTATTACAATTTGGGTCTTGTTTTCTGAGTTTTTGACATAATTTAATAAGATTGTAGCGACTAATGAGCTGCTGAGACCTGGGAACACTGCAACATTGTTTGGAAAAAAGAGGTCAGACAGGGTAAGAAACACGAGCTGTCAGATGAACATACCCATTTGAATCAATCAAAGGTTGTTTGGAAGAGAAAAGAAAGGCCTAATTTCCAAGACTACTCAAGATTACCCAAATCATCAGCATCATAAGCATTCAAAACGGTTTACACTCCGACTTCTTGGTACATCTACTTAGTATAGTGCAGTTTTTTCCTGTGCCGTGAAGGATTGTACCAACATTTTGGGTGCTCACTTTCAAGTTTACCCCCAAATAAAGTGGTTCATATCATTTATCTATACTACAAATTAAGAAGTGTATCATAATCAGTGTAGATTATTTAAGGGACAATTCACACCAGAATCAAGAATACATATTTTACCTCTTACATGTGGTGCTATTTATCAATCAAGATTGTTTTAGTGTGAGTTTCAGAGTGTTGGAGATGCTGTCGAGATGTCTGCCTTCCTTTAAAATATAATGAAAGTAGATGGCACTCGGCTTGAGGTGCTCAAAGCATAAAAAATATGTTTCAAAAACTCAACAGCAATGTCTCTTTCCAGAAATCATGACCTGGTTACTCAAGATAATCCACAGACCTTGTTGTGAGCAGTTTCATGTAGGAACTATTTTCTTTCTACCAAACTACACCCACCAACCGTATCACTGTGCAGAAGGAAGAGTGCATCTACTCATGGACGAGAGGCTTGTGCTTGTGACAGTGCGAGATGCAAACATCAATGACGACCTCCTCGGCTAAGCTGTAACGTTAGCTAGCTCAGTGACGCTAGGTGACCCAGCAGTAGATGCATGCCTCCCTCTGCGTGGTGATACAGCTTTGAGCACCACAAGCTGAGTTTTATCTATTTCCATTATACTGGAGAAAAGGCAGACATCTCTACAGCCGATATCTCCAACACTCTGATACTCACACCAAAATGGTCCAGACTGATAACCAGCACTACAGGTAAGAGGAAAAATGTGTATTTTTGATTTTGGGATGAACTGCCCCTTTAAAAATTAAAGTTCTTTCTCGACCTTGGAAACTGTAGTTGATCAAACAGTCTCACCACATGGTCTATCTACAGTAGTACTCGCTCCCGAGCTTTTGATCAAGCAGTCTCACTCGACAGAGTAAGTTTGCCCAGAACTTTTTCCATCTTGGTTTAAAAGTTAAGATTAAATTTCACTCTTTATTTTAGAGACAGCGGTTGACAAAACAACCTCATCAGACGGAAATGGAAGTTTCAGCATCCACAGTTTCTGTGGGGCAAACTCCATCTGTGAGACTGTGTGATACAATTAAAAGCTCCGGGACAACTAATCAATGAACCCTGTGGTGAGACTATTTCGTTAAATATAAATGAAAAGAAGACCCAAATTGTAATAAACCAAAGTGATCCTTCTAAGTTCTGTGATGAATGCTTTAAGAAAGCTTGATCTCAACCGATGCTCTATAATCACACAGTCACAGAGTTACATTAATAACCACATGCAGTACAAGGTGCCTCCGCTGCAGAAAATCACAAGCAAGATCAAAGAGTCATGAATTTTCTGCTATGCTCTTCATGCAAAGGCATTAACACACTTTTAGGTTTATTTCTATGAAGTTGTTATTTTTGCAACGGGGCCTCCGATATAAGTGGATATCTCTTTCATCTGGGGCACAAACATTCACAAGCTTTATCCTTGAGGCTTTTGTTTTTAATCTTTGCATTGCGCTTGAAATGCCAGCCTGTAACACAAATTAGGTTACACTGTTCCTTTTGCTGCTTCTCTCTTTCTTTCGTTGAACTTTAGCTGAGCGTATGAAGGTTCAGATGTGTGTGTGTGTGTGTGTGTGTGCTACACAAAGTCATCAGTGAGCGATGAAACAGCTTCGAGGTCCTCTTCAGAAGGGAACTCTCTGTATTCAAACTAACACATGGCCTTGCAACAGGGTGTGAGTGATCGCTCATTAGACAAATGGCCGGCCAAGCTGTCCCCTCTGTCGTAAAGTGCAGGGCTCCGCGTCCCTTTGTTTTCTAACAGGAACTAGTGCTAAGTGGAGATGCCAAATACTGCTCTGCAGACAAAGGCCACTCTCACCACATATCCGGGTTGCCGTGGAGACTGGTGTTCTTATTGGAGGGCTGGAGAGATCACAACCGGTGCTAAAAACAACCTCAGTGGATTTTTACAAAAATTGTGTATTTGAGCCACAAGACTAAACTAAACTAAGACTGTTTTATCGTAGAGAGCATATTTCTACTCATTGTCAGGATATGGTGACGCTCGAGCACTGTGTGTGTGTGTGTGTATGTGTGTGAGTCTGTGTGTATTTTGTGCTTCTGTGCATGTTTACCCCCCTAAGTTTCCTTTTGTGTTTGGTCCCCTGAGGCTGAAAGCGTTGTCTTTGCTTAAATCTCCCATTGTTTACTTCTGCCGAGGCCATCTGTGATGTAAACTCTCTTTACATGGAGATTTGGCAGAGACAACAGCCTTGAATTGAACGATATATGGCAGAAAACAAGGTCCGCAGAGAACATTACCAACATTTTAATAGTCTCTTGCCTGAGGGTCAAACACTGGTCACATTTGAGTTGGTGGAATTATTGATTGGATTTTCAAACTTTTGGTTGAGCTGACATTGATTTTTGCTCCTCGTGACCTCGTCATAATGAAAAGAATTTGGCTAAGATTGTGGGAACTTGCAAAAAATGAAGGCAAAAATACAAGGACTGCAGGAAAATAATTCATTCTGTTGTCGTCACAGTCATTATTAAGCATTTAGTTTTGAATTGAGTTATTACTCATTTTTGTGGAAAGCCCCAGTGGCATTGTGTCATCCTCTAAACCTCCCCGTGGGAAAAGCTCGAGCTGAGCCCTACCAGGCGGTTAGGTGCAGAAGTGTTTATGTGTTCATTGTGTGCTGCTACCACATACCCTCACTGCCAGACAACCAGCAGACTAAGAGCTGGAACTCCAGGGGATCAATGCATCATTGACCATGTGCCTGGGCCTGGTATTGATCCAGCCCCGCGCAGCCAGTTTGTATCTTCACTCAGCCAGATAGAGGTGCCGACACAATTAAGTGAGAATCCCTGCTTTGAGAGAGCGAGGATCACACACACACTAGTGTTCAATAGAAGCCAAAATCTGCTCATCTCAATCACATGTCCTCTGCTGGAGTTAACCGAGAAGCTATCAATACCCTTCCCCCTTCCAATCTTTCTTATCTAAGGAGCTGGAGAATCGATTTCACTGTAGGAGTATGAGCAACTGTTAGTACTGAACGAACAGCTGGATGCGTGCCCAGTTGGGATGTCAAGAATGTGGCCTGCAGTGCTGTTGACAACACATGGTCAGTGAGTTTCTGACTGCGCATTTGTTCATTTTGGAAGTCTTCTCTAGTTAATCAGGCTTTTGTTCAGGAGTGTGTCAGCTGCCTGGTCAGAGGACTTCTGCCCTCCGGGGTTCACACAATCTCATCCCCAAACTGAATAGGTCAGGAGAGCGCCACTCGCAGGCTCAGATAAGAACTGCTTCAGATTCACTGCACGTATTGCAGCAATGGACTGAGATGATAAATGGCTTTGCAAGGCAGTGCAAATTCATCAGTGGCTGCCTACTTTTTTTTTCTAGTGAGCTAGCAATGCCCATAATGTGTAGAAGCCGTTAATGTTCACAATCCTATATATATACTGTGAAAACTCATTAAGCTAAGCTTGCCTGAGGGTAGATCATTTGTATGTCTCCACCTCAGCATCGAACCAACATGAAGACCTTTGCTACAAGCCTGGCAGTTTCTCCAACTTCCCAACCCCAGCTGAGTTTCTACGCTGTGCTCCCTGTGTGAGCTACTCCCACACACACTGTGCGCTGTGTTGCCTTTGAGCTACTTTCGTACACTTTCTCTCTGCGCTTGTTCACTGTTGTCTGCAAGCTGCATGCCCTCTAAAGCAGCATACAGTGCTAGAGCTGCTTAGCATTCAGTACACTTCAAAGCTCCTCAGTGTGACAGCACAGCCCAGGGCTCATTCTCTCCTAATTGGAGGTTCATTAAGGGACATGGCGCGCCTCGGGGGAGCCCTGCTCACTGCCAGAGGAGCCTGTCTTTATTCGGATTTTGGGGTGTTTACTTGCTGCGGCTGATTTAGGAAGTCATGGAGAAATATGAAAATGGGTTTTTAATTGAGATAAAGGCTGATGTGGCATGTGTGTGGTCCCTTATTGTCATTGTCGGAGGGTATTAGCGCACTCCGGAGAGAGCTTTAGTGCGGCACGGAAAAACACACCTGCTCCAGCTGCACCAGGGAGCCGGAGGACGAAATGTGCCGTCCCCAGGGTTCAACTACAGGTGATCATTTAGAGGGTCAATGACATTTAAAAGGGTCAAGCTCCAACCCTTCTATTCTCAACAGGGTTCCAGTATTAATGGTTATTTGTAATGCTGGCTCACGCTCAACATGAAGTGAACTGGTTAGCGGGAGGGTGGAGGGTGGCGACAGTTTGGCGAGGAGCAGACACACTGTCCTTGTCGTGGTGATCCATTTGTCCGAGGTGGTGGCCAGTGAAGCAGGGGAATATGGACTCACTTCATTAATCGTGCCGAAAGTGTCAACTTCAAGGAGAACCACCCAAGGGTGTACTATTTATATATGCTCCAAATGCAGGTCTATGTCGTCCTTATCTTTTAACCACAGTGGGTTGACATGACCATCATGATCGTGTAGACACAGGCCAAACATACCTCCGGATTATTGAGTTAAGTGTGAAAACAGGCCTGTAGAAATGTGTCAGAGTTCCTCATCTTCATACTGAGAAGAATATAGGTCAGATGGGTTTGCCCTCATTACAGTGCTCTGGCTTCTGTCAGTCCTGTGAAGTTGATTTAGGATCACTTCTCATTAATCCCCTATCAAACTCAACCATGCTGGGGCTCCACTGCCCAGGCTGGCTGTGGGTCAGCCTTTGCCAGGAGTAAACAATGGGATCTTAGTGCCGTTTGGCATTTCATGATGTCAGTAATAGGAGATGCTGCAGACGTAGATGGAGTTGGCATTTACTGGATACCTCAGGGCAGAGACTGCCACTTAGATTGTCAGATTGAGGACATACATACATACAGTATTTCCAGCTTACAATGTCTGCAAATATAGCAGTGCAGGATTCCTTACGGCTGCGATTGTTTCATGTTTGTTTATACTGGGTGGGTTGGTTCTTTTTTTGCTAGTCTATACAAACACAATGCCACACTTATCCTGACACATTGCTGGCTTAGCAAAGCAGCACACCTGAGGAAGATCTGCCTTTAATCTGGTAGTAATTTGTCCATGTTGTTGTTGTTGCTGCAGCTCCTGGGGTGTGAACCACGTTTCCCCTGTCCACATAATGCACTCTGCAGAATATTCAGAGAGACCTAGTGGTCTGATCACTACGCCTGGGCTGTGATCGATGAGGACCTGCGCTCCCATGGGAGTCATGGGAAAGACCAGTTTGTTTACTCTGCACTTTCTCCAGGGTCTCGGTGGCAGTTTGATTTATACTTCGCTGGTTTGCACCATAAGCTTGTTATTCGGAGCCCGGCTAGGCCCGAACCGTCCACTTCATTCTTAAACATCCAATGCATTTTAATGCAGAAAAGAAAATTGGCTCCAGATCTGACAGTTGGTTTGACCCTGCGATGGGAGTGAAGAGCAAAAGGGTGAAGCTGGAAGAGAAATCAGACATTTTGTTTGGAGAATGAGATGTGAGCTGAGCCCTGAGAGTTTTTCCATCCGACCCTTTCCTCCCCTTTCCTCCCCCTCCTCGTTCCGCCTCTTCATCCCTTGCTCCAATAAATACAGTTTGCACTCTTCATAGGGGCCCAGGACTAACTGTGCAGAGCAGGAGGGATGAGAAAGGGCCTTTTCTAATGCTTTTTTTCTGAGACTGTAATGTATGCAAATCTCAATTAAGACCTCCTGTGCCCTCATTAGGCCTTTCAGTGGGGCTTAGGAAAAAGGGGGGGTTAATTAAAACCCATCACCAGCAATGAGGCTGTTGGTTGCTCTCAGAGTACCACTAGGAGAGTGATCAATACCTAAGCATATCATTATGATTTAGAGGAGGTGTTAAACCATAGCTCTAAATCAATTTCCCTGGGTCTGGGGAGGAAAGGAGGAGAGGAAAAATAATAAGCCCTCAGGCTGGTGAGGGGAGGAAATGTTCTCATTCTGTGTTAGCTCGCTCCCGCAGCAGACAAAGACCGCCTTCACATCTTTAGTATTGTTCAATTTTATTGTCACGGCAACTTACACAAGACCACAATGAGACAAAAAACTTTCTCTGGAGCTCACAGCACATTGAAATTAGAAGCAGGAGTAAAAACAAAGCAGTGCAGGCACACCACAATAAAAGAAAACTAGAGTAGAAAAATATATGGGTCATGACTTTCTTATTTGCATGACTGCTATACGTCTGTGTGAAATAATAATTTGCAGCAACCAATTGAGAGTTTTGTCAAAGACGTTGGTTTTGAGAGATTGTGGTTTATTTCACCTGAAAATGGGGAATTTTCAAGTGAAAGGGGTGAAAGGGTCAAGGCTGAATTACATCTGAGCGACAGCAGAGCCCCTTCAAAGACGGACAGGAATCAAAGCTGGCGTCGATCACAACCCGGGCTTCACCACCATCTCAGGGAAGCAGAGAGATCACCCAAAGGAGCCATCTGACAGCACATCAGGCATTGGGAAGACTGCCTGGAGATTATGAGATTACATCTGACGGACGTGCTGCAAAGCACAGACAAAAAGAAGTGAAAAGAAGGCGTTTAAACTTTTTTTTGTTTTCAATTAAAGGTGACGGTGTCTCGCTGCCTCGTTGTGTAAACCTATTTACAATTCCTAAGAGAAGTTGCTTTCTAATCTGCTTGTTTCTCAGCCTCAATCCTGGCTATCACTATGGGAGAGCAAATTAATAATCACAACTACAAAGCAAAGCGTGCCGGTTCGTTTCTGCCAAATAATTAATTTTCTTCTTTCACTGAGACTGCAATTATAGCTGCCCCACAGATTTTTTCCTACTTCAGTTTTTGCAGAATACGTAGAGACGAATCCTTAGACAATTCCTGTTCTCCCTGAGGGGCAAGCGTGTTCATTTCTAGCTTGGTAGGTTAAACAAAAAAAGGCCTCAATGAAGGTTTTGTGGTGCATCAGATATATATAGGTATACAGGGTCATGGATACTGAGGCACCCATGTTGTCTCTTAATGCAGGGGAGGCATTCTTCATTAACCAGGAGTGCCTCCAGGACGGGCCCTCATCAGGTAAAGTGTGTTTATGTCAGATAGAGGAGAGCACAGGGCTCCTGCCTCTCATTACATTAAGTAAAAGACGCTCCATGGTAAAGGCCATGCGTTGTCGGTTAATGCGCATGGAGCCCAGTCAGGGCTCATATCCTTAAAATGCTCTGAGATAGACAGCCCCCCTGTGTCACACGAAACCCAGAGACCCCATCTGTCCAGAGACAGGAAGTGCTGATAGGGAATCAGGCCTTGTGACTGTGAAAGCGCTCTTTAAAATTACATAAGTTGTCACGGTGTGTGGTGAGATGAGTTGTGTCAGGTTGGGTTGACATTTGTAGCCCAAACTTGTAGTTACTTAGGGATTGCTGAGAGACTATAGCTGGTACGGTGCACCTGAGGGGATAATACAAGGATTTTCAGCTGAAATTGGACCAAATGAACTGACAGGCCTGTGTGTGTGTGTGTGTGTGTGTTGTATGTTTGAGTGGCAGAACTCATTAAAAATGTGAGCAGGTTTTTTTTTTTGCAGAGTATTATTTTCTTGGCAGTTTCATCTGAATGCATATCCAGAGCTCAGGAGAACGGGAATACTGTGAGCATTTGGCAGGATTCATTAAGTGGCACGTTTTCATGTTTATGTTGTTTTCTTCCAGGGGCAGGGAGAGGCTTCAGCTCGGGGGACGACCATGGAGGGGGACTGTCTCAGCTGCATCAAGTACCTCATGTTTGTCTTCAATTTCCTTATCTTTGTAAGTATTTTTCATCTCTTTCTCAAAGACACTTAATCTGGCTATCTGTGAAGTTAGCGTCAATCTAATGATTTGAGATGGGCTTCTGGCTGCCCCCTGCCCGACTGACTAATGGAGCCACATTTGCATTTCATTAGACGAAGGCAATCTTGATTCTATCAAATTCTCTTTTGATTAGATTTTAGTGTGGTGACACACATCTGAGGCATGGTGTGCCGCGAAGAGTATGTGACTGGCACCTGAGTTTATCAGTCTTGATCAGACAATCAAGAGTAATCCTGTTAGTCTGAGCCTGCGAAGGGGGGGAGGGTCTGAGTTAGAAGGTTTGTCTCTTTTCCTGCTTTATTAAGCGCAACCAAACCGTTTAGAGACTCCACTCAAAGGCGGTTGTTCAAGGCCAGGGTAATAATGCAACCAACAGACCAAAGAATGAACTTGGCTGCTAGAATCACTCAATAACAACCACTGTTTTTACCGACATCCTTTGTTTCTCCCTAATGCATTTCACACTCATAGAACACAACCTTTTTTTTTAGTAATGACTATAATGATAACCTTGGACAATATAGCTCCTTTCAAAACATATAATGCATCTCATGGTGCTTAAAAAGAGAAAAAAAATCAACACAAATATTTAAATACAGGAGCGAAACAAGTATTGAAAAAAATAAGATAAAATCTTGAGATTAAAAAAGTGATACTACTAGTAATTAGAAGAAAATGATAATGTTAAAAAACAATTTTAACATTAAAAAAAATCATAAAGACAAGTATTAGAAATATAGAAAGATATTTCACATCCTATTAATAATGATGTCGAATTTATTAAAAGCAAGATCAGAAAAATAAGTTTGAACTGTTTCCTTACTATGAACACAAGTTGCTTGTCTTATTTGCACCAAACCTTTGGTGCTCAACAACAATAAGCTGCTTCACTGCACATTTTGTAATTCACTCTTGGTACATTAAGCAAACCAGCGCTAAACGACCCAACTGATTGCGCTGATATAACACATTTGTTTCGATCTCATGCCCTCTTTAGTTGTTTGTTTGCACTCCTCACTTTTGTTTTTCTTTTCATGCGCTGAGCTGAACTGTAGACCAGAATGGGCTCCTTTTTTTAATTGCAAACTAGTAATAAAATAACCTGAGTATCCTGGTGTGCAGTGGAATTTTGATTTCTTTGTGGTTCACCGCCAATCAGAGTGATTTCACTCACTGACAGGCTCCGCTGGGTGCGACGCTGATTCAATATTCTGAATTGGCCGGGGGAAAAAAGCCGCCAAGGGCAAGCAAGAGGTAGACGCGCACTCACTCCTCACCAACAGCCCGACATTGACCGACAGCCGACTGTTAGCTTGGTGTGTCAGGGCTCATGCTCAGATGTGCAGGGAAACAGATGTGAAGGTGCAAAACCATTTAGGGCCAGAAAAAGTAAACTAATTTTAAAATCTATCCTTAACATTACAGGTTCTTAGTGTAGTAATGCTAGTACTGTTGTCATATGTTCTCTTTCCAGGTTTTTTTTTTTAAACTCCTGCAGACTATGAATATTTTTAGGTAATCCAGTGTAGAGTGCATGGCAGTAGTCCAGGTAATCAATTGCAAAGGCATGGGTCAGCTTTTTGGCATATTCCAAAGAGAAGTAGGGTCTATTTTTTGTTGATATGTAATTTAAAGTTGAGTGTGTAGTGAAAGGTTTTATAATTCAGTCTTATTCTGTAGAGCCAGATTTCCAAGTTTGCTTAATATAACTTCTGTCTGTACATTTAAAGAATTTCTGTTTAAATTTCATTTAATTGAGGGAAATTATTACTCATCTACTGCACAATGATGGAGAGGCAGTTTATCAAGGGGCTTAGAGCATCAGTGTCATCTGGCGCTACAGATAAATATAACTCAGTGTCATCAGCATAACAATGAAAATTGACTCCTCCAATGAGCTTTCAAAATAGCTACCTCTGCTCATCACACCATAACCTCTGCCTCCGACGTGAGGTGACGTTCATTTGCTGAAGCTCAGGTCTCTCCTTCCTGTGACAGGAAGAAGAGGATTGTAGTTGAAGTGTGTGTGAGGCTCAGATCTCTTCCACCCCCTACCTCCATACCTTCTTTTCTTAATCACATGAGTCACCCCACGGTGGCTGCAGATAGGGTTTTAGTGAAAGGGAGGATGGGAGAGGATGGAGGCAGCAGAGCCGTGCATTTCTTTAGCAGGTTGGGGGGAGTAGTTGAAGCAGGGGAGACATCTCCACCCACCCCCCACTGAGGCTTTATAGCACTGTAGATATCCAGCCATTTATCTACCCTCAACTCTTAACCCCAGCCTTTCAAAGATTTGCATTACCAGCATGTTTTCCTCTGAAAAAAAAGGCACAAATTTATTTTCCATTATATGACATCTTGTTGAATGTTGCGTGTGCCACTGGGGATACACTGAGTTCCCATTAATTTTTAAAATGCAGCCAATTTCTGTTTTGTCTAACTCGTGTCTTTCTTTTCTCCATCAGCTGGGGGGCTCTTTCCTCCTGGGAGTGGGAGTGTGGGTACTGGTGGACCCCACAGGGTTCAGGGAAATTGTAGCAGCCAACCCCTTGCTGTTCACTGGTGTCTACATCATCCTGGGCATGGGAGGCATGCTCTTCCTTCTGGGCTTCCTGGGCTGCTGTGGAGCCATCCGTGAAAACAAGTGTCTGCTCCTCTTTGTGAGTCGGCTGACAAATTCAAAATGTAGTTGTGTCACTGATCTTGTTTGTGTGCATATATGTTGATTATTCTGTCTGTCAGTTTTTTGGACTGTCATGCTTGAAACAGAAAGCCAAAAGAGCAAAATGCCCTTCTATTTGCCTTCGTGCCGCAAGCCTCATGCATAGTTAATGCTGAGTGAAGCGGGCACAGCCAGAATGTGATTTTTACTGACTGACATGCACATTTTCTGCCACTCAACCACCTTGTCTTACTCTCTCTTTCTCTTTGCCCTCTTTCTTTTGTCTTACTACAGTTCTTCATGCTCATCCTCCTCATCTTCTTAGCAGAGCTGGCCGCTGCCATCCTGGCCTTCATATTCCGGGAGCATGTAAGTTACCTCTATCAGGCTTGAGCCAGTGTAAAAATGTTCAAACCATTTTGATATTTAGCCAAACACCAGATTAAACCGGAATACCGAATTATACCTGGTGTCCATCTTAACTCAGCTCCTGAGTGGAACAAAATGACACCGCATCCCAACAGCATAAGATGTCTGTTTATCCCATCACATAACATTGGAGCTCTCTGTAATCACTGTATCTGTTAAACCTTTGAAACCTGAAGCGACATCACTTTTCTTGTGCTGGTTTCATGCACTTCTGTGACATGTCAACAGACCATGTAAATATCATCTTTTCGCTCCAGATCAGACTGGAGACTTACCCACTTAAAAGGTGGGTGATGGGGGTAGGGGTGAGGACCCAATGGCATTGTGGGTAGAGCAGGTATCCCATATATAAAGGCAATGTCCTTGCCACAGCGTCCAGGGTTCAATTCCAGCCTGCAGCGCCTTGCTGCATGTCATCCCTCCTCTTCCTCACCCCTTCACATTTAGGCTGTCCTAATAAATCTAATCTAAATCTAATAAAGGCAAAAAGCCAAAAAAAAGGTGGGTGAGTAGCCCACTTGCTGTCTTCCTACATTTGTAATGTTACTTTTTTAAACAGAAAACACACTTTATGTCGTGATATGAACAGGAAATGAAATATGATATAGCCAACAGCAAGTAGCCTAGCTTGTTATTAACGATGGTCATTTAACTTACCAGAAATTTTCAGATACCTAGCAGACTACTTCCAGCCAGCCTTTTTCGTATTTAGGTTTTTGTAGAAAAATAAGGAAGTGTCTCATCTTAACTTCATGCATCAGCAATTCCTCATCCATTGCGGTGCTTTCAAAGCAAGCAACAGGAATGAAAGGAAACAGGGACAAAAATTCAGCTTACAACAACATCACTGTGTCAATCGCAGTTATTTATGATGCCTCTTTCATTGGCTTTAAATTCAAAATGTTGCCGTACCGATGCAGTTTCAGTTTTCTTGAGACACTAACTCTGCCATGTCTCGTCTCGTTACCCAAAAAACACATACATTTTTAGTAAACAAACACATCCTGTGCTGCTCTGCCCCTCCCATCTCTCCTGATCTTCATGTTGCTGGTTCTTGGCTCGAAACTGAATTGCATACAGTACAGCCCGTCGGACATTAGTGGCTCAATTAGTCCGTTTATAAACATACTATTTTATTAATCACATTGTCATATTGCATGTTACCACTAAGTTTGATTTAGCAACGCAATGCCGTCGGCACAGATTGCTGATTTAAACTACTCTTTAATTGGCCAGAATGTGTCATAATATCAAACCGGTTTGAGCCCGTACACCAGAAAACTACCCAACTCTAGCCTCAGTATTCACCTCATCAGTGCATTTTCCCACAAAATGATACCCAGCCCTTGTGTCCAGTGAAGGAAACCGGTATAATCCCTGTGGTGACACTAACCTGTGCTCTGTTGTTTCTAGCTGACCAGAGAGTACTTCACCAAGGAGTTGAAGAGACATTATCAGGGCTACAACAACACTGACGTCTTCACCTCCACATGGAATGCCATCATGACTACAGTAAGGCCACAGCACACATGGCAAAGAGCTTACACACTGTAGCTTTTACCAACTCATTGCTTTCACCAACAGTCTGTGGAAACAGGAAGGGTTTGCAGCCTGGCGTCAGTGGGCTATATTTTATAGATAAAATCCTAGACATTTAGGTCAATATTCATGCTGGATTGGTGCACGCACACAGTGGACCACAGGCCAGTGCACAAACAGGCACTCAGAAATAAGGGCTTCTTCCCCTATTCTCTCCTCTCCTCCCACCAGTTTGACTGCTGTGGGGTGAACAGCCCAGAGGATTTTAAGGACAGCCTGTTCAGGATGATGAACCAAGAGGTGGTGCCACAAGCCTGCTGCCAGCGTGCCAGTCAGACCGCGGAGCTGGCCTATATCAACCATCAGTGCTTAACAGGCAATATGATGTTCCGCAATAACAAGGTAACTTCTGACATCCACCAAGACACCCTCTCTCTCCCTTGCCCTCTCTCCTTCTCCCTCCTTCCAAACCACCTCCAGGCTTAATTAGAGCTGGAGACAGTTGAGGGGTGACATCCAGGGACTCGCTTACCCCTCCATGGCTGATTAGTGCTTTTGGGTGTCATGGGAGGCCATCCTACTATGTGTTGTAGTGTGGAGACACCAGTGTATGTTGAATCTGAGCATGTGTGTGTGTGTGTTGGTGTATATAGTGGTTAAATTTTTGTGGAGCATGCATGTGTGCAAAAATAGAGGATAATGAGTGTATATGTGAAAATTAGCTGTGCTTCACAGTTACACACATGCACACCCACATCCCTGCTTCCATGTGTGGAAAGAAAGCCTTGGAGTGAAATGTAATTACAGTGAAAGCTGATAGGAAGAGGTTTTTACCACACTCTCCACCTGTTGTTTTTTTTCAAACCACTAGAACAATGCGAGATGCCCACAGTGTGTGTGTCTCTCTGTTCATTCACACAAAGAGCCCTCATTAAAAGGCAGTGAGGCTGGAGGCCCTGCTTCCCACTCATTCAACCAGCCTTTTGTTCGGAGCCTCACTCGATTAAAGCTGTGATGTTACTTTAATTGTCTTGGTAATTCTGCAAGTTTATAGCCTATTGATTCTCTGCTGAGCGTCAACGTCTTTGTGTGTCCGCAGGGCTGTTACTCCGCAGTAGTTGACTACTTTGAACTGTACATCTACGTGGCTGGAGCGCTGGCCATTGTGGTGCTGACCATTGAGGTATGAAGGTCTTTCATTTCAGTTTAATCGTCACAAATGCAGCATTTTCTTTGTCTCTACAGTGATGTGAATATTTATTTCAGAAATGAGTGATTCTGCACTGAGCTGAGGATGTTTGCCTCAATGTGTGCGGTGTTATTTGAAAGCTCTTTGTATGGCAAGATCTCCATCTAGTGGTGAGACTTGATGCTACAGGAACATAGATTTGACTTTACAGTTGGTTATAAGCATGTTTCTCTGCGCTAAGCTCACTTTTACTACTGTACAGAACACTGAATGTTTTCTCCCTAAATGAACACAGTGTCACTGATAACACAATGACTGAAAAAAACAGCATTACAAGATGTATCACTTTTCCATTTAAAGTAGCTTTATTTATTTATTTTTCTAGTTCATAAACCAAGATAATAAAATGAAATGCTCTTTACTGCATGCATTGTGCTACATGTGTGCATGCAGTATGTCTCAATATGCTCAGTAATGCCAGTAATGTAATACAAAACAGTATATTGTAGCCTATATTCATCACTATACATATATGTGAAGGACAGCAAAATCTAACCACTAGAATATATGTTGGCATTGTTCATCTTTGTAAGCCAAAGGTATAATAGATTTATAAGTTATTGTGTAGCAGATACGTTGAATTTTACTGTTTCTTTATGTTTCAACAGTGCTGTGGTTAATGTTTGGTGATGTTTAGGCACAAATATCACTTGGTCATGGTCAGTAAAAGATCATCCTTTTTTTTCCAAAAAATAAAATACCCAGTTTTAGTGGCACAATCTAAACTGGAAAGGCAGTGATGTATCTGTAAAAAACAATCACTTTTCGTGGTACTATCACAGCAGGAAATGCAGCGGTGTTTCGGTAAAAAACAATCACTTTTCTTGGCACTCTTCGGGAAGGAAACTCTGATGTGATCGTACTGTGATGACTGTTAAATCATCCTGGAAAACCAATAGTAAGGGATTTGAATAATAACACCTGCTTTTTGTGGCACTATCCCCGGTGGGAACACCAATCTCGCTAAAAAACATCTGGTATTGTTGTTTGTTGGTCTCGATCAGTGGTCTGCAGCTTGGCAGGCATCTCACCTAGGAATCACACCGTCCATTATCTCCTCCACCTTCCAATGACAAAGTCAGCCCATATACTACGTCACTAGAAACGTTAATATGATACGTATGAAATGTACAAAATCGAATGTATTTGTGTTTTGCAGAAATATACAATGCCAAATTTTTCTTCTGGCCACCGGGCTGGATAGCTACAGATATAGATACAATATTGTATTGGCCAAGTTAGTGGTTAATGTTTTTTATTCTGATATGTTTTGTCAGTGTAGATGTTGCAGTCTAATTTACAGTAATGAGTCGTAATTAGTACTGGTCGACTGTAAATGTGATGGTTGAGTTTGAGTGAGAAAACAGTTAATGAAATCTAAAAAATGTGGTCATTGAATGCATTTTGTTGCAAAACATCAACAGTGTATCTGGTTTAATCCACACTGACTGCTGTCGTGTAAAGAGGGAAATGTATATAACCAACTGTAAAAATGATAGCACTCCAGAGTGGGAATATTATGCTGCTGTTCAAGTATCACATGCTTGTCATGATTCTGTTAAAAATAATCTATGTCTTCTTCCCGTGTTCTAATCATGTCCTTTCTCTTTTTTCCTTTAGCTCTTCGCCATGGTCTTTGCGATGTGTCTCTTCAGGGGAATCCAGTAGAGCTGCTCCATCTGTGAACTTCTTTTTTTTAAAAAGGGAATTCAGGAGAAAAAAACAAAAATGGACACTTGTAAATTTGTTGATCTCTTTTTTCTATTGGCTAATTGGTAGAAAAACCAACTCTTAAACTCTTGTACTTCACAGCTGGACTTTTGAGGTACTGGGTAGCAAAAAAAACCCAACACATTCACACACAAACACACACACACTCATATGAAAACCATAGAGAAAGTGGGAGATCAGAGACAAAACTGATGTAAAAAGATTTGTGTGTAAAGTGGAAACAGTAATGTTTTTTGGACCAGGTCTAGCACAGACTGGGTGTAACGTGGACCAGGCATGAGGACCAGGTGAAGCCTGAGCAGAAGGCACTGCACTGACTTTTGGATGAAGAATATTTATATTAAGTAAAGTTGGCTTAACTGTAAAAACAAATGTGTTTTATGTACACTTTGGCTGTTTCCCTTTTCCTGCTCATACTGTATACTGTAACACACTCCCTCTCTCCATGCGCCTTTTTTTTTACAGCCACTCTTGTTTAATGCTGTATTATACAAGCTCTGTGTGTTTGTGCGTGTGCGTGCGTGTGTGTGTGTGTGTGTGTGTGTGTGTGTGTGTGTGTGTGTGTGTACATACTGGACGCTCTTTTTTGAATGTGTATGGACTAGTTTGTGAGCATGTGAGCTCGTGGCTCTTGACCCTCTCCCGAGCTTGAAAGCCAACCTCTGATTCTTTTTCTATTTGTATGGTGACGTTTATTGCAGTAGTGGTTATAATGTGGTCTTAGGTGGTGAAATGTATGTGTATGCATTTGTATTAGATCCTTGAAAAGTCAATGACATAAATGGCATTCTAAATGACCGTCCTTGTCTTTTGCTTTCTTGAAGTGGTTGCACAATCACAGATCATATTCCTAAATTAAATTAACCATGCGTGTAATTCTGCAATTAATGCTTATACGTAATGAAAATGCATCCTAGCATGATGGAAACACATACACTGTATGGAGGTTTTTCCAGCTTTTTATTTGTTATTAAAAGTTAAAGTTTGATAGGAGAGACAAATGAATTGCTAAGTTTTTAAAGAACAGCTTGAAGATGTTTTTTCCTTGCATCTGACCCCATGATAAAATCAATTTTCTAGTTAAATTGCACAACCAAGTTATTTATCAGAATAGTCAGAACAGACAGTTCTCTGCGGCCTTGGCCATTAGTCTCTTTTAATAAATCAACAACAAAGCATTCATCTTTCCTTCACCTTTTTGACATGTAAGGTATTGAAACACAAAAGATGGATGCTTCATTTATCGATGAGCCGAAGCATAATAAAGTGTGTGTAGGGTCCACATATGGCTCTTGGTGTTATAGTGATAATGGGCTCAATTTCACCTCGAATGCATTAGTGTATTGATTTTTTTTTTCTTCCTGCAAGAAAAATCCATGAGAAGTGTGAACAACATACTGGAAGAATGAATAAGGTCAAGTTCATCCTGTGTGGATATGCCAGAACACGTAGTGCGGTAGCAGAATGCTAAGTAGAAAACATACCCCCTGTTTGTCTTATCAGGGACTGGCTGCACAAAAGACACTTTCACTATGGCTGAGAAATATGACTTCAGGTACACATCCCAGATTGTTTGTCGTAGGTACAAACCTGCCTATTTCTTGAATATGAACACTAATGTGTCAATTACAACCCTAAACAAACAACAGCAGGAAAAAACCACACGTGACAGAACTGCAGCTCCAGCTTTGTTCACTTTATTGGGGACATTTGTGTTTTGTGTAATAATTTCAGCTACAAAGACATTTGTCAAGAGAGAAAAACACTAAGGTGGAGAAGTAAATACAGGTTCCTGTGGTCTGTAACAACTCATCAGTTTGTGCACAACACTGGCACAACACCAGCGCCATTTAATTTCATAATGCAGCCTATATTTATTTATTTATTCGTCAGCAGATGTGAGTGACTGCTGCAATGCTCTCAGCTCAGAAACAGCCTGGAGGCAAAATGGTGAATTTGCTTTAAATGAAGTCTTTATTTTTATGCAGCTGAAAGTGCAAAACTAATTCTGGCTCAACCCCACAGAACAGTTTTACTCGCTGTGCAGCCAGCGATGTGATTGATTACGCTGACATATTGTATATGCATGCAACTTCCTCCATTTTACATAGCCTTGATTCAGTGTACCATACACCTCTATGTCTAGGTACAAAGGCAAAGTCCCTTACTCATCACTGCATTCTTTATGATTTAGTGAGTTGGATGTTATTGACCACTCGCAGGCAACAGCAGTGGTGCTATAAACCAATATTGGTTGCCAGCTACACTCCTCCGAGTGGTTGCTTTATAATGTACCCTGGGTTTTAACAGATCTGGGGAAAACTTGATTTTCCTACTCTGCACCATGGACATGGAACAATCTACAAAAAGATCTCAAATTAGATTCACTTATATACACTGATGGATTTAAGGGCATCATAATGAATGTGACAGAGGTCACTATGTTTGAATAGTTGTTTTATTAAGATAAAAATAAGATAAGATAATCCTTCATTCGTCCCACAGCGGGGAAATTTGCATCATTACAGCAGCAAAGGGAGGGTGCAAACAGAAAGCATCAGTAGAAAAAACAAAACAAAGCAAAATATAACATAAAGTAAGTAAACTGTACAAAAACAAAGAGTAGAGCAACAAGCAAACAGTTTAAAACCCCAAAATAATACAATAAGAAAGCATCAGAAAGCAGCAGAATATAATAAAGAGACAGACTGAATGGCTGATTTTACATTATTGACCAGTGGAAGTATAAATAATGCACAGTTTAACAATAGTGATATTGAGTCATTGATTGCAAGCAGTAAAAAATAAAAGCAAGATAAAATATTAAATAGACAGGCTGAGTGGCAGGACTTACATTATTGCACCTATCAAGTGTAGATATTGTCGATTTTTGTATTATGTGTTGTATTTGTTGCATGTTAATGTATTTTGCCTGGCTGCTACCTTGGCCAGGTCTCTCTTGTAAAAGGGATTTTCAATCTCTATTAAATTTCCTGCTTAAATAAAGGTAAAGTAAGTAAAGTTTAACAAGTTCCCATATTAATTTAAAGCTGGTGCATCGTTGGCCACTAGGGGGCAGGAAAACATCAACAAGATGGACGCTGTATCCTGTAGACAGGCCTGCAGAGCCGTCACCTGTCCGCAGGTAGAAGTGCTTCAGGCTGACGTGTTCGCGAACAACAGCTTAAATATTCACATTCAGTGGAAGCGGAGCAACATGGATGTTCAGCTGGAGTCGTGTCTCTGGTCACCTGGTGCAGGTAAGTAAGAACAATAAATGTTTAAGCTGTGTTTTGGTTTGTTTGGCTCGCGCTCGGTGTTCAGCTGCTCACATCACAAACACTGCAGATGTTTTCAACATGGCCACACACTGGATTATGACAGTTGTTAGCAAAAGGGGTGCTATCAGGGACATTTATCAATCCATTCTTTCTATTAATACAGCCTGTTTCTCTGTAAAACATCAGAATATTGAGCAAATACTCCAAACACAAAGATACTACATTCAGAAGGATATAAAACAGACATCAGCTGCTAGTAGTCTTTGCTATCAACAGTCAAGCTGCCAGTTACTTCACACAGGCAGAAGTTAAACTGCAGCAAAGGTGCCCTGAAGAGAAATTTGGTTTGGTTAACCAAAGCGACAGAGAAAGAGGAGATCACACCACTGTGTAAATGTACATAACAAAATATAATGCCAAACCTTCACATACCAGCAAACAATGCCACTTATTTCAGCTCATATGATCCTCTGTAATGCACCACATCACTTGCACTGTCCTGCAGATGCTGAGGACATTAGGACATTCTCTTTGTGGCAAAGAGCACCATCATCAGGTGAAGGACTGAGCTGAAGATGTGCTGGAGAGCCTGTGTTAGCTCACTGCTGCATGCTCTCAACACTGAACAAGGTTTATTGCTCTGCCTCTCCAGCTCTCCTCTCACCTGGGAGACACAGACCCACTGTTTAGGTGTGTGAAGTGGCTGGAATGCAACAGTGAAATAGTGAGAGTGAAGTGCACTATGAGGCTGGGGGGTGGACATATCTGGACTGAGGTTCCCCAGTCAGGCTTCGCAGGTGTTACTCATTCACTCTTTCCTGGTTGCCCTCCATCATTTGTCCTGGCTGCTTACAGGCAGAGATTCTTTGCCATGTTTCTCCTCGCCTCCCTCACACTGTTGTGTTGGAGCGTTTCACTCGTCTCTCCGTAGGTGTTCTTTCCATCTTGAATTTTATTCAGCTCCCTCTGGGGTTGCTTTTTCAACGGCACACATTGAGCCTGGCGTAGATCTAACAAATAGTAAGTCAGATAGACATGTTGAGTTCAACAGTTGCAAAAAGCTGTCTCGTTCTTGGCTACTCTTTAAAGGGGACTTTTTTGCTATGCATTCTGGGTAACATGGCACTCTTTTCCAACTTAAAAAAAAACATCAGAGCGAGCTACAGCTTCAAGCTGCTCAGCGCTGCTGATGAGTGAAGGAATACGAGAGGTAACGTTTCAAGGGCTTACTGGGGTCTGTAATAATTCTTTCCCTCCTCACAACACTGTTCACAGACCACATGTTCGCTACGTTTTTGTGTTTTTGGCAACAGGTGACTGATTGACTGGAAATGCTCCTATTATTTCTGGGAAAGACTTGCTCTGAAGTGGCCAACATTTTAGACTTATAGAACTATTTTAAGAGCAACTATTTATAACTTTACAGATGAGAGTCTCTGTGATCAGGCTGAGAGATATACTGCGTTATCAAGTTATTGTCACCTTAAAGGGGCTGTTTGTTAGTTATTTTGGCTGAACTTTGTACATATCAGGATGCTCTTATGTCTTTTTTTTAAATGTGATGTTTTCTTTAATTCATACTGTAGTTTCTTGCAGAATGTAAAAGAAAAAAATCTAGACAAAGATCTCTTGCAACAAATTCGCATATGGTTTGCATTTAAGACCAGACTTTATTTTTATTTATTTATTTATCTTTAATTTTATTTTTTCCCCCTAAATTTATTTCTTAGGTTTTCCAACAAATAACAGAAAAGCAAAAAGTTTCAAATAAGACTTTAAAGGTCCAGTGTGCTGGATTTAGGACCCTCTATTGGCAGATTGGTATAATATTCACAGCTATGTTCTCAATAGTTTATAATGCCATGCAGAAGTTTCAGTTGGTTGCAATCTGCAACCTCACCACTAGATGCCACTAAATCCTACACAATGCTCCTTAAAGTAATTACACAACAGAGGATCAAAGAAAGAAAAGACACACCTGTAGTAGGACGCAAAGAACAAACAACTGGTCACCTATGAGATCCAAGAAATTATGTAGTTACATTACATAGCATCTGTAAATATAAACTTATGTGTATAAATACATACACCTGCGCATTTGAGGAATATTCAACAATAAAACACAAGGTAAAACATTTAATCCATTAAGTAGGGACTCTGAAAATACACTCAGCATACATCTATTTATTTATTTTTTATTTTCATATTAAAAAAGTAGGAAATATCTTTAATCCAAGAGTGATGGGTAGGGAGAGCGGGGGATTTTCACATAGCAAGAATCAAGTGTCTCGCCAAGAGAGTTACAGAAGCTATTCTTTGTATAATTTAATGTTGCAGGCGTTAGGGTGACTCCGAAAAGGGCAGTGATTGTAGATGGTTTGACAGAGACAGAGATAACTTGTGAGACTGTGTTGAATATTTCCAACCAAAAGTTATGCGGAAGACCAGATTCAATTATTAAACTATAGCAGATATATACGGGCATGGCTGTGTCAACTAAGTTATTATCAGTTAAATGAAATGCAGAGATGCCCAGCGTTTCGTTTCTGTTTTGCATTTTCTGAAATTCATAAAATACAGATTTTTTTATTTGCTGTACTTGAACCTACTTTTCAAAGGAGATTTGTCAATATTATATGTTTATTGCGTTGTTTTTCTCAGGGATTTTATTTATATGTTTGTTGTTCTATCCTGCTTTTTAATAATTACACAAAATTAAAAATAATAGCGGAGATAAAACCTTGGCTGAAGCCTTCCAAACAGTCCACACAACCGCACATGTGATTACAATTTTCCTAACAGGCTTATTAAGAAACACACTTTTAGACTTTTGGGAATGTATGAATACTTGTTAAGCTCAAGGTGAAGCGAACAACGGCCAGCTGACTTCTTTTAGTCTCCCTGCCTCATTACCATATACTGGAGCTCATTACAGTCACCTCAAATAAAAAAAGAAATTTGCAGCTCTGCTTCCTGTGCCATGCACGCCGAGGGCAATCAACAACGGTCGCAAAACAGTAACCAGGGGTGTCAGTGAAGCGTAACCAAACTGAATCATAAATTCAAAAAGCTGTACAGCATCTCACAAAAGTGTGTATTCTTTCAAACTATTTTAGACTTTCATTAGTGTGTTCTCTCTGGTTTTTATTTATTAGCTTTCACTTCAACTTATACTACCGTACTTCTTATCGTACAGTGTAAATTTCCCCAGACGCTAGAATAGTAAGTGTTAAACAATCAATGAAAAATTCAGCCCAGTTTCCATCATGTTCAGTAGCCAACAATACCTAAGTCCACCACATGAGGGCGGTAGCATTCCTACAACCGCTCCATCCACTTCTTGTCAATGTATATTTTCCTCTGAGCATCAACAAGAAGGGACCTTTTGTATAGAGACTGAGATGTATGCATAAGAATTTCAGCATGTATTTATTCATCATTATTTAATATGTAGGTTGCTTCTTTAGGTAGTTATGTGTGTGTTGTTTTAGTATTTAAAAATAAAGACTCAAGTGCATTCATCTTTATTTTCATAGGTTAGAAATGAGAAATGAACGTAGCTGTCCGCCACACACAAATATAATTTAACACCATCTGTATGCATATGTTCCAAGGCGCCCTCTCACTGACTCTGTAAACACGAGCTCCAATCTCAAGAGGTCTGAGATTTTCAATCCGACAAACTCCAAATGTTGACTGAAGCAAATTTGACATGACTATAAGGCCGGACCCTCAAATTAAAACAGTGTGTCTTTGGTATTTTAGGCACATTTTGTGTTTGACCTGCTGATCAGAAAGTAAGCACCAGTAGCAGTCAATGTGTCAGAGCACACCCCCCACCATCACCCCACCACCACCACGTCTTGCATTTGAAGTGTCTGCACTGGTTCAGGTCAGGTTCTCACTGAGTATTTAACAGCTGCTAAGTGTTACTGGTGGTCAGCACGAGCAGCTCCTGATCCTGGTGGTTTACTCTCTGCAGCACACTCACGTACAAGCCTGAGGTGTCTGCAGCTGTCCTGGTGGCATCACAGCAGATATATATAGATATATATACTGGAGCAGCTATTTTGTAATACTCCTCTTATTGCTTCTGCCTCTGGGATGACAACACTTGAATAAAATTTAGAGCCATGAAATTAAGTTGAAATCAGCTGAATTTCAAAATCTGGCAAAAAATCAGTGTGTTGACACACTGGGAGGATTTTCTTCTGTTTTGCCACCAGATTAAAGGCTGCTTTAATTTTACTGAAAAATACAAAAATGAAGGGTTTATTCTGCTTTGAATTTTTTTGCAAATCACAAGTAAATCTTAAATCTTTACACTCAAGTCCCGGGCCAAGTCCCAAGTCCCAAACTTTGAGTTTCAAGTTCTAAACAAGTCATAATGAGCTCTTCAACAAATGTAACATCAATAAATTTACAAAAATCACAAAGGCTTTTTGAAATTCATAATTTATTTGTAAAAACATGTTTGTCTAAAACTTTCTGTTGGCTAAGCATTAGCTTGCTACCTATGTTAATATTTGCCTCGGCTTACTGTCGGTTTGTGCAGCGTCAAATGTCAAACCAAGTTGGAAGTTGTTGCATCTCCATTTATAATTTATGACTTGCATGTTTGCTGTACTGCAATATTTTATTCAAGTTTTTGTACGCAAACAAAATGAAGTTTGGTATAATTTCAATGAAACCTGGCCCTCGGTTATGTAATGTTGGTTCTCTGTGGTTCTTCTTCTGCTACTAGGTTGGGTGCTGTCCAACTAATTGGATCTGGGGAATTAAGTTTGGACTTGCTGTGAATATATAACGTTAACGTTCGTCGATTCAGGAAATGAAGGGAAATGAATTGATTGGTGGCACACTTTTTAATCTTTAAGCCTGGGGGAAGGCATCATGTTTTTTCAAGCTTAAAGGCTCGAGTCCAAGTGAAGTCACGAGTCATTGGCGTTTAAGTGCAAGTCAAGTAGTGAGTCTTTTTCTATTTTCTCAAGTTTTGTCTAAAGTCATCAAATCTGTTCATTCTGACTCAAGTCAAAGTCATGTGACGAGTCCACACCTCTGGTTTGTATTTAAACGTCTCTCAGAGCCTCTTTGATTGTGTCAGCATTTTCCATCTTAATTGTGGCCACAAGAACATCCTCGCAAAAGCTTTTGCATCCTCTCTATGGTACCAAATCTGAGCAGAAGAACAGACACTGAACAGCATGCTGCTCCTTTGTTGTCATTATGTTGCCAGTAACAGGAGTAGGATTTGTAGCCTTCCTACTGCCGTTAAGGGAACTTGTGTAAAAGCCCTTAAAATAATGTTTGATTATTTTGTAGTTCGGGGTCACTGCAGAGGCTTGGTGTTGTAGTATTTACCTCTTTGCTCTAGTGTAGTCTTGCACCACTCCATCTCTTCTTTCCTCATAAAAATTCCAACCAGGAAAAAAGGGAGAAGAGAGCGAGGGATGGGGGTAGCGGTGAGGCTGAGGGGCTCCGTGTTCAGTTTGTTTTAGCCCCCTGTTTGGAGAGGAAACTTTCATTGCTTGATGATTTATGAGTGGTTAGACTCCCAGGGGAATTAGAGAGTACTTTTTCCTGCATGTAATAACCCACCCTCTAACATAAAACTTACGTTTCTCCTTTGTGTTGTGTTTATCCAGTGTGAAAGGTGTTAGGTCCGGTGGGGAGTTGAAGGGCCCTGGAGAAACCCCTGAGGACCGTTCAACACAAACCATACCGGGGGCAGATGATTCACATCTGCTGCGATGTGACCACAAAACCCATTGTGAAAATGTGAGAATCTAAAAAAATTACACAGCGAACCAAATAATGCTGCAGCCCTCAGTCACAGCCTCGCTGTTGTGGTATAGAAAGACTGAATAGTCCCACAGAACTAGTGGCCCGGGATGCGACAGGGCAGCCTTTGTGACGCACAGTGTCGTGCCCATGACCCAGCTTGAAACAGGAAGTTAGCTGGAAGGGCCAGGAAATGAGTCTGTGGGGATGGGTCGTTTCTCAGGCCGAGCATCACCACTGTCTTGAGAGTTCTCTTGAGCTGTGTGACTCACTCGTGGAGCATGTGTTTTCAGTCCACAGGACTTGGATTTAGATGATGACTACAAATAGATGGCCCATGCTATCCCATGTGAGGAGACCACAAAGTGCTCTATGGTTACAAAGGAGAAGAGTAATGTTTTTGCGGCCAGCCATCAGCCAAGTGATAGTGACTATATGAGGCCACATTTTTCCTCATTAGTTATCTTTCTTTCGTTTTTTTACTTCTGCCCCCTTAAGTCTCTGTGTTACAAAGTTTCCACCCAGCTGGAGCCTAATGCAGCGCTTAGCTCCTCATTGCACGCCTGATTTTCTCACCCTGTGGCCTTCGCTGTCGAGCCGTCATCCCTGCCTGTCAATCAGGTCCAGAGTGACCCGTTGCACATGAGTCCGCGAGAGGTCAACTGTTGTGTGTGTATGACCTTTGAGCTCTGCTGCAGGAGGGCTTTTTGTGCAAATGCACTGAACAAGGCTGGACTTGAGTGCACAATAAATCAGAAAGATGCTCCACCGCCCCCATATTCGCAAGATTCATAATTGGAAGCATATTGCCGAGAGGAAAGACAAAATGCTGCTCTGGAGCAAAGAGGTTGAGGAGGTTAGAAACACAGTCTGATAACAAACTTGAAGGAGGAAATCATCAGTAGACAGGCTGCCGATTCAGTGCATCGACTTAAATTTTAAGTGGCTGCACAGGCAGAGAAAAAACTAGAGGAATCAACAGGGTGAGTCATTTCATTGCTACAGCATGCCAGCTGACAGTTGAAGCATGTTTTATCAGTCTTATTATTTATGGTCTACCATATGCGTCCTGTAAATACAAAAATAACAGCTTTTATAAACTTAACCAATCTCATCTTATAAGCATTGCTTCTGCAAAAACACGCTTTTATATTCGCTTGTTACTTTTAACAGTGCTGCTGCTCTACGACAATACACGAGTGCTGATTTAACCCACTAACCCAGTGTGTTAGCGCCACGGCGTTCACCTCAGTCTGCCCAAAAACCTCCACCCATGTGTCAGTACCGCTTTAAATCCTTTCCCTCTCTGTTTATGTTAGCATGTCAAAAAGCCACACTAGACATTTCCACACTCTAATAAACTGGAGTTTTATTAGTGGGAGTCAGTGAATGATGTGAGCCATCGTGAGGCTGTCTCCATGGTTACAGACCACAGTGATGCCTGTCATGCAGCTGGCACAGCATCGATGGGGAAAATGGTGGAGAGGTTGGAGACAGACCACAGATTAAAGGGGCAGTTCACCCCAAATTGAAAAGTACAGATTTTTCCTCTCACCTGTCATGCTATTTATTAATCCAGATTGATTTGGTGTGAGTTGCCGAGTGTTGGAGATATCAGCCGTAGAGATCTCTGCCTTCTCTCAAACATAATGGAGCTTGATGGCACTCAGCTTGTGGTGCTCAAGGCGCAAAAAAAGAAAGACAGTAATTTGAAAAACTCAACAGCACTATCTCTTTCCAGAAGTCATGACCCAGTTATTCAAGATAATACACAGACCTTGTTGTGAGCAGTGTCATGTAGGAACTATTTTCTTTCTACCAAACTACACCCACCAGCTGGATCACAACATAGACGGACCCATGCATCTTCTGCTAGCTCACCGAGTACCACTAAGCTAGCTAACACTACAGCTTAGCTGAGGAGGATGCCATTAATGTTTACATCTTGCGCTGTCACAGGCACAAGTGTCTCGTACACGAGTAGATGCATGCTTCCTTCTCTATGATACGATTGGTTGCCGTAACCAGGTCACAATTTCTGTTGAATTTATGAGATGCATTTTTTGGTGGCTTGCACACCACAATCCCAGTGCCATCTAGCAATATTATATTTGACAGAAGGCGGACATCTTAAAAACCAATATCCTCCAACACTCAGCAACTCACACCGAAACAATCGAGATTGATAAATAGCACCACAGGTAAGAGAAAATTGTACTTTTGATTTTTGGGTGGACTGTCCCTTTAATAAAGCAAGCTAATACCTTCTCAAACAGTACTTTTGTGTTGTATTTTACAAGAGAGTTTCTTCTTTGTTGCAGACACAGTAGAAACACAAATATCACACAGCCTTCAGACCAGATAGAAAAGAAAACATGGTTCCTTGCTAAATGGAAAAAAAAGTTCAGATAAGACGTCTCAGCAACACTCACACAGAGGCCTCCCAAAGATTTCATGTACTGCTAAGTGCTGTAAGGCAGTCATGATGGACTGGTCCTTGTGTACCTACTTCAGTTTAAAATCAGTATATTGCTGCCGAAGATGTGAACAAGAGTGAAATGCAGCGGTGACAGAGTGTGCCGAGTTCAAGGTGATTACCACAACAAATAATAGCTCGTGGAGTTATTCAGTTATTATCCAGCTTATTTTTTTTCTTTTTCCTCACAGCTTGTGAGCAAATGTTCTGAGGTACAGTACTGGTCTGCAGCCCAGAGGTTGTGAAACCTCTGTTTTTTGTTTTTTGTCCCTGTCTGCAGGTATACTGACATTTTTGAAAACTGATATTTTTCCCCTCCATTTAAAAACAATAATTCTGTCCACACGACCCTCATTTTACAAAATATCTCCGTCCACACTAGAACGCAAAAACGACTCTGAGGGCTTACTGACGTTAGCTGCTTTCACCTTTTTCAGAATACTTGTTGACTTTAAGGATGACGGAGCTCAATCAAACATATGAGCGATGGACATGTGAAATTTTTACATCAAGTTCTCACAGACAACAAACCTACTCTGGAAAGCATCTCACCATCTGCTGGTTTGACTGGGTTTGAACCAAAACTGTCATTTCTTTTTTGGCTTTTTGCCTTTATAGGACAGTCTAAGCATGAAAGAGAGCGGACAACATGCAGTTAAGGGCCACAGGCTGGAATTGAACCCGCAGCCGCTGCAGCAAGGGCTTTGCCTTTGTATATGGGATGTCTGCCCTACCCACTAGGCCACTGGGAACCCCAAAACTGTAAGTGTCAATGGATGCTGAGGAGGAGCAAAACCATCGGGTGCAGCAGGCGCTTCCAGTCATCCCTGATGTAATGCAATAATATTAACTTTTAATGTAAAGTAGTCATTAGATCAAGCATTTTTAACAACATGTGAGCAAACTGGTAGTCCGCCATTCTTGTTATTGTTCCTAGCCTGTGCTCGTTACACAAAGCGACAATGGGCATGTGCGAATTGAGGAGATGACGTCATCGTTTCCCAAACGCTCCAGTTTACATGCCCACACGCATATATGGTAGCCAGAGTATGGAAAATCTGCACGTTTGAAGTTGATATAAAAAACCTCCATTTTAGCGACCTAAAATTTTGTTTGTGTGCACGAGAGGCCAAAACATAGAGGAAAAGATCATATGCATGTAGAAAGGGCCTTACATAGCATGTCATCAGCCATGTGAATATTACAGGAAGAAGGGAAAGGACCACTTCGTCATCATACTTTAATAAAAGTCATTTTGTTCAGGAATGACCACGTGTTTGCAAATTTACAACACTGCAGATGTGCTCCACAGTATGAGCATCAGAAGAGATGGAACTGATCTGGTTGATAGAGTTGAGTTGTAGATGCGTTGATAGGTCAGGCTGGCCCCGAGCCAGAGACCCCATTAGAGGGAGCTCAGGGAAGTAAGGTATCCATGCTCCTCTCTCAGTAAACCTCCTACACGTACCTCCTATTGCAGACACCATGACCTGTCGGATCGTGTGATGCACGTGACATGATGACTACACATTTTGGATTTTTGTTTATTTCTGTCATCCTGAGTTAAATCCTAAATTGTCCCAACAAAGTCCCAGTGAGTATTGCTTCACATCACAGCTCAAACAAAACCATCTTGTCTCTCGCTCCTGCTGTTTGCCTGTTTTCTTTCTTTACTCAGTTGGCAAATCTTGCTAAAAACAGATGTCACTACTTTTAGGTCAGTGGTATATTCAAGCTGTTTAGGATTGGTTTCTTATGTGTGTCAAAAGCTTCGCTAAAAGTGAGCTGTTTACTGGCACTCTCGGCTTGTAATGAGGGACGTTTTACTGGACAAAGTGATGTATGTGGTGTTCCTTCCTCCTCAGCTGCCTGCTCCTCTCCACAAAGCCGTGCTGAGGGGCTGCAGTTCTGACTTATGGCCACAGCATGAGACTGCTCGGCCTTTTATGTCCCACAGGACAGCATCAATATATCAAACTTCTGCTGGCTCTTTTGATTTACGACGACACGTCACTTGAAGTTATTTGAGTGAGGTAGACTTCGGTTTCATAGTAGCAAACATAGCCTGCGTGAATTTACATGTCGGAGTCGGCAAAGTGAAGGTTGTTTTTTTTTTATTGGTCAACGTGCTTGTCATTTTCCTTTGGCTCCAGACCTCTGCAGTTCACAGGAGCTCCTTCATTGGTCCAAAATTAAGTGGAAAAATTTGATTTACAGTGCGAGCACCAGCTTTATATTCAAAGCAAAGGGATCGTTTAACAGTGTAAGCCAAAGTGTCAGCTCTAAAATATGACCTATAAGAATTTTTTTGCTGAAAGCTGATATAAGTGCTGATTTACAGCCTTGGCCTTGCTAACGATGGCCCTTAATGAGCAGCTCAAGCATCCACTTGTTTATGGAGCGGACTGATTGACAGGCCGACCAATGGAAAAATAAAGTAGTGAATTGGATCTGTCCCGTCTTTGCCATATCAGCAGGGCTCTAATGTAGTGGGGTGAACTTTGAAGTGCCCTAATGGTCTTCATGGTCCCTTAACCATGCAGGCTTCTATTAAGGGTGTCAGTGGAGCCTGGCTGGAGCAGCGTGACCCATTAGATTTAATGAGTGCTGTTCAGGGCACAGTGGGCTGCTCTTCTTCCTCTCTGCGAGTGTTTATTTATCTCATCTACCCGCGTTTTAGACAGAAGGGGAGTGCAGAGGAAGAGGGAATGACTCTTTAACTAGAGGCCCGTTTTGTTGTTTGGGTCTCTGGTTTTATCAGTCCTGTGATGACCTCTGAGCTCAGTCTGCGTCAGTCAGATGGTCTCACTGAGGTCATGAGTGGCACGTAAGAGTTTTGATTTGCTCAGAGATTTTTTTTTCTACCTTTTAATCATCAGTTATTAAAGGATAAGCCTGGTGATATTCTGCATTTTTCAACACTGAATTTATCTTCAGAAGCCATGTATTAGCCATACACCTCCATCGTTGTCCAAACACTATTAAAACCACATATACTTCACAGTGTTGCTCCAGCTGACATGTTCTTTCATTACAATGAACACACTAAGTGTAAATACTCACCAGTGCCTCAAACCTGCAGCTCAAAATGGTCCCCAATAAATGCACAATAAGAATTTAAAAAAAAATTCTTTATTCATAAATTGCTTTTAAAAAAAGAGTTACAAAGTGCTTTACGTGTCAATTATTAAGACAGACAAGACATGAAAACAACAACTTTTTAAAGAACTGATAAAAAACACTGGTATATAAAAACTGAGGAAATGAAAGACAGATTAATGAACTTAAAACTCAAGTAAAATCAGGAAAGGCTTAAAAGGGACTTAAAGGGACTTAAAAGAGATCACTGACTCCGCCGACCTGATTTCCTCGGGCAGCTTGTTCCAGAGCCTCGGGGCCCTGACAGCAAACACTCTGTCCCCTTTAGTTTTCAGCAAGACCTCTGGAACAGACAGAAGACCTCTGCCCAAGAACCTTGAAGTACGTCCTGGTGTGTACGGCACTAAGAGGTCAGAGATACAGCTGGGAGAGAGACCGTGAAGAGCCTTAAAAGTAATCAGTGAAATACTGAAGTCTAAAATATACTGGGAGCCAGTGTAAAGAGGCTGAAACTGGAGTGATGTGTGTCTTGGTTCTGGTTAAAAGCCTGGCAGCTGAAGTTCAGCTCTGGAGTTAATTAATAGATTTTGATTTTTGAAGATATGTGGGACATGCCTGTATTATTTGGGTTTTAAGAGCATTCTTTGGACATGCGCTTTCGAAATGCGTCTCAATTTGGGTTTTACTGCAGTTTGTAACACAAGGCCTCTTACCTGTTTGCAGTAAGCTCTGTGCGTTGTACACAAACCAACTAGCCAACAGTTTGCAAGGCAGGGGTAGAGATGTATGCCCAAAAGGAAAGCCCACATTTCTGGTCGGAAGAAGAAACACCTATTTTTAAAACATAATGCAAGACTTGGATATTAAAAGCTTTTTGGATATGCACAAATATTGTAATGCCAACTGTTTCATGAAGGTGGTTGAGTGAATGAAAGAGGGAGGCTGTGTTTGCACTGTCAAACAGGTTCGCCACCAGTGGAACACTAAAATAAAAATGATATCTTGATGCAAAGAAGCATAATGGCACAAGCGGCTCCAGCTGTTCCACTTTCACATATTTTGACATGATAAATGACATTTTAGGGCATGTTAATCAGAGTATGCACGGCTGTGTGTAAACAGGAATATTAGTGGAATATTCATTTTCATTAGCCATGTGAACAGTTAAGTAGGAATATTGTCTTTCTTGGATTAAGGGCAAAAAAATGAATATTTTGTGCATGAAAACATAGTCCCTGTTGGTCTATGCCTTTCTGTGGGATTTGTTCTTCATCAGAACATCACCAATGTTTTTCTAACAGTGCATTGTGCGTTTTGAGAGCACTGTAAAACATTTAAAGCTGTTTTGAAGAGTTTTATGTTAGTTAAATTTATTGTTATGACCATTATTATTCACATCATGACGAACATAAAGAATAAAAGGCCATTGCATGATAAGTATTTCATCTGACATGTACAAGCCTGCGCTGAGGCAGGTCCTCTTGTACCCGTCCAATGCAGTCCTATTGATGATCTCCAGTTCCTCGACTAGAGCTGGAGGCATTACTGGGCGTTCTTTGAGTTTCCCCATTCTCGTGCGATCACAGTGCTCCAGTTAAACTCTTGCACAACTGTGGAAAAGACAGCAATTGTTGCTGCGAGCGAGCAGAAATGGGAATGCTCCAACATTCTTCGCAGGGCAAAGACCACAGCGATGGCAAGATGCAGATTGGCACAGGTTATCTTTTTTTTTTTTTTTTTTTTTTCCTGGCCATGCCTTCCCTTTTGTCTCATGTGAGACTTGTCCCAAGTTGTTGTGCCTTCTGTGGATGATATTCAGCACAAAGTTTGAAATAAAGCCCGGATTGATTGCAGACACTGTTTTTGTTGTGTAGGAAAGACGTTTTGAAGTGATTAGAAATGTTTTTCTGAGGACTGTTTTGTTGCATGATTGAGCTCGTATTGCAAAAACAAAGAACATCTGTGTGAAACGATGTTGCATACTGTATTGCATGACAGCTCTCCCTCGCCGTGGCCTTAACTACACTGTTAGCCAAAGACCACCTGGAGGTATTTAAGTCCCATTCAAACTATTAGGCTTAACTCTGGGCCTAATGGCTTGGGCAGAGCATCCCATCTGGAAGCTGCTGATGCGAGAAAAGGAATGGGATCACATATCATCCACCTTCAACCACACACACACACACTCACACACATATGCACACACATTCATCTTGGGTTAGAGATACGTTAAATATTTCTATGGTTTGCCAATGCATGCTGGTTGTATTAAGCTCTTTATGTCATTACGCATCAGCATGCAAGTATTTGTGGACATTCACGGGTTTTATTTTGTTGGATAGTTGTTCAAAACTTGGTTTCAGATTTTTCTGCAGAAGTTACAGATTGAGTTATATGAGAAGATTGATACCACTCTTCAACTGTAAAAGTTGAATTTTTAAATGAGATACTTATCCACAGTCAGTGTATTATCTGCAGTAGATGGCTGTCAGCACGCCTCCAGTTTGGAAAAGCAGGAAGGTACAGCTGTGTACGGGTGCAACAGCAAAAAGCATTTCAACCATTTAAAAAAGGTCCACCTAAAAAATCAATATTAGTTAAAGTGTACACCCTTTGTGATGGAGAACTGAAGCAGTTACATCACTCTCTTCAAAGCCACCAGACTCCTTTGCGCACAGGAGTTGCTGGTTTACCACTGCCTCAATCAGTTAATTAGTTTGTGTTTATGTGTGTCTGTGGTGTTTTAAATGATTAGTTTGTATACACTAAAGTCACACAATTACATGAACAAACTAAGCGATCGAGGCAGCAGTAGACCAGCAACTGTGCTCTGTGAGGTACTGCTTTCGTCAAAGGAGTCTGGTGGCTTTAAAGAGCGATGCAACAGCTTCAGTTCCTTGTTGTAAGGGCTGTCTAACAGCAAGGTAAAGCTGTGAAAATATTCTGTACAATTAAACTAATACTGATTTATATTAGGTGGCTAAAATAGTTCTTATTGCTGCCCCCATCCACAGCACTCAATGTTGTGACAGTACTACTTTCTTCCTCTCCAAAATGAGGTGAGCCAACTGCTATCTGCTATTGACGATCGATAAGGATTTTGGATTCTGTGGATTTTGTTTTGTTTTAATTATGACTACTCTCTGTATCCCAAATTGCCCCCAGGGACTTTAAAGTTTTACCTTACCTTACCTTACAACCTTAATTTAAAGAATCTTAACTATCCCATTAAATATCAAGCATATTAGCATACAGTAACATAAAGACTGGAAACAGGGCTCTGTTCAGAAGTCCCCCCACCAGCAGCTCTAAAGCTCACTAACTTACAAATTACATCTTGTTTGTTTAATCTCAAAAACTGAACTGTAAAAATAAGACGTTGTGGCCTAACTCTTGTTATTGTTCCCAAAATTTTTAACTATTTATTTAAGGCAACATTCAAAAATATAGCGCGTTACAGTGCGTATTGATAGTGCATTTTATATACCCCTCCACCATTTGATTTGAGTGTCTGAATTTTGAGTGTGAAGTTCATGCTCCAGTGCCCCAAAAATTCCCAAAATGGCAGAAACATTCATTTTTGCTGCTGCAACAATCCCAGAATGCAATGTAGTCGCACTTTATAGATAGTTGTGTGACTCATCAGTGTCTGAAATATCAGTTTACTGCTCACTATACACTAATGTGAGTGTCTCTTATAGGAGGACTATACTAAAGTCTGCTTCTGAGTCTGTGTGGGTCTGATTTGATCAGATTTCATTGACAGTGGCTCGACAACAAAAACCAAACAACCCAACAAGCGTCATTAGATGTTGATTCGGATGTTGCTGGTGTGTAGAAGTTGGTGACATCACCTTTTTCCACCTGAGCCCCGCCCACCTCAAACCAGCATGAAGAGCACAGACAAAAACACATACAGAAGTATCTCATGTGAA
Organism: Epinephelus awoara; assembly: GCA_035609425.1. Taxonomy (NCBI): domain Eukaryota; kingdom Metazoa; phylum Chordata; class Actinopteri; order Perciformes; family Serranidae; genus Epinephelus; species Epinephelus awoara. The sequence goes on from CM069298.1 coordinate 15,329,699, forward strand.
AATAATAATAAGAATAATAAAACTGTTGTGGCAGCTTTGGCTGACAATAAGCTCCTGACAAACTTCACCTCTGATGTTATTGTCTGTTTCCTCCACTATTCCCTTGCATCCCTCTATATTTGCACCACATATGATATCTGCGCTATATTTCATTTTTGCACATATTATCTTTGTTGTTCTTAGTTTTTGTATGTGTTTTCCTGTTGTATATGTTGTATGAGGAGCACAGTACAGGAGCGAGCAACAAAGAATTCACTGCCCCGGTGTAGAAATATGTTGAGTATGTGACAAATCAAATACTTGAACAGTAGTGTGGTCATGTAGGACTTTATCAGCTGGAGTGAGGAAGTGAGAAAGTTGTTTTTCAGAGGCTGTAAAGAAGAAACTAACTAAACTCATTCATCCATTGGAGATTCATTTATTTCAAAATCACTTCAAAACCATCATCAACAGAAACAGCAAGTTACTTCTGTACAAACAAATGTCAGGCACTTTAAACAGATGTCAGTGATGCTGTTCATGGCGCTAAATATGGACGGGCTTAGGAGACAGTTTTCGACTGTTGGGACACAAAACCACACGCCTCTGGCTTTAGCAAAGAGGCCACTGTCCCAGTATAAGTCAAAAATAAAAACTTCTCCAACACTGTAAGTGCAATAACTTATTGCAATGGCACATTATGTAACGTCACAATCAGAAGTAGAAATACTTGATTAATATACAAAAAAGCTGCTTAAAGCCATAAGAAAATTAGAAAGCAATTTCAACCTCGGTAAAGTCCAGAGCAACTCTTCAGAATAACACACACAAAACATAATTTTACATTTCTTGGCAATATTATTGTAATACTTCAATGGTTTATCTCTGGAGGTCCATTATTTGACAAAATAAGCAAAACAAATGTACAAGCAAAAGAACAATATCATTAATATTGCCCACATTCACACAATACGACATTATAACTATGGATCTCAATTGCTTTATTTCAGTAGTATCAACATGGACGGAGCTGCAGAGGAGTGGAGCACTGAGGGAGGACCAGCGGGAAGACACACTCAACAAAGTAGGAATTCAGTCACACATAAAGTCAATGCAATAATTTAGTTTGATCGCATACTGTTTTTATAATGTGTTTGATTATTATCACTCCCATCGAACAAAGACTGTACACATTCAGTCATGGCTTTATTTTAGAGGCCTTTTGTCTTTTTATTTGATTCCAATGAACCCACTGTGTAGAATATATTCACAGCGTGAGCAGTCATGTCAAACTAATCATCATGTTGTCACCTCGTTTATTTGCTGCCGACATGAAAGGGCTTGGTTTTAAGGCAACAACAATCTGTTTTGTCAGCGGATGATATTAGGAATTTCAAATTGTTTTTCTTTCATATGGAAAAAATTACAGATTTGCAAGTCATTTCTACAATTAAAAGCAGGAACTGTGGAGCTGCAATGATGGGTCGACAGAAAAATAATCCACAGCTATCTTCATTATCATTTCATTTAATTTTCCAAGGAAAAATGACAAATGTTCTCTGGTTCTAGCCTTTGACTCTGCTGCTTTTTTTTTTATCTTATATGATAGTAAACTGAATATATGACACTTGGAGAAGTAACATTTGGGTTTTGATAGATCGGGATTGTGATTTTTCACTGTTTTCTGGCACTTTATAGTCCCTCCAGGTTTTTTGGGAGGGGATTGTTGCGCTCTAAAACGCTCCAATGCATGTGGTGATGTTTTTAGGCATTTCTGTTTTCGTGATGAAATAGGTGGAGCAAGTGAAAACTGCAAAAACAGTTGTATAATTTATTAAAAATCAGAATAAAACCCACTGTTCTAAATTTGTGGTTCATACTACACTAACGTCACCACTAACTCTGCATAGTTAATCTGGTCTCTTGTCAAAGCATTTCAGTCATTCTGTGGGTGTGTTTTGCAGTAAAAAAGTGTTTGTCAACGGATGTCGTTCATGTTCCACCACAATGCTGCACACGGGGCAAAACAGTTTACCTCCAAATGTGAAACGTTCATGTCACACGTCAGCATCCATCTTCACACCAAAAACCAAGGGAGTGAGTTTGGTGAAGACTGCTATGATTGGTGAAACTCACAAGACACTATGATAATTGGTCAAATTATCATAAATTGTCAAATTGGCAAAATTGCAAGGTCACACAGAACTCATGGGGATTGGTTCAATTTATGTTAATCGTGCTGATTGCGTAATCGCAATATCTTGGGAGGCCTGATTTCAAAGACCGAACAATCGACAATCGAGAAAATAAATCAATACTGAAAACAGTCATAAGTTTGAGTCTTACTCTCAAGATGGAGGACTTTAACGGGCACTCATATGTTACAATGATCAACCAGCTATGAGGAGCAGAAACAGACTCTCCTGCCATCATCCTCACCGGGGAAAGAAAACGGATATGTAGCCCAGCGGGTGTCACAGAGAGATCAGCCAAAAGACTAATGAAGCCTGTCTCTAGCCTCAGCCTGCAGCCCAGCTCTGGTGACAAGCTTATTCCGGCGGGGCAACACACAGAGACACCCCTGCAATCACTGGACATATTCACCACATTCCTGCAGTCCAGCTCTAAAGTCATCACATTACCTAAACATTACAGAATGCTCTTCAGGACGATTGGGGCCACTGATTTGGCCTGCAGTCTCTGGCATGTGGCGGATTGTGTGAGCGAGCTGCAAACTCCAAGAGTCATCTCTGCTGAGCCCACGTCTGACGACGAATTGATTATTACAGCGTGTGGAACTGTGTGTGCAGCATGTCCTCGCCATGTACGCTGTGATGTGCTACGGTGTTCGCAGGGCAGGACGGCTCACTTTGAAGCTAATTAAGTGTGTCTATTCCCGGTGGTTGCTGATTGAAGCTGGCGTGGCTAGTTGGTGTTGAAGGCTGCTGCTGTGCGTTGCTGCGCCTTGTCTGCCGGTTGAGACGGTGTTTCCTGTAACCTGAGGCCTGTGCCTAGCAGGGGAACCTGTGGAGGCAGCCCTGGGGGAGGAAATGACACGTTGGTTTGAAATTGCTGCCAATCCAAGGCCTGCCCTCCTCCCAGAATAAATTGGCACAGGCCCATGTCTGCTCTCGCTCAATTAGACTCTGTTCGCTTATTGCATTCAACCTCTGTCCTTCTTTGCAGGGACATAAACTACCCACCGCAGGCTTCCAAAAAATTGTTTTCTTTGATTGTTTGCTTTAAAGCTGTGGTTCCCAACCTTTTTACTTAAGGGACCCCTTTTCTGTCTTTGAGTTAAATGACAAACCCGATGTGAACCCGATATTTTATAGATATTTTATATTATATTCAATGGATAACAATAAAATGTACAATTAACTTAAATTGTGAACACAATAACTGGAGGAAGTTTGTGTAAAAAAATGCAGGAGCAGGCTGTTTGGCAGACACTTAAGGCTCTGTGAATATAGCTTGTGTTCAGGTCCTTTTTCCTGTAAGACTTTGTGAGAAGTATATATCTCAAATGATAATCTGAGCTTTAAATATACAGCTTAATTTAGTTTTTGTCACAGAAATAAATGTAATGCTGAGATGTTATTTACTTTATCTTTTAAGTTTTCTTGCACCCTTTAAAAACAGGAAGGGATAGCGACCTCCCATGAAGCTTTGGGTGGCTGTGACCCCCAGGTTGGGAACCTATACTTTAACGGATGCTTTGTAAGTGACAGAAAATCCATCTAAGCTTGGCCTTGTTTTTATTTTTTTACATGGCTTTTAAAATGCAAATACTGAATGTTTAGATATGTACTTGAACTCATGTATATGGAATAAGAGACATGTCCAAAGTAAGACACATAAAGTGAGTGTGGTGAGATGGGCGGTGCAAAAAACTAAAGGAAGTAAAAACGTGAATCAAGCCTCTGTAAATGAAAATACTGTATGAAAAAGCTGGATTTGGCACTGAATTCCTGGATTCTATGAAAGCAATTTGTAAACCATATTTATTATATTGCTTATTTTACTGAAACCTTTCATTATCATGAATGATACCCAGTTTATTGAGGACTAAACCCCATATTTCAATGAGACCTGAGAGATCAAGGAATCAAGAATGAACACGTCTCGGTGACATCTTCTTCTGAGTCACACCTCTGTATTTCTCTCACTTTGAGCATCTGCTGATTGTCACAGCCACAGTTGTTATCTCGGTTACGCTGGCCGCTGTAATGGCCTCTGTTATCTCCACAGTCTCTCCCTGTTCATTTGACCTGTGTTATCGTTAGTGCTCTCAGGAAAACTCCCTCCTCCCCCACAGCGCTCGCTGTTGCCTGCTCCAGAGTCGAGGGCCTTATGGGGGCGGGGTGGAACTGGGCCGAGGCATCATGTAGCCCAAGAGATGGCTGCACTGTGTTCCTTGGCCTTCATACGCAGCGCAGCTATGCTGGAAGACTTGCGGTCTGGATCGCCATTGAGATCATAGCCATTGATTCCCCCGCCCATCCCGGGACCTCCAAAAAGGCTGCCCATATGTGTCTGTCCCATGTGGCTGCTCCCTGGACTGGGCACGCCCAGGAAGTCAGAGACGCCTCCAGGACCGTGAGGGTGAGGCGGCATGCAAGAGGGGACGGAGTCACAGGGCACAACGCAACCCGGCACTGGAGATGCTCCGCTGCTGCTCCCGATCCACGAAGGGTTCTGGATCTGGAGAAGGGCAGTGATTTTAAGTAAAGAGGCTATAATTGATATGTTTATTATAACAAAATCAAATGACAGTGTGAAAGGGGATGCTTGTAGTGAAGAAGCTACAGAGAGTTATCACCTGAATCTGCAGCTCCCCTATTTACAGGACATTATAGTTTAGGTTTAGCTCATTGTTTAGCTGTCTGGATGCAACTTTACTGATTTGTTTACTCCCACCACTTTCATTCATTTTCGGCCCAGCAGCAGCTCTTTCAGTGAAAAACCTCAAAAAAACCACTGTACAAAACCTGCTCATCATCAAATGACAGACAGACAATTAAAAACCAGCTGGCAGTGCACAGATTGTGATGCATTTTGCAGTTAAAGAGACAGAAATTTCTCCCAGGAGTTGGTGGAGACCAAAACCAGAGCTAAAAGGGTGATAATTGGACTTACATTCACCAGGTGGTCAGAAACACAACTCCAAACAAATGGTAATGTTGCTCTATAACATCTCTCTGTGTAAATAAGCAACTCTTCGCTAACTAGGTTGCCATATGAACTTAAAGGCCCCAGTACACCAAGCTAGCAGTCGGCTGATGGTAAGTGTCAGGCTGTCAGTGAGTATCTGACGCCCTAGTTTTTGGGGTGTGTACCACACTGCTGGCACTAGTTGGCCCTTGTCGGCTGCATTTTGAATTGGCGTCCAACATGGTGGAGCCCATCAGTGAGTGAAATCACTCTGATTGGCAGTTTAGCTCAGCGCACCAGAAGAGAAACGGGAGTGAGAAGAGCAAACAAATGACTAAAGTTTGGAGGTTATAAGATTTTTTAGGCATTGAGCTCAGCAGCAGAATCGGTTCAGAAATGTTCATGTTACTGTTTGCGAGCACCGTAAATATAATTTGATCCTTCAACACTGAGTTGTGTTGTTAATGTGCTAACTGGCTGACTAGCGTCTTGAGTCTGTCCTGTTGGTCTTCCAGTTTCCCTTTTTTTAATTATGAATGTACACGACTGCTGGCTGCAGGTATGGAGAGTTATTTCCTCTCACACAGATGCAGTGCTAGATGAACGTTGACTGTTGTCTTTGCGGTGTGTTCAAGTGCAACTTTTTGGCCATTGTTGGTGACACAACAATCTGCCTTCATCGCCACTGGTTCTTTGATGCCGGTTTGTAGTGTTTGGGCCTTAAAAATTGATATTATGTCAATGTTGTGTTCACATATTGTTTCTGCTGCCCCCAAGTGGCTAACTAGAGTTATTGTGGGTTCATTAACAAACCTTACTCATTACCATTTATGACTCTGATACCTCAGATCATGAGTATCTGTGCTACACTTCCACTTCTTTTCCTTTTACCTGTGCGTAGTTCTCAGGCCGAGTCAGTAGAGGCAGCTCATAAGCAGTAGAGAAGTGTGTCCGGACCTGTTGCATCTGGCCATAGCGCTCCCTCTTCCTCCACTTGGCTCTGCGATTCTGGAACCACACCTGCAAAGAATTCATTTCATCAGGAAAATACAGACCAGCCCTGACAGAACAAAACTTGAATATCACTTTAAACACAGCGCTCATATCACAGCAAAACCCAAGTGCTTTCCTTGTATAAAACAAGGCCATCCTCTCCGCTCAGCAAGACAAGGTAAGAAACTGAACCACATAAAATGAAGATAGTGAAGCAAATAAATTCTGCAGCACATGAAAGTCCAGGCCCAGGTTTTAAGACTTGACGTGTCTTTAAAGTGCCGTCCACACAGAGCTATTGATGTGAAAATGGTGAGTCTCCCCTGGTGCTGCACGAATCAGCTCCTCCCTTTGATACACAGGCGTCTGCCTCCCCTCAGGCTGCCAGCGTCGACAGATCCACATCTGGGCCTGTAGCCATTCATAAATCACTCTGAGAGAGGTGTGCTCTCCCCCACATGTCAGCACGGTGGGATACAGCGGGGAATCCCTCCGTATAATCCATGAAACCAAAGTTCAACTTTTGACCAAGAATATGCTTTGCTTTGTCCGTCTTTGGGATAATTAAATATTGGATGCGGTATATGAGGTACTGGGTGATTTCTCCCTGTGAGATTGATAGACATGCTACTCTGCAGAGAGGCTGTGCTCTCAGTACCTGCTGACAGACCAAGTGCAGGCCACTTAGCCCACTTCTCCCTAACAGTGGAAGGCACTGAAGGAAAGTAGGACTGAGGGGTGAAAGACAGTTTTGAAAGAAAGAATGCTAAGAGGAAAAAAGAAAAGGTTGTAGCCTAAATATTTCTACTGCAGTCCTGGCCCTCGCTGTCAAAGCTGTGTAATGTAATCATTTCTACATATCAAGGTATTTTTACTCTAATCGAGGGTCTGAGTAAAGAGGGTGTCATATGTTGTGAAGATTGCAAATCCTTTTAAGGCAAATTTACTGTTTGTGATTTTGGGTTATATAAACAAAATTGCCTTAAGTGTAGATAAAGATAAGTAACAGCACCTCTGTCTCCTAGAAATTACCAGAGGTGGGACCAAGTTACTGTTTTGCAATTCACAAGCGAGTCTCACATCTTTGCACTCAAGTCCCAAGTTCAGTCCCAAGTCAAGACAGGCAAGTTCCAAATCAGCTATGTCCTAAAATTTAAGTTTCAAGTCCCAAACAAGTCATAATGTGCTCTTCACCAAATGTAATGGTATTTTAATAACTGAATTATATGTTTAATTGACAAAAATCATGTATGCTTTTCAAAATTGTTTTGTTAAAACAAGTGGGACTCAGTAAAAGTCCTAGTTCTGACATTATACTTTCATAGCATACAAGAACTATTAACCAGCACCACAACAGAATGAATTTGGAGTGTTTCTGTCCTGTCTTGTTGTATTAAACTCAGCTCATATTAAAAAAATTAAAAAACTTTCTCTTCCCAGATTGGCTCCTGGGAAGGTATCAAGTATTTTCAAGTCAAAAGGCTCAAGTCCAAAGGAAGTCGTGAGTCATTAGTGTTAAAGTCCAAGTCCACTTGCAAGCCTTTTTTGATTTTGTTGAGTCTAAAGTCATCAAATTTGTGACTCGAGTCTAAGTCATGTGACTCAAGTTCACACCTCTCCAAAATACAACTGATTGAAAGAGAAAATGTCTTTTTTGAGGAATACATAAATTACAAATTACTTTTTGTATCAACATAAAGAGGAAATGTTGCTTATTAACGTACCTGGCAAGTCGCAAAAATGTTGGTACTAAGCGTATCAGCAAAATGCTCACTGAAAACATATTTCAGTTCTTTTCCACCAGAACAGGCAATCTCTCAATACAATGTCCACTAGTAGTGACTGAAGCTTTATTTTTTATTTTTACCTTTTTAATTAACTTTTAGCCATAATCCTGATCCTTTCCTGACCGTGATCAAAGTGCTTCTTTTGCTTTAATCTGACAGGAATCAGGATGTATACCCCACAACTTGGTCACAGTCCTGCACTTTGTATATTCACCAACCACCCCTACCACATCCTTCTGAATCCAGTGCGGCATATAAATGTAGTTAAATGTCATGTTTCATGAACTCAAAGAAACAACAGTGATTACATTGTTAATGTAATTATATAAACAATTTTGTAATATACAAATGTCATGGTTGGAAACAGGGTTGGAAATAGTGACATTGTTGGCCTTATAGAACACCCACTGGATATTGATTATAGACAGAGAACCAACCACCTTGTAGCCAAAATGCATTCCTTGGTACAAGCCATTTCTTTTCAGTCTGCTTTAAGTCTTACATTGCTTTATAATTGGTTAAATATCAGCTATTCAGACACCTAAGTGGCTTCCAAACTACTACCATGCTCCTATAGCATGTGGCAAGATCCTTACTTAAATGATCTGTGGAAAATCTTTTCAGTTTTTAAACAAAATTGCCAAATATTTGTTGGTTCCATCTTCTGAAATCTGCTTGTGAACTCTACTTGTCTTTGTTTTCATCATAGTTAACTGAGTATCTTTGGGATTTGGATTGTTGGTTGGGCAAAACATTTGAAAACTTCACCCGAGCTCTCTGAACTTGTGAAGAGCATTTTTCTGTTTTCTGATGTTTTTATTTAACGGACAATTATTTGTAATTTGTAAAGATGATTGTTCCCAAACCGTGCAGATCAGTCAACTTTCCTTTGTTTTGTGTGAAGCACATCCAACATGAGTTTCAGTTTTCTGAAGATACCTTCAGCCTGCATGTTTATCCAGCTTTTTTATGTAGTCACTTTCCTCTATATCCAATTCATGCAGTATGCAGATTTACACCTAATGCCCCCTGTTTGAATTTTGTGTGGTATAATAGTCACATCATTGCAATTGAGAATGTAATCGCAAGAATTATTGATGATGAAAATGATGGTTTGTTGCAGTCCTAGCATGCTCCTGTTGTATGTAGCCAACATATGGGACACTTCTGCAGTCAACATTTGATTTTGGGTTAAGTCAGACTAAAATACATTAAGGTCTGTTCATGAAAATCTATTAAATCACAAATATTATGATTTCATTTACCCAATAAGACAAATTAAGACATTACTGATATCTATAGTGTTTGAAATGATACCTTTTTTTGGCAATTATTAACCTTCAATGTCATTAAATCTACCAAAAAAATAAAAAAATAAATAAAAAAATCAGATTTTCAACCAGAGGCTGCATGGATGAAACAACTGGGGAGAAAATCAACTGTATTCTCTCCAGCAACAAACTCATTGTGTGACTGTTGGTCTGTGTTCTGTGACTTTGTCTTTATCAGCACTGTGTGCGGGTGGTTAATCTAAGAAGAGAAAAAATGGTGCTATTTTTTTGTACTTGGACTTTTTTCCCTTTTTTGCCGTTGTATCAAAACAGGTATTGAGTATCGTGTTTTTCTAGTATGGCGTCAAACTTTAAAATTCTGGTATCATTCTTACCGTTTTAATCCTTAATACATTAATACCATAAAATGAAAGCCGGTGGTAGCCTCCTCATCTATTTCTCCACATTTTCTCCTGTCCTAACCATGCATCTCTGCTGTTCCGTAATATAATCACTTGTAACTTTCCCTAATCTTTCTTCTACAAAGTTTTCTCACATCTTGTTGCAAGAGAGGAGCTAAGGGAGGTACTGGGTGACTCCACATGTTTATTTGTATGTATTTGTTGGTTGTCTGAATCTTATCCTCCCGAGAGGGAAAGGGAAACGTCTTCAAAGAGAAAAGAGAGAGCGATCCTGCTTCGACACAGGGGTTTGAACTTGGATTGTGGGCTGATTCCCAGCCCAATCAGCTTGTGGTTTTCACAGTCCCTGACATGCAATTTCCCCTCAGTCAACCTCCTCAAATCCTCCCTCATTGCTCTCTCTCACCATTTTGCTCAGTCAACTTAAACGCAGCAGGGCTTAGTGACAAACATGAGCAGTGTTGCACAAAAATGTGATTATTATAAAAGCAGACAGGGTTTGATATGATCCCATACTAAATTTTTCTCACAGTGCAGGACAGGATTTTTATTCAGTGACATAAAATCTGCTATAAGAACCACAACACGCACACAAACCTGTTGTTCTTCTGACCAGATAAAACAACTAGTTAAAAGCTGGCTTGTTTTCAAAGAGAGGACCATATATGGCCTCCTGTGGCACATATAGCCGCTGACTGTGTTTTTGCGAGAAGGTGACGTAAAGAAATGTCGTCTGACTCCGACATTCCTCGGGTCAGCTGGCGAGATTAGAGGACAGCTCAGCCTTGCAGAGTGGTAAGATGATATCTAAGGCTGTGGCTGAACCCCAATGTCAAGGTGAGGGGTTGTTGCCCTTTGAATTATATCATATGTTTGGAGGGGGGCTGGGAGTCTATGTTATGCTCCCCCTGAGGATATTGGGTCTATTATTGTTTAAAGGTTTGTCATGTCTTTTCTTTGGTTCTCCTTTGGTTATGTGAGCTCAGAACATCACAGCTTTCCAAATATAAGCCTCGGCACAAAAAGCCTGATTGTCCTGATAAGTGCAAAGCTCGGTCGCAGTTATCGTTTTAGTTTCTGGAAAGTTGAGACACAGTTTGATTTATCGGAAGGTAATGTTAGCCAAGTTACACCTCTTTTTCAGAATTCAAACAATGGTCCAAACAAAGATGGTCGCCACAAATGACATACAAATCTTCTTGCTCAATTTGTGCAACATAAACAGCAATGAAAATTGATTGATGTTTCCGTCCAATATTTTAGATATTCATACACAATAACACGTTATTATTTGGTTGTGCTTTGTAAAAAAGACCTTAGAAATATTTTATTTATTCATTTATTTATTTGGTAGCTGATGGAATAAATTTTCATTCAGATCATTAGAAGAGTCTTTAAGATCCTGGAAGTAATTTCAGCACAGTCATCACTGTTGCTTAATATCTTCTGAGTTTTTCAAAAATCACCAGGTATTTATTTTAAGGAAAATGGGACGCTGTGACTCTGTGACTTGAACGTAATGGTAATACATGAGAAGCACAAACTGTTGCTAAGGTTAAAGGAATACTTCATCAACATAATGATCATTTGCAAATCTTTTAGTCATGCTGTGTAACCTTAAATTTGTGAAGGAAGCTTTGCTTTTCTCGCATGCCTCCAAGGAAAATGGCCAACATATTAGTTTCTTGATTGAGTGTGTAATATGTTAAACAATAGCAAAACTCTATCAAGACATCCGTTTACAAACTCTCACACAACTTGTGTAGCATAAACCAAGTCTCAATTATCCAGTTGTATGCTCAGTACTTCCCAAACACATGCATTTCCATTCGGGCTGCCCCCTAATAGTCAACCAAATGTTAGTTGACCAGAAAGGTTGTTAATCGACAAGATATCATTGGTTGCTTAGTCACAGAAATACAAAACAAACAAAAACATGACACTCTATTAGGAGCTGCGCCTTGTCAAAATAAATCATAACCTGTATGACTGGACCATGTGAGAATTTAATTTGAAAGGAACAGACACAGGAAGTGGCCACGCTCAGCAGTCAGACAAAAGTCATGTTAATTTCCAGGGCTGGTACCTGCGGTTATTCCACAGGCTAGTTAATAACATGTCGGGCAGGAAATCCAAAGTGTGGGATCATTTTGAGAAGGTGAAGGATGAACCCAAGGTGATATGTAAACTCATCTTCATTGGTCGACTACAAACATGACGAATCATCTGAAACATGGAAGTAACTAGCTACATGCCCATTAGCCACTTAGCACAATCATTACTGCTTTGCCGACAGCGTCATTAATTAATATAGGCCTATATTAATGAAGGTTCATTAGTACGGTTTTGTATTTCTCTGTAATGTAGCACAGTGTTAACAATGTTACTGATACTATTCTTCCTCACACCTTCAACTCAAACCATTGTGTTGCCCCGCCCAAAATATATCATTTAATAATTAAATTAACATCATAAACATGTGGGCAAGTATTCGACTAATGGCCCTAAATGAAGACTGTTGGTCGGCTAGGAAAAGTCTGTCGGGGGCAGCCCTAGTTTTCACAAAAAAAAACCCTTAGTATTTAAAATTGAACTGGAAGTGAAACTTATCAATGTTCTCTTTGAAGTCAGACACCAACAGAGTCCTCAAACCCGGAATTGAGTCAACACTTTTGCACTCCTGGTTCCCCCGTTTCGAAGTCAAAGAGTTTTTGAATGGGTTTTTGGTTCGATGCCTGAAATAACGTCTGTGGTTCACACAAGCTTAAGAGACTTCACATTTTGATTTTATGACATAAAAACATCAGTAAATACCCCACTCATTAATTTTGAAGCTTTTAGGTGTCTTTTAGACAGCGGTTACTAACAAGTTACTAAACAAGGCTACAGAATGTCATCACGTTGAATGCGGCTTTACAGCCTCGTTGTGGTGGCAACTTTGAAGCCATAGGACCCTGGTGTAGTTAGTTTACAGCCTAATGTTAGCTTTTTATGTCTGGCCATTGCATTTGCTATTCAAAAATCATATGTGAAGATTATCTTGCTGAATAAAATGTGTAAGTATCACAAACGTTTGTCCTTATTTTCTGCAATAATCCAAAATCCCCAACACTATAGTAAGGTGTTTGTTTGTTTTTTCTGCGAAATGCATGTGTTTGGGAAGTACTGAGCATACGATTGGACAAATGAGTTTTTGATTATGCTGCTTGAGCTGTGTGAGAGTTTATAAATGGAAATCAATATGTTTGCCGTATTCCGTGGAGGCATGTGAGGAAAACAAAGTTTCCTTCACAAATTCAAGGTTACACAGCATGACTAACTGATAGACAAATAATCATTTTGTGGGTGAGGTTCCTTTGATGTCGATAAGGTTCATGTTGTACGAGTATTTCAAAGTTCCACTCTCCTTATAAAATATAAAGTTTTATCAGTTACGGAGCTGCCATCTTAATTGTGCTGGATTAAGATAACCCAACTTAACTCCTCCAGTCTTAATCTCTTTGTCTTACTCCCACCCCTCCCCTCTGAAGCTCAGCCTCTTCTCTCCCCTCTCCCACCGCCGACCCCTCTCTCCATGTCTCTCTCCTCCCTCCTCCCTTTTAAGTCAGCGAGGGGAAGTGGGGATATTGGAAAGTGAGATGGGAGAATGTTCAAACTGGAGCTTGTTTTCATTTCATGTTTAATTTCCTGACGCCTAAGCCCTTGGCTTTCCGCAGCTAACCCCGCTGACCTTTCGGAGGCGTGCAGACGAGAGCAGCGGACCATGCGCACACATACACACACAGGATACACTCAGAAAACACACATATTTACATACCATGTTATATACAAAATTCAAAGTCAGTCACTAACAAATGCGTTCTTTTAACCTGGACGCACACACACTTACTGGAGCCTTCTATAAACAAGCAAACAATGTCTGAGCACATATATGGCCCGAGTCTTGGTTTCTGGGTACAGAGTGTGTCATGTTTCACAGAGGGTTCGCTCTACGTAGCTTTGCCTTTGAACGGCAGTAGGAATGAGACCCAAGCCAAATAGTTTGGCAGGGAGATCATTCGGGGAACATTATGAAGTCAGATGTGTCCTTTGCGGCTCTGTGTCTCTTATTCCCAAACTTTTAAGTTCGTTAGGAAGGAAAGCTCGCCGTGTTTTTGCACGGGCAGAGTTTCAATTAACACAAAGAATTTTTGTTGTTTGTCATAATGATTAACGCTGACCCATCGTGAATATGAAGCCCGAAAGGATGATATTTATCAACTGCAAACACTTACTACTCTTTTTTATTTTATCTAGCGGACATCTGCAAAGAAGGTGGCTCAGAGCTCTCGGAGCTCAAAGTGCTTGGCGGTGATACAGTAATTGCTAAAGACGTTGACAGCAAGAGGCAGCTTACAGAGCCATTAAAGAGCTTTATTTATGCTCCAGAGCCAGCAGGCAGAGAGAGAGGGGAAGAGGGAGAGAGGGAGGGCAGAGTGCACAACTCCAAAAGCAGCTTTGAAGTCCAGCCGTCTCACCTCATCTCTGTCATCCAGGACCACTGCGATTGATAGACTGCCTCAGCAGTCACTCACACACAGCCTCCCTCTCCATAAAAACGTGGGCAGTGTGGTGAAGTTCAAGTCTGAGGTTGAGAGCTAATTGTGCTAAATAAACTAGTGGCAGCAGAAGTTGCAGATGTGATTATGGAAAACTGCAGCCCGACTTTATGAAGACATTCATCATCAAGCTGAGGATGAAACCGTGGGACCTTGACATTGGCATTTTGGCAAAAAAAAAACATCTGTAATTTGGATTTCAATGGCTGTTGTTTGAGATGAAAAGGATTCTCCGATTGCTTGCCAAGCTTCGAGTGCCCCTTGGTATTCAACAATTGCATATCCCTGGACTTTGTCTTGATAGACCTTCAGTTGAAATTGTGGGATTTAGTCTTGATTGCGTACATATTTAGGGTCTGATTTTAAGAAGTATGGGTCAAACCTCACAGTGACTCAACAGAGTCTGCTATGTGCCTGTCAGATGAGGAAGTTAATTATATTCATCTGGGGAATAGATGGGTCTGTGTGAACGCAACATGAATGTACTTATTTTACTGTACCACCACAAGGACCAGGCCAGGTTCTCTGTCCCTGACTATGTCTTGGACCATGCGTGGAAATTGAAACTGGCATCTCAAAGTGTTTTTTATATCCTTGCCAAATAGCTTTGATGACTTTTCTTTTTTTTCCCTCCATGTGTTTTCCCTCCCTGCTTCCAGAGTTGTGCGGTGAAGTAGTTTGAACATAGTAGTGCTGAGGAGAAACCCTTGGCCTCTGACCCCTCCGCAGAGTCTGCAGCATGTAAGAGCTAAGAGCAGAGTATTCCCTTAGTCCCACCCATCCCACTCTGATCTAAAACTGGCAGGCAGAAAGAGAGATGAAGAACAATAGGCTTCACTGTCTGCTGCTCCGAACAATCTTTGTCAGCATGCCAGTCTTGACTCTCCCAGCCCTCTCTGTCAGCTCCCCAAGTGATTATTAGCACGCAAACATTAACGACTGCAGTCATACAACACAGCTCATGGAGACGATCCTCCAAAGAAAGAACAACAGCTTTCGTGGTTTCAGCAGATGCCCCAAAATGACTTATGTTTATGATGAAGTGACAAAGCCCTCTAGTGGCTGGAGTAATTTTAGCGAGCAAAGCAGATAATCAGATGACAATTAGAGTAACATGGGGGTCGGGCTGGATGGACTTTAACATGGGAAACTGCTGTTTCTTTCCCGTTTCATTCCCTAATCTTTACCTTGTCACTGCATAGAAGGAAGAGTGCATCTACTCATGGACGAGAGGCTCAGGGTCATGACAGTGCAAGATGTAAACATAAATTGTGTCCTCCTCGGCTGAGTTGTAATGTTAGCTAGCTAAGTAGTGCTAAGTGAGCTAGCAGTAGATGCATGCATCCTTGCACTGATTTGGGTGGTGGGTGTAGTATGATTGAAAGAAAATAGTTCCCACATGAAACTACTCCCAACAAGGTCTGTGGATAATCTTGAGTAACCAGGTCATGATTTCTGGAAAGAAACATTGCTGTCAAGTTTTTCTTAGCACTTTTTTTGGTGCTTTGAGCACCACAAGTCAAGTGCCGATACCTCCAACACTCTGCAACTCACACTGAAACAGTCTAGATCCATTAAGAGAGGTGTGGACTTGAGTCACAAGTCTCTAACGTGAGTCAGACTCTACTCATGAATTTGATGACATTTGACTCGACAAAATCGCAACTTGACTTGGACTTTCACAACAGTGACTCATGACTTTACTTGGGCTTGAACCTTTTGACTAAAAAATAGCTGACACCTTCCCCCGAACCTGAAGATTAAACAAATTTAATAGATTCAATGTATTATCAATACGTTCTATCCATTAAAAATGTATTACATTTAGTGTAGAGTGCATTATGACTTGTTTTTAGATTGGAAACTCAAATTTTAGTCCTTAGGACTTGACTCAGGATATTAGTGCAAAGACTTGAGACCTACTTGTGACTTGTAAAACAATGACTTGGTCCCACCTCTGTTAATAAATAGCACGACAGGTAAGAAAAAAATATGTGTTTTTGATTTGGGGGTGAACTGTCCCTTTAACAAAGTAGTCCCTTTTAATCCAAACCACCATGTTTCTCTAAACCTAACCACAGTGGGGGGTTTTCTAATTCTAGCCAAACATCTATCAGAGTGTTGTCACATCATATAATTTATTTTTACAAGAGTATTGGCTTTGAAAGATCAAACAACATTCACCATTCTAGAGGGCATGAACAAAGGACTTATTTTGTCATTCAGTTTGACGGACTCATTGACTCATGTCAAATACAATAAGGATCATGTAGAACCTGGTGTTCTTCTCCCATCCTCACCTGCACACGAGCCTCCGTCAGGTCCGTCCTCAGTGCCAGTTGCTCGCGGGCATAAACATCTGGGTAGTGTGTCTTCTGGAAAACCTTCTCCAGCTCCTCCAGCTGGTAGCTGGTGAACGTGGTGCGATTGCGTCTCTTCTTGCCTTTGTTGCTCTCTGCCTCACTTTTGTCCAGAGGGCTGGAAAGTTCCGAGCCCGGCCGCTCATTCAGCCCCTTCTCCCCTGGCACTTTCAGGTTCAGGTAGCTACCCTCCATGCCGGGAGGGTCTACACTCGGGGGCAACTCGGACTCTGTCAGGCCGCTGTTGTCTTTTCCTGTAAGTATCATATGAAAAAAGACACAGATAGAAGTGTGCAGGGTTACAATCAATGGTATTTTGTTCTTTTAAAGGGGCACTTGTCCAGTTTTACACACAATCTTTAAGCCACTTTCAGACATGTACTGCAAACCTATAATTGTCATTATCTGGAGGAGCTGTATGTGAGAATGCAAATGTCCAAATTAGTTGGGTCGGACATCAAACAGACTTTACCCTGCCACCTCCCTACTACAAAGTCTGTGTAGTGTCTGATTGAACCTGTGTGAATAAAGCAGGTAATTGTCCAGAGGATTCACAGCAAGCGAATGAGCGTGTTTATGAAGTTTCTATCACGAGGCTCACGCAAAACTGGAAGAAAACAATCGTCAGAGGGTGAAAAAGAAGGGTCATGTACAGCATATCGGTAACAAAAATGTCTAAATGGAGAAATGAAGAGATTCTGGAACTTCTGTCTACGAGGTCCCAAGCCGAAATCGTCAGCAAATTCAAAGAAAGGCAGGAGACACTGTTGTTTATGACCAAATGACAAACCACCTGTGGGACCACAGTGTTGTCCACATCATGTCCTTCTCTACCCAGGCTTTGGCTTAACCAAACATAGGATTTCCAGTAAGAGAGAACATCTCTCTGAGACTCTGGAGATTGTACAAAGTTCATATGAGAATATGACATTAGTTTATGTGTCACAAGAAGAACTATTTGGTCAGTGAAAGGAGTTAATACAATTAAATATAGTGTAATGTCTCCATCTGTGGCTCTAGAGGGACCAAAGCTTGAAAATGTCATGGCTTGGACTTTTTTAACGGAAAGCCTGCATTACAAACTGAAGGCGTGGAGCTGGCAAGAAGTGGGTTGAATAAAAGACACTGTCCAGTTGCTTAGTGGTAAATGTAGGATCCAGGGATTTTTAGAGCTTTACCTTTGCTAGAAAATAAAGTCAGGACATTTTGACTTCTGCTGCATCAATTTCGACCACTATCTTATAAATATGTCTTTAGCTTTATGGAAGTACAACTCTAAATCACCAGAGAATTCCTTCATTCTGTGAGATTTATTGACAGAACTGCTCAAAAACCTCATAAAACATGCTGGAGATTTCAAAGTTTAGATGTAACACTGCGGTTTTAATGAAACACATTTGAGCAATTTTGGTTTCGGTTGAAGTGCGGCGTTCTTGCGATTTTAATGTGAAGCCTGAAAAATCAAAATAACCTTCACAGTTTAAGTGTGGCTTCACATATAATACTAATCAAATTCTTACTGTAATAATATTATGCTCAAGCAAGCTATTAAACCAACTTTCTGACCATTTTAGAGCAGAAAAAAAGAGGGCCACATGTTGTCAATAACAGTCCTATAATTATAGTTACTACACTATAATTGGAATATTCAGCAGTGTGATACTTTCTTTAAAATGTGGCTGAATGAAACCACGGTGCCTCACGTTCGAGTCAGGCAGTGTGTCTGCTCATCATCACTTTACAACATCCACACGAAACGGCATTTACTCTAAGCTTACATCACCTCTGTACTGTTTTATTTTGACGTTCAAAGGCCTTGTCTGTTTGCCACAAGAGAAGAAATGTCTTTTACTGTTTGAAAGCTATGTCACTGCACATTGGCGTGACCTGTGACACAACCCTTAAAGCCCTCTCCCTCACATCTCTCAATCACGCCACCTGAAACCCGAGTCACGCAGGACCTGCTCCGTCTCGAGCTGTGTATGGCGGGCCTTGTGTACGAGCAGAGCATGCTTGCCCCTCGCGGCCTTGCCCCGGAGATGTAAACAACATTGTGTTTGTCACCTTCAATTTCGAGAGCGTCCATTTTGTGACAGAACTCGCTCTGTTCCTGTCAGCGCTCGCTAGCTTTTTTGTTTCCTTTTAGGAGATGAAGAAAGCTGTCCCTTCTCCTTCAATAAACAAACAGCTGTGTGAATAAATAAGCTGAAGGGCTCTGGTTGCGGGCCAGTGAGAACAGTGTGCTCTGTCAGCCTCTCTGTTTGCCTTTCCTGCGACTGGGCACGGTGAGCGCCCCGTCCTAACTGTATTGGTCTGAAACCAGCGCATAATGGTCTCCTCTACATAAACAGACTTGTAAGTCTTGTGCAACGCCAGTGTTACTCGAGTCTAACAACATTTGTCCTAGAGTAAGACCGAGTTTAAAAGGATTAACGTGCATTTTACTTTGTCACTTTGCATTTTGTTTATGAGTAATGGCCTCCTGTCATTTCCAGAAACCCAGTGTGAAGAGGGAAAGAAAGTTGACACCTTGTGGCACTGGTGACTCTCAGAGCCAAGTGTTTTAGTGGTTAGTAAGATGACTGGATAGTTTGAGAGTGATGAAGTTAGGCGGTGGCTGTCTGCAACGTGCATGTTTGTTTTCATGGATTAGTACGCCTTTGGCTAGTGTGTCCCACAATGAGTTGTCAATAGTCATCCTCTCAATACTGCAGCAGCCCTCCTCTGCTCTCTGGTGCAGACCTGCCCTGACAGAGACACTAATGGAACAACACAGCTCGCCCAGCTGGAGTTCATGACCTCATATCGCTGTGGCCCACCTGTCAGACCCTCTTACAGTCTCCACACAGGCAGATGTTCTGACATCACCTACCCCTGCACTGGCCTCTAATGCTGAAGCACTGTGCAATATTTTCTTTCTACCCCTGAGCAGGAGTATGGTTGAAATGTTGAGAAGTAAGACAGGTCAACTCCAGGTTCCTGCATGGCATTTACATCTGTGAGAGAAAATGCAGTCATGCCCCTGAGCAAGGCACATATCCTGTAAGGCAAAGGGTGCAGCTGGACACACAGATGAAGGGTTGGGAAGATGGTGGAATAGTGAGTGAAATGTTTAAAGATTTCAGTCCTATGCAGAGTTTTATATATCAAAGACCTAGGACCAAATTGTTCTGGGGACTCCCTGAGAGGAGCTGCCCATTGGGTAGCTCCACCGAGAACTACCTGCACAGGCTTTTTTCTGTCTGAACTTGCACCACCAAAAGGAGCGCTGAAGTTAGGTAAGCCTGGCAAGCAGTCGGTATAGCAGCGTCACTTCTGTGCGACATATATTGTCACTTCAAGAAGCCAAAATTCGCCTATGGTCAGTAATGTCTAGACTTTACTGTCGGTCCATTGTCCATGACCTCTTCATGTTTTTCACTATGAGCTGTTTGTGTTTGTGTTAATGTTGTCTGTTGTTTGCGCGGCTAACAGGTTCTTAAAAATGGCAGTTGCTCATGCTGCATTGGCTCATGTGTTCGACCAATCGCCACCCAGCTGGCCACCAACGTCAGTATAACGTCAAATGCCATCGTCAATTTGATGTAGAACAGTGACAACAGATCGTTTTGATATTTTGTTGGTTTTAAGTTGTATTGTGAAGTAACCAAAATCCAATGTCTTTCAAATGTTTCATGCCAACGACAACTTGACTTAGAATGACGATATTTAGTCATGAGGTATGGAGACCAAAACCCAGAGTCTACGAGACGTCATAATGCAAACATCCACACAAAATGTCTTTCTGACGTCACAGTGATGTCAGGTACCAGCTGGGCATACACATTTGTCTTTCAAGATTCCTCTTGTGCTGGGAGAATACCTACTCTGAAATAGTCCCTCAGACTGCGTACTAAGAACTACAGTAGTTCCCAGTTCTGGTGGTGCGGAGACGATACAAAAAAGGAGGGTTCTCAGAACTATGAAAAAGTCTCTCTGGTCTGAAAACACCTATTACCACTGAAATATGCACTAATTACAGCAAGAAATGAAATAGTTTGACATAATGGGACACACTTGTTTGCTTTCTTACTGAGGGTTAGATGAGAAGAATAATGCCACTCTCATGTCTGCACAGTTATTATGAAGCTGCCTTGAACAAGTGGTTAGCTTAGCTTAGTACAAAGACCTAACAATCACCATTTTATAGGAGTTTTGTGACTATTGCTTAACTGGAACTAGCTGCCAGGCAACCAGCAAAGACTCCAGGTTGTCACTGGTCCCAACTGAGAAACAGTTAACCCCACATAAAATGGCAATTTGACATTTTAACTTTGTTTATTGTACAAATTAAACAAAATGAGACAACTTTTTAATTAGTGAGCTTTAGAGCTGCTTGTAGTCGGATTTTGTTACCTTTGAGCTAAGCTAAGTGTTTCCAGTCTTTTTTGCTAAGCTAATTGGCAGGAGCTTTATATTTACTATATAAACATGAAAGTGGTATCAGTCATCTCATCCAACTCTGGGCAAGAAAATGAATGAGCCAGTTTCCCAAAGTGTCAAACTATTCCTTCAAGTTTCTCAGCCTCATACAGACTTATATCACCACAGTTTGCACTAGAACCTTTCTCTGTCTTGTTCTCCAAACTCATCCCTCTCTTCTCTGTCACGCCAACAACACACAGTCCTTTGCCACAAACATCTTCCAGTATTCCCGCATGCTGAGCTGTCTTTTCTGCACGCTGTTCTGGAGAACACAGCCATCACACACTTTCTTTTGCGAGCCAAGATTCCACTGCGTTGGCTCCAGCTTTTTTTGGCATTCAGAGGAATGTGTTTTTGACTGTTCTCATTTCAGCATGCATCAACGTATATATATGAATGCAGCGAATATCACCGGCTGATCCTGCAATTTGCCAAAGCTACTCTGTGACAAGCCGCAGACCTCTTCAGTTAGCTGAGGTCAGATGTTTACTAGGGTCAGCAATTTAATCACTGCTGAAAACAGAGAGAAAACATCAAAGTGTAATTTAACTGGTTGTAAAGCAACAGGGCACCCTCTCAGTTTTTATGGAATGGGACGGGGAGGGTCAAGTGAAGCCAAATAAAAGAAACACTATAAATTAGTAACCTGGGGAAGGGTTAATGACCAAACACTAAATAGGGAAGGGAATGCTTTTAAACAGAGTGCTCCAAAATGTTCTCTCAAAACACTCAAAGCTGACAGCAGTCCGCCACAATGGCTCTCCACTTATCACACCTTATATGGACCACATAAAGTCAAATATTCCATTGGCTTTGGTGGCTTTTAATTTTACATTTATTGCTGGTTCACAGACATGCTTTGGGCTGGATTATTTTTCCCGCAGCACAGTCTAAAACCTGATGTTGACTGTTGTTTCCTCAGTGGAAGGGAGGCTCCCAGATGTTCCTGAGGAGAGATCTATGCCAGCGGCTCACAGAGGAATGCAGATTCCCTGGGAAACCAAAAAATCTTTCTGTTCAGCCTCAGCTCCTGATAAATTGACACGTTCGTGACCTCACTACTGTCATGATACCTTGGGCTGTAGCTGTCACTGCCTCATATCAAACAGCTCGGAAGCACTTTGGGAATTTAGGGTGTTTACTTTTTTTTAAATGGTGGTGGAAATACATTGTGTTTTCCTCTTTGAGGTCCTGTGTGTAGGATTTAGGGGGATATATTGGCAGAAATGGAATATAATATAATATGTATGTTTTCTTTAGTGTATAATCACCTGAAAATAAGAATCCCCATGTTTTCTTTACCTTAAAATTAGCTGTTTGTATCTACAGTTGGAGCAGGTCCTCGTCCAGAGAGTCCACCATGTTGCACCGCAATGTTTCTACAGTAGCCCAGAATGGACAAACCAAACACTGGCTCAAGATAGGGCCATTTGCATTTTCATGGCAGCCCTCATAGTTAGCAGCCCCTCTGTGGTGAGCCAATAAACATCCAAAAAACACGGATATTTTTGATGTGAAACTGTTTTATTTAAAGCTTTTACCAGTTTTAATCACCTGGTCTGTTTGTTCTGGAGAGGAAGACACCTCTGCGGATAATTCAGCTCCTGGTGAAAAACCTCCTGAACAATGAACGCTGAAGGAATCCTAACCAGGAGTTTCAACTGGCTTCAATCTGCAAGCCACACCGTTAGATGCCACGAAATCCTACACACTGCCCTTTTAAAGGACAAAAACCTGTAGGACACATTCTTATAACTGAGTTTTTAAGTGTTACTGCCTGTAAACAAGATCAAGATGAAGAAATTACAAGTAATTTAAGTCTAAACATGACGTAAAAAGAGGACAAGAAATTAAACTGATAGGGAATTCAAATCAAATGTGACTATAGATTATACAATTAATCATCTGTTAGTCACTCCCTGTCTTCCAGTAGCCCTGAATTCATTCCATGACCACATTTATACCATCTGGATCACTTTGGAATCACATTTTTATGAAGTAATTTTGCCTCTTTGCAATCATAGAGATGCATAAAGAAAGTATGTGCTGCAGGCGGTGTCACTCGATGATTTGGGTAACTTTCCACCTCTGAGTTTTATTAGAAGAATATATCAAACAAGCAAAATGAGCTGCGTCTTTCTGCTGAAAGCAAGCAGAGAAAGAGAAAAAGAATTATTGTTAATCACGGACCCAAAAGTGATCATCATACTTTCGCACTGCCCAGTAGTTTCCATCGTTAGCCTGTCACAGTTGGCCCTCTTGAGTTCACATTTTGTGACATGTCAGGCAAAAAGCTTATACCCCTTTTATGACCGTATATTATAATAACGTTCGGCCAAATGTTGCATTATTCAAGGGCTCCTCCAGAGGTTAGATGTAGTCCATTGATAAGAATAAAGGAAGTCAAAGGAAAGACACAGCGCCAGCCTCAACACGAAAGACACAGATCAAAATGTGCACCAGCTGGTTAAAGTTTCCAAAGCATCTCTTTAATCTGGCCTGCATGCGGTGCTCAGGTAGGCAGTGGGGAGTTACCTTCCCCTGCAAGAGAAGAGAGGTGGCTCAAAGCAAAGGGCCAAATTATGCTGTGTTAGCTGCACAACAGCATGAGGAAAACATATTTCTGAGCGGTGACAAGAGGGGATTTAACCAAACATCTCATGAGACGCTCTGTCCCCTGAGCTGATGTCTTTTCATTAAATCGCTGCTGCTTCACCTCCAGAGTCACACGCTCATACAAGTCATTACATTTTAACAAGCCAAGAATTCATCCTTTCAAGTTTTCTCATTAGATATTCTAATTTATTCTGGTTCACAGACACACGCCGGCACGATCACAGGTGTCATTCAGGCTTATTGTGAACATCGACACAATGTGTTAGTCATCAGCACATGCAGATCCTGTGACATCACTTCCCCGAGCCTTTTAACATGTACTTAGAGTACTATATTTTGACAGCAGGCTTTTAAAACACTGCCAGGACTTTTTTTTTTTTGAGGGTCTTGTTTTGGTTTTCATACACAGAGAAAAATGTTTTACATATCACAGGATGCTTCAGTGTCCCGCTGAAGGGGGGGTCGTTTGAGAGAACAAAGATTGACGAAGCTGTGTTTTATAAATGTTTAATTTAAACTGTTATTTTGTGAGAAGACAAAGAGGATGAGGCACATTCAGCCCTGCAGTGTCCCCACAAACACTACGTTGCATATCAGCAATGCAGAGCTCAACCTCAGTATCAACTACAGGCCTGTAAACACAATTTCTACTTTTCAGATTTAGCCTCCATTTATGTTCTCTCAGATTCATAAAGACAGGAAGAATATTCATATACACAATGCATCTCAAAGCCAAAGAGTTCAGCAAAGTACGTACATGTAAACATTCATCCCCACACGTGTGCGGCTTTCCCAGAAACCCTCTCATTTCTCCCGAGCCCCTCAAATCATTACCCAATCTCGATGTCCATTTCTGACTCGTTGCTTGTTTGTACAAGGTATTGTTGAGACGGGGTTATGTAAACCAGTCCCACTTTGTCACTCTCTGGGACTCTCTGAAGCTTCGGAGATGTGATGTTTGGGGAGTATGAATAATAACTATAGGAGCTCAGTAATGCACATCTGCCTCAGATTAATGCAGACCTCTCCTGCAGCGCTGACCTGCATTCCTCAGCACTCGATCAGCTCCAGGGGTTTTATTTCATTCATCGTCGTGTGAGCAGGTAGACGGCTCCATCCCTGCTCTCGCTGTGGGACAGTCTCGCTGATTAACATGCACTCAAGGAAGCAGACCCGCCAACCTGAGCCACTACTGTGCAGAAATAGGTTCAGTCACTCTTCCTAAGGCAATGTTGTATTTTTAATTAACATCTTTTAAATGATTTATGATTTTAATCCACGCTACACAGCATGAAACTTGCAAAACACTATTTTAAACAGCAAAAATGTGCAAGAATATGAATTTTAGAATAAGCTCTTAAATTTGTGTATTGCTCCACTACAGCTGGATCATACTTAGTGGAAATTGATTTAAAATAAATAATTTGCAATAGAAAAAAAAATGTCCTGAATAAAAAGGGTAAAAATGAGCATGCAGCATATGCCAAAAATATTTTCCCATCATATTTAACAGGAAAAAATAACAAATCCACACTTAACCTTTGCTTCTCTTATCCTTGTGTATTGATATTAATATATTAGATATTTTAGCTTCTCCTTTTTTATGGTGTATTTGGGCGTACACAGTCAGAATGACACAGATCCAAAATGTTGCCGTGTAAACAGAATCACAGTCGTAGCTGAAGTTGCCACACAGAAAACTCCCTTTGAGGTATGAGATGACTTTTGTCACCATGATGGAGATAAAGCGTCAGCATTGAGCAATATATCTCCCATTGAGGACCACACATAACAGCACAAGCCTGTTGACGCCTGAGGCTTTGGCAAGGCCCCAAAGCATCCTCCCCAGAGCCATGATGCCTTCATCTGGCTGCAACATTTTTCAATGATAACATTGCAGAGCTCTCCTCGAGGGAGGCATGTTGCATTTAATGATGGTGCTTAAATGGTTCTGTCAATGCACTTGCCAAATCAATTCACTGCAGTGCAGGGGTGCTGCAGTCTGTGTGGAGGCATTGCTCTCAAACTCCAGAAGAAGAAAAAAAAATAAAGTGACAGAGTGACTCCAGTTGTTTCTCAGGAAAACAGATTACATTGCACTTCGTGGATGTATTTTGGCAAAGTGTGGTACTGGCTACTGCACAGAAAATACTCATGCTGAGGCCTAGTTGGTCCCTCTGAGCAGAGTCAGGGCAGCTCAGCTTTATTTCTTACACGCAATCCTTAAACTGACAATTATTGAGTGTATTTAAATATATTTGTATTTTCTGACCTGCTTTATTTCAGTGACTGAATCTATTTTCCACCACGAATCACTGATTAAAAAGTTTCGAACAACATCAAATTTCAGCCACGATCATAACAGATGTTTTCTTTTGTAACATCCGCATCATGATAAACATCTGGACCTGCAGATATAGGCGCCGATCAGTCTATACGCCGATATCTCTTTAAACTTATATCTTTAATGTAGTTTTTAAAAGGTAGACTGTAATATATTATATATCAATATATTATGCGGAGTCATTTTACTTGTAATGGATTTTTTGAAGAGTCTCGGCCCTCTCTTGTGGACCTGAGTCAATTTCGTCTGCGCAATAAGAAGCTTTTCTCTTTTTATTCTAAGCCCCCACATCCCATAAAAGGGACAGTAAAATGAATTGTTTTCTTTAAACGGTGCATTTGTGGTGCAACGAACTGTCGGCACACTGTAAAGTTGTGAAGCTTTTACATGAATGCTGTTTGTCATGACGTCCAAGCTGTTTCTAAATGTTTAAATTTGTCTTAGACTGTTGTGTTGTGGTCGACAAATTGAGAAATCCTGGCCTATAACTGGAGCCACTCCATTAAATAAATGCCTATTCCCATAGCTGTGGAATACTTGCGCCATGTTATCACCAGTTATTTTAATTATCATAAAATAATCACGTGCTTAAAATAGAAATTTGAATAAGCATAATAGATGAGATGAAAATAATCCAATTTAAATATTTTTTCCTTTTTTACACACAGGCGCGTGGATTCCCCGTGTGTGTGTGCGCGCGTGCCATGGTGCCTTGTAGCTCATATTTGAATATTAAAATAATTCATTACTGTATTTGTCAGTGATGAGAGTTTAACCGTCTGTAGAAAGCAACAGGCTGTAGCTGTAGGCAGTGAGATCAGTGAGAGATCATCCTCAGCATGAAATTATAGTGAAGCGTCATGAGGTCAATACACACCAAAGTGCAAACATCCATTCCTTTCTTTTCTTTTTTTTTTAAGTTTTAAATTACCTCTTTACCTCTCAGTCTGAGCACACATATGAAGAAAATAATTTGCAATAGGCCTTATGCAACGCTGCAATTATAACTTGCAAGCTGACAGAGCAGTTAATCTTATTTTCTCTGGAATATATTTCTAATTCATTCATGGTTGCTTTTTGTCAATCAGTGATTAGACTCAGTTCTTCTTGTAGCTACTTATTCCATGCAAATTTTATTTTAATTTGTGATGGTTTTAATGGTTTCAGTGTCTGCAACTCAGATATTTTGCTCCCAATGACGCGTAAAAAGTACTTTTTCTCCTCATAGCTCACAGTTGCGCACATCTGTTTCATAAGAAACTAATTGTGACAATAAATATGAATTTATTGAAGTAATATACAGAGTTCTGCTCTGTTAAAAAAACATGGATATGTGATGGGAGCCCTGGTGGCTTTATCCTCTCCTCTCTGCTCTTTGCTCTCACATAACTTTCAGATTCTGTGTTACACACTACACTCCAGTTGTTGTTTGCAAATGTCCCCTTTGGTTACGCATCTCCGTTCAACTCGTGTTGCCTCATGTTTGTGCCTTTCTCGTGCGCACTCACCATAGCAGGCAATGAGCGTCCCGTTGTGTCCGCTGTCCGGGTGCAGCTTGCCGCCTTCGGGCGGAGTTTTGCAGGTCGGTCGCTGCATGAAGAGCTGGTATTTGCTGAAGGTGCCCTCCTCTGCGCCATCCAATGACTGGCACTCCGGCTGGAAAGGACTCCGGGACTTCTCTCCGTAAGCCTGCCCTTTACCCGGAATGAACGTGGGGCTGTATTTGGCTTCAGTGGTCGGGAAAGTCCTGAACTGGTTCGCCTGGTGATCCCTACCTTGCGCAGTAGAAGTGCTATAATATGAATCCATCGATGTCATATCGCAGTATGAGACGCACGCTGCGTTCATACCTAAAAAGTTATATTAAAAAAAATCCACACGGTTCTTCTTTCCCTCCCCTTCTCTAGACAGCAGATATTCTCCCCAAATTCTCATGCACTGACAAACTCACACTGACGCGCTCATGCACACACACTCTCACGCTGCCGCATCTGGGACTGGTTAAAAAATGAATCAGATGTTTTCCAGAGACTGCAGACTGAACAAATGCTAAAAGCCCCCTGAAGGTTTGTCGGGGTAAAGAGAAATGCCTTGCTCAAGCTGATGCCGCCTCAGTAGCCTACAGTGCATCTGACACACACACACTAACACACACACTCCCAGCACTCCGACCTTCAGGCTCCACACACACATCTGAAGTAGGCCCACACCGAGCTCCAGCATGCGCTATTATGCAGCCTGTAGAAATGGGAGGTCAAGCTCAGAAGGGGGAAAGCTTTTTTGGTAAACACGCGGGAGACACAACACATGACGTTAATGTAATTAGAAGATGAATATAGCTGCTTAAATTCCTGCTGTTGCATGACTGAGAGCCCTGACCCCTGACTTCTCCTCACATCAAACTTTAAAGCTTTTTAAAAAACAGTTTCCATCTCTGTCAGAAGAGCCTCACTTTGTTACTGAAGGAAAATCAAATCTGTGTTTTCTTTGCTTCCTGCACGCAGAAGAGGACCTTAAAATAAAGTGTAAATGAAATGATCAATTATGAATTTGCACCAACAACAGTGCGTAAAATAAACCGATGTTAAGCTTAAGTATTATACAGATATTTTCTTTATGTATTTGTTTTACACCGAGCAACATTTGCGCTTTGGGCAGGAGGTTATGTGAGAAGTCAGCCTGTCACTGCGGATATATCCACTTATAGGGATGAGAATTACAGCCCATTATCGCAAACGACCTTCAGCCGTGCCATTTGAGAATTGGCTATTCTTAATATTAAATTAATTATAAACCATTAAGCCCTGTGATGCTCATTGAAACGCTTGGCTTTGTGCGCATTTACAATTTGGTGAAACGCCACCGCGCCAGAAATTTGCCCTTTCTTGGCTATAAAAATCTGAATTAAAGGGCATTTTAAGGAAACAAGAAGCCTTTATGTCCGCCGGTCGTTAAATTGGATAAATTATCTCAAATCAAGTCCTTATTTTTTTCCTCTTTGAGCCATTATCGAGGTTTAGGTATAAATGGCGAGAATAAATCATATTAAATCTGACGATATTAGCAGAAGGTTTTGATGAATTTACAACGTGTAAAATAAATCGTAGGTTAAGGGGCCAAAATAAGATTATAGATATTATTATTGTTAATTGACATGTGAGAATTATATTTTAAATAGATTAAACGAAATGTGTCTTCACAGTGAACTGCGGCTGCCAAAAGTTAACACTTTTTCTTTCTTTCTTTTTTTCCGACATAATTAACTTATTAACTATGACTCCAAACATAACTCGTGTCCTGTCGCTGTTGCGCAACATCATGTCGGGTCAAATCTGCTGGAGAAGGAGGATTAAATTTCTTAATTTATTAAATAAATAAAATAAAATAAACATTTTACAAATGCATTTTTTCTTTTTCCTATCTGCAGTAATCTTTTAACATCTATTAAGTTTCTCGCTGTCAGGAGGTCACGATTTTACATTTGGGGGAAAAAATAATTGCTCAGTTGTAAATAAATTAAATGAATAAATAAAACAAATTTACTGGTTTGGGCCCAGTGCACGTGCAGGTTCATCGGCACCTCTCTCGCTGTGCAGGTATTCGTTAACGAGACTTGTGTCTATATGGTTTATTAGGAAATGTCTCCTGTTCAAAGGTATATCCAATATAACATAATGAGTTTAACTTTGGCTGCAGCCCCAACTTTTGTTCCGTCCTTTATGTATTTGTTTTATTGACATTTTTATTTATTTTTTAATGATGCGGCTTTACATGAGATGAACTTTTCATTTTATTCTTTTTTTCGTGCTCTGTGCTAAAGTTTACTTCTATTGAATTTTATGCATTTATGTTTCTGAAGATAAGTTCAGCTTTTGACTGCTTTATCAACCTTAAACATTCATCTATGTTTACATAGATATAGTTTCAGGGGGAGGCAGATATTTTTGAACATGTGCGTTTGCCCCAGTAGAAGAGGACTTTTACAACTGTATTTTGAAAGGGGGAAAAAAGGAAAAGATATTTATTTCATACATTGATGCAGAAAAAGCCACAAATCAGTGCATAAAAAGTCACCAAAAATGCAGAAATGAAGTATTTGATGCTCAGAATTTTCAGATGGAGGACCCATAAAACCCCCCATTTCATATATGTCCCCCTAATTTTATTTATTTATTTAACCTTTATTTAACCAGGAAGTCCCATTGAGATTCAAAATTTCTCTTACAAGAGAGACCTGGCGGATAGCAGCCAATCAAAACACATTCAAAATGCAACAAACACAGCCAACCCACTATAAAACAACAACTACTCAAACACAGTGGCCTCTCGAGAAAAACGAGCACATGTCTCTGTCACCACCTTCTTTATGTTGCCCTTAAATTCATTGATGGATACAAGTGTTTGGACCCTTGGTCACAAAGAAGCAGAAGCTTATTTGCACATTTACACTGTTTTTATTGATTGAAACATTTTTATTTGTTTGCTAAAACAAACAAACAAATTGGAGTTTCATTTGACTTGTAAATAATCTCTCTTAAAGTTGTTGGATTTATTCAGATTTTTTTTTACATCAAAATAAAAAACAGCCTTCATCATCTCATTAAATGTGGTCTAGAAATTATTGGATTTTTTGCACTCTATTTGCTTGCCTGCACAGAGTAGTAAAGTGCACACACATGCATGTACATACACATTTGCTCATGACAACATTTGGCTTTAAATTTAAGAAATAAAATTGAACTATATTGGAGGGATTTTCCTCTCCTTCCATTTTGTTTCCTCCTGAGAGTAAACTATCCTGCAGGAGAAGCAGAGAAAAACATTTTAAGATAATATTGCCTCAATAAAGAAAAAAGAAATTACAAGTGGAAGTTTGTCACACAGCAAAACAATCAAGACTGACAGACTTCTGCTCTGAGTGCAGCGCATATGCGCAGGCCTCCCTTAATATAAACCACTCCACTGTTACAGGCTAAAGTCTCAGCTGTCACAGATATACATCACTCATGCATGACATTCTCTCTAAAAGGTTTCCACTAAAGGGCGACTTGTCTGTTTCACTTCCAGCAGGCACCATGTCCAGGTACTCGCTGCAAAGGGGACGGGCTTTCCACTGATGCAGCAGCTCGCAGCCTCCGGGGTTTATGTTGGCACAGGCCTCCATGTGTATCAGCAGCAGGGTCCCTGAAACTCTTCTGGCTATCAGTTACTTGTATGAGAGGCGTGGCGGTGCGGGTAATGGGCTGGAGAGAGTGCTCCAGGTTAGACTTTATGTCTCAGAGATGCCATGTTCATGCTTGGCTGTGGGAAAGGCCAGGCGGGAGATGGGAAACACGTACCCTATATGTTGTTGTTGCTCTTATGGGAACATTTTCTAATGTTCGCATATGTTGAAATAGCATTTTTTTGTGAAAGCAGCACATGTATGGAAAGTTTCTAGAGCGATGACGATAAAAGTCTGTAGTCATCTGTGTCAGATTTAAATAAGCTGTTCACATGTCATTCAGCAGGAACACTTCACAGCACTGAGAGCAGTTAATTGAAACTGGAGTTGGACTTGTTTCCTCTTATGCCCAGTTCCACTCATAGATGGGAGTTTTAAATAATTAGAGGAATGCTGGGAATTCATAGCTGAGGCCTGAAGCATCACAACTGCAGATCAGATCTCACTCTGTCATTTGTCCCAAAGTCTATTTTGGGGGGACGTTTCCATGTGTCCTCTGTGCATGGCTGCAGTAATCCCGCCTGTGTCCTTTCCCTTTATTATCTGCGTCTCCTGTGGCTGCAGGTTACATTCATTTAAAGGATAGCTCAACCGTTTTTTCAAGTCCATCTTAAAACAATACTCACATGCTCATGTGTGCATTGAAACACTTTTTGAGTACAGTCAGTCTAACTGAATGCTTGCTACTACTGCGATTTTAACTGGCACTGAGACAGAAAACAGCTCTGTGTTTAAACAATGCTGCAGTGGAGGGGGCGTGTTGTTTCAAGTGACAGTGAGCCAAAGAAATATGATCCAGGAAGGCCAGTTTTAGTCACACATCTATGAAGTTTGAGGCTATGAGATGCTGAAAAAGTACACAGTGATTTACAATACTGCAAGACAGGATTTACAACTCTGGACAGCTACAGTGACAAAATAATCCACCAGGAATGTGCGCTTGAATGAATTTGATTGGCCACCACACAACAGGAAAACAGAGTCTGCACACTAAACCATGCTACCATGAACACATGTTTCATTTAATCTCTAATTATCAGTGTTGGGCAGTAGCGTCACTACAAGTAGCCACGTTACGAATTCAACTGTGTTTCTCAGCAGCGTGGTGGTAACGTCACTACTTCTAAGTCAAATAGCTTTTCAATAGCGAAGTTAATTAATTGACAGAGTAGTACGGTCCCTTCCTCAGGAAAAGCTCTGAAATGCAACAGACTATTTTCCTGCGGAGGTCTGGACAAAGTAAGGACAATAGAACTGAGGACAATGTGCAGGTAGACACTAGAGGAAGCACTTGCACATGACATCACGTCCTTCAGTTTATTCTGCCTGCTGCTTCACTATTGGCTTTTCTTGGCAAGACTCACCCTACTCTACCTCTGACTCGCTACATTGCACTTATCTCATGTGTCTTGCCCACAGACTGAATATATTTAGTGGATTTGCAGTGGACATCGAAGAAACAGACACAACAAGAGCTAAGAAAAGAGCCAAAGAGACAGAAATTTGTAATAAATTGGAAGAGAAGAGACAGAGTGATATACTGATATCACGTGCTATTTTCAGGACATGTTCATGTTCTAATGTCCCCCAAAAAAGAAGTTTTTATTTAGTTCTGCTATTTTCATTGTTTATATTACTACCTTTTATTTATTGTGGTTTTATTGAGTAAAAAATATATTTGAAATTCTGTTTTTTAATTACTGACATAGGGAGGCCAAGACAGAGAAATAAGTAGGAAGAGGAGAGAGAAAGACAGAGAACAATAGTCCGACTGATGATGTCATATTATTGGAGGACATGTTCAAGTCTTAAAAAAATGTGTCATTTTTTAGTTTTTCTTTTCCTGCCTAATTGTTTGGCTGACTTTTTTTATCACCAGGATAATGCTGATTTGATATAAGGTAAAAAAATAAATAAATAAAATTAGCTTTGCAAGTAGCGAGTTACTTTCGCCATTTTCTGATTGCTTAGCTTGGAGGTAGCTTCAGTGTAGTGAAACTTCATTTTGACATAGAGTAACTGGTAGCTTAGCTCACTACATTTTCCAAGTAGCTTGTCCAACACTGCTAATTACAGCATTAGTAAGTTTCAAGCTTCATCAGACAGCTGCACTTGAAGAATGTCGCACACTGGTGTGACTGGGGTCACTGATTGTGGATGTGAAGCACTGGACATGTTTCAATTTTTATTTATGTAACTTTACACGTAAACAGAGAGCAAATGTTCTCATGTTAACTAGATTAAGTTACATCCCCGGACTCAACTTGTTCCATCCGCAAAACTGTTGACCCGTTGCCGCGGCAACCGGACGACGAGCCTCGGTGATGTTGCCACAATATTTATCTGCATGTGGTATAAATACACAATCCTGCAAACCACATACATTTTTGTAAACATGGCTACGCTCACGATGGTTGCCACATTGCTCTATACTGGTGTGGTGTCCAGTTAAAGCTGAAGATCCCAGTCTCACCTGTGGACGAACCATCAGCTGGTGTTCCCCCGCTGAGATTTATATAGGCTGATTATTACTACAAGAGTGTCTCTGCGTCTCTGACAAATGGCACACACCACACCCTCTGCATGTGCGTATGTGTGTGTGTGCGAGGGAGAGAGTAAAAGAGACACCAGATTTTTATGTGTAGCTTTAAATTGGTTTCACATGAGCCGGGCACACACTGCATCAGCAGATTCTCTGATCAAATTAGGCAGAGATGAGGGGAGAGAAAAAAGAGGCAGCGGTTGTACTGATGTATAATTCAATAAACAGGACCAAGCAGGGGCAGACAGAGGAGATGCTGTGTTGCCTTCATCTCTCAGCTCTATATCTGGTTTAGCCATGCACTGTTAACCCGTGAGCGGGAGACACACACCTCCATCCATCATCACTGCAGCAGCCCACACCTTGCAGTCACTACACATAGAAAGTGGATAGAGATATGTAGGAGAAAGGATTTAGAAAGTAACATTGCCCTTGATGTTAATTTGTTCATCCAAACAAACAAGTTTTATATCATTTTTTTAATATATAGAGGTGAAACAAATAGTCAATTCATTGATAAGTTGATTGGCTTAAAACATTTTTGAATAAGTGAAGTAAAAACACATTCTTTAGTTCCAGCTTCTCGATTTGTGAGGATTGTCCACTTCTTTTGTCTTCTGTAATAACAAGCTGAATATCTTTTGAAAATTTTGAGTTGTTGGTCGGACAAAACGAGCCATTTGAAGATGATTCCTTGTATTTTGGATGATTTAATGGGCATTTGTATCTATTTTCTGACACTTAATGGGCAAGATTATTTATTATTTTATTTATTAACAAGTTTATTTGTCAGGGACCATGCATTATCAACATAATTTTCAACACTTGAGATCGAGTGTGCAGCTAAAGTGAAACAACTGAGAGGATAATCTGCAGATATGATGGCTAATCATCTCAAATTGTTCACTTTGTAATTAACTTCCTGTTGAGCGTTGCATTGCTGGGAGCATTAGGGTTAAGGTTAAGATAACTCATATTCAAAATCTGAAACAATTGCTCAACTACTGGATTAGTCAACTGACAGAAAATTAATCTGTTTTGACAATGGATAATTGTTTCAGTTGTTTTTCAGGCAAAAATGCCAAACTTTCAGTGATTACAGTTGTTCGCCTGCAGGACTCTGCTGTTCTCTGTCATATTTGACAGAGAACAGAATATTTTTGGACGCTGGAAAATTATTATAGTGATTTAATCAATTTTCTAACATTTTAGAGACAGAGTCATGTAACAATTATTTGAGAAAATAATTGCCAGATGAATAAATAATAAAAATAATCATTAGTTGCAGCCCTACATCATAATAATGTCTGGCTGCTATGGCTTTAATAAAATAAATAATTTGAGTATTTTGAACGTATTTTTTTTGTAATGGAGATTTATTCTCTTGTGTTCAGCTGCCTAAATTTACAATAAATCACTTTTTTAGCTCTGCATTGCTAGGAGCTATAAATAAAGGTTAAGGTTCCCTATTGACTTGACTGTTATTTATAAGTTATTCAAAGTTGAATCTATTAGTCGACTGAATTAATCAGTGATTGGTGAGATAAGCAATTGATGGTTTAAGTTGTTTTTCAAGCACAAATGCCAAACATTCATTCCTTCAAGCTGCTTAAATGCTGTTCTTTGTCATGTATGATAGTTAACTGAATATTTTGGGGGTTTGGACACTGACAATTAGAAAACAAACAATTTGAAGATTTCACCTTGTGCCACGTAAATAAAAAAATGAATTCAATAAAGGGTATATGTTTTCTATATATGATTATATATAATTCTGAAAGAAAATAATCTGCAGAATAATCGATATTAAAACAATTGTTACTTGCAGCAAGGTTATTTTTGCTGTTATTACAATTATTATTCTAGTAATTACACTATTGTGCCCAGAGAATCAACCCAGATTCACTGTCCTCCTCACTGAGCTGTAGTATTAATCTACATAATCTATTGAACATGTAGAGAAAAAAAAGTCTAAAGTCTAGGCTTACGAGCATAACGTCAGAGGAACACATAGTAAATGCACATTACAAAAGGATTGTGCCCAAAATAGATCAAACATTTGTCATGTGGAAGCTTGAATGTGGAATATATTTATTGCTCGACAGTGTTAACATATTCATGGAGGTGCCTCACTGTAATAACGAAAAAATTGAAGCAACACTCATGATTGTTCAAACACGGGACATATGGAAGACTTCAGAGGACGAGGCTGAACAGTTGCGGACACATGCTGCAAATATCACCAGAGCGTGCGCGCGCACACACACACACACACACACACACACACACACACACACACACAATAGTAATGTATTCCAAAAGAAGAAACGTCTCTGCGCTGGTGTTAAATGTCTTTGTATTGAGCACCAGTTGATGACAGCTAGAGGGCATCTTCACTCTGAGATTTACGGAAGATCAGTCGCTGCAAACGAACACGGGAGATAATGAAGATAATGAGTCTCTCTGCTAATGCTGTGCAAATTGATTGCAGACAGAAACTGTGCCATGTGCCAGCATTCTGAAAAGATTACACTAATATCCTGTAATTTTGATGTTAGCTTTAATATTACTGGAAAAAGCCAGATGTGCTTTGTTCCCAGGTCATCATAAAAAGCAACAATGAAGGCATCGTGCGCCATCGTTTTACAACTGTACTTCCGAAATGATTGTATTTTAATATCTTCCTCATCATGCTATGAGGCAAATATGGTTGTAAACTATTTGTAGACACAATAAAAAGTAGTTGTGTCTGCAGTGCATCTTCTGAGCACGTTCATTCAAAGACTGACTTTCAGGGCCAGTCTAAAGCAAGTCAAATGCTCTCTGTCTGAAAATAACACTTGTTGCATTTCCATTAACTAATGTTTATTGTTTACTCTAGCCCTAATTTACATGAGTGCTCTTGAACATGCTGACTTTTCTGTCTTTTTTCAACAAAGCCATGTTACCTTGAGGACTGATCACATTTCAGACTTGCTTTCTTTCAGATCATTATGAAATATCCCGCTGACGATGGCCGACTTCTCCTCTGATATCTGTGTACCGAAGTCTAAATTATGATAATTGAGCCAAACAAGAGTATCTATTTGGTGTACATGTCAGTACAGTATTTCTGCAGGGAAAATGGAGTTCATTTAATTAGACGTAACACGGCTTGCATTGTATCTAAACAGTGTAATTGCCCAATTACACTGACTTGGGTTTGTGGAGGCTTGGAACTAAATAAATACACAGTGAATTACAGTGCACTGTGAGCTTCAGTCTCTCCTACTCGCACTATGTTAGTCGTGTTTCATTTATTGCATGTGAACCTACGTATATCAGCCACTGTTGTCATCTCAAGACCATGCAAGGTAATAGCCAAAAATACATTATTTTCTTTACCCAGGTCTCCTCTATCTGCCCGTTTGATACAGTTTTAGTAAGTGTTTGGATTGTAACAGAACACCACATGTGTGCGCTGACCCAGCCTGATCTTCCCACAGCAGTGTCTGGACCAGGCGAGGCGATGTGCGCAGAGACGCAGCACCAAAACAAAACAAACGGGTCTGAGGGAACATGTCTGTGGATCCAGGGTTCAGCGCAGCCACACGGGGCTCAAGGAGGACTCCTATCTAGATGGGGAAAGAGCCACATTCCCCTGAAATGAGCTTCTCTGGGATGAAAGCCTTGTGTGAGCTCCCTAGATGACCCACGACCCCGTCTGTATTTGTGCAGGGGGGAGCCCTGATCCTGGGTTCTCTGCCTCCCTGCCAGGATCCTGGGGAGTCGGGTTGGGGTGGCCTGACAAGCCCACCATTCTGCCCTCGGGTGTTTTGCTTTTGGGGTAAAGGGAGACCCTCAGATGAGCCGGCACTGTCACAGCAGTGACCTCTCACCCCAGGAGTTTCAGAGGTGGGCCATAGGAGGCTGTTCCTGGAGCGCTGTGATATCCCGTGTCAGTTTGCATCACACTAATATTTCAAGAAATCTTGAGATATGTTGTCAGTGTTTTGCTTCAAAACACAGTTTGATATTTTAATATTGGCTGAAAAATCATGTATCTGAGTTCAAATCGCGGTCATGTGATTTTAGCATACTGCACAGGCAGCATGGTGTCCACATTTCACATGCCAGTAGCTGAGAAGAGCCTGGCATGTTTCAGCCAGTTGGAGGCCAGCTCCAGAAAATCAAATCTGTTTGAGCAGGCGAGGAGAGAAGCTGTCATCGGAAACCTGTTGGCTCCTTTAATGTCTGCCAGTGACGGTGTGCTGACATCATTACACCCAACAGCCTCTGATAACCCGCTCAAGAGATCAGAGGAGCAGAGAGGCGGCTTCATGGGTCAGAGAAAATACTTTTATACCCCAAAATGATGGTAATTCATTTGGAAAATAAGGATGCTCAAAGTTCCACAGCAGTGGTCAATGTGCAGTTTCACGCGTGAGCAGTGTACACTGGGACGACGACGGCTAACCTCTGCCCTACCCCTTAGGCTTTGCAGGATGTCAGAGTCAGCCCCAAACACACCCAATTACAAACAAACACAGATGCCCCAAATTCCACTTTCACTTGAAACAGTTGGCTGACCCCCCTTTCCCCTCTGTTCAGGTTACCTCCAGCCACTCTCACCCTCAGGCCAACGTTAATCCAATAGAGCACTCGCTTTAAAGGAGGTTGAACAGGAGGACACTGTGGGTGACTGGCTGACCAACCCAGCCTCCACCTCCTCCTCCACCAGCCTACATATGTTCCAGGGGGGACACAAGGATAGAGTGCATGTTGACCCGATCGTTATCATTACCCTGACCTTCCCCAGGTTACCTACACTTCCTCCAGCTCTGCATCAACACAGTTTCCCCTCATATTCAATTCTATTTTTCCCCTGTAGCTATTTTGCAAAGCAGTGTTTCCTGACTGATCATCTAAAAACTCACAATGGAGAGAGTGAGAAAGTAAGATTAAAATTTTTTACTTTAATCAATTACAGTTATGGAAAGTGCACACTGTTATTAAAGCAATAGAACAAGACGAAGAGTGTACAGCCATGCTAGCAGCTCTGTGAGGCTGCACTTTAGGCAAAGTGTTGCTCTGAGCTAAATAGGCTAACGTTAGTATGCTAACAAGCCTAAAATAACAATATCAACATGCTGGTGTTTGGCAGCTGTTTACCATGTACGCCATAGTCTCCATACTAAACAGCCAAAACATTAAAACCACTGGCGGGTAAAGTGAAGAACATTGATCATCTCGTTACATTGCAATGGTTTGCTGGGAAACTATTGGCCCTGGCATTTCATGTTGACACGCTCCAACCACCCAAACACTGTTACAGACCAAGAGCCGAGTACCAAGACCAAGACCAATGGCAGTGGCTCCCCCAGCACGACAATGCGCCATTCCTCACTGCCAAAACTGCTCAGCAATGACCAGACCAACATTCTCCAGATCCCAATCTAATCGAGCATCAGTGGGATGTGCCAGTACCCCAACTCACAACCAACAGGTCTCAAGAGATTTGCCACCAACACCTGGTCCTAGACACTACAGGACATCCCCCAGAGGTCTGTGTCCATGCTTTAACATGTCAGAGCCAAGTTCCATCCAAGGAGGCCCCACTGGGATTGGGGTTACCTCTAGGGTACCAGCACGTCCTTGAGCCCTTTGTCACGCTCCTCGGGCCATTCCTGAGCGGTTTTGGCAGCGTGGCATGGTGCATTGTCCTGCTGGGGGGGAGCCAAAAATCACTGGGGAGGGCTGTTGCCATGAGAGCGGGGGGGCTTTGGTCTTAAATGGTGTTTGGGTGGCGTGAATCAAGTGGTATCCATATGAATGCCAGGACCAAAAGTTTAGCAGCAGAACATTGCATTTTAAGAAGATGATCAATGTTATCCACTTCTCCCGCCAGTGGTTTTAATGTTTTGGCTGATCAGTGTATATAAAGATTGACGACATGATGACTCACCAAAAGTGAAGCCAAAACATCTCCTCTGCTCCCCGTTGGCTGGCTGCAGTGCGTGTCTTAAACCCTGTTCCCTCTGTTAGTGGATGGTACACAGGCTAAACTAAAAGATCAAAGTACACGTCAAATGCACTTTTCCAAAGGAGTAGTTCTTATCATGCAGATGTAGGTTTAAGTGTTTTTCTTAAAGTTTGGTTATAATTAGTTATTTGATGCCATAAGAATGGGGTTTGATGTCATGATTGACAGCTGTGTGTTTAGATCAGTGTGCTCCAGATTGATGCTCGCGATATTTTGAGGACAGGAACTCGATACTGTGGGAATCGCTACAGCACAGACTCTGGCTTCAAAAGACGTCACCAGCGTGGGATGGCAGCTGCTGTATCTGTAATATTTTGGCTTAATTTTTGTCTAATGGGAGGAAATGGGATGCGTTGTCCATTAATTGTTCAGCTTTAAATAAAACAACAACCTAGTAATAAACAAAATCAACATGGCAACTTAACCTTGAGCAATGCCTGCACCCCACAAGATCACAGTAGATGTATATACCCACACTGTTACAGCTCCACACATATTTACCCAGTCATACACACCTATATATGTACCCCCACAGAAGTCCATTGTTTACCTCCAGTCATACTCCTCATACTTTAGTTGAATAGTTAGACTTGATGAAGCTGCAAGGTCACCTGCTGTGCTCTTGACTTTAAGAGAGTTGTCTTTTTGCACACCAGAAGGTTGGACCCACACCTTTATGGGATGTTTATTTGTGAGATGGCAACATTTCACTCAGTTGCATTCATTGTGTATGTCTTCTTTGTTCAAACTCTTTTCCTTTTTCATTTCTGAGGAAACAAACCTCCCCCATTCATATCACTTTTATGTCTTTTTTCCACTTTCAGTCCATTGCTCACATTGTTCCTCTCTCTTGTAGTGTTTTAACTTTGGCACTAGAAGCAAAGCTAAGCACCCCAAGAGGCAATATCCGGATTTGATTTTGTGGTTGCACCATGAAATATCCTGACCAAGTGACATTCCCGTTTATGCTCTTTGGTTGGCTCTGCAACTGAGCATAAAGCCCCCCAACTGCAGTCATATTAGAGGCTCCATCGGCCCAATAAACATGGCTGTCGTGAAAAAATAAAAGTCTCTCTTTGTACACAGGCCTTATCTGTTTCATTTCTTTGCTGTTCTTTATCTGTAACTGACACAATCAATAATAGTACTTAACTTTGTGAGTCACAACTCTTCAGATTTTGGCTCTTCACCTGCCATTTGTTAATGTTATTGCTGCAGAGCTGCACGCAGACAGATCACATGGTTCCCGTCCATCTTAGACTCCCAGGTAGTCACTGACCCAACAGACAAGGTCGCCTCCGAGAGACAAACAAAGCTGTACTCATCCTCCTAATTGCCAGGAATGTCCTCATTGAGACAAGAAAGAAGCTCATTCACATGGCGTTATAATCAGAGTCATGCTTCCTGCACTGAATTTCGGAGAACACTTGTTGAACAACTGCCTTGTCCTCTTTCAGATGGCTCTGTGTCCTACTCACCCCTGCAGAACCAACACAGGACAGTGTTAGTTCACAGCCTTTGCCACCATCTTAGTCTCCGTAATGCCATGTCCGTTCACTGCCACTTTAAACGACGTGCCACCTTTTGTGTTCCTTTGATTATTCCATTTGTTCGTGGTGTCAACATCTGGGGAAAAACAGGAATTACAGCTGTTCCAGAATAAGTTTATCAGGGTTGTTGGGGTTGAACACAAGGGCACATGTTGCAAACAGATTCCAACAGCTCTGGTGGTTACCTTTGAAGGCTAAAGACAAATACAACTGCAAATCAGTAAAGTTTGTACTCAGGCTCTGATGCTTAACTGCAGTGGTTCCCAACTGGTCTGGCCATTGGGTCCAGATTGTCGAGCTAGTTTGCTGTCTCTGTCACGTATCTGTCCGTTAGTCACTCACTCAACAGCTGGAAATGGCACTTACACATTTGCGAGTCACTTGCGGTCCATTCAGAATGGACCCGCAACCCACTTTTGGACCAGGACCCACCAGTTGGGAACCACAGCTTTACTGTGGTTACTGGCTAGTCCCTACATTTTTCTGTCTACCATCTGATGCTGGTCAGTAATGCCTAGTTCACAATACTTTAACCCTGAGTTTCTGCTCGTCAAC
The DNA here is from genome assembly GCA_035609425.1 of Epinephelus awoara. Classification (NCBI taxonomy): domain Eukaryota; kingdom Metazoa; phylum Chordata; class Actinopteri; order Perciformes; family Serranidae; genus Epinephelus; species Epinephelus awoara. The sequence continues at coordinate 15,371,580 of CM069298.1, forward strand.
AATTTTTGGAGCTCCCAAACAAAAGCCCTAGATCAGAGCAAATCAGCATTTGTCCGGCACTCACAAATCTGTGCCTGAGTGCTACGTGTGAACTGTTCAAAAGTTCAAGCTGAGAGGCTCACACATGCATCGCAGAAGCTCTCCAGATATGTAGCATGCTGAATATCCAAACCTGTCTGGGACTTTGTCGACAAGCTACAGCCAATGAGAGCGCAAGATAAAGCACTCTGGAGCTTTCCAAGGTGTGTGTTTGAGAGGGAAAGAAAGAAAGTGACCAAGAGAGGGGAGGAGAAGATGAACTATTGCATGCAATGTTTCTGTATGTTATTAGCCTGAGAACTTACTCAGAATGCTGCTTTGTCACTTTTTGACTTCGATATTTTCTAGTAAGCACCCCCAGACTCCGGGTTGTGGTTCACCCCACGCATCTTAACACCCTTATCTGGGGTTCCACCGGGTGAAACGTCTTGTAGTGTGTGACCTCCTGTCACTGGTCAGTCATGTAAGTGTGAAAACCACAACAAGACTCCTGATTACAAGATGGCAAGCTTCTTAGTGTGAACAGTGACAATTCTGAGGGTCGTAAAGCGTCAGCCTAGCATCAATGCACAGTGGGTTCATCACGGAAAACGGCTGCCTGCTGCAACTGAAAACTACATTGATGAGAGCCTTGAGAGTGAACCAAAACATTAAAGCTGAGGGCTGTAAAACCAAAAACAATGAGCTGAAAGACACCAAAACCCTCCGTAGAGTTGATGGACCTGCAGAGTCAGAGAATGGGTTTCTGTGTGTTCATCACTACAAGCAACTCTTTTCATGTCAGACTTCATTTGATCCATTGTTAATATAAAAATAATGATTGGCAGCTTCAAAGATAAAGGAAAATTATAACTCATGGCAAAATTACAACTGTACACTTTAAGTTTATGTATTGTGATTTGTCTGTTCCTACACGAATGTGTAATTCTTGCATATTGTTTATATTTCATAGGAAGGTACAAAATTGATCTGCTTTTCTCCAGTATTTATTTTCTTGTGTGTATGCCAACATAGTGTTGCTGAAATGTTGTTGTCTATGCACTTCTGCACTACTGCATGTAATTTCACAGATATGAAACAATAGATTGTGAAGTCAATTTGTGTACTTGTGTTTGAAATTGTCACTATTAGGCCATGTTTAATGTGTGTTTTGGGTGTCTTTGAATCAACTAAACTCTACAGCACTTCAAAGAAACTCCACTGCGAACTAGTGTTTTGGAGGTGTAACTGCAGTGTGACACAGACACATCGCCGCACAAGTATAAATTCTCACAATGCCGTAGGCTCTGCATAGAGCTGACGCACAAGCATAAATCCTGCTTTATTAATCTGTTTGGAGACACAGACCCTGAGGTGTACCTCACCATTTAACAAAATCACTTGATGCCAGATGCTGAAAGTTCATTGTTAGCAGCATTAATAATGTAGGTTTCTAGACTATTATGCTGACTCCTTATTGAACACAGAATGAATCTATTCAATATTGTTACGAATGAGTATGTGAGTCACAGATATGATGTTAGTGTCTGAGCGTCGATTACAGCCTCACTCTGCTATGCTGATACAAACACACAGCATGTGAAGCTGACTTAACTGTGATTTGTGGGTTCAGATGTGATCTGAGTCAGCTGCAGTAGTCATCATTGTATCCAGGAGTCTGTAACAATTATAGTAACAAAGCTTTACAACATATAACTTGAGAATAGGGCCTCTGGCTGCCCCGCAGGCCTCTGCTCTCACTATTGTGCTGCGGGGTATTACTGTAAATCTATGGGCCTTCTTGGCACAGTCCAAGAGGGTGTAGTCTATCTTTAACAATATGACAGTTGGCAAGTCGGCTGACCAAGCATTAAAGACACATGTTGGATAATACACTTGTCTACACACACATTTGCCAAGATTGCTTCCACAAGTCAGCTCCTCAAATGGTGGCGAGAATTTTCTGACATTTCTACGATCCTGGATTTAAGATTAACATTTTCTTTTATATTTTGTAACTAGCCCTGACTTTCTAATCCCACTGAGAGCTGGTGTCCCTTTGGTTTAGTAATGAGCCATATTTTACAGACTTCAGCTCCTCTAGGGACTTTGATTTACTCTGAGAATTAGCAGACTTGAAGTAATTTATGGAACTATTTCACTGCATCATAGTAAAGCTATGGAGTGGGCCATTTTCAGTTTCTTTATTATTATGCCAGCCATTTCCTGCCAAATTTGCATGAGCTGGGGCAGATTGACAGTAAACAGCTGTGTGAATGTGGGGCTAATGGGTCCACACGCAGGAGTAATATTTCAAGCTGGGATAAGTTGTGTCACAATTCAGAGTAATTTCACAATCCTGTGTTGCTGATGTTTTTGAATTCAAGGCTTTTTTCTTGCAGTTGTTGAAAGCAGTCAAGTCAATGTGCTTTGTGCTGTGTGATAGCTTTAGACTGAATGTTGGCCTATCAGAGTTCGCTTATAGAACATTCCCAAAACTTCTCAGCAAATCGACTTGAGGAAATTCTGCTCACAGACAATGATAATTGGGATGTTTTTATGTGGCTGATCGCAGTCTAAAGATAGTGACTCACATGGCAAACACAAGACATGGCAAGAACTAAACCTGTATACTGCGTAGTTCCTGAAATTGGCGGCCTGGACAATTATAGTGGAGGAGTCCATACAGAGGTGCTGGCCAGAGGCCGATCAGGCCGCGTGATTTAGCCTGAAAGGTATCAGCGATGATGGAGGGTCATGGACAAAGGCTCCACTCAGCAGTGCTCTTTTGCTTTACGCCTCAAACTCACGCGCACTGCCCTTCGATTGCTTATTGAATTACATCTAATCACTCAATTAAAGTCACATGGAGGAGCAGCATACGTCGGAACGCTAGATAACGGGCGCTGTGTTGTTGTCCGTGGGAAGTTTCAAAAACAAGATGTCTGAAATGTTAGCACTGTGACAAGCGTCTCAATCTCTGGCTGCAATCAGTTTTGTTTCACGACATCTTGGGAAAGCACCAAAACGGATCTACATCAAAAACAGGCATTTTTCTGTAACTACATCCCGATTCTGCAGCTCACATAGTATAAATTCACATAATTAGATGGTTATAGACGTCTTTTATATGTACACTATCTGCCAGAATCATCTCTTGTGTAGTCATTTAAGTGTATTTATTTATAATCGAATAGATTTTCAAAAGAATGATGTGATCAGCAAGGATTATCCTGTGAGAGGGAAGAGTTGAGAAGAGGATAGTGGGACTCAGTATCAGTATAACAGTGGTTGGAAGAGCAAATAATCTTTTTATTTTAATGTGTGCAGGCTGAACAAGCAGAAGACCCTGTCTGTTATTGAATAAGAACAGGACGATCAGGCTGCACCAAGCAAGTGATTGGCAACATTTAATAACTGAGGGATCTAAGAATATAAGTGAATCAATCAGTCAGTGAATCAAGTGTCATAGGGTAAGCTGTACATGGCAGGCTGCTGCAATATCAATTCAGCAACAAAGATTTTTTGTTTTGATGAATAACCTCTTTCAGAAGTCCTGACACAGATATAGAAAATTTTAGAAATGCATTACAATTTTCAGAGTGTAAGTTGCCAATTTTCAGTTGCTTGTTTTGTTTTCTCAACAGTCTCAAACCCAACTGTTACGGCTGTGAGCATCGGTACTCTGTACTTTAAGGTGTCGACCAAGATGACCTAGTACGAAGTAGTATCCAAACTTCTCCAGTCAACTGAGACTTAAAAAAGACTATTTGATTAGTTTGCTCACAGCCAGTCTCAATGTAATGCAAAGTATGATCGGCAGCTACAACCCATACAGTCTGTGTTGTACTGAAGTCAGTTCAACATGCACAGAGGCCACCAAAATGTTCAAGAGTATACTACACACTCTACGCAAACGACACATAATGGGTATCAGATGAAAAACTTATCAGGTGAAGTTCTATTTTGGCAACGGTATCACTTTAAAGGTATTTGTATTGGTACTGGTATGGTAATTTTTTATGAGGTATCCACCCCTACCAATGATATTCATATTATTATTGTATGACTAAACAGAAAAAATATTAATAAAATAAAATAAGAAGCAGTAAATCTTCATATTTTAAGATGCTGGAATCAGTGAAACTTGGTCACTTTTGCCTGAAACATAAATTAAACAATATATTGATTGTCAAATTGTTTTTGTCAATCAAATGGTTTACATTATTAAATGCAAGTTAGGATTTTTTTTTTGCATATGAAACATCAAGAAATATTTGTAATTACTGTCTGATTACCAGCATGATAGAATTATATGATACGATAATCTAACAAAAACATCTCACTCTTGTGTTTTTAAAGTGACGTTTATCAAATGTTGATATTTCAACAAAGTGAATTATGTAATGTTTGGGAGAAATGGGTCATTCATTGGCAAAGTTCCCTGTGTATGTCTAAGGCTTTACGCAGGGTCACTTCCAAGGTTTCCCCAATCTATACAAGTTCCATGTGGAGATCTACTGTGGCTGCAGCCGGTTGGGTGTTGAGAGGCAGCAGTGAGTGAGGAGGAAATGGGGTCTGGCATGTTGACTCAGGAGTAAATCCCCCCGGACTTCTCAAAAGGCTGCTATTAGAGTTTAATCACCCTGCGATCCTGGACACACTCTGAAGCTGAGAGGGATGACTGATGAGCATGCAGCGTACAAACTGTAAGCATCAACTCTTCCAGAAGCTGCAATCAACGCTTTGGATGGATGAGTGCAATCCAACGATGAGGAAACACAATAAGCTCTGAAAAAAAAGCATTGTTATACTCTTCTTTCCACATTTCACGCTTCCCACGTTATTAAAAACTGGCTTTGGAACAATGGGCTCGTGAAGCCATTAGATTATGCTAAATGATACTTGAATAGCCAACACAAGTTATTCGTCTTCCTAGTTATATTTTATTACCTCACATTTCTCAAGGCCTTCTCAACAGTGTCTCAATTTTTCAACAAGCCAGGCTCTTAGTTTTCATTATGCACAGCTTATTTTTAGACAAAGGGCCCATTCTGTTGTCTGCAAAGGCAAAAGGCAGAGCACCAGTGAATTGTTTCAAGGAAATTTGCATAATGCTTAGTGACTGAGTCTCTATTTCGAGCTGAATTTTTTCCAGACATGGCTGCTTGAGCTACCAGAGAAAAGAGAAAAGAACAAGTGTGGAGAGAAATGGACTATCAAAGGAAGGAACTGAGCTTTCATGTTAGGACACTTTGATTGTGTTACAGATTGGTTCCAGGTGAGGCAACTCTGGAAGAGGGGAAATCCAAGGGAAGAGAGAACTCCTTAACTAAGGATGGCATTGCCAGGATTTAAGCATTAAGGGCAGATTTAGAGCAGCAGGTGTAGAGAATCGATGAGGCTCAAATATTTTATATTGTGGTGGGTGGCACCTCCCTGCAGAGCCTCAAGAGTCTGAGAAAGTTTTATGTTTTAATGTTCGAGAAAATTGTCACACACGAAAAACAAGTACACTTACTCAGCCACTGTACTTAGGTACAGTTTTAAGGTATTTGTACTTTACTTGAGTATTTCCTTTGTATGTTGCTTTATATTTTAACTCCTTTAACTACTTGTACACATAAAAGAGCTTTATGGCTGCAACTAATGATTATCTTAAAACATCGATTAGCTTGATCTGCCGTTGATTGTCTAAATTGATTAATTAATCAACCAAATTCCCAAAATATTCGGATTAACTCAGCTGGCAGAGGACATCAATATGATGTCAGAAAGACGTTGGATTCTTACGTCACACAGGTCTTAAATTTTGGATGGAAAATTGGGTTGGTGATATTTTAAATATCTAACGTTCGAATAACGTTCGAATGACGTTTTGCAGACACTGGATTTTGGCAACCCGTCTCACTCTGAAGTCGTCAAAATCCAGTGCTTAGGCAGTGACTTGCGGCATCAGACGCTGATGAAAAAAGCCATACTTTAACATCAGCATGACATGCAGCCGGTTGTTGGTATAGTAGTTAATGACGCTCAGCAACATTAGGGGGAAACACGGCGGGACACGAATGAAAGTTAAGGTGGCAAAAGTTTGCATAGGGTGGGTATGAGGGGTGGTGGATGGGTCCAACAAACACTGACATTCACCCAGGAGAGCAGTGTTCGCATCCCTGTGAAATTCTAAAGCCAAACGCTGCTCTTTTTTCCTAAACCCAACCATGTGCGTTAGTTGTTGAAACAAAAAAAAACATCAATTCATATGGTTGTACTGACATAGTGCATTTACGTTGAAAGAGACTGTATGTACTTGACACGGGGTCCCAAAACGTCAACAACCAACGCACCCAGGGTACCTTTCACCTCATATCTGGATGTGGAACGTCCATGACCAAACATCAATATGTGACGAGAATGTGTTGGTTTTGGTCTCCATATCTCATGACTAAATGTTGTTATTCTACGTGAAAATGACGTTGGCATTAGACATTTGGAAGACGTTGGATTTTGGTTACTTGACAACACAAATTAAAAACCAACAAAATATCAACATCATCTGTTGTCAGTGTTCTACATCAAATTGACGTTGTCATTAAAAGCTGTGGCACTGATCACCCAACATCTCAATCTCATATCAATGTCAAATGAGGAGGGTGGCCAGCTTTTAAGAAGAGCAACAATTGTTACATTTGAAAACCCAGATCCATCATATGTTTGGCATTTTTTACTTAAAATGACTTAAGCATTGAATTAATTATCTAAATAGTTGCAGACTGTTGGTTGTTGTTTTTTTTTTGGATCATGTAATCAGATAATTGACTAACTGCCAGTTTGGATGCAGCTCATCTCAGCTGGCATTCTAATGTTTATTCACTGTTGAATCAACGTCATTCACCATGGTTGAGTCATGTTTTGATTTCAATGAATTTTAATTAATCAATCATATTTCAGTGAAGGTCGGTCGTGTGCCAGCTGGGATAAAAAAAAGTTTATAAAATACGATACATTTAGATGAAACTCTCAAAAGAAGCAAAGTAGTCCAGTTGGCCACATCTCAACCAGCTTCAACTTAAAAGTGATGCTTACACACACAAACACACACACACACACACACACACACACGCACACACACACACACACACACACACACACAGGACTTTTACTTGGAGTATATTTGCCTCTTCCATCACTAACAACAGCCGTACATACTGTAAATGTGAAATTTAAAATCCCTGCCCAGTCAGTTTTCTGTCCTGAAGTTTTTCAGGATCTGTCCAACTGTGGTCCACCGTCCTGCCAGTGTGCTTGCCTGCGCTGGCTCTCTACAATGATTGGAAGCAGGCATTGCGTGGGAAGTCCAATTAGAGACGGAAATTGCACTGAGCCTGACGCTGTGTAGCCACAAGTTTGCCGCATGGTCACTTACCTGCACATCTGCACTGATTTTTTTAAAAGCAGTAGCCACCTTTTTCCACCACCTTAATTGGAGTTTCCATCGCTGATTGCTTGAAAGAGAAATACACTGCCACGGTCTGCTTCCTGGTAACGGTCTGGCTTTTCACTGAAGTCTGATGAGGAGGAGGTGGGAGTCAGGTTTAGATTTATACCAGGAGGTCCTTTTTTTAATGCTCATCTAAATAAAGCAGGTCTAAACTTATGGGGTCTCGATGATGTGTGGTGCGAGAGGTCGCCTATACTGTAACTGGAATAATAGACAAAATATGATATACATGATAGTGTTGTCTTTCAATGAGAAAATGGAGATTTTTGGCTGAATGAAAAGAAACCACAGGAACCAATCTCCAAGTTGTTATAGCTTACGTATTCACATGTAGAAGAGAATAAATCACAGGCATTATGTAAGTCTCTCGCTTATGAAAATCATTTTTCTACTTTTTTGGACAGGTTTGCTCTTCATAATCAGCCGCTCTCGATGCTCGCAGCACAGACAAAGTTCACCTTTGACCTGTAACACCGTATCCACTCACTCATAGTCACAGTGAACCCTCAAGAATGTTTTCATGTGTCATGTATGTTCATTTTCTTGACTATTCATCCATGAAGGTACAACAAGTCTGTGGTTTTGGAGTTATAAAACACATAAAACCCATGATTGTAGTTTCTAATCCATACTATGTGGTCTTGACTTGCGGCTACATTTATTATTCTGCAATATTGCTGGCTGCCAGTGTCAGTCAGAGTAAGATTTTAAAAAATATTGCTCACCCAACACCCCACCCATCCCATAAGGGCATCATGTTTGATGCTGGTCTTGGGACAGAGCCTCATGTGCAGTTGTGTAGTTGGTTCATCAGAAGCCAGGAACACTGCTCAGCATATGGGGATCATTTTAGGGGGGGGAAGATGACTTATGGCCAAAGAAACATATGTAAAAAACACACGGTAGATTGGCTCGAAACAGATTTACTACACTAGCATCACATATTTTTGCAGATCTAAAGAATTTCAGCTATGATAAATGCAATAGTGTGTCAGCATATGCATGTGTTCAGACAAACCGCCTCAACAGCGGTGGAATGAGACAAAGTGCATTTACTCACTGAACTTTGAGGGACATCTTTGCTTATTCACTTTCTTACCAAGAGTTAGATGAGAAGATTAATGGCAAGCTTATGTTTGTTCAATGAATATGAATCTACAGCCAACAGCTGGTTAGCTTAGCTTAGCTTAGCACAAAGGCTCAAAACAGGGACACAGCTAAAACAGGTAAGTGTGGAACTATTCCTTGGTATATCCACTTTATGCTACTATACACCTCCAATTCACTACAGTACAGGAGGAAATACAGTTTTCACTACTCTACATTTATCTGACAGATACATATAAAGATTTTATACACACAACATATTCTTATCTTTCAAAATAGGAAGCTTGCCCAGGGTGCCGAATGTGTTGGTTTCAGCACTGCAAATGATTCTGCAGTGGTCACTGGTATTTATCTGCTCCAGGTCCAATCAGCTCTGATCAAGAGCCATGGAAATACAGCACCTGGGTGGATGTGCTTAATTTTTCCCCATCCATGCCTGCCCAAGAAGTGCTCCAACATCGATCGGCACTGAGTTTGAAAGAGAGATTGAAATTGAAATAGCCACTTTAACATTTTCTCTGTTCACTGACCTGTTTTCTGGACTATCCATGATGTTGAATGTAACACATCAGAAAAACAAAACAGAAAGGCATACTCATCTACTGCAGAGATTGGTACACAGCTCCAGTCTACTGGCAATTAGAAAGGAGTCCACTGCTTATTATTTTTAACAGATTTTCCTGCATTGAAGAAAAAAAAACTGCACACACACGGTAACTTTGGTGGAAAAGGGGAGCTGGGTACATGCTGCTTATGGTCTGGCACCTGGTCCCTAGCTTTCTGTAAAGTCCCAACCTCACCTACGCACTGTGCCCAGGAGCCCCAAAGAAGAAAATAAGAAAATACAGGCAGAGGTATGGATGGATTACTGAACGGGCCTCCCTGGGTATTACCCGCAAACACGTCACCTAAATAAATAGGTACCAACCAGGAAGAGACTCAAAATGACCACAAAGAGACACAAAAGGACTAAAAAGGGGTCTGTTTTCGCTCCATTTGAATGTAAGGTCAAATACTGTTATTTTTTTCTAAACATAACCATGTGCGTCAAGCTGCGGCGTTGTACAGACGTAGTACATTTATTTTGAAAGAGACTAGTAGTGTATTTTGAAAGACACAATGCATGTAACAGGCTGAAGTTGACACGGCGTCCCAGAACATCAACAACAGACGCACTCAGGCAACCTTGCATGTCATATGTCGACATGGAAAGTCTAGGACCAAGTGGCAATATGTGACGAGGTCGGAGTGAGAATGTGTTGATAAAGTCAGTGTGTCTCACTTCTATGTAGGAGAGGTGGTGGAGCCTGTTACAGATCTGTGCCGAGGGGCCCATTGTCTCATTGTCTGCCCATAAACGGAGGGCAGAGTCTCTGCAGATTAAAACACCACCACACACTTTTAGTGAGTCATAAGTGATGATAGAGGGCGGGGGGGATGAAATTATAAAATTGGCTCCATCTTGACAATCTACAAAAGTAAAATGTCACTTACACATTAATACATCAAGAATAATCATTCAGTGATTTAATATATAACAGACTGACACTCACAGGGATCATTTTTCTGCATGGAGTACTTTTATTTTTGGTACTTGGAGTACATTTTTCTGATTATACTTTACTCAAGTAACATGAGTGCAGGAGTTTTGCCTATAAAAGAGTATTTTTACATTGCTGCTTTTGATTTAGTTGAAGATCTGAATAGTTCCTCCACCACTGTGCTGAAGTCCCTTGGCCTCCCTGTTTGACATAAAAGCCTACAGGCATTCAGGCTGAAGCAGTAAACATCATAATAATCACAGAATCCATCACCTCACACATCTCTACACGAGGCTGGCTGAGGGGGACAGCGAAAGGGAAATACAAAAGAACACACTGGGAGTAGAAAACGGATGGGAAGGTAGATGAAAATAGGTGAGAGAGAGATTGTGTGAGGTAGGGAGAGAGAAAATATAAGGTGGCAGAGAAGTGGAGGTGGAGGCAGCTCAGTCTTGGAGTTTTTTCTGGGGCCCCAGAGGTCTCCTGCCTAATAAATCCTCAGCACATATTTAATCCAGTCAGAGGACAAGCCCAGCGAGAGTTAAAGGATGCACGCTTATTACTCACCTATCCACCTCTGAATGTGCTGCTGTTACCCCACAACCCCCACCCCTCCAAACTCTACTCCCACAGCCTGTCCTCCATCCAGACTGCAGGCGCTACGGGCTATCAGAGAATCGGAGCAGGAATGTGACTCCTGACAGACACATCTCTCAGGACCACGGACTGAATATGTTCCCAATTAGCTCCATCTGATAAAGTGTGAGTGCAAGTGAAACCCAAGGCGGGCATGATCAATAGCACTTGACTCATTTTGTCAGATGGGTTTGACATTGACGGGCCGCGCTGTGATTAATCACCATGGTGCTGCAGATAATTGTCCGACCACATCTTCCTTTGTAGGTGTCGTTGAACTCTCACTGTCATGTCTGTAGCGCTTTGAATATGGCTCGTCACTTTCAGTTCAGCTCTAATTAATCTTTTCTTGAGCTGGCATCCATATGAAAACCAGTTTTTTTTACACGCACACACACACACACACACACACACACACACACACACACACACAGCCTCTTTTTTTGTGCATTTCCCCAGGAACATGTACTTGGACTAGAACTGCCATCTGCTGTTCACGCTGCTCACTGCAGCAGTGTGAGGTCGATGTGTGGTGGTTGTTTCAGTGGGGTGAGCTGTTTGATAAAAACAAGCTGCGATCCGTTGCGGTTTCATCCTCAGAAAGTCTCCTTGGTTTCCATGCCCACAGCTGGATGTTTTTAGGTTTACCCGTACGGGACTGCTGTGACATGGGCACTGGAGATGAAACAGGCCTCCCTCGGCACACAAACACAGCACTACACTCCCGGCCTTGTGTACAGCTGGTAGGGATGACACAAGAGGCACAGGGCTTTATTGAGTCCTGCTGAGGCTGCTGTGCAAGTCGGGGTAGTGCTCTGGCAAAGCTCAGCCTGCAGGGCAACAGAGGAGAGCCGGCCGATAGAACGCAGGCCGCTTGGCCAATGCTGTGGGTCTCTGTAGGCCGGTGTGTTGTGTGTGTGAATGTCATGAGATGAGACCTGGCCTCCACTCAGCTTCAGTCTCATTAAACTCAGTGAACTCTTTGTAGAAAGGGAGCTGCAGATAAAGAGTACAACACCCTCTTTAACACTCAAGTCCTGTTTGGCACTCCCAGCTTTCCTTGACAGCTCAAAAAACATACCTAAAATTGTTTTACCATTGCACACTTATAAATGTGATTTTGGACCGATGACATGTTTCAGAAGTCAGCTACAGAAAACAGTGCTTTACTTCTGTTTGAGGACCAAGAGCTGTTACAGCTGTAAACATGAGTCTACAGCAAGCAGCAACATCCAGGGAGAAACGTGACGCCAATGCACACGTGCCGAAAACTGCAGTTCTTTGAATGGCCACTTGAGGCTGGCTCCAGAAATGATTAAATCCCCAAAGACCCACATTTTAAAATGCCTAGCTTTGCAGCAACCTGAGTTGGGACAGAGTTACTACTCCAAGAAAAGGACTTAAAGTATCTTGGGGTCTTCTTAACAAGTGAGGGTAAAATGGAGTGAGATAGACGGGTGGTTTGGCACAGTGCCAGCCGTGATGAAGACGTTGCACTGGACCTTCATGGTGAAGAAGGAGCTGAGCTGAAAGTCAAAGCTCTTGATTTACTGGTTCATCTACGTTCCAGCCCCTCACTTTGGGTGACTGAAAGCATGAGATTGTGGATACAAGCAGCCAAAATGAGTTTCCTCCATGGGATGCTCAGCCTTAGAGACAGGGTGAAGAGCTCGGACACCCAGAGGGAGCTCAGAGTACAGGCATTCTGATCAGATACCAGAACCACCTAAGTTACCCCCTTCGAGATGAAGGAGCCTCCTTCGTTTCAGAAGGGGGTAAGCTAAGGTGGCTCTGGCATCTCATCAGGATGCCTCCTAGGCGACTCCTTTTAGAGGTTTTCCAGGCACGTCCAACTGGTAGGTGGCCCTGGAGCAGACCCAGAACACACTGGAAGGATTATATATTTCATCTGGCCTGGGAATGCCTCAGGATCCTCCAGGATCTGCAGCTATGTTAGCGGCTCTGAGAGGCTGTACTTTGGCACAGTGGTCACTCATACTAAATGCTAAGTTACTATCTTATCGTGCTTTCATTTCCCTGTCAGCAGCAAACAAAGCCACTGCAGCTGTGGCCAATGGGAATGTAATTAGTTTTGCAAGTATTTGGTTGTAATAGAAAGTAGTTTAACCAGTTGATGGCGTTAGATAAAAAGTTGAGTGATCACCGACGTTAGGGTTCTTCCTATGAGTATTTTGAATGTCTGTACAAATTTTCAGTCAAAGTCAGGGGAGTCATCACAGGGCTCATCCTCTGGGCACCATGAATATCTGTACCAAATGTCAAAGCAATCCATCTGACATTTCACAGGATATATTACTAGGAGCCAGTTGGTGGCACCAGAGGAAAGTCAGGGATCAGTAGAATTCATCCTCTGAGGACTGTGAATGTTTGCTCAAATTTCATCTTAATTCATTCAAGCATTGTTTAGATATTTAAGTCTTGACCAAAGTGGTGGAACTATCAGCAGACCGACATTACCATCCATTGAACCCTGTGGCTAGCAGTAAGCCCAGTTTGTAGCAAAGAGAAAGGTTACCACTCCTCTACATGTTGGGTTTTAATGCAGTCAGAGGAGAAGAAAAAGCTATCCGGAGGGGGAAAAAATGGTGGTTTTGCAGTTTTTATTTTTGCACACAGCTTTGAGGTTTATGGGACCCGAACAATGAGGAAGTAAAGCCAACGTCAACAGAACACAAGGGTTAACAGTCCTATGTCACCAGCATTCTGCATGTTTTACTACTGAGCTGCTTCATTCATTTATGCAGTTACTCCACACATATCTTAAGCCTGGCGTTCAGTATGGAGCTGATTTGTTGTTGAGACCACCGTGTAGTAGTTTTTTCTTCGCAGCCATTCCTCAAGCATTGCTTAATGCCACACTGACGATCCCTCAATCTGCAGACCTCCAAATGAGCTAAGGCCCAGTATCCCTCTGTGTGCCTATATAGTATATTCCCATCTCTATTGTGGGAAAACTCGTTAGTCTCCCCATAAGTATCTCTTTCAGTGAAAGCGTCATCTCAGCCGGGGTGGTTTTTTAACTCTATCTGTTCCTGCATTCCTCACTCGTCTATGAAAAGCTGTCAGAACATGCTAAAGACACCATCCTGGAGCTTCTGTGCTCTGCCTTCACCCTCTGCTCCACTTTTTCTCTCTTCTTTGTTGCAAATTGTTTCCCGATCACATATTTCACCCGCTGATTAATGTCACTTAAGGCCGCTTTTCTCACCCACTAATACAGCGTGGTCAGGCGCCTTCGTTCCCAACCTCACACGCAAGAGCAATTCATGGATTCAATTATTGATGTTATGGCTGTAAAGATAACTGGGGATGGCAGGAGGCTGTGGGATGGCACTGGAGGAGCACGCCTCGTAGCCAGTTCAGAGTGAGTTGACAGCTGGCAGACATGAAGAAGAGAGCAGAAACACTGAGGGGCACCAGCTTTGAAGACAGACAGTGAGGAGGGAAAAACCAGAGACAGTGAATGTTACAGCCCAAAACATCATGACTTCATTAACATCAATTTCTTCAGTTTCTCTCTCTAGGATGCAGTTTCTCTTTCTGCTCTGCCAGGGCAGTTTATTATGAGAAAAAGCTTCATCCCATAATAAATGTAATAACTAACAGCATTCAGCAGCTTTCCTTGACCTGCCCACAACAACCCTGATAACTAATTGAACTGTTTACAAAGGATGGTTGGAATTTATAAATCTTTTAGTGACCTCTAGTGGCTAAAACTGGAATAGAGAATAGCACAGGAATTCACCCTAAGGAGCTATAACTATTCTGTTTAACACACACCTACAAATTGTATGTCCAAGTCACATGATTTGGATTTGAGTCAGACTTGAGTCACAAATTTGACGATTTAAGACTTAACAAAATCAACAAACTTGCAACTCTTCTGGGACTTTCAATGACATATGACTTCACTTTGACTTAAGTCTTTTTACTTTAAAGTTCTTGATACCTTACCCCAAACATAAAGCTTAAAAAATATATTATTTGAAAAGTATACCTCAATTTAATTTATGTCTTTTTATTTCCTGAATCAACTAACATTAATGCTATTTACAACAAGTCAACACTTAAGTCCCCAGATCCACTTTGTTTGTACCAATTTGATTTTCTGCAGGAGAGATTGAAGGAGAACTAATGTTACGTTACCGAGCGCCAGTTGGAATATGTGATTGCAAACATAAATTCGTTCATGCACTAAAACTACGAGTGGTCAACAAAAGTGCAGCAAAGTGCAGTATGCAAAATGTGTGGGTCAAAATTACAGACAAAACATTTGTTTTAAGTAGTTTCAAGTACATATTTTAAAAGCATTCATGATTTTTGTAAATGTCTTACTGTTATATTACTTCCCTGTCATTAAAATAGTATTATATTTTTTGAAGAGTACATTATGACTTGTTTAGGATTTGGAACTCAAAGTTTAGGACTTGGGAACTTGTGTGCAAAGACTTGAGACACAAACAATGACTTGGTTCCACCTTTGCTTTGTGCGTATCTTTATGTTGTTGCTTTGCAGCAAGTGTTGAAAAAAAATCAACACACTTTACTTTATTCCGACAGGAAATGATACAATATGTGTACAGTGCAAAGGCAATTATGGCAAATGGCAATTTTTTTTTTGCCAGTTGTGAGAAGCTCCTACATGTCTTTTTGCAATGCATTGTGGGAGATAAATGTCCCTTAAAAGCACAGACAAAATCAGGGTTGTTTTAGTTGCATAATGAGTTTACACTTAAAACCTGCTTAGAATTGGTAAGTAGTATGGACCGGTGGTGTTTTGGTGGCTGGCTAAAATTTCTGGGTGCATTTCGAATCACATACTTTTTCTTTTTACTGCTAGTAGGTGCTGCAGCTGCCCTGAAAAAGTACATACTGTCGCATGCCGTATGCACTCAATCAGGACACACTACGATACAATACTCAGAATGTTATGCCCTGAACTTTGACCTTTTACTGATATATCTGTCACCACGGAAATAAAACAAAAATCTATTCACTGAGCTAGCCAGAGATGTCAAGAGGTAACCTGGACAGCTCTGATGTTGTTATATTGTAGATTCTAACATATTATATTCACAATAGTAAAATGACATCAACTATATTTTTCTCTGTCAGTGTTATTTAATACTTATGCCCTTTTGCTGTTGGTTATATTTATGATTATTTCAGTCAATTTAACAATTAATATTCCTATTATGACTATCCTGTGCAGAGAATTGTGGGTGAGAATAGCCAGAAAAGCATGCTGGCTTGCATACTGCAAAATCTGACCACATGTAGTAGAACATCCTGGTAATTCTGGCACACTATATAGTATGGTAATATGGGTATTGGAACACACAGTCAATGTATGAATTTCAAGTATTTCTGTAACTCACAGGAAGACACTCACGCCACAGATTATCAGTGTTTCTCTAAATTGTAATTTATTAATAGTAAATATCCAAAAAGTCTTGGGTGCATGTCCAGAAAGGTGTAACAATTACAAAAGACACTGCAAACAGCTCCAAAGTCAGTAAAATTAGTATTGCATGGAATCCCTCGATCACTAGAGGGCGCCACCAGTTCAACCTGGCAACACAGTACAATCATTCTGATCAGGATTTTTTTTGTTTTTTCAAAATGGATTTTGTATTCCATTTATAACATGAAAATCTGGTAGTGCTTCATTTTACATGTGTGTAATTTCCTTATAAATTCTTGCTGATTTTCCGGTGAAGCTCCCTGGAGAGAAATACAAAACTGTTCATGTAGAAAATAGAGACAGTTAGTACAACATGCAAACGTGAAATTAGTCCACAAGTTAGCATATAATTCAACCTATATGGAGAATTAAGCTTCCAACAATGAGTCAGTGTTTACTTGGATTTAAATTGGAGCCGTTTCTTCAGCAGAGTTTGTATTTTCTCTATAATTAGTAACAAATGACATTGTTCTCTCCAGAAAATTCTCAGGAAAATACCGACACACAAAATAAAACCTTATTGAAATTCTCATCGAACACTTCAGACCAGACTGAGGTGATGAAACTTGACACTGATTTAGTTTTTGTTCATTGCTAATGTTCTAAAATTCCAGTGTGTATAACAACAACTATTATTGCATGTTTAAGTATTTCCAGTATTTAAGCATTTTTTGCATTTAAGGATGAAACCTCTGATGAAAAGCCATCTGTTATTGCTGGTGCAGCAGGGAGCCACACAGAGATGTGTTAAAAATGATTCCATATGAATGTCAGATGCATGATGAAGCCTACACAAGCTGCAAACAGTCTGTTTATCAATGGTTCCTTCCCGTTAAAGCCAGTGGGGAAAGGCATGGTGATGCTCCTTTGTGGTGAGCGAGAGATTTTCCTAAACCATGTTGTTATTGTTGAGTTTGGTCCACTCAAAGATGTCCTGCTCGCACACAATGTCTGAGTTGATGAGCAGGTAGCGGTCACCCACGCAGAAGTGCTTCTGGCACGCGGCACACTTGAAGCATTCCAGATGGTAAACCTTGTCCCGCACACGCATCGTCATCTCAAACGCTCGGATCCTCTTCTCACAGGAAGCACAGAGACCGTCCTGACCGAAAAGCCTGAATGGATGAGAAGGTATCAACATAACACTGAGAAGAACATAGAAATCATGAAACTATAAGGAATGCATTGAGTTTCCGTAAAGATAATGTGGGTCTTTTTCCTCTGACCATATACCTGATACAGGAATAGTATTACGTGGTCTCAAGTAGCTGTGGTCCAGTTTGTGATCACTGATTTATTTATGGCTAAATAAAGTTAGCACAACATTATTTAAGGTAATATATGCCTTAAACATTTGGACACACTGCACCTTAGGGCCACAAGTTTAGACTATAATGCACAATTGTGCAACTTCCTGCAAAAAAACACTGAAATTCAGTCAAACTGGGACTCTCGGGGGGGCCTGCGACTGTTGCCCACTTTGCCTGGTTAGTTATCCAGCCTGTCCCTGACTCATTAACATGTTCTCCCCGAATACAGGGATACAGGGAACACATGAACGCACTGTTTTTAAAGTCACATGCATTGATATTTTCAGATCAGGTCAAATGTCAAACTGCAATAATCATGTGAGGTTATAATTTCATTTAAAAAAACAATGTGTTCGTATATCTAAGTCTGAATTTCAGTGTATGGGGTGGACTTGTTGAACGGGCTGCGTGATGAATTGAAACGAAGCACAAATTTAAATCAACTTTAAAAAAACGATAAAAAAAAAGATACTTTTGTCAGATATATAGACGAGGAAAGGTTGTGTCAGGGGAGTGCGTATTTATTCTGTAACACTGTGTGGTACTTTGTAAATAAACTGGGTTTATTACTTATTCGTTTAATTGTGCGGTAAATAGACTGGGGATATTTGTCTATTAGTTATAAATAAATTTGGTAATTTGTTGAAATAATATGAGTTAAAAGAAGAAATGTAAGACAGGGGTAGGGACATGTAAGTTCTACTTCTACCTACTCCTTTTCAGACACTGTTTTCTTTGTTTGCTGTCTTGTTTGTTTTTAGCTATGTTTTTTGTTTTGTTTTTTTGGTGCAAAATAAAGTCATTCATTCATTTATTCAAACTAGCACAACTTAAATCTCCACCACTCACTTGCCTCTACACTGAAGTAACATGTCAGGTGGGAAGGAGAATTTTAAAAACTATCTCCCTAAGTGAGTATAAAAATTAACCAACATTGCAACATGTGAAAAAAGTGAGTTTTGTTAAACATATGTGATATTTTGAGTGTTTCCAATATTTAATATTTCTGGTATTATCTGCCTGGCATCTCACATTCGCAGTGCGCTCCAGTAAACTGGACGAGAGACCTGCTTTGGATAATTGGGGTGGGGGTTAAAGCCTAATCTCCCCTGCTAGATTTATCTGCCATGTACCCTTTAAAACTCCTTAAAAAGACCAAAACAAACAATGTGTTAGTTTGTCTCTCAAACTTTAACACTTCTCTACCCAGTCTGTGGCACTCAACCCTAAGACAATTTCTGCTAAGGAAATACATCTTTTTAAACAGGTCAGGAGCTTCATTTAAGATTGTTCAATCATTACCTGAAACACCTGGGCGTTGCAGTTTTAAACAAGCGTTACGTAAACCAGTGTAAACAGCGAACTTGTCGGGGACTATTCTCAGCTGTGGAATACCACATTTCGTGTGCTACGGCACTGGAACAGTGTATGTGATTGACTCAAAATAAACTCAAGTGCAAGAGAAATGAAGGAAAATGTCACCCAGTGCAACAATGGCGCAGCAATGGAAGTCTATGGTGCAGAGGAATAAGCTATAACAGGCTTTGGCTACACAGACATATACATGCATGTTGGATTTGATGACAATAAGACAAATATACAATATCATGAGACTTATCCTATATTCACTTTGGCACTTGGCTGTTAACCAGTGTCTCATTACTACACAAACTGCCTCATTAAATCATGATGTCAAGACATTACTGAACCAACCTGAGATAGTCTCTCCGACATAACTTTCTCCCCAGCTTGTAGTAGAGCCGGCGGCCCACCTCCCCGAGTCGACAGCCACACAGGTCGCAGCTCAGGCAGTCCTCATGCCAGTACTGCTCGATGGCCTTTAGGAAGAATCTGTCACCGATGCTCTGCTGACACCCGCCACATGTCAGCAGGGACGGGGGCATCTGGAGGACCTCATCCACCGGCTCCCTGGACAAGACAGAAAACTAGAAAATCTAATACTCTATTGACACACCAAATGATTGTGTTCTGTGTGACTCAGCTCATTTAATTACCCTGATGTTTAAAATAGAATATGACTGAAAAATGTGCCCTGACTCCAAAATGATCTTGCATCGCCACTGGTCCACTGATTCTAATCTGCCCATCTTGAGTTACTTGTACAGCTGCAGTTTGTTGCTGTCCACCTGAGGGAGCCATTGGATATATACGGCATGGTAGCCACAAAACAACTGGTATTTTATTAACCCCTCAAAAATCCCCTTTTCTTTCTCCTATACAAGCATCAAGGTTGTCATCATACTCCACACTGTCTGCTGCTACCATAGCCTACATATCTGTATCAGCTTGTTCCAACTCTTCACAGTGGACTTTGGGGATAATTCAGGTACATTTTTGTCTCCTTAAAGTCTAGACAAGCTTGTCGCTGGGGTGGTACCTTTGTAAGTACATATTAGTGCCCTTTTAAATGGGTACATCGCCGTAATATAGTTCAAAGATTCTTTTAGATCTTGCAGGGTACAGGCTTGTGCTTTTACTTGTACAATTTGATAAGGTACAAAAATGGATTGGCACTAAAGGGCACACAATTGTCACAACAAACATCTGTACCCTTTGGGATACACACTGATACCCCTACTTTTGAGTATGAACTACAGTATGTGCGGGTTATTGAAATATTTAAAACACAAGACACCTTCATGATTTTTGCGGCTACACAACATTCATGAAATGTATGCATGACAAATGTGGTGTTTCATGATAACACTAGAATGTCAAATTAAGTTCTGTGTGTTTGAATAATGTTTGCAATAACTGACCCACTGGCAGGCAGCTGCTCTGTCTATTAGGTCCCTATGCCTTGAAAAATATAATAATATGTGAACTAATTTTGGACAATCTGCAGAGTAAAGGTGTTCACTTGTTCGTGCACACTGAACTTTTCCTTGGCAACAGCTACATTTACTCCCTTGTTTTCCACACATAACAGTCTGCTCTTGGACATGAAGGTGGTGATATGTCTTGCCTGTCAGCAGGAGGATCCTGACCTCATGCTATCAGCCATCTGCAGTTACTGCACATGAGATAGTTTGGCTGTCACCATGATGATGCGTCCTTTAAGGTCTTTTTCAAATTACCAGCAATAATACCACAGGCAGTTTACACCTAAGCTACTTACTCATTGGCTTCCAGTGTCTTCCTCTCTATAGTGGATGTCATGTCTGAGCTGTGATGTCCAAGCTGGATCCAGATCAGGTTTCAGAGTCCACAGCCGGCTCAGCGGCTACCTGTGAGGCTGCCTGCGGGCACACTGGAGCCGAGACGCGCTGCACCTGCTCCCACAGCCTCCGGGTTAGTCTTTATGTGTATTAAATTAAAGGCAGTTGAATCCTGTGGAAATGGCCGCAAGACAAGACAATCTCGCTGCGAGCAGCTCAGCGATGATGGAGGACACTGTCATCATTTCCTGAGGCAGTAACCCGCGGTGACACTTCCATGTCTCTCAAGTCAATTTCACCATCCTGCAGCGACTTTGCGGACTGTCCCCTTCTTTTTAAATTATAAACACCATCAATCCGACCAAAAGGTCACTTGCGTGGATCTCAGTGTCCGTGCGTGTGTGTGGAGTGGGCTGGCAGCAGACGCGCTCCTCCGTGCGAAGCCGCGGTCACCGTTATTGTGCGG
This sequence comes from Epinephelus awoara, assembly GCA_035609425.1. NCBI lineage: Eukaryota > Metazoa > Chordata > Actinopteri > Perciformes > Serranidae > Epinephelus > Epinephelus awoara. Next base: position 15,392,820 of record CM069298.1, read on the forward strand.
CGGCAGCAGCAGCAGCATCGTGTTTAAATACGTCGGGCCCCCTCGCTCTCTGCTTTCGTTTCCCTCTTCCTGCTCACGACTGTTTGACAATGGGGGGAAATCGGTCTTAAAGCGACAGCTAAACACTGCACAGGCTGCCCTGTCAGCCGGCCGGGGAGTTTTTGGGTCGTGACTGAGACTAATGAGTTCATTATATGCTTTGCTTCACCAAAGAGCCGATAGGACAAAAGATAAAGGGTGGCATGTTATAATTAGTACACGCTTTGTGTCTTTCCTCAGTAATTACAGTGTGTCTCATTACTGCCCTTATGAAAACAGGGATGTTAAGTAGGTTGAGAAATAATCTCTAGAGTTTTTGGTGCCACTTTCTAGTAAAGATTTGATTCTTTTCTATGGTTAATGATTAATTTATGTTGTATCGAACAACTTTGAGCTTAACAAGCTGTAAAAAATCTCTGGGTGCTGAGTCATAACACTGAAGGAAAGCAACAAAGCACATTCAAGTGTGCTCAAGTACAATTTTAGGGACAGGTATTTTGCTATTTCTGCTCCAATGCAGAGGGAAATCTTGAACTTTTTTACTTGTTTCAAAGTGAACAGTATTAGTTACTTTGACTTTACACACATAATTAACTCATAAAATATAATAGATCATAATATTAATCAATTTTAACCGATATAGTACCTTTCACAGAAATGTAATTCACAAAGTAAAACATGCAATCAATAAAAACAAAGGCAATATAACAAATAAACAAACAGAAACACACCAGGGAACAAGCACTGGTCAAATAAAGACAGTTTAGACAATAAAATATAATTTATTATTATAGAATGCTGGTTTTGCACAACCACACTGGTATTTTCAATCATGTGGCTGATCAGATTCAGGCTGGAGTTGTGCAAAGCTATATTTGGATTTACATGCACCTGTCCCACAGCAAAACTAACAGGAAAGCCCCTGAAGTCCCCAAATCATTATCATTTTTTATCTTGTTGCACAGGATAAAAACTTGTGTGCATAAATCATTAAAGACATATTGTCTTTCAACCTTGATGGTTCCCTAATTTAACATTTCAGTTCTGCATAATGACATTTACCTTTGGATACTTTAGGTGCATTTGAGCCTTCTTGTGTACTTTTGATCTCAGGTAGAATTTTTAATGCAGGAGTTTTACTAACAGAGGTAAAAGAAGTGAAGACAAAGGAGTAGAAGCGCTGCTGGGTCTTAGTAATCACATACAGGTGCGCTTTGGATACTTCAGGTGTACTGTGTTTATTCCATCTTAAAATGAAACTGGAATGGTTTAAGGCAATTGGTTACTTCAAATGAATTGAGTAGCCACAACAGAGATTTAAGTGCTCACAACTAGGAAGTAAAAATTTACTTTAGTGGAGTTAATGAAACTTAAGTGTTGACATTTTGTTAAAAAGATGGATTAAAGTAAGTTTAATTTAATTCAGATAAATCCAATGAAAACATTTGTACTAAGTTTGGCGAAATACAACATTTAAGTTAAAAAACTTCATTTATTTAAGTTCTACTATAGCTGAATGGAGTTAATATTAGTAACTTAATTTACCTAAGTTATCTTAACTATAAATAACTGAGTTACCTGAACTCAAACCAAAGAATGTTTAAACTTAAGAGTTAATAAACTTTGGTTTCCTCAAATGGTTTTTACCAGGTTTTACAGTGTATGAAGGGCTCATTGTAAGTCTCCTTCAAAAACAATCTGAGGCACACTGTAGGGTTTGTGCAAAAAAACTGTGGTGGTAAAAGCAGCGTTCATAGATAATAGTATCAATACAAGCACAAGGCCACGGCATTGCACAAGCAGAAGTGATACTGAAAGAATGAAGAGGCCAATGAAGTGCTCAGTTAGGTACTTGTAGTTCAAGAAAGGATAGAAGAGAGGATGAAGGGATGTTGGTAGGGATGAGGTAGGGAGGATGAAGGGAAGGGAAAGGGAGAGTGGGTAGAGAAAGCTGAGACAAACAGGGCAGGGTGGGTTGACCAGGTGTAAGTAGGCTTGGCAGGTAATCAGAGGTGTGATTGAGGTGTGGCCCTGCTCCTGAACCTAAGTCATTTATATTTAAAGCTTTGTCTAGTCAGGCATAAAACACTGACCAGTTTTAACCCCATCGGGGCCCTGTTTCTTTATGTAAACAATACACAAGAGAAAATTATACAATTATTGTTATTGATGCCTGAACATGTAAGTAGCATTTCTATATTGCACCATGTAGGGTCATTTTTAACTGCTTCGCTGTAATGCTGTGTAGCTGAAGCTCTAAAATTTTCAAACTGATCATATTTTTTGTGTGTGAAATCTTTATCTGCCATGTAACTACAAATGTTGTGGAGTAAAAAGTGAAATATTTCCCAGAGATACAGGTCAGAAGACAACAGAGAAAAGGAGATATTTGAAGTACAAGTAGCTCATACATGTTAGTATACAATTCTCGTGTAAATTTAGTTACTCTCTGTCACTGTTGAAATAATTTAAGATAAAATACAGATATATGTGACTGTCTTCTTGACAAAGCTCAAGAAGAGAAGATGATAGGCCTACTAACTTGTAAACTGATAGAGGAGAGACGATGACTAACGCTATGAAACATCCCAAAATAAAATCTTTTCAAAGTTGCCTCTGTTATAATGATATTTCTATATAGTTGCAACCCTTACAGCCTTTTCCTTTTCAAACCAGAGCTACTGTGGGCTCTCCGTCTTATCTGCTGCCAAAGCCTCGGGGCTGCCTGCAGGAGGGAGGGACACAGACAGCAGTTGGACTGAGCCGAGAGATAAAGCACCAACAACTCCAGCAGCAACAGTCAGCTCCTCAGCCAGATGCAACGGGAGGAAGATCGCAGGCAAGCTCTGAATTCAGGCTGGATGCATCCTTGGGCGAGACAGTTGCTGGACTGTGTGGGCTCACTGGATAGATACCAAGCTGAGAGGGCCCAGGAGCAAGGTGAGCATGGCACCGCGTTGTGCCAGCTACACAGAAAGCAGAGCAGCTTGACAGAGATAAAACTCCAACCGCACGTCCTTCAAATGAAAAACATTTTTAGAGCAAGGTTTTCGCCCACTGTCTTTGTACAACATAGCAGCACAGTGTAAGTGTGATGGTGGCTTTCTTAGTCTGAATTAAATAAAAATGTCTCACACTTGAACCCTGAAATCTGCCTTTAACTTCTCTCAGGTGATTAATAAAAACAATCTGACACAAGGTTTATACTACATCTGATCTGTAGCTTTCCATCATATCACACAATCATCCTCAGAGGAAAGAGTTTGCCCAGTCGTCATGGAAATGTAGATGTTTAAATACCCATTTTTATTAGCATTTAAAGGACTGCTCATCCCATGCTGGCAGTTAATTCTTGACAATTCCCTCACACGGTCTACTCTGTAGCTTTAGATTGTGTAATGCAGTTGGTCTTAACTTTTAAGCCAATATGATTAAGTACTTAAAGGGACAGTTCACGTCCCTTTTTAGATAGGAATTATCTAAGCCCAATCAGTCTTTTTTCAGCATTGGCAGTATAAAAACAAAATTGGGGAGTGCAGCAAAATGCCGCCTACCTAATTTTGTTTATACAGAATGCGCCCAACAAAACGTGTAGCTCAGCGTGTGATGTAACCAGTGACGGCTAGTCAGTCCTTTGGCGATTCTCTCATACTGTAAGTCGCCTGTTCTTCATCGTCCAGTCATCTGACGGTTAATGGCCTCTTCGTTTGCGAGGACGCTCGCTCGCAGCTTGCCGGCAAAACAGCTCAACATTCACAGAAAATCTGACAGTGTAAAAGGGGCTAAAAACACATTTTTCCTCTTGCCTATTAATCTACAGAGAGTGCTTTGGTGGGAGTTGCAGAGTGTTAGAGATATTGCCCATAGAGATGTCTGCCTTCTTTCAAATACAATGGAACTCGATGGCACTCAGCTTGTGATGCTCAAAAACTGAACAGCAATGTCTCTTTTCAGAAATCATGACCTGGTTACTCAAGATAATCCACAGATCTTGTTGTGGGCAGTTTCATGTAGGAACCATTTTTCTTTCTACCAAAGTACACCTGCCAACCATATCAATGTACAGAAGGAGCGCGCATCTCACCTAGAATCCTTGTGCTAGCTAGCACGAGCCTCTTGACCATGAGTAGACGCATGCTTCCTTATGCGTGGTGATACGGTTGGCAGGTGTAGTTCAGTTGAAAGAAAATAGTTCCTACATGAAACTGCTCACAATCGGATTATCTTGAGAAACCAGGTCATGATTTCTGGAAAGAGACATTGCTGTTGAGTTTTTCAGATGCATTTTCAGCGCCATCTAGTATCATGATATTGGAGAGAAGGCAGACCTCTACGGCGAATATCTCCAACACTCAGCAACTCACACCAAAATGATCTAAATTGTGAAATAACACTACAGGTAAGAGGAATAATATGTATTTTTTATTTGAGGGTGAACTGTCCCTCTAAAGTGCTCAGAAAAAAATGCAGATGTGAACATCTATATTTCATCATCATTATCTGCTGAGGAAGATCTTCGGATTAGCTTCTGAGTAAAGCTTGTGGTGAGATTTTTTGCAGACTGCTTTGTCCAAGGTCATTAATGAACTTCAAATCTTGACATTATAAATAAAACATTTTTCAAATAGCAACACTCTGGCCACATGGTGTATTCTGTATCTGTTCATACCAACACTACATTAAAGCTATATCAAACTACATGGTTATCAGAATTATCAGTATCATTCTGTGGAATTACATGAAATGTGTTTTGCTTTTTTCTCTATGAAATTCAGCGTGAAAAATTCTGTAAGTGTAGAATTTTTAGGCCTCTTATTTGAAGTAAAGTTCAGAGGGTTTATAAAGAGTTGACTTTGTCATAATGAACACCACTGATCTGTGGGTTTTTTATCAAAATTACACATCAGCCCCATCACCCCCCTCCAAAATGTCATGTTTCACAATCTCAAGGCTCAAGGACAAATTTATGACGGAAGAGAAACAAGAGCAGAGGAGAAGTCCGTGCTGATATGACACCCAAGTCATCTGCTACTTCCTGTGGAGCTGCCTGAGAAAGCCCAGAGGATGCAACTGGCATGCAGAGATGAAGCTTTCCCGGGGGGTTGGTGCGCACTGCATTCACTTCCTACCCCCGCCTCTCCTATTCATGATGACACCTCTCTCATGGCTTCCCAGATAGACAGGTCGACTCCAGATGGTTCAGTGTGATAGGGGTAACACTGCTCGCAGAGCACCATAAAACTAGCATGTTATCATTCAGTGGTAAAACCCGTATCTGTTTCTTAAGGTTTCCTAATGTCACAAGAAAGGAGGTGCAAGCTTCATGTCTCAATGTGAATTTTTTAAATAAGGTTTGTAAGTAGGCCTATGTAATTGTTATGTCTTGGGCACCACAGGTTATCTCTTTCTGCTTTCATTCCTACCTAACGTGGAATTTGGGGAATAAATAGTTAAGAATGTAGACAACCTTTTGGGAAGTGGTGTCACTCATGCCCAGCTTCCTGTTTTGCCTGCTTGGTGCTGAGAGCATTATGGAGTTGAAAGCAGTGTGGAATTTGAGGGCAGCTGGAAAATGAGCGTCAGCACAAAGCAAACAGTAGAATTATACGAAACAGCTATTTCTCTCGTCATTCAGCAAATTAAGTAATTTTAAAGTTCCTCTACTGATTAGTTGAGTATAGCAGGGCTGTTGCAGGATATACAATCAATATGCACCATCTTGCTGAATCACAAGTGATTTCCTGTTAAATAGGTCTCCTAATTAGTAGTGGAACAAAGATGGTTATCCATACATCATGGACTATCTGGAAGCAGGCTTGCAGGCCCATTTCCTGAAATAAGAGGACGCTGGACGTATTGTTGACGCTTTGATAGCACAAACTCTGGAACAGCAATAGCAAAGCCGACCACTTCCTGCCTAATCTGCAGTGAAGTGATAATTAGGCAACCGTTTCAAAGCCCTCCTCCTAAACTGTCACAGGTCTACGAAGGTGGACATGTTTTAACGATCACTGTCACCACATGGGATTAAAACAGAAAGCTGTGGAAGTCACCGTGGGTTTTAGAATGTGACGGTGTAAAGGTCAGAGGTCAGACGAGGAAACACCCTGGAATTCTTTTAGAAAATGGCCGGTGGGCTGTGTCCAGTGTTGTTGTTTGATTGAAATATAGCAGGCCGCGGAAATGAGTCACTCGTTGAAAGGGAGCTTCACTTACCCTCGGGACTCTCCCATAATCAGTATTATCCCTGAAAGAAAACACTTTCAGTGGAACAGTGCAATCAAAAAGCTCTGCAGCCATGTTAACTGCTTCCTGTATTTGGCAAAACAAAAGAAAGCTGGTTTCACATTCTTCTGGTCCGTTTGCTCCCAGTTACACACTGATGGAAAGTATGTGCTCAGGGGTGAAGCAAAAAGGGGAAAACATATCAGTGGTCCCAAAGATATTGGGATATTTAAATAATCAAATATGTATTCACTTGTTTTCAGTATTTATTCAGTGTGTGTGTGCGTATCTGCTTTGTGTGAGTGTGTGTGAGTGAGCTGTTGATTTTTAAATATAGTAGTAAATGTGTTGGTTTATTGAAAATGGATGATAGGTATATATATTTCAGAATTAAAGGATGAACATAAGTAGAATTTTGTCTCAAATCAGTTTTGCTGTTGATCACACTGCTGAGCTTTACTGCCCCCTACTGGTATAAAGTGGCAGTGAAGATGGCAGCACTGACATGATGTCTGGATCCAGTTTTGTTCTTGTGTGTATCCAGGACTTTCCATTTACTAATGTGCTTGCACAGCCCATTATAAGATATAATTATTTAATGAATTCTCAATATAGGAAATATTGGAGTTGTATCTTTAAAATTTTTTTCTCCTTGTGTGGAAAATGAGAGGCAGAGTTTGTCAACTTAAAGTCAGGACAAAAGAGAAATAAGGATGAGATGCAGATGGATTTGTGGTTGTAGAACTGGCAGGTTCATATTTGTTTGATATGTTCTAAATGTGAACAACATATTAGGAAATACTGAAAATCAGGATAACATATTTTTAGAGCTAACCTCTGAGTTCCTGAAAATACAATGCAAAAGATATCCCTGGTTATATTTACATGATAACTTTACAGTTATAAAGAGTCATAAATTTAGGACTTTAAATCTAGGCCACACCTGTCATTATAACTCATCATATACATGTCACTTTTATTGCAGTTATTACAGGTTCTGTCAGTGTAAAGTACAAATGATTTATATATACAATCATTTATCATTCACACCAACAGACTAAAGAAATGTGTGCATGAATTCATTTACCGAGAAGGGACAGACTATATGGGCAGTACAGGGCAAGAAGTGTTCAGTAATGCTCCTATTGATGAACTAAAACTGATCATTTCAAGAGTCACACTCAGGCAAACCAGTTATATTTACAATTTGGGAATTTTTAGATTTAAATTAAATGTGATTTTTTAAAATAATTTTTATTATTATTTTATTCCAAGCTCTGAAAATTCAGATAGTGGGTGCCAGATTTTGCTCTTACAGCTTTACAATAAAAAATCCTTACAATGACAAGGCATCTTCAAATTATCTTTAAAACAGAAAAAAACTTATCTAGACAGGTCACAAGGCTAATTCAAACAACCCCAGATCTTTTTGACTTTCAGTTTATTTGTGTGGCTTTGTGCAGCCTATTTAATTTTGGGCCTACTCAGGAATCCAAAATAACCTTTTGATCTGTTTAAAATTAAGTTAGTGTTATTAGCATTATTACAGTCATTGATTCATGGATAACATTTTCCTTTTTAAATATCCATATTTTAGTTTTGGTAGTGTGTCTGCTTTCTGGATTTTGAATAAGGCTTTTGTCTTACATTCTGCAACCTAATCTTTTGCAAAGTAGTAAATGAAACTTTGATTAAAAGATGTAACTTTAACTCAACTTCAACTTTTAAAGGTCTTTTCAGTGACAGTCATATTCAGATATTTAAATGCCCATTCTCATGTTTAACTTGAACTTGAAATTGATGTGCAACTGCTGAACAGTCATGTATTGGCATGACTTATGATGTAGTGAGGCAGCTGTGAACTAACACACACTCGCAGCGGGATGGGACAGCTGCTGCAGAAATAAAAATACTGTACAGTGTGTGGTGAAGGCACACAGACAGAATAGCCTAATCAAAGCTAATGATTGTGCAGATTTTCTGCCAGGAGGGTGTTGACGTTTGTGCCTGATCACAAATAGCAACTACGTAATGTTTAATTGCAGGAACATTAATAAATAATTCAACGTTGGAATGTATATGTTCATATTCTATAAGAAAATCCTGTTATTGATAAATCTACGCTCAATTTGATTTTATTTTTGTGTTTTATTTATTCAGGCATATCGTCGACAGCTAAAAACGGACCTTCGCCTTTATAAAGAGTTCCTCCGTCTTTCGAACCGTCTCAGTTGTCGGTGAGGCCGGCGGGGCGGATCCCACACTAGAGTGAAACAGAAAATACAGCAACACAACAATAATAACAACTTGGCCATTTCGTACATTTGGCTAGCAAGCTCCCCTGTGGATATATACCATCAAGGTGGGTGAATCCGGAGCCGTGCCACCGAGGTAACGCGGCTCCCGGCCGGCTGTTGGTTAGCACGCGTCGCTGTAGCAGATGCTAGCTAAGTCACTGGTCTGTGCTAACGGTTGTGCGGCCAGGGCCATTTTACCAAACCTCAGAGATAACACCGGCGATGTGACCGCATTGTTGGGTGGACACCGGGCTACAGAGCTGGCAGGCGAAGATACAGCTTTGTAGCCGAAGTCATGGTGAAAATATTACGAAAGGAATAATGCGGGGCTCGAAATACGTCCGTCCAGTTAACACACAGTTCGGACTAAAGTTAGCCAGTTGCTACGATGAAATGGTTTTGATGCCTACGGATATAGTCTGACTGGTACATTTAAAGTGTTAAGAAGATGTACTCAATGTTTATTTATCGTTAATCCCTAACAGTTAGATCACACTGATAATGGACCATCTGTAGTAACGTTACATGTCCTGTTTTGCTAGCACTATTAAACCCCACTCGAGCTGCTAAGATTAGTCAGTTAATTGCTTACCCGATCGGCAGAATACTTATCGACATCTATTTTGATAACCAGTCAATCATTAAAGCCATATTTCAAATAAAAATATATATTTCCAGTTCCTCGAGTGTGAGGATTTGCTTCTGTCCTTGGGCTTACATTATGGTAAATGGAGATGAAGACACGTTGAAGCCATTTTAGGCTATAGGATATTGTAACAGGCTTTTTATTGTGTTATGTTTGTAGACCAAATGATTCATCAAGAAAATAGTGTATAAATTGATCAGTAACGGACACAGGCCTAATCGCTAGTTGCAGCGCTTTATCTGATCCTCAATCACTTTTACCTCGGATGTTTCTCTATATATATCACTTTTGTCAATACACAAGTAATCTCTTTGTGACATTTGGTATCTATCCACAAATCTGTCTAGGCTTACTGCATCATACATCTAATGTTATCTCAAGTGGAATTTACACAGTTGATTCATTGATTAGTCAACCGGCAGAAAATCCAGCACAAGCAATTTTGATTCACAACTACAAAAATTAAAATCCTTGTTAAAGCTAGGCGCCAAACATTTCACAGGTTCCAGCCTCTCAAATCTTGACACTTTGTGGTTTACTCAGTCACTTTGTTTGTAAACTGATACCTTTTATGTTTTGTACTTTTTGTTAGATTTAAAAAACAAACTATTTTTTGAAATTATGATGGATATTTGTTCACTTATTTCTAGGGGTGCATCAGTCCAACTCAAATGCCTTTGCTTTCCTCTTTCCAAATTTAAAATGTCTGCACTTAGCTGTATAAAAATCAGTGTAATTGTTTTTTTGTACACATAACTGAGTCATGGTTTTGTCGCAGATGAATTCATGCAGTTTAATGGATAATGAGATTGACAGAGACACTGTATCTGCATCAAAACTGATCTGAAGTATTTGATCAGTGCATTTCTGTTATCAGACCATTTATTGACCATATGATTGATTGAAATGAGAAAATGATTGACAGAATAATCGGCAATGGGAAAAAAAATGTTAGCCGCAGCCCTACTCCCGTGACACTGTTCTCAAAAGTGTTCATGCAGTGTAATGCTGATAGCATCCATCTCCAGTTAATCATATCTATGAATTTATGTAATTTCGTCATCTCTGTGTCATTACCAGCAGTTAACCTTTCTCTCTTAACTTCTAGATGCCCTCAGCGATGAATGCAAATAGGACAGTGCAGTCTGCCAGCCCAGATGTGGGATCCGCTCCAGGGTCAATGGGCAGTTTTGCACTTGGTGGACAGTCCGAAGTTATGAAGCAAGTGCTGTGCGTCCTCGATAAGAAGGTCCGCAACATGGAGAAGAAAAAGGTCAGTACTGTTGAGAGCCATCTGTTCCAGATCCTTCCAGATAGCGTAGCTACATCTCTGTTGTGTACAGTATGAGTCATGACAGTTGTCCCACTCAGAAGCGATCAATTGCTGAAGTTTTGGATGTTCTGTTACAGAGTAAACTGGATGATTATCAAGTCAGGAAGGATAAAGGGGAGCGTCTGAATCAGGACCAGCTGGTGGGTGCACTAAAGCCTTCATTATTTTGTACATGAGCACACACAACCTTGTAATTCTTACAAAGATTTTACAATCGAGTAATGTGTGAAATGTCTCTTTTCCTTTGCCTTTTTAGGAGGCCCTCTCCAAATTCCAGGAAATCACGAATAACTTAGAGTTTGGCAGAGAGTTGCAGAAGACCTTTATCACACTGGGACAAGATGTAAGAACTTTTTTTTTTTTTTTTTAAATTGTTCCCTCAGAGTGCTGTCCACCCCGACTCACATTAACTTGACTTCATGTGGTTCATGTTCTTTATATTATTATTATTAGATCCAGAAGGTGGTGAAGAAGTCTGCGCGGCGGGAGCAGCTGCAGCGGGAGGAGGCGGAGCAGAAACGGCTGAAGACGGTTCTGGAGCTGCAGTTCCTCCTGGACCGACTGGGTGAGGACACCGTGCGGCAGGACCTGAAGCAGGGAGTCGGTGGCTCGCCGCTGCTGACAGACGCAGACCTCGCAGCTTTTGATGAGTTCTACAAGCTAGTGGGGCCAGACCGTGACCAAAACATCAGGTAAGTCTGAGGTACTGATATGTGGATGTAGCTGACATGCAGTCGTTTTGTCGGCCCACACAACTTATCTCTACACTTGCAGGTTGGTTGACCAGTATGAAGAAGCCTCGGTGCACCTCTGGGACCTCCTGGAAGGGAAGGAAAAGGCTGTGGTTGGAACGACATGTAAGTGAAATTTAACTTGGAGCCCATGAAGGGTTGCAAGCAGAAGAGCTTAATATTTTGGTAAAGGGTTGTATTGGCTATTCACAGGGCAAACTGCATTATACAGCATAAACAGTTGAGGAATCGATCGTCAGTTGACAGGAAATTAATCAGGAAGATTTGAAGATGTTAACTCTGGCTCTGAAATCTGGTGATGAACATTTTTCACTAATTACTGACCTTTAAAGATCAACGATTAATCAGCTCATATCAAAAATAATTGGCAGATTAATCAGTGTTGAAAATTATTATTAGTTTAAGTCCATCTGTAATTTGAAGAAGTTGACACAAAGAGGGAATCATTATTATTAAGTCAAACTGGCTTTATTTAGAGGCCCAGCTGGTGGTGAAAATTGCTGGCAGGACATTTTATCAGATGGTTGGTGACAGCAGTCATCAGCAAGCGTTTTATTGTGTTGAAGCCATAAGTGCTTATCCCATACCCTTGAGTAATCGCAAGCCAATGTAGATAAAGTTGTGAAACGCTCAAAACAAAACCCTCTTCTCATTAACCAACCTTGATATGTTAGTGTAGCATGTGCGTTGTGTTCTGTCAATGCAGCATGTGTGCAGTGCTGTGATGTGAATAATCGGGGCTCGGGGATATTGGCGTACTGCATTCTCAGCGATCTGGCCTCAGGACTCGCACTGCTGCATTCTGCTTGGGGGCTGAGCGCTGTGGGCTTATCCTGACTCAGCAGCAGGGCAGGGTGCCAGTGGCCCTGTCGCCTGTGGTTCCACTGGTTAGATCTCTGGAGCCACATTAGGATACTGGTGACCCAGTTCACTGTAGTGACACCAGCCAACCCTTTCACCTCGGTAAGGAGGTCTCACTTGGTGACTCAGGGTGATATTTATTCAGGCAGCAGCAGACTTCTTGGCCTGAGGCTTGAGGCAGTAAAGGAAATAACACCAGCCTGCTTTGCCTGGAGAGCCAAAAGTGGAAATGCATGAGCTAGCTTAAAGGCTCTTCTAGTGTTTTCTAGGGAATTACATGGACCTATTGTTATCGTAGCATATTTCTTATCTAGTCAGTGAGTAATGTAGAACATGTTACCACTATCAGGCCTTGTATTTTTTAAATCATGAATTAATGTTCATAGTTTTCAGTTTACCCTGTGACTGTTGAGGTTTTCTAAACTTTGTGTTAAATCATACCAAAAGGTGTTGAAAACAGTGAAAACAGTGTGAAAGTGAAAGTAAAAGCCGACCCCAGATTCACTCTCGTTTGGTGTTTCACCTTGCTATATTTGTCTTTCTCGCGCTGTGTCTCTTGGATATCTGCTGAGTACAGTCTGGCATGAGGTCACTACCTTTTAAAATAGCCCCAACCTTACCTGAGGGCAGCGGGGGTACACCCCCATAAACATCCCAACCATAGAAAATAAGACAATACAGGCAGAAGGCAGAGAGTCTACGGCTGCAAAGAAACCCAAACATTTTCATTGCTGATTTACCTGCAAGTATTTTCCTGATATTTAAGGTTTAGTGTGTTGGATTTTGTGCCGTCCAGCAGTGAGGTTTCAGATTGCATCCAACTGAAACTTCGCCTGTGTGCCAAGCATGTAGAACTAAGGTGGAGATGCAAAGGTGAATGGCTATCTAGAGCCAGTGTTTGGTTTGTCCATTCTGGGCTACTGTAGAAACACCATGGTGGACTCTGTGGAAGCAGACTCGCTTTATACGTAGATATAAATGGCTCATTCTGAGGTAACAGAAACACAACAAGTCTTAATTTCAGGTCATTATAAACTAATGCAAACATAGTTATAAATATTAAATTCCATTTCTTCAAATACATCCCCCCTAAATTCCACACTGGATCTTTAATTGATCGGTTGGTCTATAAAATATCAGGAAAAAAGTGAATAATAGCCTATCACAGCATCCTGAAGCACAAGGTGACGTTATTGTAGCGTAAGACCAAGAAAACCATCACGTTGTGGCATTTTTGCTTGGAAAAAATGACCTAAATGTGTAATTCGTAGGAATTTTTGGTTACTGTTTGTTACCACAACATTTAAATTCCTCTTTACCCTGTTTGTTCGTACACTGCAAGCTACTTTTTTTGGAAAGATACATTTGTTGTAATGGAAAATACTAGACTTTAGCAAGCTGTCTAAGCTAGCCGCCAGCACCTACCTGTCCAACTGAAAACAAGACAACTCTTGGTCGCTCTTCATCCCCATCCCCATCCTCTCCATCAGTGCTTGCCAGCTAAATTACAAGTGAAAACCAAGCCCAGATTTGCTCTTGCTTTGGAATGAGCTTTGTCCACTTGGCGTTTGTCTCCCTTTATTTGTGTTTTGTCGGTGGTGTGTTCCCAATTTTTTTTTAGCTTCCTCTTTGATGTGTGCTGTTATTAGCTGGGGGCTAATAACAGAGGGCAGAGTCTCTACAGATAAATACACCTCCAAACACTTCTAGTGGGTTATACGTGATGATGAGAGGGATTACTTTTGTATGAGTCTATACATTGATATTTTAGGAAACTCCTGCATAGTATACATTTAAATAATTCATCAGTTATCAAAACAGTTGCTGATTTTAATTTTGCTTTTGATCATTTATTTGACCGTTGCTGCTCTAAAAGTTACTAAATAATTTTTAAAGAGAGTATCTTCACTTGTGAAAGAACAAATCTCTCTTGCAAGCTGAGTTGTGACATCCGTTCGTCACTCCACCCTGACCGTTGGTTAAAGGGATAGTTTAGATTTTTTGAAGTGGGGCTAAATGAGGTACTTAATCTATAGTCAGTGTATTCCATACAGTGGATGCCTGTCGGTGTGCCCCCTCTACTGAGAAGCACGCTGGGGTCCAGACAGGGCAGACGCTAAGCTAAGATGGGGGTCAGCAGGTTGCTGAACATGGGAGCAGAATATATCGCTGCATGGATCAGTTAATTAGTTTGTGCTATTATGCTATTATGTGACTTTTGTGAATCTGAACACGCCAAAGTCACACAATTACACAAACAAAATAACTTTTGGAAGCAGAGATAAACCAGCAGCTCCTTTGTTCAGCAATATTAAATCACTGTTTTTCTCAATGGAGTCTGGCTTTTAAGAGCGCAGTATAAAGGCTTCATTTTCCTGTTAAAAATCACTGTTTGACGGCAAGATAAAGCTAGGAAAACACTTAAAATATAGCATACACTTAATCTGGTATTGATTTTTTTTTTTTTTCTTTTAATGTGACTTGTATTCGATTGCTAAAATATGTTCTGTTGCTAACCCATCTACAGCAGTACATTGCTTAGCTTCCATGTCCGATTCCAGCCTTCAAACTGTAGGTGTGCTGACTAACATCTACTGTATGCAAAACACCTCATACAACCCCACTTTAAAAAAAAATAATGGTGCGATTGTTGTGACTTTGTAAATGTGAAAATTGGATCTCTGTTTTCGTGTCTTGACTTCACAATAAATTGCTTCCTGTGTTGTTCCTCTGATAGACAAGGCGCTTAGAGAGACTTTGGACCAGATTCTGTTGAGTGGGTACTTTGACCGGGTTCCATCTCATCAAAACGGAGTGTGCGAGGACGAAGAGGAGGAAGAGCCAGCCTCAGCAGCGGTGGCGGCGGCGGCGGCAGCAGCAGTAGCTGAATCGTCAGAAGCAGAAGAGCAGACTGTCGATCCAGGTGCTGACCACTCTCTAAAGTCATGCTATGTTGAACTCGCTAGTTTAAAAATGCGTGCATTAATCAAGCCATAAAGAAATCAGCACTGTGTTCTCTGACAAAGTTTTGTCTCTTTACAGAAACTGAAATAATTGAGGAGTTCACAGAGCCCATTGCGGTAGAAACAACAGAGGTAAGATTAATTTTCCTCTTTTAGAGTGAAGTCTCAGGTTTGATGATAATTTTTGCATTGTGTTGATGTTTGCTGTTTTCTCTTGCAGTTTGTAAACAGACAGTTCATTCCAGACGGCACATACAGCGGTAGTGAGAAGGAGCAGGGAGATGAGTGGACCACGGAAACAGAGGTATGCTGTAGGGATGTCAAGGTTTACTTTTTCCTCTTTTGTGTTATTGATTAATTGCCGTCTGAGTCTAGCTTTTGTGGCTGCTGTAAGCAGTCTGGCCTGAAATAACCTCAATTTGAAGCGAGGGGGTCCTTTTCGATTATTCTTGTTTCAGCTGGCTGGGGCATTTTAAACATGATTAATTCAGATCATTTTATAGCATAGAAAACTATGAATAAGTTCAAGGGATGTCAAAGTCTTTGCATGACTTGTATGCCTGTAGGCATTAGAGGGCAGAATTTGCAAATGAGTAGAGGATATTTTAATTCAAACTGTTTGGAACTTGACTGTGTGCTGATCACTCCTCAGCTGGTATATTAAATGTTTTTGTCACTGTTATTGCAGTAAAAAAAAAAATATGCAAAATGTTTCACATGTTGTAAACAAATACTCTTTGGATCCCCTGTGCTCACATAAGCAATGTGTTGCTGAGTGCCTACTGCTGGTATCACATTACATCTGCATTTTCTTCCGTCATGTTCAAACCGGTCATGTGATGTTCAGATTAGATGTGTCACTGCATCATATCAGACTCAGATTTTTTTTTTTTTTTTGAGAGAGAGAGTGAGAGTAGAGTTGCAGAGTAGAAATTATTTGTCAGATTTTTTGTCAGTACTGGAATGTTACCGAGATTCACATCAGCAGAATCCTGCAAATGATTGATGGCTTTAGCCACATAGTCAGAAAGGCCATGTTGTCCCTGGAAGGCATACACTACACAGATAACTAGATGTCGTCAGGAACGTTTGTTGGCATCCTGACACAATACCTGGCCAAGATTTAAATGGATGTCCTTTCATCAGCCTTTTAAGCTTCTGTGAGCATGCTCATGCTGGAGACAGTGACAGTACAGTCGCACATGAGTGAATGCAGGTGAATGACTGTCGCCTGCTGGAGCCATATTTGTGCTGAATGTGGGCAGTGTCTGATGTGGCGAACACGGAAAGCTAGCCTGCAAGCTAATGTTAGCTAGCTTGCTAATAAATACTGTGAATTATGATGTCACAAGTTCCATACCTGTCTCTCGACTCAAAACCAGCCAGGCAGTATCTCATACAATCTCATACAATATCAGCTGGTTAGACACAGTAACAATTTGTTTCCTCCACACATACCTTGCTGTGGGTTGAGGCTGCAACTTTGCCTGTTGAAGATCACCTGAGTTGAACTCTACACAAGGCGAAGATGCAAATTCGCTTTACCTGCTTTGCCCTCTGCCTGAATGGAAGCGAATGGGACGCACATATTTGCCAATGTTGTTTTTGCCCATATGTTACAGTACCCTTATCAGTTTGAACATGAATTGCTTTTTTTGTGGCACACTATCCAAGAAGATTAGTTAACATACTATGATTCAAAGGTGCCCAGAGTGGCGGATCATTTTCTAGACACTGCAGTGTATGTACAGGCTTTGCTTCAATAAGGGTTGTCAGCCAGGTGTCTGAGCACCACCATGTGAGGGTGTGATCCCTCAGGATAAGTCTGCAGTGTGCAATTTGCTTTGACTTGTCCAGGTTTTTGTGTGAAATTTTTCCATGAGAATGCTCACATTACAGGTTTAATTATCAGCTGTGATGTTTCTATTTATGAACTGTGATATGAATATAAACCCACAGCTATCATGTTATTATCACTGTAGCAGCTCTCTGTTATTCCTCCTCCTGTATTCACCTGTTCTGTTTGTCTTCCACTCTCAGGCAGTCAGTGCCATGCAGCAGCAGCAGCAGCAGCCGCCCATGCAGCCTGCGGCTTCACCTGTTGCCCTGGAGACCCATCCCATGAACTTAGCGTCTCCTGTGCCCCCAACTGACCCCCTGGTCAGGAAGCAGGTGGTGCAGGACTTAATGGCACAGATGCAGGGAACGTACAACTTCATGCAGGTGGGAACTTTGTGCTAGGAACGACTGTTGACTGTAGATATTGAGCACCGTGCTCATCACTTCTCTGCTCTCAGGACTCCATGCTGGAGTTTGACGGACAGCCCATTGACCCTGCCATTGTCTCAGCGCAGCCGATGAAACCCGCTCAGAACATGGACTTACCACAGATGGTGTGTCCTCCAGGTACGTTTGTCAAAGAGAAACTCTGATGTCTTCTGCTGTGTAAAAATGACACTTGCACTTAACACTCAAATCTTTGTAGTTCATCCAGAGTCCCGGCTATCGCAACCCAACACTGTTCCTGTCCAACCTGAGCCCACACAAGTGAGTAATCAAACTTGACAGAATTGACAGACAACACTGTTTATGTAGCCTGCTGAAGACATGTTAAATGTTTGACTTTTACTTACTTTGTTTTCAGGTTCCTATCGTCTCCCCAACTCCGCCCCCCATGTATCAGACCTCACACACGCCAGACCCTCGACCCTCAACAGAAACCATCGACCCCATCCAGGTAAACCACCATGCTCTGTGAAAGAGTCCCTTTGATAGGAAAAGTTTGGCCTCATATTGCTGCGTATCTTATCAGATTTTACAACAGCTTAATATATTTAAAATTTAAAAAGGTTCAAAATATGTTTAGAATCCCAAAACAAGGTACAGCTTAAGCATGCACACAGAGACCAATCCCTAGTCCTTTATTTAGTTTATTAAACGTCGTCAGATTTTGTTGTATAGTGTTTGAAACCTACCCGGATGTAAAGTGCACACTCGTGTAAGCAATAAACTGTAGGTTAATGAATGATTTAAATAGCCTGGGACAATACAAAGGACATGACTATCGTTATCAGCGTGCATCATAACCTCATCTCAACTTTTGCTCCTGCAAAGAAAATGTAAAGAATTTGGAAATCAAATTGTGAAACTTCAGTCATACATGACAGTGAGAATTGTTTCAACCTGCTGAACTTGTTTCCACTCTTCCCCAGACCTCCATGTCCTTGTCGTCGGAGCAGCCTCCACCCTCTACAGCTCTCCCACCTGCCTCTCAAACACAAGTTTTCCAGCCTGTTTCCAAAGCTCCTCACAGCAGTGGCATCAATGTCAACGCAGCACCATTCCAGTCAATGCAGACAGTAAGGCCTCTGGGATGAAGAAATGCCCATGTTATCAAATAACCACCTGTCTTAAAAGCATTTTAATGTTTGAGTTCATTCAAAGACCGGAACATCTGGACTGTCACGGAGATAAAAGAGGTCTTTGCAGGACTTTGTGCGTCACTGCCAGTGAAATCAAAATAGAAAATCATTAATGACTTCCATTAGGAATTGCTTGCAGAGTCCTTAAGTGCCCTCTCTCACCATACTGCAGTTGTATGTGTTTGTAGTGAAGCAGCTATATCCAGGAAATAATGAGTAATGGACTTTAGTCCTAATGAGCCTGTGACCTTTCCTCTGGTTTTGGCTTCACCACAATGTGGCCCTTGTTCTCCCCTCAGGTGTTCAACCTCAATGCCCCAGTCCCGCCAGCTAATGAGACAGAGGCTTTGAACCAGGCCAGCCAATACCAGAACAGCTACAACCAAGCCTTCAGCAGCCAGCCGCAGCATCCTGTGGAGCAGACGGAGATGCAGTCAGAACAGCTGCAGTCTGGTGGGCAGATTTTATGTTTTGTTTTTCTCAGTATTGTCTTACTGAATTGATTGTGCCGGATTTGTCTTCCTGTGATAACTTCCCAGTTAAACTCCTTTTACATTAATACTGCGTGTTCAACTTCGATTGGAGATTGACGTGCATCTGTTTTGGGGCAACCCACTCTGTGTTTTTTAGTAGTTGGTGCCTTCCATTCCCAAGAACAGTCAGGAGGCCATCAACAGCCTTCCCAGCAGGGCCCAGGCTTCGTCAGGCAGGGTCAGTCCTTCTACAACAGCAGAGGCATGTCTCGTGGTGGACCTCGCAATGCCAGGGGCATGATCAATGGCTACAGAGGCTCATCGAATGGATTCAGAGGTGAGCTCACAACCTACAGCCACAAATGAATCCTTAAAAAGCCCTTTTCTGACATGGAATATGTGACACTGCTGTTTTCATCGAACTGTTAATGTGATGATGAGGGTGTCAGTTACATTATGACGTTAATCAGACATAATATGCCCTTTACAGAAAGTAGTGGCATCACTGAGGTGGAAAGTATGTGATATCACGGAAAGGTGTTTTCTGTCCTACAGGCTACGTCAATAATGGGTTTTAAAATTAATTTTGAAGCCTCAATTATTGACCATCTCGAGTGCGACCTTGTGTCTAGACTGCAAGCGTGTCAGAATTGTTTGTCCTGCACGTCTCATGCCACAGATCCGCTCTGATTTTAATCTATGCAGCTGAATGAATGCAAGGTTAATATCCAATAGAAGGGCATTGAATAAATATATTGTATATATTTCAACCTGTGTTGTCTCTGGACAGAGCTGAAGAGCAGGACACTATAATCCCGTTTCCACCAAACACTTTCAGTATGGTACCTTTTGGAGCCAAAAGTAACCCTTCAGACATGGTACCTAGACCCTAGTGTTTCTACTGCAAACAGTACTCTTAAATGTGGGCGGGGTTGTTGTCACTCACTGCTCCGTCCAGCACTTACTGTATTTCCTCATTACTGGTGACACAAAGGGAAGCCTGCACCTCGTTTATCGTCCACAGAACGAGGCTGCACGCTGATATTTTCAGAGCAAAATAAAACAGGCTGCAGTGAGAGTCTCTCTCCATGGGATATTTAAAAATAGCAGGTTTGTGCATTTAGTCCTTCTAAGGCAAGCTCAGGGGTTTAGTGATGCAGGAAGATGCTCTGCCTGACACTTTTTTTTTTTTCTCAGTGTGGATTAGAATATATGCAGTTCACATAATGCAGTACAAATGAACATATATATATATATATATATATATAGCTTGAAGATGCACTCATTACTAAAAGTGTATGTCATATCAAAACTTAAGAAAGTAGTCCGTGAAGGTGTGTTGATTGATTCACATCGTCCACTTGTGCATTGAGTAACAATACAGTTTAAAGTTCCACCTTAAAAGTCGCCGGCAGTTGGCCCAGTGAATTATTTTTTTTTCTCTGCCTACAGCTGCTGATAGAAGCAGTAAAACATCCTTTCAATAACAGTCTACTAATTAAACTCTCCACAGTATGAACAGTGGTTACATGAGCCTCAAAACCAGCCATGACTCAGTACTCAGCAGAGTGACTGTCCACAATTGACCAATCAACAGACTGCAGTGTTCACAGCTCCACCTTTAGTACCAGATCTGTGTGCTAGGGACCCCAACAGAGGGGGGACCAAAAGTGTGGTATAGGTATAAAACTATAGAACGGTACCATCCACAACTTTTCATAATGGAAACGGAAAAAAGCATACAGAACTGAACTGCATTCTGCTCGGTGGAAATGGAGCTTATGCTCACTCATTGTTCATTTCAGAACTCTGCTGACCATTGTGTCATGTTTTGACAGTCCACAAGCACTGATTGACTTTTAATTTATTTGCTCACATACTGTATTTAAAGAGTTTTGCTGTATCTTCATAATTTCAGTTGCCATTAATGAAAGATGAAAACATAGTCTGATTCTTATTGTTGTTATGCCAGTTTTGTTTTGTTTCCTCCAACTCTTTTGTATAGATAATTGTATAGATATGTATAATTGCACATGAGAAGAATCTTTACAACTTTTCAATAAGTAAAAAAATATGTATTGTCTTGCATTATAGATGATAAATAAGTGCCCATAAGAACGTGGAACAAGAAGTCCATTAAAATCATCTGTGCATATTTACCTCCACCAAGGAGGTTATGTTTTCACCAGTGTTGGACTGTTTGTCTGCAAAATAACTCAAAGTTCTGAACGGATTTTGATGAAATTTTCAGGAAAGGTTGATAATGGGACAGGGAAGAGATGATAAAATTTTGGTGGTGATCTGTTGAAGCGAAGTGGATAAAATCATAAAATGGACGGAAATCTGAGCTGCTTGGCCGAGGTCTGCGCTCTCAGAGTGCTTTTCTAGTTAATGTCATGTTGTTGCCTCAAATTCAATTTTAAGGCATTCTGATTCAATTCAGATTAGCGTGATGAGTTTTTGTGATGTCCCAGCTTGACTTTGTAAGATTGCCTTTGTGACTTTTACAGAAAAATGACACGGCGGTTGTTGATATGTACAATCACATATATGTCTGAAAGGAGCTGAAGGGTCTGTGCTTATTTTATTGCTGATCTAAAGAGAAGCATTTTAAGTTTATATTCTTCCTATTTTCAGGTGGCTATGATGGTTATCGTCCTCCTTTCGCCAACACTCCAAACTCTGGTTATGGACAGACTCAGTTCAGCACACCTCGGGATTACTCAAACGGGAATTATCAGAGGGTATGACAGAAGCATTCAGCTCTCACACTGACCGTGTTTATGTCATCTTTGCTGTCTGTTGGAGAAGTTTCTAAAATGTCTGACTTTCTCTTTCTTCCCTGTGTGTGCTCAAGGATGGTTACCAACCCAACTACAAGCGCGGAGCTGGTCAGGGACCCAGAGGAGTGTCAAGAGGCAGCACTCAGGCAATACGATCCTGAAAAGGCCTTTGATAATGACTGTGACTGACTAACTTGCACCACACTGAAAATTCAAAATTCAAGAATGCATTTGCCCCAGCTCACTCATGTTCTCTCTCTTTTTTTTTTGTTCTTCATCAGTGGTATTTTTCCTGTCTCTTAAATCAAAGTAATGCCTGCTTTGATATTTGGAAATATTAGATCATTTAAAGTCTGGAACACAAAGCTGAGCTGTAAATCCAATCATCGATTTACACAAGCCATGTGTTACAATATTCCTGTAAACTTGAAAGATTTCATAAGTTATTTTTTGTATAAAAAAAATGCACCTGCCACTGCTGGTCCAACCCTCGGGAGTTTATTCCCCTTCTCAGTTCTTCTCTGTCATTTTGGTTCTAAAAAGAAAAAAAGCGTTTTATGTTCAATGAGCTCCCGTTTCCTTGTTTGTAAATTGATGTTGCTTCAAGAGTTTCAATAAAGTTGTGTTGCATACCCATGCTTCAGCCCCGGTTTACTGCTGTGGAGTTAAGGTTTGTGCCAGTAAAAGTATGTCAACTATTAAATTCTGCAGTAGATACTTTTCTATTGTAATGACTTCTTTGTTGTATACAGAGTTGTTGTCTTTTTATTGTATTGTCTTTCAGCAGCCTGTGATACAGCACCACCATGTGGCGTATCAGAGTATAGCTACTGGCTTAAATTTATGGCTTCCTCACTTAAATATAAAACAACAAGCAGTTGTGTAGTTTTAAAGTGTAGCTTGACCTCTAAATCTAATTTCTAGTGCTGACAAATTTTCGATGAACTGCTTTGTAGAAATAAAGAGAAATTAAACTTACATGTTGTCCTAAGGCAGACAGGCGTGTGTATTAGAGGTTGAGGGCTTTTCCCCCCGAGCTGATACTCTCAGGCAGAATTCATACAAATCCTTAATGATATCGCCAGTCCCCAACCCTAAATAACCCAAGATGGATCTGTAAATTCATCGTCGAACTCCTAAATGTGTAATAGAAATAAGACAATAGGCCATGATTGCCACTGATGTAGGGTTGTTGTTTTTTGTTTCTTTTAGAAGAATAGCCTAGATCTTCAAGTGGTTAAAGATTAATTTGCAGAAGTGCTCTTTTATGGAATAAAGTCAGAGAGACTGTAAAATGCCAATCACAATCACAGTAACATTTGCTTTCTTTGACTATCTAGTCAGTCTAAACCCAAAGATGTGACTTACTATCATCGCACCAAGAAAACCAGCAGAAACATTAATTTTTGATCATTTTTAAATTTCAGCTAGTTTTAGACTTTGCTTAAAACATTTGGTGAGGAGCATTTTATGACTTGTTTTGGACTTGTAACTTCAAAATTTAGGACTTGGGATCTAATTTGGGACTCCACAGTCTTGACCTGGGACTCAGTTGTATTTGGCGCCTGACTTCCGGCAGAGACTACCTGGGACTTGACTCGGGACTTGCCTGTTTTGACTCAGGACTAGTCAGTCTTGACTTGGGACCTGAACCCAGACTTGCCTACTTTGACTTTGGACTTGTCAGTCCTGAATTGGGACTTGACTCTGTACTTAGCTGCTTGACTAGGGACTTGTTAGTATTGAATTGGGACTTGACTGCTTTGACTCAGGGCTTGCCAGTCTTGAATTGGGACTTGGCTCCAGACATGCCCGCTTTGACTCAGGATTTGTTGGTCTTGACTTGACACTTGACCCTACTAACCTGCTTTGGACTCATCAGTCTTGCATTGGGACTTGTCTCAGGGCTTTCCTGCTTTGACTTGGGACTTGTTAGTCATTAATTGGGACTTGACTCCGGACTAACCTGCTTTGATTTTGGACTTGTCTGTCTTGAATTGGGACCTGACTCTGGACTAACCTGCTTTGACTAGGATCTTGTCAGTCTTGACTCTGGACTTGTCAGTCTTGAATTGGGACTTGTCAGTCTTGAATTGGGACTTGTCAGTCTTGAATTGGGACTTGTTGGACTTAACTTGGGACTTGACTGCAAAGTCTTTGCAGGCACCTTAACGAGGAAGTTACTTGTGACTTGTAAAACAATGACTCTCACCTCTACCACCTAACGAGACAGCTGCAGACTAACTCAACTCACTAACCGTCTCAGTTGTGGACTTTAAACCTTTCAGGCCAAACTCAGGGCTGCTCCCTTCCCCGTACTGTGTCGCACAATTTTGACGTCACACCGGGGGTCCTCCATGAACCGATGTCTCCACGTGAGTGTATCAACAGCATGATGGCTGGCATGTAAATTCACCCCTCCACTGGTTAAAACTACATGAGGATTAAACATAAAGCAGTTTGAGTGCAACACAAGGTAAGTCAGAACTTTGAAAGTTTAAAACGAAGCCTTAATTCCGTGTGTCTTCATCGCGTTGTGGCATAATGTAGTTTCCGTGCTGTTATTAACTCTCATTTGTTTTGGCTGTAAGTTAAGTTAGCTCCAGTCAGTCCTTCCTCTTGACTCAGTCTGACAGCGCAGTTTGTGCCGCTCCGTATCTCTATTATCTCTAATATCTGCCTCTGTGTTGAGCAGTGAGACGATGGCGACAGTCCGTAAGAAGGTAGACAACCGGATCCGTGTCCAGATAGAGAATGGAGTCGCTCTGCAGCATCGCACCATGTTTGTGGTGGTGGGAGATCGTGGGAGAGATCAGGTAATATTTCACTTCCTGCTGTCTTAAGCAAATATATGAGTCTCAATTTAATTTCATATTACTCACTTCGCATTTGGCACTAAACCCAGTTAAATCTGCCTCTGATCCAGGTCGTCATTCTGCATCACATGCTGTCTAAAGCTTCAGTCAGAGCTCGACCCTCTGTGCTGTGGTGCTACAAGAAAGACCTGGGGTTCAGCAGGTGAGTGTAGTATGACACAGAAGTGGTAACATGTTTAGATCCTTGTTAACAATTTTCCAGAAAGAATGCACGTAATAAATATTGGAAAACAAAACATATAGAACTTAAAGGTGTAAGATGAAGCTAAAACTTATTATTCCTACCCTGCTTTACTGAGCATATTCTCATCAGTAACTCATTCACTGATTTAGGTTATATGAAAATAACACAACAGAAAAGAACACAATAAAACAGAGAGAAACATTCCATAATAGTTCATGCACAATACTCATCAGTTTGTGTTTGTTTACCACCTTATTTTATTTTACTTTATTTAATGTTATTATCATTATTAGCAGTAAAGATGTCAATGTAAACCATTCCTCAAGTTAACTTCTTTAACAGACTTCTAACCAGTTAGTTTAGGGTGCTTAAAAAATTATTTAAATGATTGAGCAGTTATCAGAGGTGTGTTCTCGAGTCACATGATTTGGACTCTAGTCAGACTCGAGGCACAAATTTGATGACTTTAGACTTGACAAAATTAACTCCTTTGACAGATGTTTGTCTATTCTTTATGTTTGTCCTTACCCTTGTTTTCTTGAACATACCTATTCCCCTAAGTTCATACTGGTGCTCTGTAATTTCAAACAGCCTCTGAATAAAGTTAGGGAGCAAATTATTTTTTGCCTTGTACATTATCTGTGAACAAGAAAAGAAGGGTGTTTTAATGTGTCTAAAATGTCTGAAACAGCAATCGGAAGAAGCGCATGAGACAGCTGCAGAAGAAGATAAAAACTGGGACCCTGAATCTGAATCAGGACGACCCGTTTGAACTCTTCATCGCTGCAACCAACATCCGGTACTGTTACTACAACGAGACACACAAGATCCTGGGAAACACCTACGGCATGTGTGTCCTGCAGGTGAGTGTCTCCTCTTTGGCTGTAGATCAGTGGCTCCCAGGATATATAAAAAACACACATACACGATTGTGGGTCACAGTCCAAAAAATGCCACGACCCACTGCTGTACACTGAGATGTTTTATTTCCTGTCCCACAGGACTTTGAAGCGCTCACTCCCAACCTGTTAGCGAGGACAGTTGAGACGGTAGAAGGAGGTGGTATCGTTGTGATTCTGCTGAGGACGATGAACTCTCTCAAGCAGCTGTACACAATGACCATGGTAAGTCTATAACCTGTTCCATCTCCACACATCTCTGTTTGCTTGACTTGTGATCACTGTGACTCGTTTTCATCCAGGACGTGCACGCTCGATACCGGACTGAGGCTCATCAGGATGTGGTGGGAAGGTTCAATGAGAGGTGAGTGTTCCTCTGGCTTTCATTGTGTTTGGAGCATTTTTAGTCAGTGGAGTCACAGTTTAAATATGTTTTTTTAATGTTTGTTCTGTTTTAGGTTCATTCTGTCGTTGGCATCCTGCAAAAACTGTGTTGTCATTGACGACCAACTCAACATCCTGCCAATGTCCAGCCACATGGCAAACATCAAGCCTGTTCCTCCAAAGACTCAGGTAATTAGATTAGAGTAGGTCTGGGAACCGAAGTTTTTATTGATACCAGTGCCATTGTGGATTCTGGTTATCAGTCAGATTCTTTATTGATTCTTGATGTTTTCTGTGTGGAAACAGACGGCGTACACAGGTTTAAGCCTCATCGCAACTGCTTTATTATCTGAGTCTGAACGTAGTGTAGGTGAAATGAAAGAATACTTGTACAGCAGGTGGTTTCATTCAGGTTTTCTTTGTCAAAGAATAAACCTGCTAAGCCTGCCTGCACGGCGCTGATTTTTTTAAATAACAGGATATTTACTCTCAGTAAGGGACGGGCTGCTTGGTTGGGCAGCTGTGACACTCACACACACTGTCAAACACGTGGCATTCCTGGAATTTAAGTCCGTGTTGTGTAGAAAGATGACTGTTGTGGTTCATTGACTTTAGAAGAGCTGCCTTTTAGCATCTTAATTTTCTCCCTTTTATAAAGTAGTCGTGGCTACTGTTTTAAAAATGCTACTTAAATAAAGTTTGCCTGCTCGTTGGCTACTTCCTCCCTGATTTCTGACCAGTTGTCTCATCTCCATCAGGAGGACGGTTTGTCTCCACGGGAACAGGAGCTGAAGGATCTAAAGGAGTCCCTTCAGGACACTCAGCCTGTGGGCGTGTTGGTGGATTGCTGCAAGACCATGGACCAGGTCAGAACCTCCCTCTGAGGAGCCACTTTACACATTTACCAAGTATAACTACTGATGAATGCACAGATACGATTTAAAGCAGCACTTCAGCAGCAGGTTACGACAGTGTTCCAGAGAAATTACTCCTCAACAGATGCCCCTTTTAAAATCAGTCATAATAAATGTAAGGTTTAAAGGTTTGTGTTTTGCTGTAGGCTAAAGGAGTGCTGAAGTTCATTGAGGCGATTTCAGAGAAGACTCTGAGGAGCACCGTTGCTCTGACTGCTGCCCGCGGTCGAGGCAAGTCTGCAGCGCTGGGTCTGGCTGTCGCTGGAGCCGTGGCATTTGGGTATGAATTAGTTTTATAATGTTATGCAAGTATACAAATTTGTCTTTTATCTGTTTTGCTAATGATGGCCTGACATTGTTTACAGCTACTCCAACATCTTTGTAACCTCTCCGAGCCCGGACAACCTTCATACTATGTTCGAATTCATCTTCAAAGGCTTTGATTCTCTGCAGTATCAGGTAGGCCGCCTGAGAGTCTCCTCTGTGTCAGTGACAGCGCATTCATTCTCTGATCAGACACCACTTCATATGCCCATTTTGCATTTGTAGGAGCATCTCGACTACGAAATCATCCAGTCTTTGAATCCAGACTTCAACAAAGCCGTGGTGCGGGTGAACATCTTCAAAGAGCACCGGCAGACAATTCAGGTAAATAAAGACCAGACCACTCCACCCTTCTACTTCCTGTTATTTATAACAGTGAGTGATCTGACTTCCCTGTTTGTGTGACCAACAGTACATCCACCCAGGTGATGCAGTGAAGCTGGGCCAGGCTGAACTGCTGGTCATTGATGAGGCTGCAGCCATCCCTCTTCCTCTGGTGAAGAACCTGCTGGGGCCATACCTGGTTTTCATGGCCTCGACCATCAACGGGTCAGTGACAGGGCTGGATGATATTTACGTAATCAAAAGTGCCATTACTTTTGTTCAGATGACATTACACACAAGGATCGTATGAGAAACTGGTTTGAGTAATATGGATTTAATGACCACAAAAGCATAATGAATTGCTATCAATAAATTGCTGCATCATTTTAGCTGTAGCTAGCTGCATTTCTGACTGCTGTTCTCCGTCATCTCTGCAGGTACGAGGGCACTGGGCGCTCGCTTTCCCTCAAACTGATCCAGCAGTTGAGGCAGCAGAGCGCAGACAGTCAGCAGAGCATGTCAGCAGAGAACAGGACCACCAACACAGAGAGGCTAGCAGCAGGTAAATGTCTCTGTGTTTTACTTTGTTTGTGTGTGTGTTCAGTGTAACTGTGGCCCCCTCCTAGAGCCAAAGTTGTGAGGGAAGCTTGCTGTCGAGGGTCAGGGGGCAGGCAAAGGTGGGACTTAGGTGTAGACTGGCTCTGAGGATGTGGAACGTCAGCTCTCTAGCGCTAGTGTGGAAGGTGGACTAGATGGCACTGGGTCTGGACTTACTCCTGTTCTGGAGGTGCCCAGTGACAGGAAGTGGATGGACTAATGTTTTTTTTATGTCCTTGTTCACAGCTCGCACTCTCCATGAGGTTTCTCTACATGAGTCCATTCGGTACGCTCCAGGAGACGCTGTGGAGAAGTGGCTGAATGACCTGCTCTGTCTGGACTGTCTGAACATACCCAGGCTCATCTCTGGCTGCCCACTGCCACAGACTTGTGACCTGTATCCTTGGTTATATGTAGTGTGTCATGTATAAAGAAAAAGCACTAAGTAAACAAAGAAGTGATGGAAAAAAAGAATCTATGAAAGAAATAGAATTTTTGTACACACAATACTTGAGCAAGACAAGCTGCATTTACTTTTGTCCTCAACCCACACACAGATATTATGTGAACAGAGACACACTGTTCTGTTACCACAAAGCATCTGAGGCTTTCCTGCAGAGGTTGATGGCCCTCTACGTGGCATCGCACTACAAGGTGATGTAATGGTTTGTGTTCAAATGACTTGCTTTGCTCAAAGAGAAAAATATTGTACACACAATGTAGAGTCATCCTTTTGTTTATTTGCTGACTCAAATGTTTCCTTGGGATCCAGAATTCACCAAACGATCTGCAGATGTTGTCCGACGCTCCGGCCCATCACCTCTTCTGCCTCCTGCCACCTGTTCCTCCCACACAGAACTCACTGCCTGAGGTCCTCGCTGTGGTGCAGGTAAGACACCCCAGACCCCCTAAAGAAACTCTGTTTGTAATGGATGTGCAGTGATGGAAAACCTATGTATTTGAAAGCAAACAGCTGTATTGAGGGTTTTTGCAAATCTGTCCCAGACAGTTCATATTTGACATTTTTATGGCATACTATACTGTGATTTCATTTTGATGTTTTTTGTGGCATACCTTACTATGACTTCTTTTTTGCCGATTTCTATGATATACTATACTATGACTTTTTCTATGGCATACTATATTATGACATTTTTGCATTTTTATGACATACTCTACCATGACCTTTTTTTTGCATTCTTATGACATACTATACTGTGACCTTTTTTGCATTTTATGACATACTATACTGTGACCTTTTTTGCATTTTATGACATACTATACTGTGACCTTTTTTTTTTTTTTTTTTTTGCATATTTATGACATACTCTACCATGAACTTTTTTTGCATTCTTATGACATACTACTGTGACCTTTTATGCATTTTTAAGACAAACCATACTATGGCTTTTTGTGTTATAACACACTGTTGTTTGACTTTTTTTTTTTTTTTTAAATGTCATACTGTACCATGGAAGTTTTGTGCAGATATGTTCAGAGGAAAGACTTCCACCAACTCAGCCATTTCTCTTTGACTTTAAGAACCCAGAGACAACTTGGACCTGCCCTTTTTTGCTTGTATCTATACAGTATTTAGTCATTTGTCAAGTTTATTGACTTGACTTATTGTATGTGTTTTTCTTTAGGTTTGTCTGGAAGGAGAAATATCTCGGCAGTCCATCCTGAACAGTCTGTCCAGAGGAAAGAAAGCCTCTGGCGACCTCATTCCCTGGACGGTGTCAGAACAGGTACATACTGGTGTCAAAGCTTTTGACAAAATCACTACAGCTTACATTTCCACAGTGCAGACATGAAATCCTCTGTTTATTTCTTTGTAGTTCCAAGACCCAGAATTTGGCGGCCTCTCAGGAGGCAGAGTGGTGCGAATAGCTGTCAATCCAGACTACCAAGGGGTAAGAGCTTGCTGAGGCCTCAGCATGTTTTTCCATTTTTTAATGAATCTGGGTGTACTGTATGTGACTGGTTTCCAATCTGTTCACCAGATGGGCTACGGCTCCAGAGCTCTCCAGCTGCTGCAGATGTACTATGAGGGCAAGTTTCCCACCATGGATGAGAGCACACATTCAAATCACAATGAGATCACCTCTGTCAGCAGTGAGGTAAGACAATTAAATGTATTCAGCGAAAGATATCAAATACTTACATGAAGTGTAACCACAGAAAAAAACAAATTAGAGATACGATTAGGCGGATGAAACACAAACTTCTGTGACAGTGGCCCTGTTGTTGTCTCTTGTTATCCAGGCAGTCAGTCTGCTGGAGGAGGTGGTCACTCCTCGGAAGGAGCTCCCTCCTCTGCTCCTGAAGCTGAGTGAGAGGAGAGCAGAGAGACTGGACTATCTAGGAGTTTCCTACGGCCTTACTACACAGCTCCTCAAGTGAGTTTCTATGAACACAGTGAAGGGGAAGGGGGTTGTTATATTTTTGCAGATTTAGAAAAATTATTTTTGCTCTCTGACAGGTTCTGGAAGAAAGCAGGGTATACTCCAGTCTACTTGAGACAAACCCCTGTAAGTAAAAAAAACAAACTTTTTTTGTGTGTTTCTGCACATTTTGCTGTTGCCACATGCTATAATTGTTGCTGTGTGTGTCTTTGTGTGTGTGTTTGATTGTCTCCAGAATGACCTGACAGGAGAGCACTCTTGTGTGATGCTGAAGGAGCTGAACACAGATGACGCCCCAGAGCAGAGCCAGTGGCTGTCTGCCTTCTGGAAAGGTGAACATTCATGACGTTTCCTGTGTTACCTCTGGGCCCATTTGTTCAGACAAAATAAAAAAGAAAATAGAAATTGGTCATATATACAAATGTTTATGTAAAATTTGCACTTGATTGTTTAGTCTTTGAAGTGATGAAGTAGTCCACATAATTTATGACATACTATACTATGACTTTTTGGGGCAAAATTTATGACATACTATACTATGACTTTTTTTGGGCAAAATTTTTGACATACTATACTATGACTTTTTTTTGGGCAAAATTTTTGACATGCTATACTATGACTTTTTTTGGGCAAAATTTATGACATATTATACTGTGACTTTTTGGGGGGGCAAAATTTATGACACTATATGACTTTTTAGGGGCAAAATTTTTGACATACTACTTTTTTGGGGCAAAATTTATGACATGCTATACTATGACTTTTTGGGGGCAAAATTTATGACATACTATACTATGACTTTTTGGGGGGGCAAAATTTTTGACACTATGACTTTTTAGGGGCAAAATTTTTGACATACTGTACTATGACTTTTTTTTGGGCAAAATTTATGACATACTATACTATGACTTTTTTTTGGGCAAAATTTATGACATACTATACTATGACTTTTTGGGGCAAAATTTATGACATGCTATACTATGACTTTTTGGGGGCAAAATTTATGACATACTGTACTATGACTTTTTTTGGGCAAAATTTATGACATGCTATACTATGACTTTTTGGGGCAAAATTTATGACATACTATACTATGACTTCTTTTGGGGCAAAATTTATCACATGCTATACTATGACTTTTTGGGCAAAATTTATGACATGCTATACTATGACTTTTTTTGGGCAAAATTTATGCCATACTATGCTATGACTTTTTTTGGGCAAAAGTTTTGACATGCTATACTATGACTTTTTTTGGGCAAAATTTTTGACATGCTATACTTTGACTTTTTGGGGCAAAATTTATGACATACTATACTATGACTTTTTTGGGGCAAAATTTTTGACATAATATACTATGACTTTTTTTGGGCAAAATTTATGACATGCTATATTATGACTTTTTGGGGGCAAAATTTATGACATACTATACTATGACTATTTTTGGGGCAAAATTTATGACATACTATACTATGACTTTTTTTGGGGCAAAATTTATGACATACTATACTATGACTTTTTGGGGCAAAATTTTTGACATGCTATACTATGACTTTTTGGGGCAAAATTTATGACATGCTATACTATGACTTTTTTTGGGGCAAAATTTATGACATGCTATACTATGACTTTTTGGGGCAAAATTTATGACATGCTATACTATGACTTTTTGGGGCAAAATTTATGACATGCTATACTATGACTTTTTGGGGCAAAATTTATGACATGCTATACTATGACTTTTTTTTGGGCAAAATTTATGACATGCTATACTATGACTTTTTGGGGCAAAATTTATGACATGCTATACTATGACTTTTTGGGGCAAAATTTATGACATGCTATACTATGACTTTTTTTTGGGCAAAATTTATGACATACTATACTATGACTTCTTTTGGGGCAAAATTTATCACATGCTATACTATGACTTTTTGGGCAAAATTTATGACATGCTATACTATGACTTTTTTTGGGCAAAATTTATGACATACTATGCTATGACTTTTTTTGGGCAAAATTTTTGACATGCTATACTTTGACTTTTTGGGGCAAAATTTATGACATACTATACTATGACTTTTTGGGGCAAAATTTTTGACATACTATACTATGACTTTTTTTGGGCAAAATTTATGACATGCTATACTATGACTTTTTTTGGGCAAAATTTATGACATGCTATACTTTGACTTTTTGGGGCAAAATTTATGACATACTATACTATGACTTTTTGGGGGCAAAATTTATGACATACTATACTATGACTTTTTGGGGGCAAAATTTTTGACACACTATACTATGACTTTTTGGGGGCAAAATTTTTGACATACTATACTATGACTTTTTTTGGGCAAAATTTATGACATGCTATACTATGACTTTTTTTGGGCAAAATTTATGACATGCTATACTATGACTTTTTTTGGGGGCAAAATTTTTGACACACTATACTATGACTTTTTGGGGGCAAAATGTATGACATACTATACTATGACTTTTTTTGGGCAGAATTTATGACATGCTATACTATGACTTTTTGGGGGCAAAATTTTTGACACACTATACTATGACTTTTTGGGGGCAAAATTTATGACATGCTATACTTTGACTTTTTTTGGGCAAAATTTATGACATGCTATACTTTGACTTTTTGGGGCAAAATTTATGACATGCTATACTTTGACTTTTTGGGGCAAAATTTATGACATACTATACTATGACTTTTTGGGGGCAAAATTTATGACATACTATACTATGACTTTTTGGGGGCAAAATTTTTGACACACTATACTATGACTTTTTGGGGGCAAAATTTTTGACATACTATACTATGACTTTTTTTGGGCAAAATTTATGACATGCTATACTATGACTTTTTTTGGGCAAAATTTATGACATGCTATACTATGACTTTTTTTGGGGGCAAAATTTTTGACACACTATACTATGACTTTTTGGGGGCAAAATGTATGACATACTATACTATGACTTTTTGGGGGCAAAATTTATGACATACTATACTATGACTTTTTGGGGGCAAAATTTATGACATACTATACTATGACTTTTTGGGGGCAAAATTTTTGACACACTATACTATGACTTTTTGGGGGCAAAATTTTTGACATACTATACTATGACTTTTTTTGGGCAAAATTTATGACATGCTATACTATGACTTTTTTTGGGGGCAAAATTTTTGACACACTATACTATGACTTTTTGGGGGCAAAATTTATGACATACTATACTATGACTTTTTTTGGGCAAAATTTATGACTTTTTGGGGGCAAAATTTTTGACACACTATACTATGACTTTTTGGGGGCAAAATTTATGACATGCTATACTATGACTTTTTGGGGGCAAAATTTTTGACACACTATACTATGACTTTTTGGGGGCAAAATTTATGACATGCTATACTTTGACTTTTTTTGGGCAAAATTTATGACATGCTATACTTTGACTTTTTGGGGCAAAATTTATGACATGCTATACTTTGACTTTTTGGGGCAAAATTTATGACATACTATACTATGACTTTTTGGGGGCAAAATTTATGACATACTATACTATGACTTTTTGGGGGCAAAATTTTTGACACACTATACTATGACTTTTTGGGGGCAAAATTTTTGACATACTATACTATGACTTTTTTTGGGCAAAATTTATGACATGCTATACTATGACTTTTTTTGGGCAAAATTTATGACATGCTATACTATGACTTTTTTTGGGGGCAAAATTTTTGACACACTATACTATGACTTTTTGGGGGCAAAATGTATGACATACTATACTATGACTTTTTTTGGGCAGAATTTATGACATGCTATACTATGACTTTTTGGGGGCAAAATTTTTGACACACTATACTATGACTTTTTGGGGCAAAATTTATGACATGCTATACTATGACTTTTTGGGGGCAAAATTTATGACATACTGTACTATGACTTTTTTTGGGCAAAATTTATGACATGCTATACTATGACTTTTTGGGGCAAAATTTATGACATACTATACTATGACTTCTTTTGGGGCAAAATTTATCACATGCTATACTATGACTTTTTGGGCAAAATTTATGACATGCTATACTATGACTTTTTTTGGGCAAAATTTATGCCATACTATGCTATGACTTTTTTTGGGCAAAAGTTTTGACATGCTATACTATGACTTTTTTTGGGCAAAATTTTTGACATGCTATACTTTGACTTTTTGGGGCAAAATTTATGACATACTATACTATGACTTTTTTGGGGCAAAATTTTTGACATAATATACTATGACTTTTTTTGGGCAAAATTTATGACATGCTATATTATGACTTTTTGGGGGCAACATTTATGACATACTATACTATGACTATTTTTGGGGCAAAATTTATGACATACTATACTATGACTTTTTTTGGGGCAAAATTTATGACATACTATACTATGACTTTTTGGGGCAAAATTTTTGACATGCTATACTATGACTTTTTGGGGCAAAATTTATGACATGCTATACTATGACTTTTTTTGGGGCAAAATTTATGACATGCTATACTATGACTTTTTGGGGCAAAATTTATGACATGCTATACTATGACTTTTTGGGGCAAAATTTATGACATGCTATACTATGACTTTTTGGGGCAAAATTTATGACATGCTATACTATGACTTTTTTTTGGGCAAAATTTATGACATGCTATACTATGACTTTTTGGGGCAAAATTTATGACATGCTATACTATGACTTTTTG
The DNA here is from genome assembly GCA_035609425.1 of Epinephelus awoara. NCBI lineage: Eukaryota > Metazoa > Chordata > Actinopteri > Perciformes > Serranidae > Epinephelus > Epinephelus awoara. The sequence goes on from CM069298.1 coordinate 15,428,286, forward strand.
GGGCAAAATTTATGACATGCTATACTATGACTTTTTTTTGGGCAAAATTTATGACATACTATACTATGACTTCTTTTGGGGCAAAATTTATCACATGCTATACTATGACTTTTTGGGCAAAATTTATGACATGCTATACTATGACTTTTTTTGGGCAAAATTTATGACATACTATGCTATGACTTTTTTTGGGCAAAATTTTTGACATGCTATACTTTGACTTTTTGGGGCAAAATTTATGACATACTATACTATGACTTTTTTTGGGCAAAATTTTTGACATACTATACTATGACTTTTTTTGGGCAAAATTTATGACATGCTATACTATGACTTTTTTTGGGCAAAATTTATGACATGCTATACTTTGACTTTTTGGGGCAAAATTTATGACATACTATACTATGACTTTTTGGGGGCAAAATTTATGACATACTATACTATGACTTTTTGGGGGCAAAATTTTTGACACACTATACTATGACTTTTTGGGGGCAAAATTTTTGACATACTATACTATGACTTTTTTTGGGCAAAATTTATGACATGCTATACTATGACTTTTTTTGGGCAAAATTTATGACATGCTATACTATGACTTTTTTTGGGGGCAAAATTTTTGACACACTATACTATGACTTTTTGGGGGCAAAATGTATGACATACTATACTATGACTTTTTTTGGGCAGAATTTATGACATGCTATACTATGACTTTTTGGGGGCAAAATTTTTGACACACTATACTATGACTTTTTGGGGGCAAAATTTATGACATGCTATACTTTGACTTTTTTTGGGCAAAATTTATGACATGCTATACTTTGACTTTTTGGGGCAAAATTTATGACATGCTATACTTTGACTTTTTGGGGCAAAATTTATGACATACTATACTATGACTTTTTGGGGGCAAAATTTATGACATGCTATACTATGACTTTTTTTGGGCAAAATTTATGCCATACTATGCTATGACTTTTTATGGGCAAAAGTTTTGACATGCTATACTATGACTTTTTTTGGGCAAAATTTTTGACATGCTATACTTTGACTTTTTGGGGCAAAATTTATGACATACTATACTATGACTTTTTTGGGGCAAAATTTTTGACATAATATACTATGACTTTTTTTGGGCAAAATTTATGACATGCTATATTATGACTTTTTGGGGGCAAAATTTATGACATACTATACTATGACTATTTTTGGGGCAAAATTTATGACATACTATACTATGACTTTTTTTGGGGCAAAATTTATGACATACTATACTATGACTTTTTGGGGCAAAATTTTTGACATGCTATACTATGACTTTTTGGGGCAAAATTTATGACATGCTATACTATGACTTTTTTTGGGGCAAAATTTATGACATGCTATACTATGACTTTTTGGGGCAAAATTTATGACATGCTATACTATGACTTTTTGGGGCAAAATTTATGACATGCTATACTATGACTTTTTGGGGCAAAATTTATGACATGCTATACTATGACTTTTTTTTGGGCAAAATTTATGACATGCTATACTATGACTTTTTGGGGCAAAATTTATGACATGCTATACTATGACTTTTTGGGGCAAAATTTATGACATGCTATACTATGACTTTTTTTTGGGCAAAATTTATGACATACTATACTATGACTTCTTTTGGGGCAAAATTTATCACATGCTATACTATGACTTTTTGGGCAAAATTTATGACATGCTATACTATGACTTTTTTTGGGCAAAATTTATGACATACTATGCTATGACTTTTTTTGGGCAAAATTTTTGACATGCTATACTTTGACTTTTTGGGGCAAAATTTATGACATACTATACTATGACTTTTTGGGGCAAAATTTTTGACATACTATACTATGACTTTTTTTGGGCAAAATTTATGACATGCTATACTATGACTTTTTTTGGGCAAAATTTATGACATGCTATACTTTGACTTTTTGGGGCAAAATTTATGACATACTATACTATGACTTTTTGGGGGCAAAATTTATGACATACTATACTATGACTTTTTGGGGGCAAAATTTTTGACACACTATACTATGACTTTTTGGGGGCAAAATTTTTGACATACTATACTATGACTTTTTTTGGGCAAAATTTATGACATGCTATACTATGACTTTTTTTGGGCAAAATTTATGACATGCTATACTATGACTTTTTTTGGGGGCAAAATTTTTGACACACTATACTATGACTTTTTGGGGGCAAAATGTATGACATACTATACTATGACTTTTTTTGGGCAGAATTTATGACATGCTATACTATGACTTTTTGGGGGCAAAATTTTTGACACACTATACTATGACTTTTTGGGGGCAAAATTTATGACATGCTATACTTTGACTTTTTTTGGGCAAAATTTATGACATGCTATACTTTGACTTTTTGGGGCAAAATTTATGACATGCTATACTTTGACTTTTTGGGGCAAAATTTATGACATACTATACTATGACTTTTTGGGGGCAAAATTTATGACATACTATACTATGACTTTTTGGGGGCAAAATTTTTGACACACTATACTATGACTTTTTGGGGGCAAAATTTTTGACATACTATACTATGACTTTTTTTGGGCAAAATTTATGACATGCTATACTATGACTTTTTTTGGGCAAAATTTATGACATGCTATACTATGACTTTTTTTGGGGGCAAAATTTTTGACACACTATACTATGACTTTTTGGGGGCAAAATGTATGACATACTATACTATGACTTTTTTTGGGCAGAATTTATGACATGCTATACTATGACTTTTTGGGGGCAAAATTTTTGACACACTATACTATGACTTTTTGGGGGCAAAATTTATGACATGCTATACTATGACTTTTTGGGGGCAAAATTTTTGAAATACTATACTATGACTTTTTTTGGGCAAAATTTATGACATGCTATACTTTGACTTTTTTTGGGCAAAATTTATGACATGCTATACTTTGACTTTTTGGGGCAAAATTTATGACATACTATACTATGACTTTTTGGGGGCAAAATTTTTGACATACTATACTATGACTTTTTGGGGGCAAAATTTATGACATACTATACTATGACTTTTTGGGGGCAAAATTTATGACATACTATACTATGACTTTTTGGGGGCAAAATTTTTGACACACTATACTATGACTTTTTGGGGGCAAAATTTTTGACATACTATACTATGACTTTTTTTGGGCAAAATTTATGACATGCTATACTATGACTTTTTTTGGGGGCAAAATTTTTGACACACTATACTATGACTTTTTGGGGGCAAAATTTATGACATACTATACTATGACTTTTTTTGGGCAAAATTTATGACTTTTTGGGGGCAAAATTTTTGACACACTATACTATGACTTTTTGGGGGCAAAATTTATGACATGCTATACTATGACTTTTTGGGGGCAAAATTTTTGACACACTATACTATGACTTTTTGGGGGCAAAATTTATGACATGCTATACTTTGACTTTTTTTGGGCAAAATTTATGACATGCTATACTTTGACTTTTTGGGGCAAAATTTATGACATGCTATACTTTGACTTTTTGGGGCAAAATTTATGACATACTATACTATGACTTTTTGGGGGCAAAATTTATGACATACTATACTATGACTTTTTTTGGGCAAAATTTATGACATACTATGCTATGACTTTTTTTGGGCAAAATTTTTGACATGCTATACTTTGACTTTTTGGGGCAAAATTTATGACATACTATACTATGACTTTTTGGGGCAAAATTTTTGACATACTATACTATGACTTTTTTTGGGCAAAATTTATGACATGCTATACTATGACTTTTTTTGGGCAAAATTTATGACATGCTATACTTTGACTTTTTGGGGCAAAATTTATGACATACTATACTATGACTTTTTGGGGGCAAAATTTATGACATACTATACTATGACTTTTTGGGGGCAAAATTTTTGACACACTATACTATGACTTTTTGGGGGCAAAATTTTTGACATACTATACTATGACTTTTTTTGGGCAAAATTTATGACATGCTATACTATGACTTTTTTTGGGCAAAATTTATGACATGCTATACTATGACTTTTTTTGGGGGCAAAATTTTTGACACACTATACTATGACTTTTTGGGGGCAAAATGTATGACATACTATACTATGACTTTTTTTGGGCAGAATTTATGACATGCTATACTATGACTTTTTGGGGGCAAAATTTTTGACACACTATACTATGACTTTTTGGGGGCAAAATTTATGACATGCTATACTTTGACTTTTTTTGGGCAAAATTTATGACATGCTATACTTTGACTTTTTGGGGCAAAATTTATGACATGCTATACTTTGACTTTTTGGGGCAAAATTTATGACATACTATACTATGACTTTTTGGGGGCAAAATTTATGACATACTATACTATGACTTTTTGGGGGCAAAATTTTTGACACACTATACTATGACTTTTTGGGGGCAAAATTTTTGACATACTATACTATGACTTTTTTTGGGCAAAATTTATGACATGCTATACTATGACTTTTTTTGGGCAAAATTTATGACATGCTATACTATGACTTTTTTTGGGGGCAAAATTTTTGACACACTATACTATGACTTTTTGGGGGCAAAATGTATGACATACTATACTATGACTTTTTTTGGGCAGAATTTATGACATGCTATACTATGACTTTTTGGGGGCAAAATTTTTGACACACTATACTATGACTTTTTGGGGGCAAAATTTATGACATGCTATACTATGACTTTTTGGGGGCAAAATTTTTGAAATACTATACTATGACTTTTTTTGGGCAAAATTTATGACATGCTATACTTTGACTTTTTTTGGGCAAAATTTATGACATGCTATACTTTGACTTTTTGGGGCAAAATTTATGACATACTATACTATGACTTTTTGGGGGCAAAATTTTTGACATACTATACTATGACTTTTTGGGGGCAAAATTTATGACATACTATACTATGACTTTTTGGGGGCAAAATTTATGACATACTATACTATGACTTTTTGGGGGCAAAATTTTTGACACACTATACTATGACTTTTTGGGGGCAAAATTTTTGACATACTATACTATGACTTTTTTTGGGCAAAATTTATGACATGCTATACTATGACTTTTTTTGGGGGCAAAATTTTTGACACACTATACTATGACTTTTTGGGGGCAAAATTTATGACATACTATACTATGACTTTTTTTGGGCAAAATTTATGACTTTTTGGGGGCAAAATTTTTGACACACTATACTATGACTTTTTGGGGGCAAAATTTATGACATGCTATACTATGACTTTTTGGGGGCAAAATTTTTGACACACTATACTATGACTTTTTGGGGGCAAAATGTATGACATACTATACTATGACTTTTTTTGGGCAGAATTTATGACATGCTATACTATGACTTTTTTTGGGCAAAATTTATGACATGCTATACTATGACTTTTTTTGGGGGCAAAATTTTTGACACACTATACTATGACTTTTTGGGGGCAAAATGTATGACATACTATACTATGACTTTTTTTGGGCAGAATTTATGACATGCTATACTATGACTTTTTGGGGGCAAAATTTTTGACACACTATACTATGACTTTTTGGGGCAAAATTTATGACATGCTATACTATGACTTTTTGGGGGCAAAATTTATGACATACTGTACTATGACTTTTTTTGGGCAAAATTTATGACATGCTATACTATGACTTTTTGGGGCAAAATTTATGACATACTATACTATGACTTCTTTTGGGGCAAAATTTATCACATGCTATACTATGACTTTTTGGGCAAAATTTATGACATGCTATACTATGACTTTTTTTGGGCAAAATTTATGCCATACTATGCTATGACTTTTTTTGGGCAAAAGTTTTGACATGCTATACTATGACTTTTTTTGGGCAAAATTTTTGACATGCTATACTTTGACTTTTTGGGGCAAAATTTATGACATACTATACTATGACTTTTTTGGGGCAAAATTTTTGACATAATATACTATGACTTTTTTTGGGCAAAATTTATGACATGCTATATTATGACTTTTTGGGGGCAAAATTTATGACATACTATACTATGACTATTTTTGGGGCAAAATTTATGACATACTATACTATGACTTTTTTTGGGGCAAAATTTATGACATACTATACTATGACTTTTTGGGGCAAAATTTTTGACATGCTATACTATGACTTTTTGGGGCAAAATTTATGACATGCTATACTATGACTTTTTTTGGGGCAAAATTTATGACATGCTATACTATGACTTTTTGGGGCAAAATTTATGACATGCTATACTATGACTTTTTGGGGCAAAATTTATGACATGCTATACTATGACTTTTTGGGGCAAAATTTATGACATGCTATACTATGACTTTTTTTTGGGCAAAATTTATGACATGCTATACTATGACTTTTTGGGGCAAAATTTATGACATGCTATACTATGACTTTTTGGGGCAAAATTTATGACATGCTATACTATGACTTTTTTTTGGGCAAAATTTATGACATACTATACTATGACTTCTTTTGGGGCAAAATTTATCACATGCTATACTATGACTTTTTGGGCAAAATTTATGACATGCTATACTATGACTTTTTTTGGGCAAAATTTATGACATACTATGCTATGACTTTTTTTGGGCAAAATTTTTGACATGCTATACTTTGACTTTTTGGGGCAAAATTTATGACATACTATACTATGACTTTTTGGGGCAAAATTTTTGACATACTATACTATGACTTTTTTTGGGCAAAATTTATGACATGCTATACTATGACTTTTTTTGGGCAAAATTTATGACATGCTATACTTTGACTTTTTGGGGCAAAATTTATGACATACTATACTATGACTTTTTGGGGGCAAAATTTATGACATACTATACTATGACTTTTTGGGGGCAAAATTTTTGACACACTATACTATGACTTTTTGGGGGCAAAATTTTTGACATACTATACTATGACTTTTTTTGGGCAAAATTTATGACATGCTATACTATGACTTTTTTTGGGCAAAATTTATGACATGCTATACTATGACTTTTTTTGGGGGCAAAATTTTTGACACACTATACTATGACTTTTTGGGGGCAAAATGTATGACATACTATACTATGACTTTTTTTGGGCAGAATTTATGACATGCTATACTATGACTTTTTGGGGGCAAAATTTTTGACACACTATACTATGACTTTTTGGGGGCAAAATTTATGACATGCTATACTTTGACTTTTTTTGGGCAAAATTTATGACATGCTATACTTTGACTTTTTGGGGCAAAATTTATGACATGCTATACTTTGACTTTTTGGGGCAAAATTTATGACATACTATACTATGACTTTTTGGGGGCAAAATTTATGACATACTATACTATGACTTTTTGGGGGCAAAATTTTTGACACACTATACTATGACTTTTTGGGGGCAAAATTTTTGACATACTATACTATGACTTTTTTTGGGCAAAATTTATGACATGCTATACTATGACTTTTTTTGGGCAAAATTTATGACATGCTATACTATGACTTTTTTTGGGGGCAAAATTTTTGACACACTATACTATGACTTTTTGGGGGCAAAATGTATGACATACTATACTATGACTTTTTTTGGGCAGAATTTATGACATGCTATACTATGACTTTTTGGGGGCAAAATTTTTGACACACTATACTATGACTTTTTGGGGGCAAAATTTATGACATGCTATACTATGACTTTTTGGGGGCAAAATTTTTGAAATACTATACTATGACTTTTTTTGGGCAAAATTTATGACATGCTATACTTTGACTTTTTTTGGGCAAAATTTATGACATGCTATACTTTGACTTTTTGGGGCAAAATTTATGACATACTATACTATGACTTTTTGGGGGCAAAATTTTTGACATACTATACTATGACTTTTTGGGGGCAAAATTTATGACATACTATACTATGACTTTTTGGGGGCAAAATTTATGACATACTATACTATGACTTTTTGGGGGCAAAATTTTTGACACACTATACTATGACTTTTTGGGGGCAAAATTTTTGACATACTATACTATGACTTTTTTTGGGCAAAATTTATGACATGCTATACTATGACTTTTTTTGGGGGCAAAATTTTTGACACACTATACTATGACTTTTTGGGGGCAAAATTTATGACATACTATACTATGACTTTTTTTGGGCAAAATTTATGACTTTTTGGGGGCAAAATTTTTGACACACTATACTATGACTTTTTGGGGGCAAAATTTATGACATGCTATACTATGACTTTTTGGGGGCAAAATTTTTGACACACTATACTATGACTTTTTGGGGGCAAAATTTATGACATGCTATACTTTGACTTTTTTTGGGCAAAATTTATGACATGCTATACTTTGACTTTTTGGGGCAAAATTTATGACATGCTATACTTTGACTTTTTGGGGCAAAATTTATGACATACTATACTATGACTTTTTGGGGGCAAAATTTATGACATACTATACTATGACTTTTTGGGGGCAAAATTTTTGACACACTATACTATGACTTTTTGGGGGCAAAATTTTTGACATACTATACTATGACTTTTTTTGGGCAAAATTTATGACATGCTATACTATGACTTTTTTTGGGCAAAATTTATGACATGCTATACTATGACTTTTTTTGGGGGCAAAATTTTTGACACACTATACTATGACTTTTTGGGGGCAAAATGTATGACATACTATACTATGACTTTTTTTGGGCAGAATTTATGACATGCTATACTATGACTTTTTGGGGGCAAAATTTTTGACACACTATACTATGACTTTTTGGGGGCAAAATTTATGACATGCTATACTATGACTTTTTGGGGGCAAAATTTTTGAAATACTATACTATGACTTTTTTTGGGCAAAATTTATGACATGCTATACTTTGACTTTTTTTGGGCAAAATTTATGACATGCTATACTATGACTTTTTTTGGGGGCAAAATTTTTGACACACTATACTATGACTTTTTGGGGGCAAAATTTTTGAAATACTATACTATGACTTTTTTTGGGCAAAATTTATGACATGCTATACTATGACTTTTTTTGGGGGCAAAATTTTTGACACACTATACTATGACTTTTTGGGGGCAAAATTTTTGAAATACTATACTATGACTTTTTTTGGGCAAAATTTATGACATGCTATACTTTGACTTTTTTTGGGCAAAATTTATGACATGCTATACTTTGACTTTTTGGGGCAAAATTTATGACATACTATACTATGACTTTTTGGGGGCAAAATTTTTGACATACTATACTATGACTTTTTGGGGGCAAAATTTATGACATACTATACTATGACTTTTTGGGGGCAAAATTTATGACATACTATACTATGACTTTTTGGGGGCAAAATTTTTGACACACTATACTATGACTTTTTGGGGGCAAAATTTATGACATGCTATACTATGACTTTTTGGGGGCAAAATTTTTGACATACTATACTATGACTTTTTTTGGGCAAAATTTATGACATGCTATACTTTGACTTTTTTTGGGCAAAATTTATGACATGCTATACTTTGACTTTTTGGGGCAAAATTTATGACATACTATACTATGACTTTTTGGGGGCAAAATTTATGACATACTATACTATGACTTTTTGGGGGCAAAATTTTTGACACACTATACTATGACTTTTTGGGGGCAAAATTTTTGACATACTATACTATGACTTTTTTTGGGCAAAATTTATGACATGCTATACTATGACTTTTTTTGGGCAAAATTTATGACATGCTATACTATGACTTTTTTTGGGCAAAATTTATGACATGCTATACTATGACTTTTTTTGGGCAAAATTTATGACATGCTATACTTTGACTTTTTGGGGGCAAAATTTTTGACATACTATACTATGACCTTTTTTGGGCAAAATTTATGACATACTATACTATGACTTTTTTTGGGCAAAATTTTTGACATGCTATACTATGACCTTTTTGGGGCAAAATTTATGACACACTATACTATGACTTTTTTTTCGGCAAAATTTTTTGACATGCTATACTATGACCTTTTTGGGGCAAAATTTTTGACATACTATACTATGACTTTTTTTGGGCAAAATTTTTTGACATGCTATACTATGACCTTTTTGGGGCAAAATTTTTGACATACTATACTATGACTTTTTGGGCAAAGTTTATGACATGCTATACTATGACCTTTTTGAGGCAAAATTTATGACATACTATACTATGACTTTTTTTGGGCAAAATTTTTGACATACTATACTATGACTTTTTTTGGGCAAAATTTTTGACATGCTATACTTTGACTTTTTGGGGCAAAATTTATGACATACTATACTATGACTTTTTTTGGGCAAAATTTATGACATGCTATACTATGACCTTTTTGGGGCAAAATTTATGACATACTATACTATGACTTTTTTGGGGGGCAAAATTTTTGACACACTATACTATGACTTTTTGGGGGCAAAATTTATGACATACTATACTATGAGTTTTTGGGGGCAAAATTTTTGACATACTATACTATGACTTTTTTTGGGCAAAATTTATGACATGCTATACTATGACTTTTTGGGGCAAAATTTTTGACATACTATACTATGACTCTTTTTGGGCAAAATTTATGACGTGCTATACTATGACTTTTTTGGAGGCAAAAATTATGACACACTATTCTATGACTTTTTTGGGCAAAATTTTTGACATACTATACTATGACTTTTTGGCATAATTTATTGGATATGTTTGAATTTAAGTCTGAATGTTCGTTGTTTTCCTCAGATTTCCGCCGGCGTTTTCTGTCGCTCCTTTCCTACCAATTCAGTCGCTTCCATCCGAGCCTGTCACTCAGCATCCTGCAGAACAAGAAGTCTAAGGAGGAGACGAGCAGTAAGACTCCTCTACTGACTAACAACTTCTCAGATTCCCCCCGTGTCTCACAGACCTGACTTGACTTGTCTTTGACTTTCACAGTTCTCACCAGCTCCGAGCTGGCATCCCAATTCAGCCCTTACGACCTCAAACGTCTGGAGCTGTACTCGAGGAGCATGGTGGACTACCACCTCATCATGGACTTGATCCCAACTGTGGCTCGCATGTTTTTCCTCAAGCAACTCGGTGACGTCTCTCTCTCAGCTGCACAGTGTGTGAGTTTCCCTGCTGGTTATGGTCTCAGTTGTTTGTTTGTCATGAAGTATTAGTTTTATTGTGATACTTGTTGATGTTGTTTGTGGTCTTTCCTAGGCGTTACTGCTGGGTATAGGCTTACAGCACAAGTCAGTGGAACAGCTGGAAAAGGAAATTGAACTGCCAAGCTCGCAGCTCATGGGCCTCTTTAACCGTCTGATCCGGAAATTAGTACAAGTACGTTCACACTTTAAGTCACTGAAAAACAAGATGTAGAAACGATGCCATAAAAGCTGCTTCTAAAACTGTTGCAGCTACACTAATGCTTTGATGTGCTAACTATTACAGGTCTTCACCAGCATCCAAGAAAAAGCTATTGAGGCACAGATGGTGACAGCTAAAGACGTCTCCATGGAGCCAACTGTCAGAAGCCTAAATGATGATCTGGTATGTGATCAGCCAGTTTAATGTCATTTATAAGTCATTTATCAAGCAAAAATGCAAAACATTTGCAGGTTTGAGCTTCTCGTGAGGGAATGTGTTGCATTATCTTTGCATTTGGAGCGGTTTGTCAAGACTTTGAACATGTGACCTTGGTCCCCGGCAAATTAGAATGGGCATTTCTTTAGACCTAACAATTAACTGTGAAAATAATCAACACATTAAAGTTGAAAAGACATAATCATATTTTATTTCAAGATCTTTCTAATAATTGCAAAATGAGTTCTGGCCCATAAAGTAGGCTGTTATTGATACCCTAACAACTTGCAGATTAATTTCATGACACAGAATGTTAAGTTCTTTATGCTGTAATTTGAGCCTCCATTTATCTGTGAGATCACACGTCAGACAGAATTGCATCATGAAAACAAGGCTTCTAGGAAACTTATCTAAACACTGATGGTGTCTTTATTTTATAGCCATAACAGTGTGCAATCGATATTTACTTCACAATAAATTAAAGCAAAAAAAAAAGCCACTTTCTACTCCAATGATAAAATGTTAGCAGCATCCATTTACCTTATGATGTTTTTGCTTGAGACAAAATGTTAATAAAATCTTTTACTAACAGAATGAAGCAGCTAAGGAGTTTGAGGAGAGACACAAGCAGGATGTGGAGAAAGTGAAAGACATGGACATGGAAGAGTGAGTATGAGGTCGCCTTGGTCGTTAATTGTGTGTAGCATTTTGAAAGAGACATGTACAGGGCAATATTTACTGTAGTCGTAATGATTTCCTTTGTATTTACAGATACAGGATCCGTGGAGATGATGAGGAATGGGACCAGGTGTTGAAGAAAGCAGGGAACACATCTATCATCAGCATCAAGAGGTGCAGTGACATTCAGGATCTTTGACAAAAGTATGGTTGTTTGGTTGTTGTAAAAATATGTTTGTAACCATGTTCTACTCCCAACAGTGACAAGAAGAGGAAGTTGGATGGTGGAAACGCCAAAGAAAGCAATGGGTCTCCCGGGCATGGGAAACTAAAAAAGAAGGAAATGCAACACGGCAAATTCAAGAAGAACAAGGATAAGCATGGCAAATTTGGAAAGAGGGCGTGACTGTAAACAGAGCTGCATTGACAAGACTGTGTGTGGACACAAAGCAGCATCAACATCATCTGCAATCTGCAATTTTGAGCTTTGGATGGACTTGCAGACAATTAAGAGCACCCTAAAGACTGGATATCCATTAAGATTTTTTTTTAATCATCTTTAGCATTTGTCATACCAAGATTGTTGCTTTGAATTATGATGTTTGCAACTCTGCAAAGACTGTTCATCAAAAGAAAATAACACACATGCTAGATAGGCATCCTGTACCATTAGTTTTTTTTATTTTAAACATGTTCACAGTGCTTTTAGTATTCCCTTTGAGGTAATGTCATGAGTTCTACAAAGACTTGTTAAAAAGTTAATGGAAAAGTTTTTCAAACTGAAAATTGAGGTATATGATTGGCTGTAGATTCCACTGAACAGGTCACAAGAACACCTGAGGCTGTACATCAGTCCACTTCTGTTTGAGCTGCTGTTTTACAGTGTCAGGTGCAAAGATACAGTCTATAGCCTGCTGGGACAGTTTCCATACGGCTTCATGACTGAGACCAAACGTTGAGGCTGCCAGCTGATATTCCTGAGACAAGTCTGTACTGAAGACACCCTTATCATCAGTCTGTAATGTGACAAAGAATAAAAATTATTCATGGTGAACTTTGATTTCTTACCACTAAAGCTACAGTTGGTAACTTTAATGAAAAAGATGTTGTCCTATTTGTTGACATTTGTTGTTGTCACTACATTCACAGTATTGCATAAGACAGTCTGTGGAAAAAAAAAAAAGTTGCTCCTGCTAGTTGCAATGCTACTAATGACATTTGCTAGAATTTGCAATGGTCATACTATAGTATGACACACAAAAAATAGATAACATAGAATGTCATAAAAATGCAAAAAATGTCATAGCATAGAATGTCATGAAAAGTCGTGCTATAGGATGTTATAATGCAAAAAAAGATAATATAGTATGTTATAAAATAAACGTGATGTAAAAATGCAAAAAAAAAAAAGGACATAGTACATTATGTCCAAAAAACACAGAAAAGGTCATAGTATAGTTTGTCCAAAAAAAGATGATAGTACAGTTTGTCTTAAAATGCAAAAAAGGTCATAGTATAGTATGTCGGAAAAAAAAAGATCGTAGTATAGTATGTCGTGAAATAGTCATAGTTTAGTATGATGTAAAGATGCAAAAAAAGGTCAAAGTATGGTATGATGGAAAAATGCAAGAAAAGGTTATAGGTTGTCAAAAATGCAAAAACGGTCAAGGTATAGAATGTTTGAAATAGTAAAGTATGTCCACAAAAGCGCAAAAAAGGTCATAGTATAGTATGTTATAAAAATGCAAGAAAAAGGTCAGTATGTCAAAAATGCAAAAAAAAAAACAGGTCGAAAAAAAAGGTCATAGTATAGTATGTCATAAAAATGCAAAAAAAAGGTCATGTATGTTTTAAAATATTCACAGTATAGTATGTCATAAAAATGCAAAAAATGTCAGTATAGTATATCATAAAAAAGTTGTGCTATAGTATGTCATAATGCAAAAAAAGGTCATAGTAGAGTATGTCATAAAAATGCAAAAAGGGTCATAGTATAGGATGTCATTAAACAGTCATGGTATAGTATGACATAAAATGCAAAAAAAGGTCATAGTATAGTATGTCATAAAAATGCCAAAAAAATGGTCATAGTATAGTATGTCGTAACATAGCCATAGTATGATGTAAAAATGTAAAATAGGTCATAGTATAGTATGTCATTAAAATGAAAAAGGTCATAGTATAGTATGTCATAAATATACTAAAAAAATGGTCATAATATAGTATGTCATTGCAAGTGATAGTATAGTATGTCATAAAAATGAAAAAGGTCATAGTATAGTATGTTCGAAAAACACAGAAAACGTGATAGTATAGTATGTCATTAAAATGAAAAGATCATGGTATAGTATGCCATAAAATAGTCTTAGTATAGTATGTTATATAAATGCAAAAAAGGTCACAGTATAGTATGTCATTAAAATAAAAAAAGGTCATAGTATAGTATGCCATAAAATAGTCTTAGTATAGTATGTCATAAAAATGCAAAAGGCCATAGTATAGTATGTCATGAAATGTCCAAAAAAGGTCACAGTATAGTATGTCACAAAAATGCAAAAAAAAGGTCACAGTATAGTATGTTAAAAAAACACAGAAAACGTGATAGTATAGTATGTCATTAAAATGAAAAAGGTCATGGTATAGTATATCATTAAAATGTTGTGCTGTAGTATGTCATAATGCAAAAAAAGGTCATAGTATAGTATGTCATAAAAATGCAAAAAACATCATAGTATAGTATGTCATAAAAATGCAAAAAAAACCTCATAGTATAGTATGTCACAAAAATGAAAAGGGTCTTAGTATAGTATGTCATAAAAATGAAAAAAGGTCATAGTATAGTATGTCATAAAAATGAAAAGGGTCTTAGTATAGTATGTCAAAAAAATGAAAAGGGTCTTAGTATAGTATGTCAAAAAAATGACAAAAAGGTCATAGTATAGTATGTCATGAAAATATTCTTAGTATGGTATGTCATATAAATGCAAAAAAGGTCATAATATAGTATGTCAAAAAATAAATAAAAAACATCATAGTATCGTATGTCATAAAAATGAAAAAAGGTCATAGTATAGTATGTCAAAAAAATGACAAAAAGGTCATAATATAGTATGTCATGAAAATGCAAAAAATGTCATAGTATAGTATGTCATAAAAATGAAAAAAGGTCATAGTATAGTGTCACTGAAATGAAAAGGGTCTTAGTATAGTATGTCATAAAAATGACAAAAAGGTCATAGTATAGTATGTCATAAAAATGAAAAAAGGTCATAGTATAGTATGTCATAAAAATGAAAAGGGTCTTAGTATAGTATGTCAAAAAAATGACAAAAAGGTCATAGTATAGTATCTCATAAAATATTCTTAGTATGGTATGTCATATAAATGCAAAAAAGGTCATAATATAGTATGTCAAAAAATAAATAAAACACATCATAGTATCGTATGTCATAAAAATGAAAAAAGGTCATAGTATAGTATGCCATAAAATAGTCTTGGTATAGTATGTCATATAAATGCAAAAAAGGTCATAGTATAGTATGTCATAAAAATGAAAAAAGGTCATAGTATAGTATGTCAAAAAAATGACAAAAAGGTCATAATATAGTATGTCATGAAAATGCAAAAAATGTCATAGTATAGTATGTCATAAAATAGTCATAGTGTAGTATGTCATAACAATGCAAAAAAACGTGATAGTATAGTATGTCATTAAAATGAAAAGATCATGGTATAGTATGCCATAAAATAGTCTTAGTATAGTATGTTATATAAATGCAAAAAAGGTCAGAGTATAGTATGTCATTAAAATAAAAAAAGGTCATAGTATAGTATGCCATGAAATGTCCAAAAAAGGTCACAGTATAGTATGTCACAAAAATGCAAAAAAAAGGTCACAGTATAGCATGTCATAATAATGCAAAAAAGGTCACAGTATAGTATGTTAAAAAATACACAGAAAACGTGATAGTATAGTATGTCATTAAAATGAAAAAGGTCATAGTATAGTATGTCATTAAAATGAAAAAGGTCATGGTATAGTATGTCATAATGCAAAAAAAGGTCATAGTATAGTATGTCATAAAAATACAAAAAACATCATAGTATAGTATGTCATAAAAATGCAAAAAAAAACGTCATAGTATAGTATATCATAAAATATTCTTAGTATAGTATGTCATATAAATGCAAAAAAGGTCATAATATAGTATGTCAAAAAATAAATAAAAAACATCATAGTATCGTATGTCATAAAAATGAAAAAAGGTCATAGTATAGTATGCCATAAAATAGTCTTGGTATAGTATGTCATATAAATGCAAAAAAGGTCATAGTATAGTATGTCATAAAAATGAAAAAAGGTCATAGTATAGTATGTCATAAAATAGTCATAGTATAGTATGTCATAACAATGCAAAAAAACGTGATAGTATAGTATGTCATTAAAATGAAAAAGGTCATGGTATAGTATATCATTAAAAAGTTGTGCTGTAGTATGTCATAATGCAAAAAAAGGTCATAGTATAGTATGTCATAAAAATGCAAAAAACATCATAGTATAGTATGTCATAAAAATGCAAAAAAAAACCCGTCATAGTATAGTATGTCAAAAAAATGACAAAAAGGTCATAGTATAGTATATCATAAAATATTCTTAGTATAGTATGTCATATAAATGCAAAAAAGGTCATAATATAGTATGTCAAAAAATAAATAAAAAACATCATAGTATCTTATGTCATAAAAATGAAAAAGGGTCATAGTATAGTATGCCATAAAATAGTCTTGGTATAGTATGTCATATAAATGCAAAAAAGGTCATAGTATAGTATGTCATAAAAATGCAAAAAGGTCATAGTATAGTATGTCATAAAAATAAAAAAGGTCATAGTATAGTATGTCAAAAAAATGACAAAAAGGTCATAATATAGTATGTCATAAAAATGCAAAAAACATCATAGTATAGTATGTCATAAAAATGCAAAAAAAAACGTCATAGTATAGTATGTCATTGAAATGAAAAAGGTCTTAGCATAGTATGTCAAAAAAATGACAAAAAGGTCATAGTGTAGTATATCATAAAATATTCTTAGTATAGTATGTCATATAAATGCAAAAAAGGTCATAATATAGTATGTCAAAAAATAAATAAAAAACATCATAGTATCATATGTCATAAAAATGAAAAAAGGTCATAGTATAGTATGCCATAAAATAGTCTTGGTATAGTATGTCATATAAATGCAAAAAAGGTCATAGTATAGTATGTCATAAAAATGAAAAAAGGTCATAGTATAGTATGTCAAAAAAAATGACAAAAAGGTCATAATATAGTATGTCAAAAAATAAATAAAAAACATCATAGTATCGTATGTCATAAAAATGAAAAAAGGTCATAGTATAGTATGCCATAAAATAGTCTTGGTATAGTATGTCATATAAATGCAAAAAAGGTCATAGTATAGTATGTCATAAAAATGAAAAAAGGTCATAGTATAGTATGTCATAAAAATGAAAAAAGGTCATAGTATAGTATGTCAAAAAAATGACAAAAAGGTCATAATATAGTATGTCATAACCATGCAAAAAAATGTGATAGTATAGTATGTCATTAAAATGAAAAAGGTCATGGTATAGTATATCATTAAAAAGTTGTGCTGTAGTATGTCATAATGCAAAAAAAGGTCATAGTATAGTATGTCATAAAAATGCAAAAAACATCATAGTATAGTATGTCATAAAAATGCAAAAAAAACCTCATAGTATAGTATGTCATAAAAATGAAAAGGGTCTTAGTATAGTATGTCATAAAAATGAAAAAAGGTCATAGTATAGTATGTCATAAAAATGAAAAGGGTCTTAGTATAGTATGTCAAAAAAATGAAAAGGGTCTTAGTATAGTATCTCATAAAATATTCTTAGTATGGTATGTCATATAAATGCAAAAAAGGTCATAATATAGTATGTCAAAAAATAAATAAAACACATCATAGTATCGTATGTCATAAAAATGAAAAAAGGTCATAGTATAGTATGCCATAAAATAGTCTTGGTATAGTATGTCATATAAATGCAAAAAAGGTCATAGTATAGTATGTCATAAAAATGAAAAAAGGTCATAGTATAGTATGTCAAAAAAATGACAAAAAGGTCATAATATAGTATGTCATGAAAATGCAAAAAATGTCATAGTATAGTATGTCATAAAATAGTCATAGTGTAGTATGTCATAACAATGCAAAAAAACGTGATAGTATAGTATGTCATTAAAATGAAAAGATCATGGTATAGTATGCCATAAAATAGTCTTAGTATAGTATGTTATATAAATGCAAAAAAGGTCAGAGTATAGTATGTCATTAAAATAAAAAAAGGTCATAGTATAGTATGCCATGAAATGTCCAAAAAAGGTCACAGTATAGTATGTCACAAAAATGCAAAAAAAAGGTCACAGTATAGCATGTCATAATAATGCAAAAAAGGTCACAGTATAGTATGTTAAAAAATACACAGAAAACGTGATAGTATAGTATGTCATTAAAATGAAAAAGGTCACAGTATAGTATGTCATTAAAATGAAAAAGGTCATGGTATAGTATGTCATAATGCAAAAAAAGGTCATAGTATAGTATGTCATAAAAATACAAAAAACATCATAGTATAGTATGTCATAAAAATGCAAAAAAAAACGTCATAGTATAGTATATCATAAAATATTCTTAGTATAGTATGTCATATAAATGCAAAAAAGGTCATAATATAGTATGTCAAAAAATAAATAAAAAACATCATAGTATCGTATGTCATAAAAATGAAAAAAGGTCATAGTATAGTATGCCATAAAATAGTCTTGGTATAGTATGTCGTATAAATGCAAAAAAGGTCATAGTATAGTATGTCATAAAAATGAAAAAAGGTCATAGTATAGTATGTCATAAAAATGAAAAAAGGTCATAGTATAGTATGTCATAAAATAGTCATAGTATAGTATGTCATAACAATGCAAAAAAACGTGATAGTATAGTATGTCATTAAAATGAAAAAGGTCATGGTATAGTATATCATTAAAAAGTTGTGCTGTAGTATGTCATAATGCAAAAAAAGGTCATAGTATAGTATGTCATAAAAATGCAAAAAACATCATAGTATAGTATGTCATAAAAATGCAAAAAAAAAAACGTCATAGTATAGTATGTCAAAAAAATGACAAAAAGGTCATAGTATAGTATATCATAAAATATTCTTAGTATAGTATGTCATATAAATGCAAAAAAGGTCATAATATAGTATGTCAAAAAATAAATAAAAAACATCATAGTATCTTATGTCATAAAAATGAAAAAGGGTCATAGTATAGTATGCCATAAAATAGTCTTGGTATAGTATGTCATATAAATGCAAAAAAGGTCATAGTATAGTATGTCATAAAAATGCAAAAAGGTCATAGTATAGTATGTCAAAAAAATGACAAAAAGGTCATAATATAGTATGTCATAAAAATGCAAAAAACATCATAGTATAGTATGTCATAAAAATGCAAAAAAAAAACGTCATAGTATAGTATGTCATTGAAATGAAAAAGGTCTTAGCATAGTATGTCAAAAAAATGACAAAAAGGTCATAGTGTAGTATATCATAAAATATTCTTAGTATAGTATGTCATATAAATGCAAAAAAGGTCATAATATAGTATGTCAAAAAATAAATAAAAAACATCATAGTATCGTATGTCATAAAAATGAAAAAAGGTCATAGTATAGTATGCCATAAAATAGTCTTGGTATAGTATGTCATATAAATGCAAAAAAGGTCATAGTATAGTATGTCATAAAAATGCAAAAAGGTCATAGTATAGTATGTCATAAAAATAAAAAAGGTCATAGTATAGTATGTCAAAAAAATGACAAAAAGGTCATAATATAGTATGTCATAAAAATGCAAAAAACATCATAGTATAGTATGTCATAAAAATGCAAAAAAAAAACGTCATAGTATAGTATGTCATTGAAATGAAAAAGGTCTTAGCATAGTATGTCAAAAAAATGACAAAAAGGTCATAGTGTAGTATATCATAAAATATTCTTAGTATAGTATGTCATATAAATGCAAAAAAGGTCATAATATAGTATGTCAAAAAATAAATAAAAAACATCATAGTATCGTATGTCATAAAAATGAAAAAAGGTCATAGTCTAGTATGCCATAAAATAGTCTTGGTATAGTATGTCATATAAATGCAAAAAAGGTCATAGTATAGTATGCCATAAAATAGTCTTGGTATAGTATGTCATATAAATGCAAAAAAGGTCATAGTATAGTATGTCATAAAAATGAAAAAAGGTCATAGTATAGTATGCCATAAAATAGTCTTGGTATAGTATGTCATATAAATGCAAAAAAGGTCATAGTATAGTATGCCATAAAATAGTCTTGGTATAGTATGTCATATAAATGCAAAAAAGGTCATAGTATAGTATGTCATAAAAATGAAAAAAGGTCATAGTATAGTATGTCAAAAAAATGACAAAAAGGTCATAATATACTATGTCATAACCATGCAAAAAAATGTGATAGTATAGTATGTCATAAAAATGAAAAAAGGTCATAGTATAGTATGCCATAAAATAGTCTTGGTATAGTATGTCATATAAATGCAAAAAAGGTCATAGTATAGTATGTCATAAAAATGAAAAAAGGTCATAGTATAGTATGTCAAAAAAAATGACAAAAAGGTCATAATATAGTATGTCATAACCATGCAAAAAAATGTGATAGTATAGTATGTCATTAAAATGAAAAAGGTCATGGTATAGTATGCCATAAAATAGTCTTGGTATAGTATGTCATATAAATGCAAAAAAGGTCATAGTATAGTATGTCATAAAAATGAAAAAAGGTCATAGTATAGTATGTCAAAAAAAATGACAAAAAGGTCATAATATAGTATGTCATAACCATGCAAAAAAATGTGATAGTATAGTATGTCATTAAAATGAAAAAGGTCATGGTATAGTATATCATTAAAAAGTTGTGCTGTAGTATGTCATAATGCAAAAAAAGGTCATAGTATAGTATGTCATAAAAATGCAAAAAACATCATAGTATAGTATGTCATAAAAATGCAAAAAAAAAAAAAACGTCATAGTATAGTATGTCATTGAAATGAAAAAGGTCTTAGTATAGTATGTCAAAAAAATGCAAAAAAGGTCATAATATAGTATGTCAAAAAATAAATAAAAAACATCATAGTATCGTATGTCATAAAAATGAAAAAAGGTCATAGTATAGTATGTCAAAAAAATGACAAAAAGGTCATAGTATAACATTACATGAAAATGCAAAAAAGCCATTATCAAATTTTATTTTTAAAAAGTGTAACAGGCATTTTTTTAACAAAAAAAAAGCTTCCCTGTCAGTGAGGTGCAAAGAGAGGGAACTTACACAAATCACACTTGGATGTCCCATCTGGTACCAGTGCTTGAAATGATGTGCGGAGTAACACGGCACAGTTTGTCCTTTCACATTTGATGTCAGGCAAAGCTCTACAAGAAAAAGAAAGTTGAGTTAAATAAAAAAACGAGTTAACTTCCTGTGCACTCCACAGACAACTAATCATTTCATCTTACACGTACCTAGCGGTATGTTGTTCTTCACCACTTTGTCAACAAGACTTTGAGATCCACCCATTTCAGGATGCAAGAAGGTGCCATGACCAATTCTGTCTGGAGGAAGATTCAACAGCAAGTCTGACTCCTCCAGCTGTGATGGTACCTGCAACAGTCGTTATTGTCATGTCAGAGCCCTCACAGATAATGTGACTTCAGTTAATCAACATCATTAAAATATTAAGGTCATACTTCTGAGAGATGCAGTGACAACTTCAGTCCACAGTTCTTAGCCCTCTGCAGAGCAGGAAGTAGGTCTCTGCCATGGCCAACCTAAAATTAAGTTAAGTACATTAACAAGAAGTATTGTGACAAAATCCTGCAGCAATCCTCCCCCTGGTGGAAAAACAAACACTTAATTTTAGTCTGACTAAATATTTTATCTATACAATTTTGATATGATTTGGTGAAGTCTGGAAGCATCAAGTTATTATGGGATTATGTTTATATGAGTATATACATTGTTTTTCAGGAAACTCCTGCATAGCATAACTTCAATGTACAGGAAAACTGATAGTACATTGTGCTTCAAAGTACCAGCAAAAGTGTAATTTCAACTGACCGTTGGATCTCCACTGAGGTCAAGTCCCACCACCAAACCATTAGAGGACAGCATGAAGTCCTCAGCAAGCTTAACTGTCTCCATGGCAACTTCAGTCCCATTCCTGCGGTCAATCGCCACCAGAAACCTTCAGGACAAATGGGCACATTGAGAACCATGCACCACTGTGGCCAGCACTCACGTTACTAAATCATCGTACACCGTTCAAAAGACTTAAGGGAACATTTATTGGTCACAGTGTAACACCAAGTCAGTTAAACTTCAGGGATATCATTGTGGCCATTTAGGAAGCACAAGTGATTGTGAATCAATTTCACCTGCTTTGGTGCAAATGATTTTGGCAAATGGTTTTGCATGTGGTGGCCACAGACAGTTGCTCTCTCCTTATCCTTCCTGACTGACTTCTTCTTCAGTTTTGTGTTCTGCTGGTGTCCTTGTCACTACTGGTAGCATGAGGCAGGTACCTGCAGCCTAATCAGGTTGCACAGGTTGTCCAGCTCCTCCAGGATGGCACATCCATACCTGTGGTCACAAGGTTTGCTGTGTGTCCCAGCACAGTCTCAAGAGCACAGAGAAGATACCAGGAGACCGGCCATTACACCAGGAGAGCTGGACAGGGCCGAAGAAGGGCATTAGTCCTGCAACAGGACTGGTATCTGCTCCTCTGTGTGAGAAGGAACAAGAGGAGCACTGCCAGAGCCCTACAAAATGACCTCCAGTAGGCCACTGGTGTGCATGTTTCTGACCAAACTGTCAGAAGATGGTGGCTAGAGCCTGTCCGACACAGCCACATCTCACACACCCGAGACACATATCTGGACTTGTTGCACACTGAAATAACACAGGGTCTGCTTACCTGACGTCGATATCCACATTCTCTTTTTTACACTGCTGGATGGCTTTGATGACAGTTTCAACATATCTCTTTTTTGTCAGTCCTATAGGAAAAAGATAATAAACATGTTAGCCTTGTAATTTGATAAAACAATTCTAACATTTGTTATGCACGCCTGCAGCAGTAGCAGCACTGGAGTAATGGGGGAATTGTTCTCTTCCCCGTTTAGTTCACAGCATGAATTAGATTGTTGGGCTTTGTTATTTTAGTTTATTATTTGAGTTTGGGTTGGAGATTACAAGTAGTTCTGTTGTTTCTTTCGGCTGCGATCTCCAACCCCTTTTTGTTCCCTCCTTTGTGTTGTAAGTATTGTTCAATATCGTTATTGTGAATAAAAAAACTTTGTTGCCTTTTCCCCCTGCAAACTGCATCTTGCGTCCATTAATATGTTCCACTCTCTAGTTGAGCGTTTGCCTGTTCAGAGAGGCCATAACAATATTAAATGAAAATGAAAATTATCAGCCTCCATGTTGACATGTCTACCTGCGTTCTTCTCCTCCCTTGGTGTACTCCTCAGCTCTAAATATTTGACACCATCAGCTGCAAACTCCTTTATAACATCAGTGGCCACCTGGGAAGAAAGAAAAGAAACACCTGTTACTGGTATTCTAGGCAAAAAAAACTTTGATTTAATCTCTGCCAAACAGCCAATGCTCACCATCAGGATGTCCTCCTCTGTGTCCACCAGCTGATGGATGACTTTAAAGACCTGAAAACACCTGCGGACATGCGCACTGTGTTACTCTTCCTATTGTCAGGTCACCTTTGTCTGCCTGAATACAACTAATTCCCCACTGAACACAAATAAACAACATATATTATCAGCTGTTTTGTTTCTACATCACTTTTGGTTAAAGGATTAATTGTCCTAATGAAATGAGGACAGATTTGTAAGCTACAAAGCTCTAGCTGATGATGAATTGGTCACTGGGACTCATATTAAACTCTGAATTAAATATATACGCACTCATCCAGAGTCCTCCGCTGGCCTTTGCCGATAGCAGTCATTCCGTGTTCAATATTGAGGTGTGGTTTCCTGCTGATGAGTTTCTCGATGGTCTGGACGCTGACGGAGCCGTTGAGGTGAGCATGAAGCTCCTGGGACAGTTAAAACGCTGACGTTAGCATGTAGCTAGCGATCAACTAGCTCACATTTACCGTCTTTAAACTCCTCGGAGTCATTTTCTCTTCTAAATATTCATTAAAACATTTGTAACTTACCACTTTTGGCAGCTGCCGATAAAACACATCAGCCTCATTTTCCATCACAAAGATAAAACAAAGCTTGGGTTAATCCGTGAGCCCTGAATTGTCCTCCGTCTGTCACAACAACCCGGCTCTGTTTTCAGTCGACATTTCAAGGAAGCACCATCGAGTGCAACACGGAAATAAGTCCCCCTATTGTTGTGGATTACCCTTGTCAAGGTTCCGCTACTTCAGATGAAATAAAACCTGTAAATCCCTCAGTTCAAAAATTAAAATTGAGGTGATACAAGACTTTCCTTTTCTTTCAAAGATATTTTTTTCCTCAATATGACAAAGACAGTGACTATTGTTATTTCAAATCTTAATTTAAAGGGAAACTACACCCATTTTCAAAATTCATACATGCCATTTTAAGATAGTCCGGAAATATAGGTAGATATTAACAAGTCTTTCCCAAATCCAGATCTATAGAGCTAGATCCCAAATCTGTGATGTCATAGGGTATAAAGTCTGGAGCTACTCATTAGATCCAAAAACAGTGTTTCCCAACTGGTGGGTCGTGGGCCTTTTCTGAATGGACCACAACTGACTTACAAACATGTCACAGCTGTTAAAAAAAAGTTTTTATTTTAAAGTATTGTTCCTGCTGTAGAGTGAGTGACTAACAGACAGCTACTTAGCAGAGACAGCAAACTAGCTCTATGACATGGCCAAACCCAAGTATGACGCTCAATGTATTAAACTGTGTGGACCTCAAACGAGATGAAAAAGATGTTATAGATGACATTGGATGCATCCAGGGAAATGTGCAGGGTATATGAGTGTGTTTTCTGTTTCAGAACTGAGGTCACTACAACAGAATAAAGATCATTTGGGTATAGAACGGAAAGCAAACTATCTGTGGGTTCCCAAAATCAGTCTCCCAGTCACTGTCTGTGGAGCAGCTCCAGACCCCACACCCTCTGACATCACACATTTGACTTGTTTCTTTTGTTTCTGGCCTTGAGAGAGAAGAGCTCATGTCCACAGATATTTATTTAACTTTCCTTGGCCATGGACATAACATATTCTTAATTTAGGCTATGTTCCCATTTAATACGATTATTTTATTTTTTAACAAAATATCTTTGATGTTGTTGTTACTATTATTTGTGTTTTTTTCTGTGTAATTTGTAACTGTGTTTTGTACTTGCTGCTGCCTATCTTGGCCAGGTCTCCCTTGAAAAAGACGTTGTTAATCTCAATGGGATCTTCCTGGTCAAATAAAGGTTAAATAAAAAAAAAAATATGGTTAAATTTGATATTCATAAAATTAAATTAGCTGTTTATTTGAAAAAAAGAGGAAAATGATATAATCACTATCACACCTTTGTTACATAGGAAAGCTCATCTCTTGATGTCACTGTTGTCTTGTTTGTATACTTACTGCATTGGTACTGGTATATCTGTATTTTGACTCAATTCTTTTGTTTAAAATAACAGAGAAACATTTGGTACTTTTTAACTGTACTGAATTAATCTCATCGCTGTAATTATCTAGTTTCTTTGTGAAACAGCGATTTTTATGCAAAACACAAAATCAAAATAGTTATGGGGAAGTAGAAAGTAACAAAACCAAAAAAAGGAATAAATAAAAAGTATAAATATCTAAATATAAGTTTAAATACAATTTACTACTTCCACTTTAAACAGCAAATACTTCGAGTTTGACAAATGATAAAAAAAAAGATTTTTTTTTAAAAAACTGTTGCAAAACAATTTTCAAAATATCTTATGTTTTATTGTTGAAAATGGTAGCACAGTAATTTTATTAACATCCTCCTTTTTCTCATTACAAACAAAATCCAGATCTATTTGGTTTAATCCAAAGATTCCCAGAATAAAACACTTACTGACGTCGAATGGAATATTCTGTACACGGGAATGATGTCGACACGACTGAGCTGAATGATGTTATTATATCAGTAGTAAAGGTGACACTTGTCCAAACTTGCGGTTCCTTTTTTGACGTGCAGAGAGATGCAAACACATCTAACAATTACATAGCAATGAAAAAATAAAGCTGCATAATTATAGTTATTTTAACTTAGACCTTTTAACAAAATAATTCAACATTCATGCACAAGGTGTACCTGGAAACTGTAAAAAACGATACAGCGAGTGATGACGTATCAAAACTGTTTTCCTACTTTTGAATCGCCTCTTTAAACGAATACAATGGATTCAGTCAACTCAGTCAAATGATGTTATGGTCTACACGTTCATAAAATGTAATGATGCCACCGATACGACCAAGATATCAACGTAAAGGACATAAAATATATTTAAAAAACAGGTCAAGGCACTGTGGCTCTGAGGCAGACTTATCGATATGACAGTTAATCATTCACTCTTGATAACCGAGCGCAGAGAAAGCAACTGAGCCAGTAATGAAGAGTTACTGCAGACTGAACAACCTGAGGTGACGGATGACACTAAGACACATAAACGCTGACAGTTTGTTTTTAACTAACGGTCCCTGGACAATTTGTGAAAGCAAACTTTGTTGTGAACTTTGCAAAACAAAACAGTTCTCTGAAATCTATTTTTTCCTCCTAGGTTATGGTCCAAGTGGTCAAAATGAAGGAAGAGGAAAGTCACTCGTTGTGTGTGTTCTGTCAGACGTCTCATTGTTTTTTTCCCATCCCATGGCTGATATGTTGTAGCCACTCTTTCAACATTTGAAAGCTTGGTCGAGCAGCAGGATCCAGGTTCCAGCACTGTTTCATGATGTTGTACACCACTTCAGGACAGCCGTCTGGACAGTCCATTTTGTATCCATTCTCCACACGAGGCACAACGTCTTTTAATGGCTACAGAGTGGAGAAGAGCAAAGTTGGTATGTGCATTAAAAAGAATGCACATTAAAAAGAAAACCTTTTTAAATAGTGTATGTATTGCACATTATAATGTTCTATATAAAAAACAGATCCACAAGGTCTGCACTGAGAGGGGACTGTGTAAACCCTTACAGATCCAGCTCCTTCAGCCAATCATGCTCTTCTGTCAGAGCTTCTAAAATATGGAATGATCTCCCATCTGAGTTAATAAACTGTGACATCTATCACACCTTCAATCAAAGGCTACAGACCTGGTTTTTGGACAATCAGTACATCGCTTCCCTTAACATTGTCGTTATTATTTCTGGCTTACATGCTGCCAACCTGCTTTACTTGCCCAATACCAGGCAGCCAACTCTGCATGGTTATGTATACAATATCTATATTATTAACAGCATGGCTAGCTTTCTGTCACATGGGTTGTGTGTTAGTGCATAGGACCATACCAAGGACTATTGTGTTTTATCTGTGTTTACTTTCTATTGCTGCTCTGCATGTCTGAATGTGATGGTCTGACGAAGAGCACACAGCTAGAAACGTACGTCGCGGTGCAATAAATAATATTTTTTCTGCAAAGAGTCCTGCAGTGTTGCGAGTCATTCACCCTTTTTTCATCTACGACTTTCGACTCGGCATCTACCCTCCCACGGTGAGATGTGCGTGCATTTGGTTTGATTTTTTGATCCTGTTCTGTCTTGACAATTTCTAATTGCTTAATGCTGTCGTTATGTCTCTATGCTGTCTTTGTCCTGTGAATTTTCATGCAAATGTTATCCTTCTCATTCTGTTGGTTTCATAGCATCTTGCCAAAGGGCTGCAGTTGAAAATTAGCCAGCTGGCTGACACTGGCACATTTACAGAAATGTTGATTAATGTGCGTTGTCCTTATAAATAAAATAAAATGAATGAATGATAAAATGAATGAATCTGTGCCCCCTAACATGATAAACTATATATTTTCTAGTATTACTGCTACTAGTCCATACCCATTGAGTGCACAGTTGCCCACATACAGTTTCACATGGTGATTAAATAGTCAACTGAACCCATTAAGGAGAGCAATGTATTCAGACAGTGTTTTTGTGAGTTTGATAGTACGATTACACACATACACACACAGACAGACAGAGTTTTCGTCGTTATATAGTAAGATGGGAAAGAGTCTAGACCACAGATACTCAACTTGCAAAGGGACCATAGACCAGAGGCCAGTTAATAAACAAAAAATAATAATATTTATCTGTATATAAATAAAAAAAAGAATTGCCTGTTTTCAACCTTTTGATGTTTCCTATCCTTACTCATCTTTGCCAAGTGGCAAATTCAGTCACACCAGTCCTGCACAGGTCAGGTGTGCACAAGGACGCTTCTTGGATTTGAGGGACATTCGGGGCTAAGTCTGGAGCTCTTAAGTCTACGCTATTTTTAACATTGATTTTTTTAAATTTAAATCATGTGGTAATCATTTTTAGCATTTATATCTTTTTCTTTTCTTTATTCTTTTATTGTAAATATGTATCCTTTATTGTGTTTTTAAATTGCCCTGGTGTATGAAATCTGCTGCCTTGCCTCTGTCAAGGCCCCTTTTTTATAAACAAGCTCTATTTTGATGCTTTTTTTTTAAATGCAATCTAGCACCATAGTTACACTCAAAGTGAAAAAAAATCCAGTGTTAATCAATTTATTTTCCTTGTGAATTAGAAAATGGTCAGCAGGCCACCCAGCACCCTTTCGTGGTCCAGAGTATCACTCGTCTAGACTATAAATGCATTACTGATTAATCACTCTCTCAAATCAAAGCCCTAATTCCTCCTTAAAATCTTCTGCATGCCTCTTTGATACTTACAATTCTTGGATAAGGCACTCGACCAAATGAGTAAATCTCCCAAAGCAAAATACCGTAGCTCCAAACGTCAGATTTGGTGGAAAATTTCTATTGATTAAAAGAAAAACACACATGTAAGCGTGAACTTCAATCAGAGGGAGGCACACAGGGCAAAGAACTCTACTCAACATGGTAGCACTCCTTGTAAACAACAGTGTACCTTTTCTCTGAGGGCCTCCGGGGACGTCCACTTCACAGGCAGCTTAGCTGTGTCCTGAGTGGAAGAGGCCTCCTTGGTCAGACCGAAGTCACTGACTTTGGCCACGTTGTCGTCCGACACAAGAACGTTGCGTGCTGCTAGGTCTCGGTGCACAAAGTTATTGGCCTCCAGGTACGCCATGGCTTCACAGACATCTCTGTTTACGTACAAGAACACAACGTTCAAAACCTGAGTGACTTTTTTTCTTTAAACCCTGGGATCAAAAACATGCAGGTCAAATTTCCAGATGATGCAACAAAATATGGACAATCCTAACGGTAATGTGTTAAACCGATAGACCTGACAAACAGGCTGAATGCATTTCAGACTTCATGAAACATTTGCAAAGCTGATTTTTTTGTCTTCTCTTTTTTATGTGTGCACTGCTGCCTTTCACAGTTCATAACCTTTACTGACTGTTAATATGTGGAGTTACATGAAAGCCAGACGTCATGCAGCTGTTCTTGTTGCCTATTTAACAGGCCCAGCTGTCAACTGATATTTCCAAACTGATATTCCTATAGACATTAAATGTAGGAGCTAAATCAAATATATTAGCATAACCCATAAATATTTTTAGCTCTAAACAAGATCAAGAAAATGATAATGGACAAAACATTAACTAGCTGCACGCAATTCGGTGATCTGCTACTTAAACACTGCTCCACAGCACCACTAGTGATCAGAAATTCCACAGTCGACCTTCATAATGCGTGATGATATAGATATTATTGCAGTCATACTCACAGTGCAAAATTAAGGAGAGCATCTCCGCCAAGTACTGTCCGGCCTCTGGAACGTAAGTAGTCAACCAAACAGCCCTGAAACAAACAAACAAACAAGCAAACATATGACATCTTTATAACGTCACTCTAGATGTTAACAAACTACCAGACAGACAGTCTGCCTCCCACCTTGGCCATGTACTCAGTAACTATAAACAGACTCCCGTTCTCCTCTACAATCACTCCAAGCAGCTGCACCAGGTTATCGTGCCGTAGTTGCCTGAGGAAACACACACAGGCATGTTATGTGGCTTACATGTTACTTGTGTATTCATTTTAATTTATAAATCAATAAAAGTATATATAATTAATCAACATTCTGTCTCAAATTATTTATTTAACTGATAATTAGCTGTGTAATTTTTTACATACAATTTAATAATACATATTTTCCTTACGTCATGACAGAAGCCTCCGCAATAAAGGCCTGCGCTGTAGCATCATGTTTTATGCACTTCACAGCTACTTTAGTCCCTCTGTAGTCTCCCACCATGACATCTGGAATGATCACAAACAATAAAAATGAATTGTTAACTCACATTTAACAGCGTCTTCTTTTATTTACCCTTCTTCCTGGTACAAAACCAACAGCACAAAAAAACAAAACCTTCTCTTAAACCATAAGGGACATGAGTAAATATGTTTCATTGTTACATAGCTCTAAGTGGTCAGGCTCCAGCATATCTTAGAGAGCTCATAGTGCCATATTATCCCACCAGATCACTGCGCTCGGAGAATGCAGGGTTACTCGTGGTCCCTAAAGTCTCCAAAAGTTTATCAGGAGCCAGAGCCTTCAGTTACCAGGCTCCTCTCCTGTGGAATCTTCTTGCTGTTTCTGTCTGGGAGGCAGACACCGTCTCCACATTTAAGACTAGACTTAAGACTTTCCTTTTTAATAAAGCTTATAGTTGGGGCCGGCTCAGGCTTGTTTTCGACCAACCCCTAGTTAGGCTGACATAGGCCTAGTCTGCTCGGGGACCTCCTGTGATACACCGAGCACATTCTCTCCTTCTAGCTCTCACTGACATTCTGGAAAGTTGGTTCTTCTTCATCTGCTAACACTCAAGTCCCATTACTGCATAACGCTAACATTGCTTTATGGCATGTCACTAAATCAGCTTCTTCTCCGGAGCATTTGTACTGCACTGTCTCGCAGGTTCTCTCCCTCAAATCGCAGCTACGCCTGCCTCGGTTCCTGGTTTCAATCCCAGGAGGGAGTCCCTCTGTGCAGAGTTTGCATGTTCTCCCAGTGTCATTAGGGTTCTCTCCGGGTACTCCGGCTTCCTCCCACAGTCCAAAGACATGCAGGTTAATTAGTGAATCTAAATTGTCTGTAGGTGTGAATCTGAGTGTGAACGGTTGTCTGTTTCTACATGTCAGCTCTATGATAGTCTGGTGACCTGTCCAGGGTGTACCCGCGACCCTCAAGAGGATAAGCGGTTACGAAAATGGATGTATGATGCAGTTTAAACTTGAAGCTACTTGCCTCCAAACTCTCCTTTTCCAATCACCTGCTGCAGCTTGAGATCTTTTCTGTTCATCGACCAGCCACCTGTCGGCCATTTAAAAAGGAAACAACATGCAGCTGAAACATAACACTCTTCTCATACAGAAAAAAGGCTACAATGGCGCTGATGCATAAAATGTAAAGGACTGACAAACTGAAACTCACTCCTGGAAAACTCATCCTGAGCAGCCACCGTCCCCTCCTCCACCTTTGGCTTTATTAGTCTGGTGCACAGGCCGTCTGCATCTTTGGTGTAGTGCTACAAACAAAGCAAATAAAAGAATAAATAACAAGTAAGAAACACCAGCATTAAACCACTTTCAAGAGGTTGCTCACTGCATATAGTCTTACTAAAGCAAAGAACATTTTACCAGAAAACAGGAACACACCAGAATCACATTTCACTGATCAAATTATTTTGTCAGATACCCTCCATCAGGACAAAATCCAGTTTTCTTTGAAGGACAAACTTAATTTCTTGCTGGATTATATAGCAGACATACAGTATATTGATTTTCTGGAACAAGTCCATATATATACTGAGATAGTAAGACTCACTCTTTTTCAAACATCTCTTAGAGTTGATTTAATCTGCGTACTTTTCTCTGTCAGCTTGCACACCGTGTTAACCGTTTATTCAATATGTACTTTATGCAAAATTCAAGCATGCAAGTGAACCACCTTTCTGAACACTTACAGAGTTTCAATAAAAAGATACATAAGACAAAAAGCACCACAGCTTAGAGGCAATAAAACTCAGTTGACAGTGCTTCAGAACGACCATTAGAGGGCTGTATAGTGAAATCAGCAAAAGATATAATGGATGACTGAAAAGGTTTCCCCTTAAATAGGTCATACTAAAATTATCCATACTACTTTAAAATTGCCCACACTACTTTATTTTAGTCTGCAGAATAAATACTATGTTGCTGTTTAAAGTAAGAATCCAACACAGGAAAATGATTCGTTTTGAGAGTAAAAGGTTTTGGTATATTTTTGAGGTTAGAACTTTGCACCTCAGCACACTGCTCACTCTTCCTCTTTGACACTTCCTGTTCATTATTTGTTCCAGGAACTGTATGTGGTCTAGCACAGAGACGCGGGGGCTCTTACACAGGAAAATACAAGAAACATACAGTAGACGAAAGCCCTATATAGAGCAGGCAGTGTTGGCCCAACACCTCGTTTTATTTATAAAACAGATACTTATTTTAAAGTCTGACCTCAACCAGCTGCATGAGGTTTTCAAAGAACCCCTCTTCATCGATCGTGAGCTTGCCGTTGTGGTAGATGATGCGGTAGTGCTCCACCTTGCCATCGCAGCTCACACACAGGGTGTAGTCGCCGGGGAAGTTGGTGCTCTCTCGCACCAAGAACAGGCCTGTCTCAGGGGGGTACAGCAACCGCTCTGCCTGTTCCCGCGTTATCTTCCCGTGAAACCATCTGAGAGCAGAGGGACCAGAGATGTAACAGAGAATTTAAAAAAGACCAACACAACTCTGTCACCAACCATCTCATAACACTTTAAAATGTAGCACTGAAACGTACTAGCATCATTTCTGCAGACTTTTTCTGTTTGCATCGACCATTACAAAGCATATTATAGGTACACACATGTAAAACTACTGCAGTCTAAATAAAACAGTCCTGCAATAAATCCTCTCATCATGAACTTTATAATGTTCAGTTTCAGTTTAAACTGTGTCAGAGCAGTGTTGGTTCTATTTAATAGTCATCTGTGGCAGCTACACTTGTAGTGCTCTTGAATTATACCTCATTACACTGATAATGAAAAATGTTTCTATATTTTGGCTACCCTATTTATGTCAATGAGGGTAGATTAAATGTTAGAAACACCACTCAGTATAGTTACGCAGCACAATACTGTTCAACAACACTGCAAACCACAGCCTCTACAATGAGCATGAAGCTGTACTTATTTTTACAAAGTACACCCTCTGTCAGCAGCCACTGGATGCCTCTAACTGTTTTAAGAGCTACTAACCAGACCAACATCAGTGTGTAAAAGCGGTTAAGGCTGAATCCTAGTTACAGCTGGTTATAAAGGAAACACTGTCAGGATCCATTTTGGGCCTGTGCTGCAGATTATCTTCCATTAGTCTTTGGGAAATGTTCGTCTTTTCTTGCGTAACGTGCTCCATAGTTTTATTATTATCCTTAAATTGGCCCTCAATGCAAATACAGCAAATGTTCTGGAGATAACAAAAGTATAGATTACGGTCGTTTGCATATCCACTGTGACTGTGCTCTATTATTGAGAGGGTCACAGAGTGTACGGTAAATTCATTTGCATCTGGCTCCATGAGAAAGTTACATTCAAATATCTCCGAGAGACGCTCATTGGAAAGCCGAGAAAAAGGCTCCACCGAAACAGCAAGAGCTTCAGCCTGAGTTACAGAAAGAGGATTGTTGAAGCAGTTCTCTGTATTACAGGGGTTTAATATTTCATACATCATTAAACCTCCACTCAGAGGCCCTGAAATCCCCTTTACCGTTCTACTCCCACATTCATTTGCAACATATACCATGAGAACAGTGCAAAGCTTCCTGTGCTTCCTGCCCAGACAGTACAGATGAAAATTAGCTTATAGCCAACTCCGATATAGCTAAGTAGCTGTACACTGTCCCTGTTAAATAAATAAAATAAATAAAGAAACATGTGGATGACAATATACTTAATG
Source organism: Epinephelus awoara (assembly GCA_035609425.1). NCBI lineage: Eukaryota > Metazoa > Chordata > Actinopteri > Perciformes > Serranidae > Epinephelus > Epinephelus awoara. The sequence continues at coordinate 15,462,980 of CM069298.1, forward strand.
AACAACATATTTAAATTGAGCAAAAAACATATTTTTAAGTTAGTAACGGCGCTTCAGCCCCATTTTGGCCCCATATTGTTCAGTGTGTTCACTATTAACTCTTCTGGTTGTTGATTTATAACTCTGGATTGGTTGAGTGTTCACTACTAATACCCAGCTGGCACTCAGAAGAGTTCATCAAGAGCTTTCATTTGATATATATAACTCATTTTTGTCCAAAATGTCACTTACAGCCCTGGTTCTCACCCCTCACGTGTGACCGTTCTTGTAACATTACTTTTCAGCGCAACTGTGAACAAGGTGTTGCTGTACAACAGTGATTGTCGATGCTCAGTCACACTGTTCTGTATATAAATAGAAAGTTATTTGTCTATAAACAAACAAACACACTAGCCTGGAGCCTATCACAGCAGACATTGGGCAGACAGACAACCATTCACGCTCACTTTCACACCTACAGGTAATTTAGAGTCACCTAAACTGCATGTCTTTGCATTGTGGGAGGAAGCCGGAGTACCTGGAGAATACCCACGCTGACACAGGAAGAACGACGATGCTAACCACTGCTACGCTGTGCCGAATTAATGGTGGGTAAATTACACTGAGAGTAGCTCAAGAATGGCTGTTGTGTCTTCTCAGCGGCTACATTTTGTCACATTATATTTCATAATAACTTTCTTTGTGCGTGTGTTTCCACTGGGGGTTGTCGTCTAGGGAGTTTGTCTTCATGCAGTCATTTCAGACAACGTTTTGTGATCAAGGGTTCTATAAATAAACCTGTCATTCACACACATGTGCGCACACTGAAAGGCGTCATGTGGACAAACAGGGAGATTTTTCAGATTACTTCAGTCTGAGATCGAAAAGGAAACAACAGGAAACTACTCTGAGTTCAAGCAAAGCTGAGCTGGAAACAGACACAAGTGCACTGCAATTACAACACAGCCCGACCCAACTGTGGTCTCCTTTCACATAACTACAGCGTCACTGCCACGACAAATAGCCCATACGCCTTCAGCAACCACACAGCCATAGGAAGAGGGCAAAGCCCAGCTATTTTAGCCGTCACTGCAGTTGCCAAACACAAAGCTGGTTTGGTGGCAACTTTTGAGATGCAGACAGCAGATACAGAGAACTTATCCTGTCTGCTTTTGAAAGTGAAAGATCGCATCACAGATTCAATAAACCATCATACACTGTGTACTTACGGCATCAAACTCAGCTTGCCTCCAGATTTCACACCTTCTCTTTTCTGAACATAGTTGGCTGGAATGGTCCCCTCACGACCTGCAGAGTTTTTCGCTTTGTACCAGTTTGGATCCTGAAGGTGTCAGAAATGGTTAAAATGAATAATGTGGAGTAGGAAACATAACCACAAAGCCATTCCACATTTTCATATCTACAGACAATAAGTGTCTTTGTCTATTAAACATATTTGACGAGAACTCGGCAGTGAAATTCTATATTTACAGGAACATAAGTGAGGCCATGAAACCTTACCTTTGTGACAATAATAATAGTCAACACGTCTCCTTTGTTGAAGGGCAGGTCCTGTTCTGATGTGCCTTTGAAGTTGTACCTGGCCACACACTCTGTGCCCTGCGGCCATGGAGTCTACGGGAACACGGACAGATCACTAATTAGCAGAGAAATGTCTCACAAATTACTCAACAGACATGTCTCGTTGTGTGTCTGAGTTTTGACATGCACCAATGTTTGTATTCTGGAGGTGTATCTCAGGGCCATGAGCGGGTAAAAAGGGGAAAGCTTTCTGGGAGCATGTTCATCCTAAATAAACATAAGCACTGATAACCAAACTTTATTTTTTGACAGAGACAGTAAGTTTGCGTCGAAAGTAAAGTTAAATTAAAGAAAGCAAAAAACAAATATTTATTTTTGCATTCTGGTGTGTTTTTCAGTGATAATCCTAAAATGTTTTCTTCATGGTACTTTCTGAGTTTTTTTCTTGTTTTTTTTTTTAACGCTGACAGTTTTGTTTGTTTTTTATTTAAAACTTTCTGTCACTGTTTTGGTGTAGAGGGGAGGAGCTGAAGGGGAGGGGCAAAGAGCATGTGACTTACATATAATTGGCTAACAAAGGAGGGAACTTCCTTCTTCTGGGCTCACCCACAGCCCGCTACAAGCTCCGAAGCCCTGCAGCACGCACTTTTAGCCTACAGAAATGTCTTCACCTGTGAGTTCACCTGGAGCTCCCGAACAGCAAGTATTTCAAGTTAAGTCTGTTTTTCTCTGTTTAACATAGAACCAGACTGGTTAAAGTTAGCTTTTAAGTGATGTTATGCTGGTCTGGAAGAGGTCCGCTGGAACAAGTGCTAAGGTTAGCTAACGTCAGCTAAAAAAAACACAACACTGAAAAAAAAAAAAAAAACGAAGTAAAAAAATATAACAAAAATAATAAAATCAGTTTTAATGCCTGTGTTTTATTTTGCTATGAATTTTTTTCAGTCCTTTAGCATGCCAAATTTTATTTTCAATGCCAAAAACTGTCACCATCCTATCGCCATAGGCTAGCCACATGACCTGAGAAATGCATTGATGTATAGGTTTAGGGAGGACCCACCATGGATATATAAAGAGACTTGGATACAGCATCAGAGGCGGAGCTAATTCGTTCCTTTAAAAGTTGCTCAGTGGCACATGAAGCCAAAAAATGTCAACTTTCTTGGTATAAAATTACCCAGATCTCTCACATCCATGAGCAGGCGCACTAGAGACTTGAGCTAACTTATGGATTAGCGCCTTGCTAACTTGAATGGGGATTAAAATGATTTAATCATGCAGCTCTTCAAGACTTTCAAAATGTTACTGAACCGAATAGATCAAATCCCAACAGTTAAACGAGTCATTTCGCAGGGGTTGTGATAATCAATAAAATTATCCACTGATTTACAGACATCTCTTTCACAATGTGAGTCTATGGGAAAAAGTCTTTTGGGCTGCACAGCATCACGTGATGGTCCCGGAAGTTGTAATTCTAGTTTGGCATCTATGTCAAATTGGCCTCAAAGCTCGCAGCTGTTCCTGCCAGCATGAGGCCCATTGACTGGTCATTTCTATGAGCACGCCTGGTGTATCTTACCTGGACCTCTGTCATGGTGAGGTGGTTCAGTCCTCTCACAGGTGACGTGCTGCTACCATCAGAGCTGGTAAACACACACACTCATGCAGTACCTAAGAAGGGAAACAGAATTTAGTCAGAAGCCGCCCCTCCTTCGAAGATATTCGCTTAACCACAAAATAAATTTTCAGGTAGGCAGTGAATTAGAGTTTTTTTTCTCTGAAGGCGCGCAGGTTGATTCATTGTAAACTCTTCAGCCATTATCAGAATGCACCAGAGTAGAGTCACATCAGACAGTGTCAGTAAAAATAACTCACTGATGCAGAAAGCAGAACTAACAAGTCTTCTTTTTTTAAATCACACTTTCACAACTGAGGCAGAATGTTTCCATGACGCAGGATAACAGTGTGTACATAAAGAGCAGGCTTCACCGTGTTGAAGGATCATAACTCAGAAACATACTGAACGTTTATTTTGGAATAAAATTCCAGCTGATGAATGCAAGGCATAAAACTTGATCTACTTTGTATTCCATATGTTAACCCGGGTCATTTTGACCAAAAATGGACACACACTGGTTAAAGCCCAAATGACTGGTCCTTGTAGGAATCAAGATAGCTCTCTTCAAGCTGGAATGCAAACTTGTGGTGAGATCTGACCAGGCCTGAGGGACTCATCCAGCCCAGCGTTTCTTTACGTCAATAAAACAGCCACTGCGACTCTAACCTTAGGCCTGAGTCACCCAGGGGCAGCGTTTCCATGATACATGCACAACAAATCAGAGCAGAGGCATCATAATGAAATGATGATCTGTGGATTAAGTAATGCTCAACACCCCCCTCCCCTCAATCCTCTCCAAAAACCCCACTTCCTCTCTTCCTGTATCAGTTCCCAGCATGCAGAAGTGGCCGGGTTCAATGGCCAGAGCTCAGGGAAAATCCTGGCTCTGATACATCTGACATTTTACATGAGGTCACATCCTGTGCCATGTCCATTACTATGCAATCCTATTTCCTGTATGAGAGCCCGGATTTAGATTACTCCAATATTAGGGTGGGGTTCTTCCTAACATGAACAGATATCACTCCCTGAGCTCTTATTTTTTAAAATCATGTTATTTCCATTTAAACACAATCTGGCATGTCTTCACACATATGAATAAATGACCAGGCTCACAGACACCAAATGTGAGACGGTCGGCTCTCAGAGTCCCTGAGAGGACTGTCATCACTCTGTATGATGAGGATGTGGCGGATGTCGTCCCCTATGGAGAACTGCAGCTGTCTATCTGGACACATTTCCCACGCCCATAAGCCCGGCAACCCAGGAAGGACACCCCCATTTTGCATCTGCTCATTCCAGCCCATCTCTGTGTTACACTTTGACATTTCACACTGTGCAGAAGGTCATAACAGGAAAGGAAGTGGATAAAGTCTACAGCCATACTAGTGGCTCTTTGAGGCTGTAATACTCACAATAAGGAAAAGAAACCAATCTCGCCAGGTGACCCTTAATCACAGGTTTATAACACCTATAAGTCATGAGCAGCTCACACAAATGATTTCCTCTCTCAAACTGTTTTGTTAAAATAGTTTCAGAGGCACGTACGGCTAAAAGTATCCAGTATTTCACACAGTTTCAACCACCAGCTCACACACTTACAGACACTGAGCCGTACCTGCACAGACAGGTGGCTAACTAATTAACTCTTTCTGGCAGCTAGGCTGGTTCAGTCGTTATCTAGCTCCTGAGCTAACTGAGCACAATGGATCTTTTCGACGACATGTTTGAAATTTTCATGCATTTCTATAGCGCCTTTCTAGTCTTCGGACTTTTATGCTATTTTATACTTTGTACTCCACTACATTTACGTGGTAACTGTAGTTACTTGTTACTTTGCAGATTAAGATTTGAAATCCCCCTGTGAGCATATAAAATACAATGTGTTGACATACAGTAAATTAAACCACCCAACAGTAGTAAACTTAGCTGTACCGCAGACGGCTAAACACAGCTTACATGTTAACATGCTTGGTTACGAGACAATGGGCCCCTGGGCACAGATATGCAAAAGGCCCCACAGCTTCTGCAATACTGGAGCAGCACACAAAGACTTTGTGATGGTGTTTGCATCTCTGTGGTTCTTTTGTATCTCTTTGACCTTATTTTGGTTGTTTTTACGTCACTGTGGTCTTTTTGTGTCTCTTTTTGTCTCGTCCTGATCAGAACGTGTTAATTTGACATTTTGCACGTGAAGGCCAGGTGGGCTCCTTAACATTTTGGGGCCCTGGGCCTGCTCCCATTTGGCCCATTCAGTAATCCATCCTTGCACGTTACTGCATCAATGATAATAATCTAACAGTATCATACAGTATAAAATAATGTAAGTGACTACTTTTAATTGTACGCTTTAACTAGGTTGTCCTGATGATACTTATGTACTTTTACTTGTAACTGAGTATTCTTTCATTGTGGTACTTGCAACACTTCTTCCACAATGGACAAAAAGTGAGGGGATCACCAAAGTTGAACAGAGACCATGAATGTCTGCACCAAATAACATGGTATTCCATCCAGCAGTTGTCGAAACATTTCACTCTGAATCACAGATGTCAACCTGCTGGTGGTGCTGGAGGTTAAGTGAGGGGATTAACAGTCAGAGGGATTCATTCTCTGGCGACCATAAATGTCTGTTCAACATGTCATGCCATTCCATCCAATATTTTAAAGTCTGGACCAAACCAACAATGCTGTTACTTGAGTCATGCTGCTTAGATGGCCAAAAACTCATCTGACGTAGGTCAGAAATCAGCTCCTCTGACTGTAATCTCAGAATGAGTCGTAACATGAAGAAGGAAATCATCCTTATGATGCTCTGACAATAGAATTTGTTAATTGCAACAGAATCTGTCTGGGCAGAGCCCTCGGTGAAGGAGCAAAGTGATCTCACCAAGTGAGGAATGGATCACCGGGGCCGAGGCCGACGCACAACAGCACTTTTAAATTCCTCTCTTTTGGGACAGTGAATGCATCTCAGCAGCAGGCCACCAGCAGCTGACTGAATGGGACAGAACTCAGTCTGTCATGGTGTCACATTGCCATTTCCAGAGAACTCTACATGGAACCACAGCTTGCTCTTTTCAGGAAGCAGACAAGGCCGTCATTGTGAGTCGGTTGAGTTTCTACTGACCCCTGGGCTTCCACTGACCCCTGTCTCATTGAGAAGTCCATCATTGTCAGTCTGTCCAGTGAGTAGCTTGAGGGGCAGCAATGCCTCAGTCCTGCAGGTCTGGAGATATGAAGTGTACTTCATATTTTACTCAGCGAGTACAACTTGTGCCTGCTGCTCTGCTATTATCATGGGAATTCTCGTTTAAACTCCACCAGCAATGAACCTTATAGAAATCGAACAACAGTGATTGCAATCAGTGAATTAGAACATACGATTGAGAAATATTGTCTGCTGGAGGAGAAGTGATGCATCGCATACAGTAAGCTACTGAAAGCAACAGGAAACCAGTAAACTCTGTGACAGACTGAATGTCAATGAAGTCAGGAAGGAGCACAAAGAGCACAAACTTGCTCCAAATCTAACAAAGCAACTAACACAGCGAGGTGTCCAATCTCTTCAAACAAAGCACATGTCACTATTGTAGCCCAATTTGTTATATTTTTGGCATCCAAATCAATCATATTGTTCAAATCAAACCAGTTGGTCAACATTTGACTTGTCTCATGCTAGTGAGCCGTAGCCTAAACTGTAAAAATCAGTGGCAGTCTGACTGCACGAAGCAAGACAGGACAGGAATGTAGAAATATCTCCTTTGGTCGTGTTTAAATCTGCCACTCCCTCGTCTATCTGCAGCGGTGGAAATGCTGATCATGCTAGGTGTTGCAAAAGCTGCTGTGACACAGTGAAAGGAGGGCAGCTGGAGGGCCTGTAGACAGATGTGCACATTTTTCTACTCAAAAACAGTATCATGTGCTGGTTTTTGAAAAGTTAGAGAATTACAAGGCAACCTTCAAATAAATAGTTAAGGGTAGTAACAAAGTATATTTACTCATGTTCTGTACTCAAGGGCAATTTTGAGATACTTTTACTTGACTTAGTATTTCCATACTTTACACTTCTACTCCACGCCATTTCAGAGGGAAATATCGTACTACACACTCCACTACATTTATCTCACAGCTAGAATTACTAGTCACATTTCAGATTAACAGTTTATATAAAATCCTATTTTAAAAATTTATGAAATAAAAGCCTTGTTAAAGATTAAATCACTGACTCCAATTTGATTCGGCCCATGACCCCTTACAAAGGATTAATGTCTACTTGACGCTCCTTGCCACAATTCAGACGTCTTTGACTTGTTTGCAGTTCCACCAAAGAGACATTTCGCCGCTTAACATCTCAGATGGCTTCATTTAAATAAGTGTTCAAGACACAAAGTCCAAAGTAAATAAACACTAGCACCTTTCTGAAAAGTCCATTTTTTAGATTTTCAACTAGACGGACAGTGGCTGCAAAAAAAAGCCGGAGTGCTCTGGATAAAAAAATGCTGGGCACAGCACTTTTTCTCAAGACAGCTATATACGCTTTATCCTCATTGGGAACAATTGGCACTGAGAAAAAATGGACACAGATCGTTAGTTTATAATCACCTGAAACTAAGAATTGTGTTTTTGGTGCCTTAGAATGAGCCGTTTATATCTACATACACATACAGAGCCCACCATGTTGTTTCTACAGTAGCCCAGACCGGACAAACCACACACTGGATTTAGATATGCCACTTTGCATTTTCGCATCGGCAGCTGTAGTTCTTCTACATGCTTGGCACTCGGGAGAAGTTTCAGCTCCACAACCTCGCCACTAGATGCCACTAAATCCTACATACTGGACCTTTAATCTAGCTCCACCTTGATCAGCCGCAGCAGTAAAATGCTGCTTTCACACTGCTCCATCAGTAGTAACAATCTATTAGAACATGTAATAATACAGTGGGTCCCAACTGGTCCACCACGGGGTCCAGATGTCTCCTTAATCATTTGTTCGAGGTCACACAGTTTAATATGTTCAGTATCATACTTGTGTTTAGCCGCATCAAGCTAGTTTGCTGTCTCTGTCAAGAAGCTGTCCGTTATTCACTCTCTCTTCAGCAGAAAAATAAAATAAAGGTGCTGTGTTGGAAATTCACTGTACTTAAAAATAAAGTGTGTTTTTCACAAAGTTGTCACGTTTGTGTGCTCCTGCATCCCTCCTCTACATGCAGCAGGCAGCCTGTGAAATCTGCCCCTCGTCCTGACCCTCCACCCTCAGGATGCTCTGCGACTGCTTTGATGCTGCTGCCTTGTTATCATCACCGTTGCAGCAGCAGGGTGCAGGGCCAAGTGCTTAGAGAAGGAAACAATGATTTCTGTCCATATTCCCTGAGCTTTTATCTGGCACAAATACAAACCAGCACCTTGAGTGGTGAGACATGTACAGAAGGAGCACATGCCAACAGTTCACCCAGCTGGGTCTGGCAGCCTGCAGATGTTCTTGGGGAACCTCAGAGGAGGAAATCACCTCTGCCTCCGGGACAACAGCTGGACTGTGGTTCAGCAGCGCTGCTCACTGAAGCAACTGTCTGCAGGATACAAGACAGGAAGTACAAGTCCAGTGGTAGGCCCTGCAGCACAAGCCGTCATTGTATCACTTTGATGGCAGTTAGTTTTGCCTGTGAGGTGCTGTCATGCAAGGCATGAACTCAAATGACAGTGAAATAGCATCCTGTTTATCATAAATAAACACAAAACTTGTCCCAGACAAACAAGGCCAGCTTCAGAGTAACAGGAAGAGGAAAATCAATGATTGTCAGTGAGGGGGAAATCCCTCTTAATTTAGCATCCAGACATTACAGTTAACTTTAAATTTTACTCTGCTCCAAAGTTCAAACAACACAATAGAAGTGTTGGCACTCATGACACTTTGGGTAAGTAATGATTTTCCAAACTAAACACATCAAAAAAACACCATGTAAGGCAAAGCAGCTATGTGTGAGCGGTGGATGGACACTTCCGTGCTGAGGTGTTGTGCACGCCATGCAGTGCAATGCTGCTCTGCTGATGCAGCCATGCATGACACATTACAGGGTAGCGGAGTATGCTTTGCTGTGGTTTCATGAGCTTTTTTTCACCAGCTTCATCTTTCTTTACAGTCACACTCGAAAATAAGAGTCCTCTATGGAAGAGGCTCTACACCAGCACCAGAATGGCTTCAGTCTTTTCAGAAGCTGCCTCAGCCGGAGGGGCATCACCCCGAACAGACCCAAGGGGACCTCAGTTCCTCTCTCTGACAAATACTGGCTCCATTTAACTTTTTTCTGTTTGGCACTTGCCTTTAGTGCATTGGCGGCTTGGCCAAATCTTTGATGAGAGAATTGCAAACTGAGAGGCATTACCATGTCCCCTCTGCAAACCACACATTCCTGCAAGTGTAGCACAAAGTCAGTAACAGTTTCACAAACTGTCAAAGATCATAGGTTATTTGACAGATCTGATGCACCATCGTGAGTCACCTATCATCTTTATAAATTTCTCTATCTGCCATGATGTGACAGCAGTTTGGAGAGCTGCATGATGCACCCCAGAAAGGCAGAGGAAGTGACAGAAGTTTGAAGGAGGATGTTAATAAGGTCACATCTACCATGAAATCACATATCTATTAATGAGGCCTGTTTTTGTTCCACTACAAAAGCACTTTGAGCTGCACTCATTACATAAAAGGAAGTAAAGATAAACACAGTATGTACTCGCCTCAGGCTGCTAACATTTCTGAAAAACTTCATCAGGGCTGTCACTCACTGGCTGAACACAAAGTGTACAAGCTGGCAGGCCCACAGGTTGGATCTGTTTTAGAAATGTGTGCCAAAACATAACAGCCTCTCTGCATCTACAAGCCACGGCTCCACTCAGATGTAAAAGTCTTACCTGTTTGCAGGCAGAAGCTGAAAAGTTTGAAGCACTAACAGGTGATCCAGCTGCTGTCCGAGCTCTTATTTCATCCGAGAGACGGCAGACAAATTCCCATTCACGAAATAAATAAGCGACAGTTGATGTCGAAGCGCAAAACACACATCAAGTCCCGACGAGGAAGTGAAATCTGCCTCAGGTGACCCGAAACTTCAGCAGTCCAAACGTTTCTCAACAAACCCAGCTGAGTGTTGTCGGTGCGTCCCCTGTCAACATAATTTGGAAAACTCGCTTTATGTTATGAAAAAATAACTTTTCTACACTTATCTCAGCAGTCTGGACGCTTCTCCTGCTGGAAATATTAAAATAAGTAACAATAAACGCGGTAACTTAACTGGTTATAAGCTGCAGCGATGAAATAAAAGCGATTCAGACTAATTTGAGACGACTTCTGCCTGCTACACTCCTTTTCCCCGTTAGAAACATTCAAGTTTTTTTGCCCCACCTTGATTTTGCAGTGCACATGCGCGTTAATGATAAACTAGTCTGGCTAAAAATGGATCACTGCATCAATTTCAGTCGAGTTAGTGAAGGAATTTGATCATCTGTGTTCACAGAAAGCCAACAAACATGTAGCAGCGGTGAAAGTTGTTTTTAATAGTTTCAGTCTGCAGACATGACACAAGAGGACTGCACAGTATCTATGCACAAGAACTGACAGTGAACTTCGCTCCCATAAGGAAACTGCTCTGTCTAGACACAAAAACCTCCCACTGGCTTTTTAATGCGATTCGTTTTCTGAACTGCAAACTAATCTCGCACTAATGTGAGACTTTGTAAACGTGTTTCATAAATCTCAAAAAGCACAACCTGCGTTTTAACACTTTCAGAGAAAACAGGCGCTTCTCCTGTCAGGAGCCAGATCACCTCGTGGTTTCTGACTGTTCACATTTCACAGAAAAATAACACTTTAGTTTGAGGAAACAGTACATAAAGCTGCCATTACAAAAGAATAAGGAAGAGCCACCAACCGTGTGGTTTAATGGCCCCCTGGTGGCCACAGAAGAAAAAACGTCATCACATTCAGTTAAATGCTGGCTGATGTTTGCAAAGCCAGACTTGTCTGAACAGATGTGACACAACACATCAGGCCGGAGGAATGTTGGAGAAAGGACAAAAACCTTTGTGCATGAAAGTCATTTTCACTGAATCAGTGTGTGAACCCTGTGCAGGCTGATGTGCACAGAGAACACAACAACAGATATAAGGTGGGTATTTTTACCCCCCCCCCCCACACACACACACACACCAAGACCACACCATAAACCATATCCCAGATTACATCATTTGTAACTTCTGCAGTTGCTACACTCCAGCTTCTTCTGAACTATACTGACCTCAATGATACAAGACTGAAAAGACTACTCCACCTCCCCAGTGATCATTTGTACATACTCACCTTGTGTTTTACTGAATTTGTAAAGAAAAGGTTTTCTCGCATGCCTCTGGGGGACGAAGAATCCAAAAACTGAGAAAATTCTTAATGAATTGAAATCAAAGGTGGAAACTTTCTTATTGGATTTTGACACATCTTGGTACCATAATCCAAATGTCATTTATGCATTTGAATGTTCAGTACTTCTCAAACGGTCTACCACTGCTGGTCTACCACTGGTCTACCACTGCCTCTACAAGTTAGTTTGTTTTAACTGCGTGGCTTTAGTGTTTTATAGTTTTAGTTTGGAGTAACAAAGTGACGCACTAACAAAGTAACAAACACATCAGGCCAGAGGAATGTTAGAGAAAGGACTAAACCTTTGTGCATGAAAGCCAAAGGCGCAGTTTCTATTGGTAGTTTGTAAGTGTTGTGTCACTTTGGTGACTCTGAACTAAAACTTTAAAACACCAAAGCCACACAATTACACAAACATACAACTGATCGAGACAGCGGTAGACCAGCAGCTATTGTGTTCACCAAGGTACAATTAGTGTTTTATCTTTGGAGTCTGGCCTTCAAGAGAGCATACAGGAGTTTCACTTTTATTTCAGTTCCCTGTTGGAAAGGGCAGTCTGTTAGAGGAAGTACTGAGCATATGACTGGATATATATGAGACTTGGATTATACTGCACAAATTGTGTGAGAGTTTGCAAACTGTTTTGATATAGCTTTGCTGTTGTTTAACATGGTCGCCTATCCATCAAAATATTTCTCCATTTTTTGGATTCTTCGTTCACGGTGGAGGTATGTGAGAAACTGTTTTCTTCACAACTTAAACGTAACACAGGGTGACTGATATACAAATGGTCATTTCGGGGTTAAAGTATACCTATACATGTTGATATCCAGAAGGAGCATGTCCAGTAAAGAGAATGTAACACAACTGCCTCTGTTCTGGACACATTTCAAAACAATGTGATCTTGTCAAAGAACAAGCAATGAATTTGACTTTCATTGTCAAAAAGATCTGGCACAGGGAGGCCTTGACAGAGGCGTCCAAGAGCAGCATAAAACAAGCAGCTTTCCTTGAAATAGATTTCACAGTCTATGCTTTTCATGGTAAATACCATTGATGATTGAGTATGTAACAGGCTTACTCCGCAGAATCAGGAGGGGGAGTTCTTGGGGGAAAAAAAGAAAAGAAGAACCCAATCTAACTGGTTCAAAGAGGGCACTCATTGCAGAACATTGCATCATTGTTAGTGACTGGGTTAAGATGATTCACCCAGAAATGCATTCGAATCCTGAATGTACAGGGCATTTATACTTTGGAGAATGCTACTTGTTTTGTCAGCCAACACAACTTTGATTAGGGGAAAAAACTGTTGACATTCAAGGACCATACCACTATTTATGATAAATCCAATTAACCATCTGCAAACCATGCTGCTATGTTTTAGAAATTTAGATGTGATTTGTCCATCAAGCATTCATTGGCTTCTATTCATTTCCAGTCTACAAGGACTCTCTTGAAACTTGAAAAGTTGAAACTTGAAAGTCTATCACAGACAAGTACGCATTTTTTTTTGTCAGAGTAATGCTGTGCAGACTTTTGAAATCTGCAATTAAACTGCAACCGTAATTAAATTACCGCAGTGTTAACTTTGATGGATTTGAAACATAGGAGCTCTAAGATTCTGATCATTTTTTTATACATGGAAACTAATATAAAAATATATTTAAAAATGAAATTGTAGTCTGCATTTTAAAAAGAACAGAACATGTGATACACATGATGTATAGTTAAGGAACTAAAACTTACATACTCTGGTGTGGTCCTTTAACAGATACAACAGAGAGGCAAAGTGAAGCCGCAACTTACAGGTTCTGTTCCAGAGAAAATGTCATTCAGCATCTCACTGACATTTGTTACTACTCTGATAACTAAAAATCTAGCTTTGGAACAGTCTCTCTCAACAATATGTCATTTGACTGCAAAGATGAACGACATGTCAACTCCCAAAAAGAGAAGCAAAAACATTGCGCTCGCCCCCCTGGTGGCTGGCTGTAATATAGGCCATCAACTCCACCTCCTGTATGTTAGCGGATGGGACATGAGCCAAACTAAAACAAATCAGTTTTTCCCGAAGATGGTTTCTGTCATTTAAACCTAGTTCTTATCGCGCTCATGTAAGTTAAAGTGTTCATTTTTTTTCTCATTAGTTTGGTTTTAATTAGTTATTGCAACATCATTAACAGTTGCAACCGACGCATGATCGAGTCAGTCGGGTGTATGGGTGGGCCATCGATAATGCAACTCCACTTCCTGATCACTACTGCGCAGACTCTGGCTCTAAATGACGTCAACAGCGCATTCAGGATATTTGGGCTTCATTTCTGTACAGTCGGAGGAAGCATAGACAAGTCGTCCATCTTTATACAGTCTACAGTTTAGTTTTTTGAAAAACAATGTAATTAAAACATTTTTTGCAATGTTTATGTTTATAAGAGTCTGTAACAAACACAGTTTCTTTAAAACCCTGTATATTTTATGGATGTGGATGACAACCAAGTTACGATGACAGAAGTAATCACACTTGTTTTTTCATGGGAAGTGTATTTTCTTTTCTATGCTAACAAAGTAATCATAGTTTAACTTTGTTTATGCGACAAAGTCTTTAAACTGCTAATAATAATTGCTGTGGTGGATGTCAAACTTTCTTGGCCATCTTGACGCCAATGATAAAAGAAATGAGAGGTTACTTTGAGTGACAGAAGCTACTGGAACAGAGGGTAACCTGGACGTGATGTTTTGACTTCAGCTCACTGTTGTACCAAACTGTAGTAAGTAAACCTTTTTCTTTGTTCACAAAAAGGCAGGAACTCTAGAGGTTTTGTTTGCTGTGTCATCTTATCAAAGCCCTTATCATGACAGTCCACTTTACCATGGACAAACAGAACTGCTGCTATCTGGTTCTCTGCTTCACTTCACAACGGTTTAGTTTGAAAATACAAAACAACTAACATAAACGACAGTAACAGATTACTGCAGAGCATGGCAGGATGTGAGCCAAGCCATTTAACACCAATGTAAATCGGTTGTCTCAACCAGATTATTGTAAGAACATCAAAATTGTGTCTTATATGGTGGATCTCAGTTTATTCAGCAGATGGCTTTGGAATGAGGTTAGATTACAATGAAAATGAGATTTTTTTTCCACTTAAAGTCACAGATTGTCCTATTCAATCTAAAACTAAACACTGTGGTATTATTTTTGACACTTCAGCTGTGTTTTTGAAAAATCTATCTTCCAAATATCTTGTAATATGTAAATACAAAGCTATCTACAAAGTGGCTGAAGCCTCTGATGGTCAACACATTTAGTTTGTATTAAAGCTCTTTCCTATCCTATCCATATGCACTTAGTCCTTGTAGAACTAATGTACCAAACGGTGGTCCCATTCACATGTTGATGAGTTAGAAACTTAATGGATGAACTCTAGAATATAAGGCGCCAAAACCCAAATGGTCATGGAGGGTGAAAGATTCAATTTGTCATGAAGACCATTAGTCCCATTATGCAGAGTGCAAGGGGATGACAAATTTGCAGCCAAAAGGAGACAGGTACTTGATTCCCACTTCCTGGAACACCTGGCGAGGAATACCTATGTCACACAGGTAAACGCTTCCAGCCCCCTCAGCCAAGGCAAGGGGGAGACAAAGAGAGAGGGACCACTTAGCCTCGACCGCCTGCCCCTGTCCACTAGCAGGAGGGTCTAAGCTGAGCACTGGCGCTCGGTTTTGGTTAGCCCAGTCCGCAGCTGCTCGGTACCAAGGCTGATCCATCAGGAATGTGTTCTCATGGCAGTCCAGGCAGTTTATGATTAAATCCACCGGGGTGTCTGGAAGGTCTGTGGAGTCAGAGAGGAATTTTTTCTTTTTTTTTTTTTTAAATTGACCACATAGAATTCAAAATGTAAAAACAACAACAATATAGTAAAAAAAAAAAAAAAAGAAAGTTGAAAAATATGCCCACCTTTGATATTTGACACTTGTTTGCCACCAGTTTTGTTGAAGAGTGTGAGCTCGTTTGTGACTGAGTCCAGCATCTTGACAAAATTGGGCAGAAACAGGATGACCTCCACTTCATGGTTGGCCAGGTGACGACCACAGCTGATTCCCTGAGCTCCCTGAACATGAGGGCCACACAGCAGAGCCACTGTGGGACGCTGGTGTAAATTTTTAGGAGTAAATCTGAAAGAAATATGAAAAAAATAAACTAAGCTGCTATCCTGAATTTTGCACTCTCAATGTAGTGAATGCCAGTAAATTCAAAACTAGGGAATAAAACAATAAAATTCACTAGTATGGAGGTGTTTCATAATTAAAAAAATATAGAAGAGATTAAAAAATACATGAACATGTGGATAAATAGAAACAAAATATGTAATATAACTATGTCACTGTGAAAAAAAAATCAAGTTCATTTATAAAACTTTGCTAAATATTGTGACATGATATTTCATCCAACTTCTTTTCTGATTATTTAATAAAAGGCTTATTTGTTCAATATTTAACATTTGGCATCTTACATCAAAACACAAGCTGGGACTTTGTCACAGCTGATTATGTACCTTGACAACAAAGCTAAACCACTGTAAACAGTCAAGTAACTAATTTCTATGACCAATGAACTCCATACTGGCCAGTTCTCTTTTTTTGTAGGGTACTAGCTCAGCGGGCGATAAAATACAAGTTGGGTTTAACTGTCTGCTGTTATCTGTGCTTACAAACCATTAGTACATGCTTACCTGTTGGGCCCACCCAGCAATGTAAGTGCCATCTGACTTGCACACACACCAGTCATCTCAAGTCTTCGCTCCAGTGAGAGACCATGACGCTCAGCGACTGACAGCAGACGCTGGTGTAATTCATAGGATATACTGGGTACAACAAGCCCTGAGTCTGTATGGACAAAAACACACACACGCATGAACAACAGTTTACTTCCAATCACCTGTCCTCACTGTTATTTGTTTCATTACAATGCAAAACAACATACCAGTGCAGTACTCTTTGGCCCCAGGCTGTGGTACAGTAATCTGTCTGTACACAATAGGTTTGGCCTCCAGGATGTTTTCATCATGACGATACCGTGTGGGCGTCTGCTCTTGAGGTGTCCCACGTGACCGTGCACCATTCCGGCGCTCTGATATGTCAATTTCTGAGAAAACTGCTGCTTTGTCAAAAAGAGCCAAGTTTCCTTCAAAGTCAAAGTCTGTATCCAGCCCGTCGTCCATGCCATCCCCAAAACACTCGTCGTCTCTGTGCTTCATCTGACCATTCTTCACCCCGTTCTTTTTCGGTGTCGCTTGGTTTGGCCCTCGACTACTAGATGACCCTGGTGGGACACATACACAGTGAGTCTCAACACAGCAACAATCACCATTATTATGATCTAACCAAGCTGTACTTCATCGCACTTACAGGAGTTGTGTCTTCGTCGAAATGCTTTTGGCTGACCGGGTATGTCCAGGTGACGTTCTCCGTAGCTTTTGGAGCAGTGCTGAGGAGAGTTGAGTTTCTCCACAGACCTGGGGTCACCTTTTGGGACTGCAACTGGAGCGCTGCTTATCTTTGTAGATGTAGAGGAGCTGTTCCTAGTATTGCCATTCCTGATATCTAAAATCTTTAGTTCCTTTATGTCAATGGCACTGCAGAGGAAAAAAGTCAGAATGCTATAATTAGTAACAGGAAGAAACTGTGACTGTCAATCAGCCAAATCTGTAAATAAACAGAGCGCAAGTAAGTCATGGCTGAGCCTTACCTGAATGTGACCTCGGGAACAGGGCACTTGACTCCATTATGGAAAGGTTGCCTTAAGGAGATGGTTTGGCTGGACTGGTCTACAGACACCACCTCTCCTTGATAGACTCCCAGTGTTGGCCCACAGTTAATTGACACCAAACTGCCCAACCAATCCGCTGCCATGACTGCACAGTGTAAAAGAACGAATAAAAGAAAGTTTTAATTTCACGTAACTTAAGAAGCGTTGGAATAATCACAGACGTCTGTAAACAGAGATACAGACAACTTTATGTTATCAAATAGTTGTGCTAACTGACTAGCGTTAGCCTCGGCCTGTTATCTAACGCTAACGCTAACGCTAGCTAAGTTACTATCAAACGTTAGCGGTAATTCCAAGACTCAAACGCTGCATTTAATTAATAACGTGGGGTTAAAATGTTGTACCTGTTCGGAATTAATGCGAAGCACACTCTCCTCAAGAACACAAATGAATGAAGTGCTGAATGAAAAATAGTAGCGCTTTTACACTGCTAACTTTAGCTTTTAGCTTCTTGAATGGTGAAGAGATGCTGCGCTGCTAGCTTCTGGATGACGACTTCCGTCTTCCGATAGGGAGTGTTTTCAAAATAAGAGCTCATACGGCGATTATTTTCATCCAGATGGATTTCGATTTCAAAAGCTGTTGTTAAATTTTAAATACTGTGTCGCACATGCACTTATGCCTGTTTGAGCATTAAAGGGGAATTCCACTCACTTTCAAAATTCCTACATGTTATTCCTATGGTCCAAGACAGTCCAAAAATATTAGTAAAAATGAACAACTTTGTTCCAACTCCAAAAGCTAGAGTGCTAAAACTTAAATTTGTGATGTCATAGTGTACACAGTCTGGAGCTGCTCCACAGACAGATGTTACAGATGACACTGAGAGCACACAGTGGAATCTTATGAATAGGCCTATATGAGTACATTTTCTGTTTCACAATGAGAACACTACAATAAAATAATGCTCATTTGGGTATATTAAAAAAAGAAACAAACATTGATCAAATCAGTTTCCCTTTCATTGTCTTTGCAGCAGCTCCATCTGCCCATTATGTGTGGGGGGATACAAATTCTGGCAGACTGGAAAAGCAGTCTGAAATAATGTGTTTCCCCCTGTAACATTGGCTAGAAGAGAAGAAACTTGTTCATATTCACAGAGGTTATAGAGTATTATCTGAAGTACACACAAAATAAATCATTTGATGATCAGGCTTCATCTGCCCATTATGTTGGGGGGATACAAATTCTGGCAGACTGGAAAAGCAATCTGAAATAATGTGTTTCCCCCTGTAACATTGGCTAGAAGAGAAGAAACTTGTTCATATTCACAGAGGTTATAGAGTATTATCTGAAGTACACACAAAATAAACCATTTGATGGTCAGGCTTCATCTGCCCATTATGTGTGGGGGACACAAATTCTGGCAGACTGGAAAAGCAGTCTGAAATAATGTGTTTCCCCCTGTAACATTGGCTAGAAGAGAAGAAACTTGTTCATATTCACAGAGGTTATAGAGTATTAGCTCCACCTTCGCTGAATGCATGCGCGCTCCCGTGGCCAGGGGAAACACTTCCTATCGGGGGTAACTAAGCCAGTATTCTGTGTTATGATCTTATGTGTGCTGCAGTAGCATTTTTGATTTAGAGCATCTGCCTGCAGAAGCTGTTACCTTGAACTTTAGTTTTGTGTGTTAAAGCTACCTGTGACTGTGGTTAGAACAGTTCATCGTAAGCGTTGTAATATTGTAAGTAATCTTGCTCAATTCAGTAGCAACCTTAAAGTAGGAGGGAGAAGCCATTTTTGTTGATCCCTTTTTCTCCTGATTATTTCAGTTGGGAGGTAGGTTAGGTTGATTGTCTTTTTTTATTTTATTTTCTGACAGGTAAGGTAGGGATCTGGATTTAGTTGTTTTGTTTGTTATTTTTGGCATTGCTCCACTCTGAAGCTATAAAAATAAAACTGCTACTTTGAACTTTTTACATGGAAGTTGGCTGACCTTCTTGGGAGTGGGAAGAGCGGGGGCACTTTATCATGTGTGGCCCAGGTGCCCCTAGGCCTGGGTCATAACACTATTTTGATGCTTTTTATGCACTTTGGTACCTTATTAACATTAAAAGTGGAGAAAAATCCATTGTGAATCAACTTATTTAGTTTAGTTTTAGTTAGAAATGGTTTGGGGCCCACCTGGCACACTGTTTTGGGCCAGATTTGGCCCACTGGCCACAAGTGATTCAACTACATAGGCCATGGAATAACATGTTGGTACTCTTAACCGGGACGCGGTTACACTTTAATTGGGATGTGCAATACTTTTGAAGGATAGAGCTGAATGATGGTCTGACTGGTCTGTGCAAAGACACAACTTTGGATTTAATCAGTTGCATGTCATATTTCACATTGAGCTGTGGGGTATTAGCATGCTTATACAGTCATGGCACTTTCTGACAATTCATCACGTGCTTGCTTATTCTTGGAGCTAGAATAAAATCATTTAAATCTCTCTAAGAACGTAATTATGAAGCTTTTTTTCTTTACATGTGTGTAATGGCATCTGTCATACTTTATAAATCAGAGGTAAGCTGTGTGTGTAATATGTTTGTGAAATGTCCTTAACAACTCATGTCAACAAACAGCCAGTCAGAGGACTGAGTGAGATCATGTGGAGACTATCCCAGAAGTGTTAGCACATGACACACCCACCCTACTGCGTACTGTGTACAGAGGTTACCATGGATACTCAGTTCAAGGGCTTGACACTGAAAAGCTTGCTATCAAAGCCGTGTGAGGCTCACAGGCAGAGCAAGTGAGCATTGTCAGTGGACAGGAGAGGGTTTCTGCAGCAAGGTACTGTAAGAGAAAGTAGTTTTGTGGAGACTCCAACTATTAAATCAAAACATACAGTATGTGGTGTTTCTTTTCTTTTCTTTTATACAGATACACCTGTTTTTATGGGAAGATGTGTTTTAAATACATTTCAAGAGGGGATAATTCTGTAGATCACAAGCACATTGTAATAATCATGCAGTGTTAAAACTAGTTGTTGACCATCAAGTGAGCAGTGGAAAAATCAAGACACATGATACAAGAATAGCCACTCACCTCGAGTTGCCACCCTTGTGTGAAAATCTATCCCTGGCGCTTGGGCAGGGAGACACGTAGGGAGAAGAGGACTGTAGCCTCACCCACACAAAGGGAAGAGATAACTTGGATCTAGGAAGACACTCCAAAAATGTTTACACCACCATACAGGAGTTCAAGTCCATTTTCTCTCACGGACCTCGACATGTGGGACACCAAATCTCGCTTTTCAGCTCAGGTAAGACCCAGATAAAGTCTTTTTTTCCTGGTTAAACAGGTTGATAAAAGTGTAGTTGTTTTAGAAGTGTGTGATTTTCTTTCTTAGACCTCAGCATGGTGTGGCATGGCAACTGTCTCTGGGACAGGGTTTCTGTCCAAAGTCAGCACAAGGTGAGGGGGAATTATATACAATATTTAAGCAACAGGGACAGATTTCAAGTCAGGGTTGGTGCAATAGATTTTAGCTGATATACTGTATGTATTCCAGCACATCTGGGAGCACTGGTGGCTTCACACAGGATGACCCAGGTCTTAAGAAGTGGCAGTCATTGTCCCATCTGGCGCTCGAGGGTGCTACACGATCATTCCCTTCATCTCCAGGGGCTGAATTAAGGGCTGCTCGAATTGAAAGTAGCTTCAGACAAGCAGAAGGGGTGCAATGGCTGCAGGATGCTCACGAGCGTTTAGACACTCATCTGGACCGGCTGAGGACCAGAAATGCAGAGCTGAGCTACAACATAAATACTGCACAGCTGCTTGACATGAAACATAAGGTAAGTAAAAATAAAAAAATATTAAATGAAATGTCAGTGCAACAAATTCTATGACCTACTTTTTTCCCTTGCCTTGCCACTGGTTGTTTTGGGGGTTATTTTTGCACTGATGTGTTTCACAGCAGCTGTCAGAAACGATGAGCGCTCTTGAGCAGGAGAAGGAGGCAGCTGAATCGTCCCAATTTGAAAAGAGCCGGCAACGTGCTGAGCTTCGTGAAAAGTAAGTACAGCAAAACACATGGAAAGGAAAATGTGAAAAGATTGAAAGTCCTCATGTGAATCTTAAGTGCTGTATCGTAGGCAACTGGACTTGCTTAAGTTTCACCTCTCATCAGTTCTCAGTGAACTGAAGAAGAGGTGAAACGTCTTCAAGGAACTCCAGCAAGTCCAGTTGCTACGATACAGCACTTAAGATTACCGTGACCTGGATGACTGAGAATCTTCACTAACACATCCTCATGTGAAATTCAATCACAAGGGTCCTACAGCTGGAGAAGGATGTGCAGCAGATGAGGTCCTGTTTGGGCAGAGGAAGCAATGATCAACCAGCTGAAAGAACTCCTGGCTCGCTCAACAGAACGTTACCACTGAGTCAAGAAGACTTAAACAAACAGGTGTGTAAGATTCATGAATTCTGGTAATAGATTTGTGCTCTGAACGATGTATTATTCTTCATTTTGATTGCCAAACACACTTTGATTCAGGAGAGGCAGAAAGGTGACACAGAGCTGTGCAGGCTGAGAGAGGCTCTGAAAGATGCCGAGACAAGAGCAAAGGCACAAGAGGAAGAACGAAACCAGGCGCTTCAGAAACTCCAGGCGTCTACAGAGGTCTAAGAGAATTCTCAAAATTTACTGTTGCTTCATTTGTATGAAATCACAAAGTTGTCCATATTTACACCGTTAGGCTGCATGTATTTTGTTTCCACAGACACAGAAGAAGCTGTTGAATCAAATCGAGGAGATAAACCAGAAGCTGAGCCACACAAAAGAGAATCACTCTGAAATGCAAGAACAGCTGAGTGACGCTAACAACAGGATCAGCCAAGCATGCCTGGTCAGCTGACTCTGTGTCGATGTTACCTTATTCTTCAGGTACATTATGCCATCTCATAATTGAAGTCACACCTTGAAAATTGTCATTACTTCTCCTCAGGAAAAAGCCATCTTGTCGACTCAAGTGCTAAAGCTGGAGGATAATGTAAGAGAACTGAAGGCCAAACTGACAGGGGCTCTGTCTGACAAAGATCAGCTGATTAAGGTACCGTATTTAATCTCTAACTGCAATATCAAAAGCATCTAAGCATTGGAATTATGACTATCTTTCTTGCATGTGTGTTGTACAGGAAAAAGCAGACCTTGTCATTCAAACTGAAGCTAAATCACACAACAACAAACAAGATCAAGAAGCAGTTCTGATTAAGGGAGAAGTAAAGGCTCTCAGAGAGGTTAAAATCTTCAAGTGGACATATATTTTTTTCAATTCTGCTTGTACTGAATCCTTTATGAAATGCTCCCTGTTGTGTTTTTACACCAGGTAAATGAAAAGCTGACACATGAGCTTGAAATCATGAAGGAGAAGCTGAAAACTTCACAGTCTCAGCTACAGGAGGCAACAGCAGAGAGGGCCACCAACTCCAAACAGATCACAGATCTGGAGGCTGAACGATCTCAGCTGATCAGAGACAAAGACCAACTGTTGAGTAAACTTAATGAAGGTGGACACGAGGAGCTAACAAAAATGAAAGAAAAGTGCTGCCAGCTCAGGTGAGATGTTAATGAAGCGCCATTTTACATTTGAAGTCATGCAATGTAGTACAATTACACTTTCTTCACTGAAACCCTTAAACAATTTATCCAGGGAATCTGTTGAAGTTTTGGAATTAGAGAAGCAGAATCTGCAGGATCAGTGTCTGTGTCTGGAGTCTGAGGTTCTTGAGACGGAAGACAAGCAACACCTGCGAGAGGAAGAACATCGGAAACAAGATGCAGCGAAATTGAAGAGAATCGAGGAACTAAAAGCTGTGGCCTCACACTGGGCAGAGAAATGGCAAAAGGTGGCTTTGACCCTGCAGTCCACGCAGAAAGAGTTAGACGAACTCAAAAAAAACAACTCCAAAGATAAAGTAAGATTATCCCTTCAAAATAAACCTGATACCACATTAGTTCATTTGCATCTAAATCTAAAAATTAAACATTTATTTCAGCTGCAAGCAGAGGCTGTGCGTCTGGCAACTGAGATTGACAAACTCCACAAAGAGGGCCAGAAAGACAAGTGAGTCAGTTTTATAAATCACAAATTCCACTGATAAATTGCTGTCTTAATCTCACACATCTTGTTTTGTTTTGCATATTTTCCTGTTTAGAGAGGAAATTGAGATTCTGCGGCAACAGAAAGCTAACATGGAGACAGTGCTGACCAGAGCCAAGGTAGAGTACCCCTCAGTGTTTGGGCACTGAGATGATGTCATTGTTAAAGGTCCAGTGTGTAGGATTTAGTGGCATCTAGCAGTGAGGCTGCAGAACTGAAACTTCTAAAGCCATGTTTCCACCAAGCAGTATGGTACGGTTCAGTTCAGTTTTGTACTTTTTTTTGGTTTTGTTTTCAGTGTGAAAAGTTGTGGATGGTACCAATAGAACCGTTCTGTACCATCCCCTTCTGCTGGGATACCTAGCACACAGATCTGTGTGTACAGTACAAAAGACACACATCCCAATGTCCAATGGAGTGGTGCTGGAGCACAGAAATGTCTGGCAAAGTAAACTTCAGGAAGTCTGTGGCTTGAAATGTCACTCTGCATTAAAATTCTACTTCTACATTATGTGCCGACTTATTTGTCTTTTACTTTGCCAGAACTGAAACTTCTCTCATGCGCCAAGCATGTGGGAAATCTACGGTGGCAAAAACACGAATAGACCTATCTGGAGCCAGTGTTTGGTTTGTCCATTCTGGGCTACTGTAGAACAACATGGCGGACTCCTCAGAAGAGGACCCGCTTCATATGTAGATATAAACACTCATTTTAAGGTAACGAAAACAAAACAAAAACTTATTTTCATGTGATTATAAAATAATGAAAACATAGTTGATGCCTAACCGGGAAATCCAGACCCAAATCTAGAAAGATTTAGGGTCTGGCTATAAGTAATGAAAATGACCCAACTCAAGGGGCAGCACCAAGCGTGCATTTGTAAATATCACTGAATGCAAGTGGATAACGACCAATCAGAACAATACACAAGGTGACGTATACGCTTAGCTACCAGCGGAGCTAACTGGTAGATTAAATCTTGCCGTATCCGGTCGGCAAAACAGCAAAAACATCCTTCTTGCAAAGAAAAGACTCGAGCGCCGTCTTCTGTTCCTCTTTTAGAGAAAAAGCCAAGTCTAACTTTGTCACTGTAGCGGCCAGAGCCGTTTCAAACAACTGGTGTTCATCCTCAGCCATCTTGCAATGTTTACTGACTGATTCCAGACTTCGTCGTTGCGGCGCTGTCGTCATCTGTTTAGCTCGCCTCTGGCCCGCCTATATCAGATACACCGATGTGATTGGTGCAGCTCAGTTTCATGGGCATAGGTAATGAGCATCATTAATGATTGCCAGAGTGAACTCTGGATTTCCAAGGTAGTTGATGCCCCTAAATCCTACAAACTGGACCTTTAAATGTAGTACATACTGTACTGGTTATTTAATTATGTGCTTTTTAACAGACTGAATCAGACTCACTGCTGAGGGTTGAGTTTGATGCATGCAAACAAGAGCTGGAGCTGGAGAGGAGCAGGAGTCGGGCTCTGCTTCACAGACATAAAGATAAAGGTGAATGCACTTCTTTTTTAGTCATCTGTGGCACCTGTAAATATTCTCAGCAAGATTACTCTTTGGGATGGACAGGAAGGAAATCCAGGAACTTGGAAAAATATAGAAAAACAAGGAAGGAAATATTAAAAAGCCTTTGTAGTAGTGGCTAAATCATAAAAGAGCCAACGTAGTTCCACCCACTGCAGGTCTTCCTCAGGGCTTTCAAAACATACAACACAGGTATGGCCTCACCTATATAGTGGCAGGAACCAATCAGAGGACCCATATAATGACATGACGGGTGAAACAAATAGACAGTAATGAAAAAATAACAAGTTAATAAAAAACACAGTGTGACATGAGACATGATACCCAGAAAAAACATCACTTAAGCGTCTTTTATTACAGCCTATGTAGAAAAAGCCAGTCAGACAGCAAATAACAAAAGTGGTGTTGTAATTGATAAAATAATTTTGTTCATAAGGTCTGTTTTTCTTGACATCCATAAAATGTTTAGTTTGTGTAACATTGTCACAAAGACAACTGTACTTTAAGATTACTCTGAAGGTGCAGCAAGTGTTGTTTTATTCTCTAAACAAGAGGGGGCGTCAAAGTGCTCTGACCTTGTATTCTCAGGCGGTGAGGCCTCGGTGCACACTGAGGACACGGGGACACAAACAGAGTGAGTGGATTTTGATGAGATTTTCATTTTTGAAATGCGCCGTCAGCAAACGCTGAAAATGAAATTCTGTGATCTGTGTCTTTATCGTGTACTCTATCTGTTTATCAGCTTATCAGAATCCTCTTTGTTATGGGAGCCACCATCAGATTCCCACAGCAGCCAAAACAAAACCCCACAGGTAACGAGATGTTCCTCCCTCGCTGAACTGTATTTGACCCTCATAATACGGGGCTTTACCTGACCGTTAACTTCAATTATTAATAGGTGTGTTTACAAGGCAGTGAGGTTCAAAGGCTGAAGCAAAAACTGTCTGACAGAGAGAAGGAACTGAGGGAAAAGTAAGCCTTCTTTGAATAATTGACAAGTGACTGATTGCTTTAAAGACTGGAAAGTGAGTGTGTAATAGGTTTTCATCCTCACTGTGACAGGGACGAAGCTTTGAAGAGTCTAGAGAGGCTGAGAGGGACAGAAAAACATGAGGCCCAACTCAAGATTTCTGCTCTGAAGCTCAAGGTGCAGTCACAACACCCTAAACACGCAACCTCATCATGCCTTGAATTAAATATATCATTGATCTGTTGAATAGGGAATTAACCAGCACATCTCTTTGTCCTTTATTATCTGTTTCTCATGAATGCTCATGAAAAAGGCCTCTGAAGATGACCAAGGTAAAGGAGGCCTCACAAATGTCTCAAACACTGACTCACTGAGGGCCCCACTGGAAGGTATGAGCCTGCGTCTGAAAAAAGCTACAGAGAATACCATGTTGACTTTCCTCATTGACCCAGTTCTGAAACTTCCTCCTTCATGTTTTCAGAGAGCAGGAGGAGGGTGAAGCAGCAGCAGGAGGAAACTCCGGCAGTGCAGAAGCTTCAAACAATGAGGCAGCGCTACCCGGTAAAGTAACATAACAGCACCTCTTAAGATGGCCTCCTATAGAGATGAACGTATTAAATGACAGACTCCTTGTCTGCAGGTTAAAGATGAGAAGCCAGCTGTCTGTCCAGTGAATGTGGAGACGGACCAGCAGAGGAGGATGATCACTGAGCAGGTATGTGCTGCATGATGCCAGCATGATTTCTGTTTGTTTTTTATCTAGCAATGTGGCTCGAGGAAAGGTCTACTACTTTCAGACTAAAAAAAATCTCATTAACTACTGGATGGATTGGTGATGATATTTAATACCGACATCAGTGTCCGCAGAAGATGAATCTTAACGACTTTGCTTAAATTCTGCAACACTGTGACGTACACATTAATTCATCAATAATTATAATCCAGTGATGGAGAGTATAATTGGACCCAAAGAATGAGATCACAGATACGAGCGGCTGAAATGAGTTTTCTATGTAGGGTGTCTGGGCTCAGCCTTAGAGACAGGGTGAGGAGCTTGGACATATGGAGGGAGCTCGGAGTAGAGCCGCTGCTCCTTTGTTTTCCAAAGGGGTCAGTTGAGGTGGTTTGGACATCTGATCAGGATGCCTCCTGGGCGCCTCCCGTTGGAGGTGTTTCGGGCACATCTTAACTGGTAGGAGGCCCCGGGGCAGACCCAGAACAGGCTGGAGGATTACATATCTTATCTAGCCTGGGAGCGCCTCGGGGTCCTCCAGGAGGAGCTGGAAAGTGTTGCTAAGGAGAGGGCTGGTAGTGTATCTTGTT
Organism: Epinephelus awoara; assembly: GCA_035609425.1. Lineage (NCBI taxonomy): Eukaryota > Metazoa > Chordata > Actinopteri > Perciformes > Serranidae > Epinephelus > Epinephelus awoara. Next base: position 15,490,297 of record CM069298.1, read on the forward strand.
TTATACTCATTGTAAATGACAACAAGCCTCATCGGAGGAAAATTCTGTATTTTACTACATTTGTAGTTAAAGAGTCTGTTTAAGGAGCGAGAAGGAAAGGAGGTGGGAAAGATCGACAACAGACCAGCAGCAGGTCAGACTGGAGCCTCCTCACTACAAGACTGGTCCCACACATCTAGAGCTGCCAGGGTACGGAGCCTCTCAGCAACTGACATACACTGATAGAGATTAACTGGATTACACCAATGTGAAAATGTCCAGAAAGAACTTTTTTTTGTTTCCATTCAGAGTGCAGCGGACAGGAGGAGCTGGCATCAGCAGGGCTCTGGTCTGATGCCAGTGTTCGAGGAGGACGAGGAGGGCAGTGACCGGCCAGCAGGGGAGGAGGGAAAGCCGCCAGCAGAGGAGGCTCAATCTGAGGAAAACTTCCACAAGCAACGCCAACAGGTTTTAAAGGCTTAAATTACACTGAATGGAAGGGTTACCATGTCAAAACCTCATAAAGAAACAGTCTGAGCGGTATATGCAACAGCTAAATGACTGAAACATCAACATTAAACCTCCAGACACCACAGCGATCAAAAGACCATCTGTATCTGCCTGTCTGTGCGCTGCTTCATAAATAATATCAGCATCTGCAGCTGATACAAATTAATATCATTGATGGCATAATCTCGCCACACAGATTATATCATAAAATTAACTACCCGCACATTCATACATTTCACACACACACACACACACACACACACACACACACACACACACACACACACACACACACACATACATACATATGTGCACTAATCCCAGCTTCTGCTTTAATCAAAGAGCATACAGCGGCACACGGGGAGGGGTGTCAGCCTGGCTGCACAACCACTCAAACTCTGTGAGACGTAGTTTAGCTATAATCTCACATATGACTCTTTCTACTCTGCAAATAATCGGATTTGAAGCTGAGGAGTGAACTGGTCAGCTGGAGCACATCTGACTGCACCATAAGAGGATAGGAAAGAGTTACAGTACGTCACTGTCTTATACAGAAGGCCTGTGACAAGAGAACCAGTCAGTAACATCCAGGGATAGTATGATAATGTCTATATCAAAGGCAATAAAACGTTTTGAGTGCTTATATATAAGAAATTGTTCATTCCATCCTTAAAAAAATGACAGATGTGCAACTAAAAATCTAGGTCTTGAATGTCACACACAAAGTTACACTTAATAAAATTATTTTGCCCTTTTTTTTTTTAGCTGCTTTTTAAAAAAGCAATGTGAAATAAATAATGAAAAAAAAAGACTTTTAAAAATCAATTATTTAAAAAATACAGAACACATCTGCAAAAAAGAGCTTAGCTCTCAATATACAGATGAAATGAGAGATTTGAAATCATTCTCTCCTCTGCCAGATGTCAGCTATGAACGCAGAAATCCACAGTCTGAGGGCAAAAAATGAGAATCTGCTGCCAGGTGAAGTTGTGCATGAATTAGTGTCATAGTCTAGACGTGTGCTGTGATCTGTGCTGTTTGTAGTTTTGGAGCCTTTGGCAAAATCATACCTTTATCTCAAGCAGGGGACATATCCACAAATACTACATACAATATGCTAAATAACTGGACTAAATAATGTGGAGCACATTGTTTAAAAAAATAGCAAGCTACTTTTCTCATCAGTATTGGTGGATAAGTCCCTGGTCTTAATTAAATTCTCTTCTTTCATCCGCCTCTATCCCCTGCATGTGTACAAATACAAAATCAATTTGACATTTTGGAATATTAATCTTTTGTGTAATTTCTCCTGATTTAGCAACACTAAGGCCCAAACAGCCGACCCAGGACAAGTCTCCTCACAGTTCAGATGAGACTGACCTGCCGCAGAAGACGCCACCTTTGCTCTATCCTGACGGAATATTCATGGCTGAGCTTGTAGATATCTGTAGCCCTGATGAAGGTGAAGAGGAAGGAGAGGACAAATGAGATGCTCTGTTAAGACTCATGCAGTTGATACAGGGTGCTGCACCTGCCGTATTTGTGCCTTATAACTTAAACTGTATGTTTATTACTGAAAATGAAATTTAAGGACTAATTTACTTCAACAATTTAAAGACAAGATTCTGCTGAGGCAGGGATACTCACCTTGCTTTGCCCCGGGGCCACTTTTGCAAAATGACAGGAGGCTAGGGGCCAGTTAATAAAACAACATTAATATTAATTGCCTGTTTATAACCTTTTGACCTTTGCTATCCTCACCTATCTTTGCCAGGAGGCAAATCTAGCCACAACAGCCCCACAGGTCGGATGTAAGTGGCACTTCTAGAATTTGGGAATATTCATGGCTCAGCCCCGATCTCTTTCAGGAGGGCCAGGGGATCCTCCTTAGCACTTTTATTTTTGACAAGCACTGTTTTTTTTTTTAATGCTTTTTTTTGTGCACTCTGGCACCTTATTTACATTCGAGGTACAAAAAGAAATCCCCAGTGTGAATCAACTTATTTTTAGTGTGGATTACAAAATGGTTGGTGGGCCAAACAGCACCCTATCACTGGCCAGATTTTGACCATCAACTGTGACCTGAGTATCACTGTGCTGAGGTGAATGCTCCAAACAATAGTGTTAATAAAATTCACCAAGCTACCTCAGGCAAAAGTGTGTTTTATTTATATGACATGATATAATTCTTCACATCATTTAAACATTCAGAAAATCCCACAGCCAACAACATTTTTTATCTTTAAAGAACGGTAAAATTATAAAATGAACATGAGGGAATATAAGGTACATTTGTGTGTATTACATGTTCAAATGAATGACAAAGTGTATTTTAGTTACAAGGACTAAAAACTGGAATAATGCTTCAGTATTTTTCAATAAAGATCAGTTCATTTGCCTTCATGTTTTCCTTTGTTTACTAGAAGAGAACAGTTACAATTGACAAATTGTACAAGATCCATGTAGAAAGTCTGTTCTAGGTAATGTGTCACAAACAGTCTGTATAAGCCGGCAAACTGAACTTACATTGTGCTGTTCCAAAGGTCACTGTGTGCACTTACAGTACCTTCCTATGGGAGAATTCACAGGTTGATACACTGAAATAAGGCCATTGTAGAGATTTTATTGTTGAGTGCAGTGCCCATATATCTGCCCGTTAGAACTGTCAGTAAACACATCATTTTGTGAAACATTAGCTGTATGCATTTCATGGCAAAGGTGACCTATAATAGCTTATTTTAGGTGCACATTGAGTTCATACAGTGCCTCAGGACATTACAAACAGGACACCTGTGCCAGAGATCTATAGAGGCTCTGGTTGCACAGTGTGCCAGCGTGCCTGCTCCACCTGCAGGCTGCACATGTCCCTCCAGTGAGCACGTCCTGCGTCTGCAGCCTCTGCTCCAATCAGGACTCTACCAAGGACTTTGCCCTCTGAAAGGACCTGAGTTTGTTACACAGGAGCAGGAGTGAGGAATTCACAGTTACATTACAGATATATGCAGTTATTTGCAGACATGCATTTTATTCAGGGACTGTGAGCTCACAGAGCGATCCTTACCTGCATGATTATGAACTCAAGCATGAGGGGCAGCTGACTGATGTCTCCTGGAGGCAAGTCAAACAGGAAAGAAGTGTTCCACACAGTACAGGATCCTCCTTCAGTTTCTTTGCTGCAGATCACGACTCCTTCATGACGCAGATTGATCACCACCTGGTATTCTGTACACAGGCACATGCATGTTATACAGTATGGCAGAAAACCACTTGAGAAAACTGTGTGTTTTCACAAAGAGACCTTAAATGTTCATTCTAGATATTTAAACTTAAACTTATAGGTCCAGTGTGTATGCTTCATGGGGATATGTTGGCAGAAATGGAGCATAATATAATAAGTTTGTTTTCTTTAGTATATATTGTGTTTTTGTGATCTTAGAATGAGCCATTTAAATCTACAAAGGGAGCAGATCTTTGTCCATGGAGTTTGACTAGCTACACCGCCATGCTTTTGTAAAACTTTCTGTGGCCACTATGTGGCGCTGGAGAACAAACTAATTATACCTTATGCTGCTGTGAATCAATTGTGGACCCCGCCATGCAAATTTCAGGTAAATCAAAAGATAATTGTCTGACAAGTCTTACTTCCTGGTGCCAGTAGGTGGCACGGTGCATGTAGTTGGCTTCAAACCTGGAGCCTCATAAAACGTAAAGTTTGGGGAAGATTGGACCATGTATACTGGAGTTACAAACCACTTCCTTTTTGGTGGCAAAATAAATTTTGACACACCGCCACAGTCACGCAGTTTGACGAAAAGTCAAGCTTTGAGCAGCTTTTGATGTCAAACGTCTGTAGATGGTACAGACAAAATTTGAAGTCAATCGGATCAAATCTGTTGGAGGGCTTTGTTCAAGTACAACCTCTGGAAAAGGCCAAAAAATGCACAAGAAATCCACATAAAATTCAAAATGGCTGACTTCCAGTTGGGTTTAGAGTGTGGCTCCAAGAGACTTTTTTGTACATTTTGGGATGTTACAGGTGCCTGCCAAGTTTCGCACATGCAGGTGAAACCAGCTTCAGGGGCTGCCTGGTAGAAATTTAATGGGGGTGCTACAGAGCCGTTTTGACATCTGTTGACCAGACCAAACATCAGATGTAAATTTTCCCCAGTTCTGATGTGTGTGCAATCTCAAAAAGGTGATTCTTTTCAGAGAAAAATAATGGTAATTCTTTCAGTTTTCAACCTTCGTGACTGTCTGCGGTCGGTGCTCAGGCCCTAAAATCAAACCAATGACTTCTTTTTTCCACTGTCACTGTTTCTCCTGTAAATACATCATACGGTGTGATCAAGTAAAACATAGAGCTAGGATGGATAAAATAAGTATTTATCCCTGTCTTTATCCATAGTAATGCTGATGTGTCTGCTCCATGAGCATACATGTTCTATCTAATATAAAACAAAAGAGATTATCCAAGTCAAATTCATGTGATATAATGTACATGAAACAGATATCATAACATCTAATGGCTCTTTACACAGGATGTGCTCGTCTGCAATAAAAGTAATGCCTTGACAGGCTAATGCCAACAAAGATTAGATCTGTCAGATCAGAGATTCAGAGGAGATTGGAACATTTTTCTGAGGATTTTGAATAGTAAAGGATTAAACGACAATGTCATTAAAAAAAGGGATGATCTCCTGCTGCATTCGGGTCCTGTAAGACATCATTTAATCCCCTAAACATTAAAAGCAAACATAGGGAATTATTTTACCTCTGCCCCTGAAAGACAAAAGTTAGTTCTGCCCACGCATGCTTACATAACACCTCTATGCATGATGTCCTTATGGGATCTCTGTATCAAATACACTTTTTTTTACCTGCTGCTGCAAACGTGTGAACAAGGCTGTCTAGGTTATCTGCTCTGAGGACCGTGGCTTTGATGCGATGGACCAGAGGCTGATACTGAAGCAAAATGAAGATCTGTGGAGGACAGCTAAGCCCCTGACACATCGCTGCATCCTGTGGGATCAGAGTCTGCGGTCAGAGAGCAGAGAGGGAAACCTCGATCAGCGGGACATGCAGCATGAGGCTTAGTGGTGAACGAAACGTACACAAATCACTGACGGAAAAAATAATGTGTTACTGACCACAGGGATCACATGTGCAACAGAGCAAAACAAAAATCAAACATAACAAAATGCAGACTTTTGTCTCATCCCCTTTTCCTATAATTTTATCTTCTACGTAAGGCTGGATTATCACAATCTTGATCTTTAATCTTAATCTTAAAGGTCCAGTGTGTAGGATTTATGGGGATATGTTGGCAGAAATTGAATATAATATGGTGAGTATGTTTTCTTTAGAGTATAATCACCTGAAAATAAGAATCTTCAGGTTTTTGTACCTTACAATGAGCTATCTGTATCTACATAGGGAGCAGGTCCTTGTCCATGGAGATTGCCATGTTGCACTGCCATGCCCAGAACAGACAAACCAAACACTGGCTCTAGAAAGGGCTACTTGCATTTTGGCATCAGTCACTGTGGTCAGCAGCTCCTCTGTGACAAGAGCATTGGAAAAAGTACTGATTTATTTTAACATAAAACTGCTCTATTCTGTGTTTTAAATCACTGAGTTCCTTTGTTTTAGAGCAGAAGAGAGCTCTGTGGATAATTCAACTCCAGGTAAAAAACCTCCTGAACAATGAACACTGAGGGAATTCTAACTTTAACAGTTTCAGCTGGTTGCAATCTGCAGTCCTCGCTGCTAGATGCCACTGAATCCCCTAAATCTTACACACTGCTCCTTTAAGTCGTAAAAGTGCTCAAAAGGGGCCCAGCAACAGCTTTTTGCCTCTGGGCCTCCCAACGGGTTAATCTGCCCATACCTCTTTGTCTCTTAAAAATAAAGCCAACATCTGCTCACACATTATAACTCAATACACAGTTACCTTTTTCAGCTTCCACTTGTTTGGGTTGAGCTCTTTTGTGAAGAGAAATGGATGCTCTGCTCTCCAGTCCCTTCCTTCACACTCGGCCTCCAGTTCACCCAGTGTGGTGCCTCTCATGCTGGGAGGTTCCCGTGTGTATACGGCTACTCTCAGTACACACTTTTGGAGCTCCTTCACAGAGCTCACCTTCAGAAGCAGCACCAGGCTGTGGGTCTCGGGGCTGCTCTGTGCAGAGGCCTGTACGGGGCAGGGGTACAGAGGCGGCAGGCTGCCCAGCACAGACACGTCCTCCAGTCTGTGTGGTGTCCCAGTGAGGCTGAGGATAGTGATTGCCAGGGTTTGCTGCTCTGGAGAGAAGGCCATAGTGAAATGGAGGCAGGGTTTTGGTGATACTGGCTGTTGGCAGCTGGCACTGGAGCCGTAGCTCAGTGGAGCCAGCGGGATCGGTTCTTCAGGCATAGAAGGAGAGACAGCACTGGGGCTGGTGAGCCTGCTGTGTTCATTATAAGATGTTTTATCTCCAGTCAGCATGCAGCGCCTGTGCAGGGCCTTACATGTTTTGGACAACAGTCCCAGTTTGGGAAATGTAGGCAGGGAAGCAGGACTGGGGTCTATGGGTTTATAAAGGGGTGATGTTAGTGGTGGCGTGCTGAGGCGGCGCAGGGAAAAATAAGACTTCTGCTGCTCCTTCTGTTCAGAGGCAGCTCTGGCTCGTTTAGAGGACGACTGAGTGCTGAATTCACCCTCTGAAGGGGTAGGGCTGGTGAAAGTGGAGGGATACTCCACTGTGTCTCCATCCAGCTCCTCGTACTGCTGCCTGGACGCCGCTGTCGCTGCTGAGGGAGGCGGAGTCTGAGTAAAGGTCACAGGTTCAGCAGGAGCCGGAGCTGACGTCACAGGATCTTTGTCTGTCACTGCACATATCTGACTTGTCCTCAAGCACAGAATACATCCCAGGACCAAACACAGACAAAAGACTGTCAGTCCGACCAGAAGAAGAATTTGGAGGTGAACTGCAGACAAAAAGAGAATAATAAAATCAGTTTAGACGCAGTTTAGAAAATATTGTCATTTATTCTCATGCAACCCTTGAATTACATAATACAGAACATGCATTACTTAACCCCATTTACCTGAAAGCGTAGACCCCATGTTTCATATTACAGTACTGTTTAAGGAGTAGTTCACATTTTTCCAAGTATGTCTGTGTTGAAACAATATTCACATGACCATATGTACATTGAAAAACATATCCTACAAATAACTCCTTGAATGTATATAATATTTTTACTTTTTTAACTTTTGATTTTATTTTACCAGAAAGTCCCTTTGAGGTCAGAAATCTCATTTACAAGAGGGACCCAGTCAAGGTAGCTGCTATATAAAATGACAACATATAAAAAACAACATGTTATTGCTCCTGATTTGTGCCTCACTGCTATTTTGCACCTTACCACTATTTCGTTTTTAGATTTCCTATACATTTTATTTCATATTTGCCTATACATTTGCACCTCATTTTTTACAGTGCCCTTAAATATATCGATAGATATAAAAGTTTCTAATTTTTGATCTTTTTGCATGTAGGAAAATGTATCATTTTAGACTTGAAAACATGAACCCATCCTGTCCATACCTTCTAGATGTTTGGTGAAAAGGACCTGCACCAGGAGCCAGAAGAAGAGTACGACCATGATGCCCTCGATCATGCCCTTACAGCAGAAGAGCAGCACAGACTGCCACAGAGGCTGACCTGGGTACTCCTCATCATGGTAAGGCATGGTGCCGACAGTGTGCTGAAGGTCTGTCAGAGCCTATTTTTATAATAGAATCCCAGAGGTCCCAGCAAAGAAGATCATTTGCTTGACTCATGAAAACACATCCTGGCTTTCAGTCCTGGAGATGTCTCCCCACATGATTCTGCCTCAGTCAGTCAAAGCCATTGTTTTGGAGTGCTACAGCCACAAAGGCACAGTTTGAGCAACAAAATCTGGAAAAAAGGCCTGCACATTACATGATTTCAAGGATTCTTCAGCAGCTGCAGGTGTCTTTGCGTGTCCAAAGTTGAAAAATCACCCTGCTGTCCTAACTTGCTGCACACAGTATATTCCAGTCTTTGTCCCAGGACTTATCTGCAGAGTGACTTGACTGGTGTTATTCCCCCCTGGCGGGCGGGGGCTGTGGGCGGAGATATCATCTCATAATACCTCTAAATTGTGCCTGTAGCATCTTTCTTCTACAGTGGTCCAGATGCCATTCCAGCAGTGTCACTATAGAATAAACTATCCCAACAGAAAATCCTGCAACCCATCCCCCGCCCTCACTGACCCATGAGCTCTTATCTCCATTAGTATAACCTCTGTCATAGGTCTGCTGGCTGCAGAGTTCAGGAATTAACTCTCAATGCAGACTGTCTCTGCTCTTCATCTTCCATATACACACTGTGCTCATCTTTTCAGACCTAATCTGACGTGAAACAGGGCGACATATTGTGAAACTACCAGTACAAGTTTGGTCTGTCACCAATGCAATTAGGAACAAAGCTCAATTGAATTAAGATCCAGGACAGGAATTGTTTAAAAAAAAAATTCAACTTTTAAATGTTAACTGGTTCAGTGTCTTTGTTACAGATATTAGAAACAGAGATGTCAGAGACCATGAAATAGTGATATATGTGCATGTTTATAGGTGCATAATTCCCCTGAACCTGTGCTGTGTATTTAAAAGTGGAGGTAATACCACCCCCATCTGGCCACTCACTATGTTATCTTTTCTTTTTGGGATGTACTTCTGATGATTTCTGGGAAGAGACACTGCTGTTGAGTTTTTGAAACTTACTTTTTTGTGTTATAAGTACCACAAGCTGAGTGTCATCCAGTTCCACTATATTCGAGAGAAGGCAGACATCTTTTTAGCACTACAGGTAAGAGGAAAATGGTTTTTTTTTTTTTGTTTTTTTTTTAAATTTGGGTGTCACAAACTGTCCCTTTAATGATGCATTGATGTGTGACCATTTTGATATTGCAGCTGACAAAGATGGAGCTAATTAGTTTAATCTATAAAATAGTAATATGTAAAGAAACTACAGCTGTCAAATAAATGTGGTGGAGTAAAAAGTGCATTATAAAATGGAAGTTTAAAGTACAATTAAACAAAAAAATACTCAAGCAGGTACATTCTTCTACTGGCATTTTCATTTGTAACCGTGAAGCACTTTGTAACCTAGTTTTTGTAAAGTCTTAAATAAGTTTGACCACGGAAGTTCATTCTTGACACTGCGATGAGAATGTGTGACAAGTCACTGATGAAGACTGAGATGCAGCTGAAAGCTAAAAAAAAACAGCTAATAAATAGACTTTGTGTTGAGATTATTCACACAAAGTAACAAATGTATTAGGTTTGTTCGAGCTAAAACACTCTAAAGAGACTATATGCATGCCATGTGAAATATTACAGCAGCTTATGTTTTTTATCGTTCAACTTGTCTTCATGAAGGGAAAATGACTGAGGGGTTTGACTTGCTGTAAACAAAAAAAAAAACAGGGGCTTTTTACAGCACACAAGATTGTTTTATTCCTCATGGCCACATGTCCAAGAAATACATTAATCAAAGACCAAAACAGAGTTCAACACCAACCTTGGTTTTTGAAGTTCACAGTGACACTTGCTTGCATGATTGATATGTCTACTTGATTGTCCACATACAGTTTATTTCAGCAGATGGCTAAATCAACACATGCTGCATTAAGTATTGCATATTTCTCCAGAAGAGAGGGTGAGGTAGCACTGTTTCAGTGTTCACTTGTCAAAAGCTTGAGGTCATTGGCGATACATTCTCTACGATAATGCAAATACAACACAGCAACATACTATGAGATATAACAACGACGAGTCCAGAGGACGTTCCTGAGTCCAGAAGAAATTCCCGAGAAACTTACCAACATTGGAAGTCGATTGAGGTGATTGCCTTTGATTCACAGCTGAAAATAATATATGTCTGTAATTTTAAGGCCGAGCCAAAATGATTAAATAAAAAAATAAAATGAAACACAATACAAAACATAAAAAATTTCAACCAACCTGCAACAAATTTAGGAAACAGATGATGTACTGTACATAATCCTGAAAGCTGCTATTAAAAGTAGGAAGCTTTCACTCGGATTAAACCAAATGTTTGGGTACAAAATGGCTTCAGCAAAACAGTTACAGACAGCAGCTATGACACTGAGCTAAGGCTTTTTGGTCTCCATTAGCTGCACTTTGGCAACCACACTGCTCTACTACAGAAAAAGGCAGCTACACAACTGTTCGATAATTAGCTATAAATGCAGTTGACACTCAAAGAGGATATAAAGACACTTCAGAACAAACCTTATAAAGCCTTTTAGAAATGAATGCTACTACATTTTTTTTAAAGAAAAAGCTTCTTACAGGCACAAAGGTAAACCGTGATCTGAATCTATATTATGGTCAGTTTGAGCCTTTGAGGTTTAACATCAATGTCCTCTTGATTAGACTTATTTTAAGCACGTTACGCTGTCAAAATAATGGAAAAACAATGCTAGATTTGTCATTACGATGTGTTACGGCTGACTTTCCCAAAAGACTGCACTGCCTGAGTGAACAAACAGATGGTCAACTGCTGCAACTAGAGAGAAGTATGCATTTAGCTGAGGACAGATTTAAAGACCAGTGAGGCTTAATTTGGTCCCTTTGAGGAGTTGGAAGATGAAGAGGAGGGACTGTGTGAAGAGGACAGGGCACTGAAACCATTTGTTCCTGCCGCAGTTATGACCTGTGACGCTGCAGGAGCAGCTGACTTCTGGGCAAACAGCATTCCTGAAACAGAGAACAGAGAGAAGTTAAAGCCAACGAATATTAAAAAGCACAAACTGTATGTTTAACCTCATATTTGTAGAACTGACACATTTCCAGGTCAAGTTTCAGGGAGAATTTAGTGTCATATAGTGCTGAATGAAATCATTTAGTGCAGCAGAGAAACAGTTTTAAAGAGCACAAAAAACATTTTGGGATACTTATTTGCTTTCTTGGCTGTTACGATGAGAACAGTGATACCACTCTCATGTCTGTGCAATACATATTAAGCTAGCTTAACTTAGCGTACAGACAAGAAACCAAGGGAAACAGCGAGTCTAGCTCCCACCATGAAATAGTCCAGCACAAAACTCCCATAAAACTTCAACTTGTTTTCATCAGCCGTCGTATTATTTTCACCTCGTGTGTATGCATGTGTGTGTGTGTGTGTGTGTGTGTGTGTGTGTGTGTGTGTGTGTGTGTGTGTGTGTGTGTGTGTGTGTGTGTGTGTGTGTGTGTCATGGCAAAATGTGGTCCTGGTGACAGCAAAAGTAGCGAGAACTACAACAGAAGCTGTTCTGAGTATTTTGCGAGGAAAGTGCAGTGTATTGTAAAGCTCAGTCTCACATCTAAGGACGTGCTTCGTTTTCACATCATTCAATTAAACTGACTCAAAAGATAATAGAAAATATATATAAATAAAATGATATGATGATAAATGAAAAATGATAATATGAACTCCCCTCGAGGGACTAATAAGGGAATGCTTTCTTTCCTCTTTCTTAAAAACTAAGGTTAATAAAATTAAACATTTCATAAAAATAGATTTCCTAGCTGCTTCTTTTTTTTGGAATTTAAAAAAAACACAGAAAGGCCAAATTCTGTTAAAATGTAATCGCTTACCTGAGTAAACAGTGCCATTGACCTCCACAGACACGCTGATACTGGCTGCTCCGTTAGTGGAGATACTCAGAGACAAATCCTGTTTGCTCTCTGTGGGAGAAAAAGACTCCACTTAATGGACTTTCCTAAAATCATGTTAAGTAATGATCTGACCGGGCCTGTATCATCACACTCAAGGTAACTCACCCTGTCCGTTGTTAAGTTTGAGGTTCATGGGGTTGAAGTGAGACGCCAAGGCCAGGAGGTTTTGTTGGAGGGTCTGCTGCATGAGGCGCTGCTGCTCCTCCACCATCCGCATCATTTTCTTCTCTGGACCGTCAGCTGCAGCTCCACCAGCTATTCCAGCTCCTCGCTCCAGTCTCTCTCTGAAATGCTCTAATGTGGCGGCTTGTGCCAGCTGTTGCTTCTGCTGCTGCTGCCCCAGAGCCAGAGCCATGGGCAGCCGGCTGGGCATCACAGGGGTTGACATCTCATCTGATTGGGAAAAAAAAAAATCACAGTGAAAGTTATTAATTCAGAAAAAAAGCACGAAGAAATGACAACTTCCTTTTACATAAGACGGTGGCAGCTCTAGCTAGAGGTCACAGGTATCTTAAATCACCCACGTTCACCACAGTTACTATGACCAGATGCCAACAGACTAACATCACACAGGTGACACTGTTTGGATCTCTGGGAAGTGTGATCCAAAATTATCGTTTATTTCCATAGAGAGATTGTAACTTCATAAATCAAGTAGGAGACTCTAATGAACTGGTATAAAACAATATGGAATCCAAGCTGAATTAAAAACATTCTTGTAAAACTGATCCAAATACCACCAGGTTTTCTTTGAGACAGGAAAGATTTTCAAAATGTAAAATCATGTATATCAGTTTTCTTACAATCTGCGTCATACCTGCGCTTCTCTTTAGATTCGGGCTGGCGGATGCATTCAGGCTGTTGTGTCCGGTCGGGGTGGTTTGCATCGTGGGTGAAGATAGGAGCGCGTGTTGAGCGGAGCTCGGTGACGGAGAGTAACGGTACAAGCTGCTGGTGTAGCTGGGACGTCGGCCCTCTCTGCGATTACTGTCGATGGCGGCCTGCAGCTCACCTGGAGAACTCAGACCCTTCTTCTCACACTCAAACGCGTAAAGGTACTTCATATACCTGATTTGAAAAATTTTAAGTTAGTCACATGATCTGGTGAGAATGAGCACTACCGTACTGTATAGTATGCCAGAAAAAGATTTAGTATGTCAAATGCAGTGTGCCAGAAATACCAGTATGTTCTACTACATCTGTTCAGATTTTGCAGTATGCAAGCCAGCATGCTTTTCTGGCTATTCTGACCCACAATCCTCTTCAAAGGGGACGATACGTCACATCGACTGAGCCACAAACAGATGACAGCTTGACAGCTCATTGTGACTTCTGACAGCTGTCCATCAGCTGACTAACAGCTACCATTGATGGATGACAGAGCATTCAAGTAACTGATGAGCAGTCGAATAGTAATAATAGGAATATTAAGTTTTTAAATGAGCAAAATAATAATTTATGTTACAAACAACAAAAGGACATAACTACAAAACATCAAGTTAAAGCAACCCTTAAGAACTTTCAGTTTTGGTTGATTTTGGCGGCGCCAGTGGTCCAAAGCGGTAGTGTTTTGCCTGAAGGAAGACCACATTTCCCATGAGGACCAGCGCATAGTGTCGTAAAATCCTGATCTCCCGGTCGCCTGTAGTTGGATTGAGCTACATTGCTGTTTCCAGTGGCTGTGTGAAGGATGAATAGCGATGAGGTAATGAATGTAATTGTGGCTAAACAATATCATATGACGACGCTGAAAATAAGAAACGTTTAACTTTGGTTTAGTGCCGTATTCCCCCACCGCCCCCCCTCACCCGACTTGTCAGCGGCGGCTGACTAGTTGAGCCTTGAAACAGATAAATAAAACGTTATGTTGGATCATTTCACAGTAAACACACGTACAGATACCGGCAGGAAGGTGCCGCATTGCCTGAATATCAACCCTGCACAATGCGCACGAATATACAGTTCAGTCTCTCAGGGAAAGTATTACTGTTCATTCTAAACAGTTTCTTCACATTTTATTGTTTCCTATACTGTTATAATTCTATTATTAGGATTCTATATGGAGAATTATACATACATTTATTACTAAAATTACTCTATGCAAGTCTGTTATTGTCACTGTCATTTTTGAATTACTAAAAGCCAAGACGAATTCCTGTATGTCCTCGGCAATAAAGTTCAATATGATTCTGATGCTTATTGAACATCAACATTTTTTATATTTGTTACATAACATTTCTGTCTGTTGTTTTATCAGGAATTTGCTGTCCCGGACACTACCTCCACCAGTTTGAGCCCCCACACACTAGTGCTGGCAGAGGCAGGGGCAGAGGGGGGAGGGGAGTAGGTGCAGGCAGAGGCAGCGGGAGAGGGAGGGGAAGAAGTAGGACACCAGAGGACTTGAACCCCGAGACCCAGACAGACCCAGACAAACTTTTATTTCTACACCCTCTTTCACAGTTGTCAAAATTCAAGTACTTTGTCACATTCAACACATTCAAATTGTTATTTTGCCACTTGTCCCTTCACAGTAAAGGAAGTAACAAGTAAAACATACAACCTAGAGAAAAAAGAAAAACATTTCCAGGCACATGCACAGTGTTACGCAAGAAATATCATGAAAAAAAAAGAGTGGCATAAATGCAATGTGCATTTTTGCAATGACGGGATATGTGTATGATTTGAATAAATAAATGGCACAACAACACTGTATTACAGTGGTAGTAAATGAATGACAGTGACAGCTGAAAAAAATTACTGTGAATAAACAAAACAAAAGGGGAGTGTGATGCATGTACATGGATAAATAGAGCAGGATAAAAAATAAACTATGACAGTTAAAATAAGAAACACTGAATAATCTGTGTGACAATGTTAGAAGTTATCTGGAGTCATCTGGAGAGTCATGCCGCTCTTCTTCCTCCACAACACTCAGAGAACGCATGCTGCAGATAGAGTAGATTGTAAGATTCTGCCGCAGCGCCTTCTTCCAGCATTTGGACACCCTCTATCGGTTCTCCCGAGTCAAAACAGAAAATAGGACATGTTGAAAAATACTAAACATTGCCCAAAACAAACAAATGCAGGCCCTGGGAAACACAAAGTACCTAACATGATCCGACTCTTCTGTAAAGCTGGAAACTATAGGCTGTAGCGGTTGGAGGTGTTGCTTGTGGGGAGTAGACGTTACTTGCTTCTTTTGATAGCTGTAGAGAAATAACATGTAAGAAATTTATATGGATAAAGAGTAATGCAAGACAAACAAAAGTATACACACTGGAAATAAAGGCACTATATAAACATCACACTGTAATAAAATGCATCATCTATGTTATACTAGAGAATTATAAGATAAGAATAACAATAATTAGCAATACAACATAAAATATAAAAAGATAATAACATGAAAAAAATAAATATGGAACAACACCGTACACCTTACACAACATAATGTCCAATAGACACATAACAATAACAAAAATATCTTGTTATCAGACTGACTTGAAGATGTCAAGTTTACTGGCTAACTGAGATTGTAACCTTCAAAGTTAGGTGCTTGGTGCTACTGAAGTGAGCTACACACAGACCCTTCAGGACTGACTAAATAAACATTACATGTAGAATTTTGAACATGCAACAATCCCTGTAGTTTTAGCTACACTCAGCACAAGGTGCTATTGATAAGCAGGAATATGAAAAGTCATAACTCAATGCACATTGCACACGGGTTTTGTTTTACTGATTATTTAGAGCAAGCAACATGGTTTGACTTCTTTTGCAATCACTGTAGTCAACTCAACAAAAACACGACAAGAATCCTGTTATTCTCTGAAACTATTGCATAACAATCATCAGAAACTACTGTCACGTACACACAAACTGACACGATAACACCACAATGATTCAGTATGACTGATCTTTCCACAATAGGAACCTACATATTTTACTCAAACTCTATATTTGCGGTTTGCAGCCATCGCATTGTTTTATCCTTATACAGTACTTTTGAGTTTGTTGCGTGGCTGGTCGCGTCAGTGTGGAGCTGCAAACTATCACGCTGGTGGCTATTCATTGCTACCACGCATATTTCCGATAGCTCACATCAGCATTATCATTTTGATTTGAGCATCGAAAGCTACTTACTAGTCCAGCAGGAACAGAGCTAAAGCAGCATCGGTCGGAAATCCCTCCTCGTCTTTGAGCTCAGCGAGTGAAAGCCGGGCCAATGTTGATCCTTGGCTGTCCTTTCATCCGGGTAGCCTCCCTCTTTCTTTTTTTGTCTCCTCAGACAAAACTTTTCATTTCCTTGGTTGTTTTGCAGCTTCTGCCATGATAGCAGTAATTGCGTGCAGGCTTTCGCATCGACTTCCGCCTTTGTAACGAATGGGGAAAGTGGGAAGTGACGTATGCCGTAAAGCAGTCAACACATTTGTAGTTTTTTTGTGTGGCAGGGTTCCTGCCACCCTCCTCGAAGTTGCTTAGTGCCAGTTAAAACAATACAGACCCCCTCAGGCCATGACAGAGGTGTCATTCAACTAATTGTAAGTCGATGTATCATCACAAAAGTTATGAAAATATTTTATGAAGGTTGAAAAGTTACTTAGTGCTGGTTTAAAATCTACAATCTGTGCAGTTACAACTGTAAAGCATAACTACATGCACTGCAAAGTAACAACAGCAGAGCTCCTGATCTCTGTCTCTGGCAAACTCGGTAGGTGGCGTTTGTTTATCTCCAAGGCAACAGAAAAAACAAGAGGGCCAAAGGTCAGGGTGTAATGTTATGAGAAAGCAGTATGTCCTGATTGTGTGCATACTGCATACAACAGCACATACTTTGTAAGGGCAGCTGCAGTACCTAATAAAAGTAAAAAGATAAAGTATGTGATTCAGAACGCACCCTATTTCAAAATAAATAGGGTGGAAAAGATCAAACATTTAATGTACCCAGCAGGTTCTTTTTTTTTTAAATCAATAATTTGAGAATTTGAATTCAACATTTCAGTGTTGAGAAATGTTTTTTTTTTACTTACTCATGTGGCTTTGAATGTCACCTGCTGTAAATAGTACTGAGAAATGTGGGCTGACTATTACAGAAACATCCAAGTTTAAGCAAACAGAGAGGCGGAAACTGTGACATCACATGATAACTATTACAGCATGAAAACACTTTTACACTAATCAGAAGAGAACAAAGCTGGAGGGTTTATCTTAAAATAATGGAAAAATTTGAAAGTATTTTGTCATTCTTGGAGCACGAAATGTAATCTTTTATACTGTCTACCATATCGTGTGATAATTTCTGAAAATACAATTATTGTCTCTCTAATAAGGTTGAAAACAGATGGCTATTTATTAATGTGGTAACATGCTGACTACTGTAATGCAGTCATTACTGAAAGATGTACCACATGGTTTAAAATTACTGAGAAGTCATATTTAATTTATTCATAATTATTACTCTATTCATTGTTCAATAAAATGAAAAAGTTGGACTGAATGTGAAATAATAATAAGTTGTAAGCATTTCAGGATATTACGTTTAACTCATTAGAGAGACTTTAATTCATGTTTGGATAAAATATTAAAATCACCTGACAGTCATTATCGGCTACTTACTAACATATTTTATTCCTTCAATTTATCTTGAAGACAAATTTTTCAGTTTTTCTCAGAGAGAGACACCTACTGGGTGCGGAGGGTGAAGGCTGCGCTGGTGATGGATGTGGGGAGGTTGAGACCTTTGGTGATCTCCCTCCAGATCTTCTTGTTAATAACCTCCACCAGTCCTCCCTTCTCTGTCACAAGCTTGTAAAGCCTGTACAGGTCCAGCACCTGCTTCGCCATGATGGGGATGCGGTTGACAGGAGTTCCTGAATGAATGAGAGGAGAGATACCATGAAATGTGTTCATTTTATTTGAATCCTATTCCTGAGAAGTTGGCATAAAACAAAAGTGGTCTTGTAAATGCAAAAAGAGGCAGAGAACTTATTCAGACTTCCCCACCTGAGGGCCTGAGGTTAATGTTGGGTAATATGGCTTAGCATGTATAATCTGTGCGGATAGACTTCTCTAATGAAGCTCATTTCAGATGGATGGGGGTGGGGATAATTCCACAACAGCAGCTCTGTTGCTGCATTGATTGAGCGCAGGGGGGGAGGGGTGATTATTGAGCCAGCAGTGCCTGCCAATCACAGGGATGACAGCTAACCCTTCCAATCCCGATTTGGAGCAAAGCCAATTAAGCAAAGAGGATATAAAAGCAGTCGACAAGATCTCTCTGTCTTTAAGATGGACACATGTCACAGACACACACATCTACTAGGGCTATGACCTTTGCACACACGAGGAAAGATCGCAGATCGCATCACGTCTGTTTGACTGGGATGGACCAAATTTATCTGCATATTTGTCTTCAACATACAAAACATGACACTGTAGGGTTGAAAGTGCAGACAAAACATAAACTGCAGCCTCAATTTATTTCAGCTACATCTATTGTTAATCGTGATTTATGTTGTAAAAATAGCTGTTTTTAGCCAAATCAAACATTGCAACATTTTCCGAGTTCACACAATGCTATTCATCAATTCTGATGAATACTTAATTATACTTTTCTTAAGTATGTCTCCATCAAATTATTAAGTACAACAAGTATAAGCCAAATATACTTGTTGGTGAAATATACGTATACTTAAGGGTAATTTAAAGCATATCTCTGATAAGTACATAAAAAGCAAACTGAACCCAGTGATGGCAGTGTCAGGAGCCGGAATTGGGCCAGCTCATTTGGACAGATTCTGGGGCATCATTCATGCCGAGTCTCAGCAGAGTCAGGCGACTGGATGTGGCATGATTTATTTCTTCCAGCGTGTCGAGTTTGGGCCGAAGCTGGGCCACGTCATTTTTGATAACGGCCAGAGTCATCCAGCTGATCCGGGGCTACTCTTAGCTACATCTGTCAACACCTCAACACAAGACTCTTGGTTCAGGTGACCCATCTGTGAGTTATGCAACTGTTTCCTTTAGTAGATGTTCATCTGTAGAGTATATGTGATAGCTCACGTCATATTCTCAGAATAATTTAGCTGAACGTGAACTATTCACTCAACCTATGCTGCATGGGTTGGTTTAATTCTACATGAAACAAACAAAAGGGGGTGAATCATTTTTAAAAGCAAAGAGTTTTCAACTCATTTAAAGATCAGTCAATCCTAAAACTTGACCAGCACGTCCTGATTGTGGGTTTAACGCGACAGCACGTTGTTGAATTCACTTGCAGTAGGATCAGCTACAATACCAGCCCTGCTCTAAAAATGTCACGCCATCATTGACAAATAAACATCACACTGACATAAAAAAGCACTCTATCAGCAACTTGTCAAGAGCAGCTCTACTTTGTTTATTTGATGCTGCCTCAGCTGCTCACAAAACCAAAAAGATTTGTTAAACAAGAAGGCTTTAACTTTGAATCTCACCTCGTTTCTGCATGAAGACAAACAGCTGATCCAGAAACTCCTTCCGCTGTGGGTCGTTATCCAGTTCATAAAGCTGTGGGTTAAAAAAACAAACATCAGCAACAAGATAATCAACAATTACTCTGTGATTATTTCAGCAATTTTCTTTGTTTACATACATCTACTAATTCTACTGACCTTGGCAAAGTCCCGAGATGGTTCTCCTCTTACTTTTCCTCCATCGTTGTCCTCAGCCCAGACAGCACTTCCTCTCTGTAAATGCACACAAACAACTTTAGCAAACACTAACTCTATGTCAGGTTCATGTGATGCACTGTGAAGTATTTTTCCCCAAATTTGTTTGTTGAAACTTTCTTTAAAAAAAAAAAAAGCAGATAGAAAGCACAGTAATATTTGGTCAATCCAATAGTGACACAACAAGAAAGCAAGTAGTAAGTAAACTAAGAGCGATATAAAACCAAGACAGGACTAAGACAAGACAAATGCTACAAACCAAATCAGGTCTCAGAACAAGACAAAGATAGCAATAAAACTCAAATATAAAAATGTGTGGAAATACGTGCATGATGATAAAAAGTACACTAAATACCATAACGAAATATAATGGTTGTTGGCAGGACAACTGTCTGGCACATCACAATTTAACGTCTCTGAAATGGATAATCAATTATTCAGGAATATCTGGAAAGTCCAGCTCTCGTATACGCGAAAAAGGAATCCCACATCATGCGAAATTTCCTCAGGGAGCCCCTCATTATGCACCTGATTCTTTCCAGTTTGACAAAAGGACTTCCCTTATCTGTCAAGTGTGTGAAGGAGGTGCTGGGGACTTCTACATGAGTAACACCAAGTGTCTGGCTAATAAGGTAACAAAGGCTGTAAAAGTTTCCCCATGGGAAGAGAGTGATACTGTGGGTGGAGTTAAACCAAACAATGAAATCATAGCATTAGGTTCAACAGATTTTCAAGTAACCCTCGACAGCGATCTAAAGATTTCCCCCCAGTACATCTGTAATGCAGGACAAGACCAGAACATGTGTACATGGCTTGCCAGTGCTTGGCTACACCTGTCACAAGTCAGGTTCACATCTTAATAGATCCTATAGAGCCTAACCTTTGTGAAATGAGTGCGGTGTACTATTTGCACTACAATGAGTAACTTGAATTGCTTTTGTCCGACTAAATGTACTATGGATTATATATGTGTATATATATATATAACCCTCGGTGAGATACCATTTCTATTTAAAGCTTCTCTTTATTTATTTTATGTTCTCCTCAAGGACTCTGGACTTTGTTCTCACCTCATGTGTCCAATCCTGCTTTTTTCCCAGCGCTGAAATCTGCATTTACTGCAGGAACAGTCAGACATTAACCAGCTGGTGCTGCTGCAATGCATATGTGTATGTATGTTACATTTTATATCATATACCATATAGTATGTTGCACTATGTAAAAACATTTCCCCTTATGTGTGATATCTCCTTCTATATAATGTTAATATGCCATACTGTTTTATTATATTATGTACTATATTATACTTCTATATTAATGCAGAATAACACAGTAGTTAATCATATTGTATATCATTCTTGTGTATGCCATTTTAGTAGATGGTATTATATTACTCTTACTTAAATGCTTTAAAATTTTGAGTTTGCTCCAATATGGCTTCTATTTTTATTTATGCTCTTATTTTACATATTTATAATTATTTTTCTTTTACTTTTCTCTAATTATTAGAGCTTGTTTCTGTCCTCATGCTGCTGCAACAACCCAATTTTCCCCTCTGGTGGTCGATAAAGGCTTATCTTATATGTCTCAAAGGGAGTGTCTCTTTAAAGCTGGGCACGGTAAAAGGAAGCTTACTGAAAGGCCCCATGCTCAGTAGGTAGTTTAATGTGACATGTTATTCCTCCATCACTTCTCCCTTGACAAGACAGTTAAAGGTTAAAAATGTCAGAAGAGGACAGTGCATGGAAACTGTGTGCAACTGTGTGGAAAAGCCTGCTGAGATGGTATTGTCCTGCTAACGCACACAGAGAGCTGCATGATGACGCAAGTATGAAAATCGAACGTGGTGGAACAGTCGTAAGAATGGCCTGTCATTACAATTACATTAAGTAGGTGATGTCTTTCCCCTGTTATCTCTCCTATCTGTAGTCAAAACAAACATTACAATACACTAATTTAAGGACTATTGTGGATCTAGTTGCAGCTTATAAAATGTCACCCTGATTTATTCTCGAATACCTCTGATTGATTTGCTTTCGTAGGCTTATAAGGGCTCACATGTTTACATAAAACAAGGACTGAATGGTATGTTTTTTATTAAAACAAGCATGAGTACTCTCAGCAACAAACATGTTATTGTGTTTCACAGGATCAAATGCTTCAATTGTCATGCTTGTGATTTGTTTTTGTCTTTCCTTGTTGTCCCTGATAAAGTTTTTACTGGATACTTGCATTTAAATGTTTCATTTAGTACTTAAAACATATTACTCCATTTATTAAGTGCTTGGCGTGGCAACCTGATCTGAATCAGAGCTAACACCCATAATATTTCAACCTGTGAGCTACAAAATACGTGGGAACCAATAATGTGTTGGCTTCCAGACCAACTGTAACTCTCCTCATGTTTACAGTAACAACACCACTCAAACTGCAAATGCTGGCACACAAACAGCTGCATTATATTGTAACACAGAGGTTCCCAGCATGTGTTGTCTGAGGGGACCCCACAGTCCAATCAGAGGTCACTTGAAGTCAACCATTGTTACATTACTTTTAGCTAACTAATTTAACTATCTATATATTACCTTCAGCTAACTATGTCAACCATTTATACATTAGCCTACTGTAATCTAACAGTTTTAACTATTTCTAAACTGCTTACATTTCTATATTACCTTTAACCGACTATATCGACCATAAGTACATTACTTTAAATTGACTATTTCAACCATGTATACTTTTACTATTTCAACCACTTATACATTACTTTTAGTTAACTATGTCAACTACACATACACATTACTTTCAGTTATGTCAACTATATATACACATTTGCCTACTTTTGGGTAACTGTTTTAACCATTTCTAAATTACTTATATTTCTGTATTTCTTTTGGCTAAGTATTTTAACCTTTCTGTACATTACTTTTAGCTAACTATTTCAGCCACTTCTAAACTACTTTTAGGTAACCATTTCAACCATTTATGTGTTACTCACATTACACTGCCCCTGCGGTGGCAGAGCTGTGGACACATCTAATGGCTTCTGTTTAGAATTTCCAATAAAGGACTCCCCCAGCAGAAAGCTTATTGATGTGAATGTAGATAAACATCCCAGTCTTTTCACCATGAAATGGGAATAAAACCCATCCCCCCTTATTGATGAGCCGGTGAGACCTACTGTGGCTTTATTAACAAAGAGCCCTCAGTTAATTGCTCACAGAGTTTTCACACATTCAGCCCTGGGAAACCTGATAGAATTCAGTATGTAGGTCAGGGAAAGGTTTCTTTTGTTTTGTTAAGTAACACTAGTTTTTATTAGGTTTTAAATATATTCAAATGACATTACATTATCAGATTAACAAAGTAGTTCTGCAGAAGTATGGAAGTTCAACCAGTCAAGATAAAAAAAATAACTTAATTTAAAATGTCCCATTGAAGTACTCAAACAACACTAACCCGAAACTTCTAATGAGCTTCATTCAAATCATTCAGTCAACAGTGAAAACATATCCCTCTCAAAGTATTAATCTAACAACAGGGGGGCCAAATTTTTTAATCCAAATCAAATTATTGGGTCTTAAGTCACCCGAACAAGTCAAGATAAATTATCTGGCCCCTTGCTGTGCTGTGAGCTGGAACTGTGAGCAAACAGGGGCCTCTTGTGCCCGCCCATGCTGCATTTAAGGGCGTACAGTGAGACGGCACACAGGGAGTGAACAATAGCTGCCCGGCATGGTGAGGCCTGTACAGCATGTAGGGATCTTCAAAGATGTTTCATCAATGTAACGACTGAAAGAAAACATTAAAGAAGTAGTAAAGAGGATCCCATTTTTGGAAGAAAGACGGTAACAAGAGTAAATCATTACAACCATTTCAAC
Organism: Epinephelus awoara; assembly: GCA_035609425.1. Lineage (NCBI taxonomy): Eukaryota > Metazoa > Chordata > Actinopteri > Perciformes > Serranidae > Epinephelus > Epinephelus awoara. Next base: position 15,514,125 of record CM069298.1, read on the forward strand.
CAGCCACACAATGACTCGCAAAGTGAACTTATTTACATGCATGTCACATAAGACAGTGTCATTGCAAATCACTTAAGAAGTCAAGCACATCTACATTTTTAGAAAGCATTTTTAACTGTGTGTCTGGTTATAGGCTGTATTACAACAGCTTGCAAATCTTTATAATGTTCACAACAAACCCGTTAGCAATGATCAAGAAATCTATAACACCTTTTAGCTTAACTATCTATATCACAAGCAATCCCTCCTCAATCTTGACACAAATGGGTCAAAGCAAACGCTTCCCATACATTTGTTCCTGAGGTAAATTTAGCCTCTAAGATGTTTCCTGTGCTTTAAGCACTGGAAAAAGTTAAAGTCTTTCCACAGCAGCCTCTAAAAACTCCTTATTGTGCTTAATTAAAACTGAACAAATGCTCCTCCTTGCCCTAGGTGTTGTGTGCCGGTCTCACAAAAGGAAATGCAATTCTCCCTACAGTGGCCATATAATGTATTGATTACGTGCAGTTGAATTAAGCTGCCATTAAGTGTTGCCAAGCAATGGCTTAATTATACAAAGCTATCCACTGGGTTACATCAGCATAGAGGTTTCTGAGCCCGTAGAGGTTTTAAAAAGAGGCAAATCAACACTCTTTAAATTTCTGTCTACATGTAACTTTCACCAAAAGTCAGGCAATGGAGGGGAAAGAAATGCAAAAGCAAACATGAAATATATCTAAATGATGAAAAAGAGGTGTGTAAATCTGATAAGAAATACCAAAAGACCAAACTGCTCCACTATAACAATTTAAAGTAAATTTTATGGGTAGTTGCTGGTATGCTGTGAGGCACTACCCCAGCTGTCCCTCTGGCCACAGGCCTCATTAATCATAATGTATTGTATTGGCTTAGGGCCTTTTCAAGGGAAACACACACACAGAGGAACCAATCAGATTGGTCTCCATAAAGAAGAAGAAAAACCTATGAAGGGATCCTCTGTTTGCTTTAAGCAGTCACACATATGTTGGAAAACATACTCCAAGATACTTTGGATCTTATATTTAAGATCATCTTTTGCCATGTTTGAAGGAGATCTGCCTGATGCAATGAAAGACAAGTCCACCCACCTACCAGGCCATTCCTTACACGAGTTAACCCCTGAAGCCAACCTTGCCCATAAATACAGGCTTCAGGCCATTTCATTAATCCTCCGCTCTCATTTTAACTTCATCTCTGTCAGGCCTGAACCAGCTGCTTTGAACAGTGAGTATTGGACCACGGCCAAGACCAATTAGCTCACCCAGTGGCGGGGATGCATTTTCAAAAGTGTGAGACACGAGGTGAAGTATAGCAGACGGAGAAATCTCTGGCCTGGCCGGTAATTAAACACTATCAAGTATGGGCATCTTGCCAAAGCGACACACACACACGTGAGAGAGAGGGAGGCAGCAGTAAGCCTGACTCTCAGCAGGAAGAAGTCAACAATTAAAAGTAAGAATTAGAACATACACCAGCTAACACACACACACACACACACACACACACACACACACACACACACACACACACACACACACACACACACACACACACACACAGAAACATGTTGATCTCCTCTCTGTAAAGATGGGTTTTAATAACTATGGTGTTTTCAAGCGAAGACATGATGTATCTGTAATTTATGAGAGGAAATGTTCACTATAAAAGATGGTAAAATATAGAAGGAAGAAAAACAATATGGCCTTTATTGGTGCAGTAACTTACTTGTTTAAATGGCTCATCATAGCCCCAGTCAGCGAAGCCATTAGGTGATGTAAAGGCGTGCTGGCCTGCAGGAGACAGCAGCTCCTTCTCCTCATGCTCCTGTTTTATTGCCGGGGGTGGAGATTGGGACATTTGCTTCACAGCAGACGTCTGTGGTGTGGAATAAGGAGGGAATGGGAAGCCTGCAACCTGCTGGAGCTGAGGCTTCTGTGCCTGCTGATGAGGCCCGTCCTCCATCTCCTCCTCATTGTTTTCCTCTGCCTCGTCATTTTCTTCAGGCTCCACCATTTCCTGTCCCTCCTCATCCGAGTCTTCATCTTCCTCATCTGGATCTGTTCTGCTGAGATGGCTGCTCAAAGCCTGTTGAGCCGCTTGGTAAGTCTGTGCATCTGCTTTGCCAAATAATGCAGAGTCTACTCTGGAGCCAGAGGCTCTGGCTGCAGCGGCGTGTTGAGCAAAGAGGAGCTGGGCGTGAAGAAGTTGCTTCTCATGCAGGTTCATCTCCAGTTTGGCCTCCTGTTGTCTCTGCAGATGCTCCATCATTGCCTCCAGCTTCACTGCGGCGTTACCGGCCGGTGGACACCCAACTAAACCACTCTCCTCAAGTGAGCTTGACTATGGACAAAAATACAGATCACAAACTTTATTAAGAAAATGTTTGATTAGGTGCCTTTGGTTTTATAAACTGAAGCAAATTATCCAAAGTTATAAATAAATAAAGGAAACTGCATTCAACACATACAAAAAGGCAAATTAAACTTTACAAAATTGTTGTTTAAATACCAGGTATAGTGTCTAAATAAAGTCAGACATATTTGTTTTGGGATACAAACAAATAGTCATGTTAAAGTGATACTTAAAAAGAGATGTGTGAGCTTCAGAAAGCAAAGTAATGGTGGATTAGGTGAAACAAAGCTTGATGCTTGAGACGATAATTAACAGAAAATATATTAAAGTAATTTAGAATAAATTAGCAACCTGTAACAACATGTTTCTCCTCAAGATTTCCTCAAGTCCTCACTTTGTTAAACATTTAAGCGAAATCAGAATTAGGTTATATCATGAATCGATTCTTTATAAATGGAAATGCAACTTTATTTCACAGTGCAATAAATGCGAAAACACGGCCTACACTAGACACCAAGAAAAACACTTGACCAGGTTAATAACTGAAGAGAAAATTGGATCATTAAGGTGCAAATGCTCCTGAAAGGCTCTACATTAATCGCCATTTGCTTTTTTACTGTAACAAACACGAGTGGGAGCGTTACCAAGCCGTCGACACTCACCATTTGCGCCTTTGAGTAATCCATCATCGCCAACAGGTCTTATCTAGTTTTTCCGTCTTCCCTCCGGCAGAAATAAATCGCATCGCATGACCAGCTTGTTTTTAACCAGAAAGAAAGATTCCTCTGATCAAACGTGATTTAAAGAAGCCCCGGCGGTGTGTTGAGGCCGGAATGATCGGAGCTGGAGGAGGGGTACACTGCTCTGCCTTTACCTCCCTGGTCACTGCGCATGGAAACTCAAACATCTTTGATTGTCTCTGACTGAGTGGCCTACACCCCCAACTCGCATGAATGAAAGGCCCGCCCCGTGCGTAAAGCTCGTAAAGTGGGTCTTCTCGCCCGCATAGCCTTTCCGTGGAACTACCCACCCACTTCACAAGGAAATCCCACCCACTGCTATTATCCTATACACTTGTATGGTTATTGAGGTTAACACGACCTCTACTAAAAATATGACAAACATTATTTTAGGCTGGAGCTGAAGTGGGCCTGACCTCTACACCCACAGGACGCGTTCTTTTCCCTTCTCCTCTGCTGAATTGGTTTCATTTCACAGCAGAAAACATGCATGGAAATTCAGTCTGGCTATTAGGTCACGGCTCATTAGTCATTGTCCTTTTTTTCTGTGGAGCAGCATTGAGTACATCAAATAGGAATTTGACTTGGTCGCAAATAAAGCTGCACAGCTCTGTCATCCTCATTCACATATACTGGACATATTTAAACATATTTTTTAAAGGTTTTTAAACAAAATTAGACTGCTGCACAACATTATAAATGGAAAAAGAAAAAAGGGTAACCATATTCATGTGTACACATATATATAGATAACTCAGATAACTAGACATGCACAGAACCTTTAATAAAAAACAGGCAATTGCAGAAGATGAAGGCCTTATCAGAGTCCATCCTGTTGTGATTGGCTACAAGAAAAAAAATTAAATGAAATATGACTTAATTAATGCAGAGTTATCAAGAAAGTGTTTTTTATATATATCTGGATTATACATATATTCCAAAAATGGATTCCAAATAATTGTAAATTTATCAGAAGAGCCATTTAATGTGGGTCTCTCAAGTTTGAGATGTTGCATCACTTCTCTCAACCACTGAGTCCAGCGAGGGTTCTTCCAGTGGAGAAGGATATATAATTAATTAATTAATTTCATTTCATTATCTCAAGTTTAGATCCTAAAAGATTCTTATTTTTCTCTCCTGCTATTCCAAAGATGACCGTCAAAGGATCTGGGTGGATTTTCATTTTAAAGACATCTGATAGTGTTTTGAAGATCTAACTCCAAAATTACTGCACACATTTCTTTTTTTATTACACATAGTATTTTTCTAATTGTTTTGCATTTTTTCCTGTTCTAAATTTCTGTTCTTGATTGTCTGTACTTGTTTATATCTTCTCCTACTAGTGCTGATAACACCAATGCATCATAGCAAATTCCTTGTATTCCCTCTGAGCATAAAGTGTGTAACAGAGGCGGGCAGATCTGTTTTAGGTACTGCAGACTTAAAAAATTTTAAATTTTATTTTTCATTTTTTAACTATGCATTTATATTTTCTCTTCGCTATTTGGGATCAGTAGGATTTTATAAGTATGAAAAACTGAGCATTGTCCTAAAACAGAAAGTAGTTTTTGAACTAAATTATGTCCTCACACAGGGACATTGGGTTTATTTGTAACTGCCACAAGTGTGTAATAAAATATAAAACTGTCAAGACCAATGCCCGAACATTGCTGTACAACAACTCACAAACAATGCAACATTGTTTTGCAACTCTATGGGTTAGAGGTCACTGCTCCAATCTAAAACTGTTTATTTCAATGCCTGAACACAGCTGTGCAAAAACTAAACTGTCATTTGTTCATTTGTAACTCTGTATGAATTTTATTTTGCTCCATACTCCAAGCTAGGAATGTCTCCAAGCTTTGTCTGTAGGAGCAGTCTGTAACACCTAATTGACCTGTGTGAAATGATGCAATAATAAAGTCCCATTGTCCACAACCAAATACTTAATTGGTCAAATTTGGATGCAATATCAAACTACAAACATTAAACATAAACACGTCTCAACCATAAAATGGGATCTGGTTTTGAAGCTTCTCCACTTTTGTGTCAGGATCAGCTGCAGACTGACTTGGCAGAGATGGCTGCCATCTTGTTTATTCATGGAGTAACATATTGTGCTCTCACTACCACCAGCACAAAGAATGTCCACTAACGAGGACAACAGGTCTAAATTAAACAGAATGAACTATATGGTGCAACAAAGCCAAAATGTGATGTCCTTACGTGAGGACACAGGGTCTCAGGAGGATTTTCATTGTGGCATTAATGAAAAGATGTGTTGCAGATGGTTCAACTTCTTGGAGCTCAAACAAGAGAAATACTTGGTCTTTTTTTTTTTTTTACATTTGCTTGACCACTAGCCCAAGGCAGATGCTGCTGACCTGACACAACTGAATACAGAATATAAAATGAAGGATTCAGTTCATTCTTTCATTAATCTCAAAATGTCATCCTGTGAGATCGTTGAGCAGACACTTCACTGAAATGAAGAACACAACTTGCTCACACACTAGCACAGTGGCCCCCAACCGGTGGGTAGCAGGTCCATTCTGAATGGACCACAGGTGACTCTCAAATGTGTCAAGTTTGTAAAGCGCACACTTAATGTTTAAGTACAGTGAATTTCCAGCTACTTCACAGAGACAGCAAAGTAGCTCAATGACACGGCGAAACACAAGTATGACACTGGATATATTAAACTTTGTGGACCTTGAACTAATGACTAACGAGAAATCTGGGCCCCGTGGCTGGACCAGTTGGGCACCACTGCTCTAGCAGTCAATGACTGTATCATTTTGGACATTTCTACCTGTATCTTGGAGCTCTTGTAAGCCAGTGCATTCAAAATGTGACAAAAACTAGCTACACACATCTGTTATTTAATGGTATAGCAGTTAACTCTGTAACAGAAACAAAAAATGTAAGGTGTAGAGTTAAACACAAGGAGTGAGATGTTATGATTCCCCCGATAGTCTGGTTAGTTGTAGCATAGCCTGGGGGGAAATGTGAGATTATGAAATAAGGATTTTGACAAAACTCAGTTCACTTTATATCAAATGTCTCACTATTAAGTACATCTTTTGTTTTAAAGAGAACACAACTGAAGTGTGCACATTTCAAAATGGTACAACTACAATTAAGTTTGACACAGCCCCATTGAACGCTTCTACTAATACACCCAGGAAGTACATTTTGCTAATCCCAATAAAGGTAGCATCCATGGTCTTAATAAGCATAACATGCTAAAATTAAAAGTCTAATATCATCCATGTAACATAACTAACCCACAGTCTTTTAAATTAATACCATGGACTACAATAATGTATAAGAATACTGTCCCAATCTTTGTTTAAAAACCCATTATGGTCAATATTCCAGTCATGTGTTGATAATAACATTATTACACCATTTGCCATTTGAACAAGTTTATTTTACAAGCATAAAATTTTCCCTGAAATGAAAAACAGATGAAATATAGATTGATACAGTAGAATGATTTTTACATTCATGTGAAAACGCTGCTCCCTGGTGGCAAAATGTGACTCTCACAAGAAAATCCAGTCAACATGAACCATGAAGTGGCGCTCTGCTCTCTATTGAAGCAGCTGGTATTGAATTGAGTCAGCACTCAAACTATTTCAAAAATCCCAAAAGTACTTGCGACACTCAAAGACACATTTTCCTTTATTAGGTTCATCAATATTTTACAAGCAAAAGAACTTAATAAAGGCCAAATTAAATATCACACGTATTATATGAGGCAAACAGTAAAGTACATGAGTTTGTGTACTGAGGATATCCACCGTCACTGGATCTGAAACAGAGCAAACGAAACTTGTGTTAGATTGACATCTTATGACAAACATGATGAAAACAACACAACTGACCGGAGAATTTTAACACCTACTTGTCTACACTTTGTCAATGCCGAGCTCTTCAGGTGTAGAGATGCCGAGCTCGTCTAATGTTGGCCGCAGCTCTTGGATCAGATACGGGTAGATCTCTTTATGAGGGCCGGATTTGTCCTGAGGAAATACCAAACGGTAACACCAATTAATCATTAACTTGCAGCTACCAACAGCAAAGATGCTGGTTGGGAACATTCCCCAAATTATTACCCAGCTCTCTCCCACCTCTCACCTTTACAGCTTCCAAAATTCGGATAGCGCTGGCCAAGTCGTTTAACCTCCGACAGGCTCTCAGTGCTGCCTCGAGAATCTTTGGCTCAGGTACCAGATCATAACCGATCAACGTGTTCATCCCTGAAAGAAGGAAGCACATCTTTTAATTAGAGAATAGACAAAAACAGTTACTGTACAGTTACTGTAAGTCACAGTTATATTTAACCTCTTGTCTGTCACTTACAAGGAAAAGGCTGGCAATATTCTATATTCCTCTATTTTAATAAATCCCATGAAAAGACCAAAACTATTAATGAACTGATCCCACTTAAAATCATTTTACGTGTGGTCTGATCGCTTGTATCTCCATAAATTAGCCACACAGTAACTGGGTGACATGCTCCTTTATTAACATGGTTACTGTAGTTTATTTTGAGTTGATCCCACACACACACCATGCCAGAGCCAAAAATACTCACCGGTGCACGTGTGTAAAGCGTATTAATCCATGGATGATAACAGTCCCCAATAAATGCACTATGCACTTGAGTAATGTTTGCAAAAAGCTACAGTGTCCAGCTGTCTGAGGAAGTTGCTGAGCTTATTCTAACAATGAAACTGCATATTTGTGACTTGCTTTTAAGAGGTTTACATCTTCAGTAGGAGCCGATGTGCTTGGGGCTGTGAGCCACATACAAGGTATGAGAGTCAGGAAGTACTGAGAAACAAACATATGGCTGGTTTTGGTCTTTCCGTGAGATTTGTTGACAATACAAAATATGAAAAAGCAACTACTATATCCTTAGATGTTTTTCCAATATACAAGTTGAGTTAACACATTTTAAGTTTAAATTATAAACCAACCATAAGTGCAACACTACTTCCTTGCTTCCTGTATATATTTGAATGTAACGTTCAGCCACTGAGGAGCCATTTCCTTGAGTTTCTGGTCTTATCACTTCTCACCTGATAATGACTCTTTCCCTAGTCCACGTTTCTTTCCTGCCACTCAAAAAATTTCTTCCTCTGTGCTTTTTTTCTCTTCAGACCAAATATAGCCCTGCATTAAAAGAATGTGCGATGCTTCAGGTACCACGTACGTGATGAAATATGATCCAGGAAGTCACGGGTTAGTGAGAGATTAATGTGTCTGAGGGCTTATCAGACACTGCAACACAGCACAGCTGCTTATAATTATCTGTGACAGGATTTTAATAGTATGGAAAACCGTTGGTGTCATTCATTTTATTGAATTACAGTTTTCACACAGAAAATGAATGGTACAAACCCATCAACTGAGAGAGTTATAAACTATGGCCTTCTGGTAGCATGTCTGTAACATCAAGCACTAAAAACTGTTGGGTTCCTAAAGCTGGCATTGAACGCGCACTCAAACTGGCACTGTTTACTTTAATTCTTTTATCAGAGTTTCAGATTTGGTTTCCCATTTGTAGAATATTTAAGCCAAGTTCTTGTACGACTACTTTCTTAATATTTAACATTAGCACTTTTACACTGCCTGTTCAAGGTAGGATTGTCATGTCATCATCCTGCCATGCCGTTCTTTATGAGAGGTACAATTACACGATGGGGGAAAGAGTTGCCTCATCTTTAAGACAGCTGCAAAGGTTGTAACACCACAAAATTTACATCTCTGTAAAAGGTACAGTCAGCAGGACTGGATGGGTGGGACAATTTGATATGTTATGTGTGCAACCAACTGCATGGAGCTATAAAAGCAGCAATCAACAGTTAGCAGCTAATTCAAAGAAGAACAGCAGTGGAAAATGTCTACACACTGGGGAGACAGTGAGGTCCGAGAGCGCCACACAGGGATGGTAAATGATTATTACTGCCAAGTTATGCCATTGTTCTGTTGAGAAAGTGCTGCAGACACGTAGGTTATATGTCACACTACAGGCTGACGCTGTTGTATTAAACGTCATACCCGACACGCCTCTTTTGCTTTTGGAACAAGAGCATGCTATCAAAAATTGCACACTGGAGCAGCATAATGCCACAGTTGTTTGATTAAGTGTAAAAAAAATTTAAAAAAGCAAAGGCAGCAAAATGAAGGGACTTCAAAGTGGTGCTATAGTGTGATCTCTGTGTAAAAAGGGCTATTTGCCAAGTTCTTTTGTAAGTGAGGAAGCTGGTTTTGTACAAAGACGTGTCCTTAAAATAGGGTGCCGAAAGTGTATTGCTCAGGTATCTGTTCTGAAACTGAAGTAACCTCAGACACTTAAGTCATCTAATTACAGTAGACTGTGCTGTGAATGTTGGTTTTTAGTGATAAAAAAAAGACTTAAAAATAAGTCAGACCATTTCATCACAGTAATGCACTAACATTAATGCTGTAGATCTAATAGTCAAAGCACTTAGCCTCACAGATTTGCAACAAATCTTCAATCAGTCCAGATCTTTACAAGTTCACACCAACTGTTGACTCATGGTAAATATTATATTATCGCTAAACATTAGCTTTGACTAACTAAACTGAAAAACACCTTCCTCATCCCTCCTACAGTAACTGTTGGACACTATATATTTAGTCTCAGTTCTGAGTTTCACAATGCCATTAATTTCCGTGATTCAGTTTCACTGTCAGTGTTAATGTCATCCATACACATACCTTTCCTCAGCTCCCATGCGTCAATGTCTGGCTTGTTAAAGTAGGTGACCCAGCGGGCGTCAAACTCCTCGTCTGTCTCTTGCTTTCCATGTGAGTAACACCTTGAGGCCAAAACAGCTGCACAATGAAAACAATTCCTTAGTTGATCAACATATGATCAGTAAAATAAAGCACATTCAGTGACACCTAGTGAAGAGGAAGTACAGTCAAGGGTGTCCACACTGAGTGAAGTGACTTGAGGACAAATGCTGTCTGTCTAGTAATGCAATGCAGCTGGATCACTGCCCACATCCTGACATGACCTATATTGCACCAACAAGCCTGAGCACACTGTGCCAAAGAAACAGATCAATTCTATTTGTACAGCTTTTTATTGATATATTTGAGAAGATGTGCACTTAGTAAACGTTTACTTTAATAATCTTATCTACATCCACCTGATTTACTCTCACTTATAGATGAAGCTACTGTAGCATGGTTAATGACAATATATCACACTGTCAGAGTAACGTGTGTTCCCCGATTGTTATAGCTTGTACCAAATTAATACCATATGTCAAGAACACAATAAACTAGTTAGCTAAATACAGTTAAAGTCAACTAACCTAGTTAGCACGTTAGCAACTAGCATCAGCAGCAAAGCTACAGGCCCCAGATTGAGCCTTCGCACTGGGTCATGGCAAGGACACAGGCACCACCGGGCTGTACACCGGGACATTTTTAGAGCAGCACACACTCAGGTGACATGGCTAATGGCAGCAACACGCTCAAGTCTACACAATTTGACTGACCACTGACACATTAAACGGCGCGGCGTGTATTTAAAATAGACCTATAATAGACACGCCGGCTAAGCTAATACCTGCTAGCTAGCTAGCTAGCTAGCTCAATGCGGTCAGCCACACTTGATTTCCGTTAGAACTTCGCCCTGACAGTTTCACGAGCGACCAAATTTCACAATAACACCCAGAGGTGATAGCTGAATGAAGAAGTACCTTGGCACCCAGGTTGCCTGCGGGTTAAACTCCGGACACCGGAGACCGACAGTCGGACGGCGGCTCTGAACATGATGCGGACAGCCAGATAGACGAACCGGTGAGCTCAGCTGAGGCAGGAGGAAGCTACCGCTAACTAGCTCAGCCCGTCACGTATGCTACTCCGCACTGCGCATGTGCAAACTGCAGTGATATGTATTTAGTCTGTGTGGTTGACCTACTGGCTCTGCTCTGACCTAGAAATATTACGATAAAGAGTCGAGCTTTTTTATGATTATTTTGTCTTGATTTTAAGGAAAATTGCTCTCAGTGGAAACTGGAATAAAGCGTGTAAATATACATCACCAATCTCACAGAAAAAAGTCAGTAATGATGGGATATATTATAGTAGAATGCTGTAAGATGCCAGCATCCTATGAGACCTACTTAATAATATTATGAAACTACTTTGAATTGCCCTTTGTATGAAACTGTTGTACTTCCTTCACATGTGACGCCAAAGAAACCACACACACCAGTCCCTAAGGCAGGAACAGATTTTTTTGATAACGGTTGCATATAGGCTGTATTATGAGAATGAGAGGGTGTGAATTAAATAGTCCCAAAGCTTGTGGTCTTGGATGCTATTATATTTCACTATAACACAGAAAAATAGGGTCTGCGTGATGTCATGTTTTGGAGATTGTAACCCACAACGCTTGACTAACTAACCTGGATCAAAATTAACGACTGCTGACAGTATACAGGTGGCCATGTGCATTTAATAGGTTTGTCTCTGTAAAATTCCAACACAGCCCAAAACATCAAAGTTGAAATGCATAGTTTATTTATTTCAGTGATGCTACATCTGTACAAAGGGACAGCATCATTATGAAAATAATTCCTTAACAAAAAAAAAATCATATGATTCATGACATTGTACATAATTTCAATCCAAAAGTAGAAAACAGAATAAAAACACTCGATGCAAACCTTGACGTTTATATTCACAATGGCTGTTGCCAACTTTGTGTGCTTTTGCATCAGAATAAGCTTTGATATACTGTATATATTTTATATAACTACTATAATGTGACTATATTGCTGCTAATCATAATTCAAACACAAGTTTTGAAAGAGACATTTAGATTTCATCATGCATATTTATTGCTACAGCGCAGGCAGATTATGAATTAAGAGAATGTCTTTTCTCCGTTGGAGGCAGTTGTTTATTTTAGTGGTGGAATACCTTACGTAAACATTAAAATATAAAAGTTAAAATTCAGAGGTATTTCATACTTTAAGTAAACTTGATGCTGCTAAAAAGACATGCCAAAATAACCTTCAGATCCTAAAATGTTCATTTTCTGATTTTTTTGACTTAAGTCAGACTTTCATGGAGACGTCCATGGAGAACACACACTCCAGTCATCCAGACAGACTCTCTTGGCTGTGTGCTGTGAGGAGGGACTGTGAGCTGGCCTGAGCAGAGCTCTGCGTCTCTCTGCGTCCTCTGTGGGAACACTCAGAGTTTCGGGGGGTTGGTATCCAGGCTCCTGTGGATCAAGAGGGTCTTTAGAGAGCAGGATACAGATGGCAGGGACTGTCCTCTGCACAGTTACACCTGGTTCTCCTTGTTGTGAACTCTCCCAGACCTCATTCACTGTCTTGTAGTAGAGCTTGGACACCTGGTGGAGCTCCCCCACTTTTCGTTTCAGAATCTCCACACAGGTGATGGTCTTTGTGACTCCTCTACCTGAGCCAGTGAAGACCACTTGTCTCAGTGATGTCCCATTGCTGTCTTTCCCGTCCCCTTGCATGCGAGCTGTTGCAAACCGTAGCAAATTGCGGATCTTGCTTCCTTCTTTCACTCGCATGTGCAGGATGTCTGGTGCTAGGCCGGGGATCGGATAGGGGCTGCTGTCCTCTGTGCGACTGACTCTCCTGAAGTTGCTCTGGGCAAGTTTTGGAGACAGTGATGAAGATGGGACATCAGGGTTGAACGAAGCAGACTGCAGTTCCAGTACAGGGCTGCTTCCAGCGTTTGAACTCTTCATCTGACCCCTGGGTTCACCCATTGTTTAGACAGCAGTGAAGTAAAGGTGCAGGATGAAGTTCCTGAGCCTGCAGCCTCGGATTATTTGCATACCTCCCTTAAGATTGGAAACACGTTTCTTGTTCATTTAGTATAAGAAAGTAAAAAGTGATCAGTCTTGTAGTCCAAACTTGTGACTTATCCTGATCCTCCTCCTGTCCTCTGTTCATACTGCATTTCCATTTTGTCTTCTGAGCGCTGAGATGACAGCCAGCAGTGTGAAGAGGGTGTTTCTTCCTCTAATCCCATTGACGTGAAGGAAAAGATGTCCTTGCTCTATTCAGCACTGAGGACAGCTGATGCCAACAAACACATATGAGGCTCAGAGAGAGACATGTAGAGTGGGACATAGTGCTCTTAAAGGCACATGCAACATTTAATAGTCTGTCACATTCTAGTTTGTTGGTTTTGGAGGGAAGCTTTTGTTAAACCCTACAGGGCTCAGAGATTTTTATTTGTCCATGTGGATGCTTGAATTATATGGATGAATTAGCATGAGTTAATGAGATTTAACAAGGCGTGCAGCTGAAACAACCCTTTGTTTTAACTGAATTGGTTCGGATTGTGGACATTCTTAATGTGCCTTTTTGCAGATATTGCACCAAAGAACAGCCTCACTGGGGTAAAGATATTTAGACATAATATGACAGTTATGGCAACATATCATGGTTTTCAAGACAACTTTCTCTCTGCGCTATCATCAGAGAGCCATATGGTCCTTGAGAAATGTCTTCCTTTGGGCTATTACAGCAACTTCACAGTTCTCCTCCCTTCAGTCCATCGCCTGCTGGGCTGACCCAGAAAATGCTTGCTACCTCTTTGTGCCTCTTTTAAGTCAATGACATTTACAAGGACAATCATACCTTGGAGCTGCTGCTGCTTTTTATTTATTTATTTATTTTCCTAGACTTGCATAAAACCAGAACTTGTAAGGAAGGATCCAGATGTAAACAGAGGTGTTTTCCAAGAGGCTTTCTTTAGATGAGCAGAGCCATGGGAGGAGGTCAGGAGGCAGCTGTGGGGCACATATGGAACCAGTATACTGTTAAAATGGTGCATTTCTGCCTCACAGGATGGCGTGCACCCCGTAATATTCACTGACTTGAACAATCAGCACAACAATGTGGTTCTCTGAGGTGTTAATGTAGCTCAGAGCAAATACAATTGGTTCTCAGGAGAATACTGGCCAACAATATCAGGTAAATGCACGTTAACTGTCCATCAGTGAGTATATTCCCAACATGAGAATATAAGTAAAATATCTGGATAACAGCTGTGGTTCAAAGGAGTCACTACCTGTGCCACCAAAACTCTCAATTTCCTCTTTATGTTAGCTCTTTTTCAAGTGTGCTCACAATTAATTCAAACATCTGTAACAGTCTGAACTTACAGACTTTTAGAATTATAGCTGTCATAACATAACAATTATAGGGTTGTATTGACTTTGTGTGAGCGATGAAAAAGCTCTCAGTAGCTGTTATTGGTTACACTTCCATCTTGTGGTAAAACACAGGTATTACACAAATAACACAGAGGACCTTTGAGCTGTGGGAAATCTGCGTAACAAGCAAAAGAAAAAACACATTTGATCTGTTGAAAAGAATGAGGAAATATTGAAAATCTTTATTTTTGAAAAAGTGAGGTTATAAAAAAAAGTACAAAATCGTGTTTACAGTACGCACAGATTTAAATGACACCAGACTGTAGATTAAGATATAAGGCAAAAAAGTTTTTACAGGTGCATGACACAACAAACAAGTTTCATTCATCTAATATTATTGAAGTAGCTAATAGAAAGCAGAGATGTCCTCACTTAGTGCGGAAGCTTAACTCCTTTCATGTCTGTGATTCTGTCTTATGTAATTTTTATCAATCATTTATTGAAAGTCTTCTAACTCTCTTTTATTTGCTGGTTTAATGTGGTGTCTGGGAAGGACAAGAACATCCTAAATCAGTGGTTCCCAACTGGTGGGTCGCAATCCAAAAGTGGGTTGCAGGACCATTCTGAATGGACCACAAGTGACTTGCTAATGTGTCAAGTTTGTAAAAAAACACACTTTGTTGTGAAGTACAGTGAATTTCCAGCAAATAGATTTTATTTTGAGTTCCATTTCCTGCTGTAGAGTGAGCATCTAACAGATGGCCACCTGACAGAGACAGCAAACTAGCTCAGTGATATGGCCAAACACAAGTATGATGCTGAATTTATTAAACTGTGTGGACCTTGAACTAATGACTAAGGAGAAATCTGGACCCTGTGGTTGGACCAGTTGGGAACCACTGGCCTAAATGGCATTGTGAAAGTATGCTCAAAGATACTTGGAGCCCAGCAAAGAGACTTGTGGTCCCTCTGGGAGAAACAGGTAGCTTAGAAAGCGAAAGGAATAATCAGCCAGTCTGACCAGTGAATTCACTGTCATGTCCTCAGGCTGGCGTTTCAATGTGCCCCTTAGGAAAACAAATCGCTACTCTAAGTCCTTTATTCCTTCTGCTATCAGGTTACTAAATGCAGACAGGGGTCATTTCAAGTGAATTATGTGACTCGTTGTGGACTCTATATGTATATTATATTTACAGATAGACATTTGAAATGACAGTTACACTTTTAAGCTCGGTTATTTATGTAAACTATAACAAATGGTATATTGTTTTTGCTCATTGTTACCTGCTATTGATCTATGTAGTTTACATTGACCTGTGTCTTGGAAATATAACTGCCTTACCTGGGAGTTTTGAATATTGTATGCATGGTATGGACTGGGTAAAGCTGCACATGAAAAGCTGATAGATGTACTTTAAAGCAGTGGTTCCCAGCTGGTGGGTTGCAGTCCAAAAGTGGGTCGTGGGCTTATTCTGAATGGACTGCAAGTGACTCGCAAATGTCTCAAGTTTGTAAAAAAAACACATTCATTTTTAAATACAGTGAGTTTCCAGCACTGAGCTTTTATTTTGAAGTGCTGTTTCCTGCTGTAGAGTGAGTGACTAACAGATGGCAAACCTGACAGAGACAACAAACTAGCTGGCCGACATGGCCAAACACATGTATGATGCTGATACTAAACTGTGTGGACCTTGAACTAATGACCAAGGAGAAATCTAGACCCTGTGGCTGGACCAGTTGGGAACCACTGCT
This sequence comes from Epinephelus awoara, assembly GCA_035609425.1. NCBI lineage: Eukaryota > Metazoa > Chordata > Actinopteri > Perciformes > Serranidae > Epinephelus > Epinephelus awoara. The sequence goes on from CM069298.1 coordinate 15,530,193, forward strand.
ATAACGCATTGGTTTGGGTTCACTTGTCAAACCAATAAAAGCCAAACTTAATATATTTAGCCACAAAGAAACTAAAACCTATCCTCAGTCAGTGTTTGTTTTTTTCATATGAAATCTGCACTATAATAATAACCCCTTTGTTTTTTCTCAGCACGTCTTTGAAGCAATTACTTGTAAAATTTCCCTGCGGATCCAGGCTTCCTGAGTGTTGATGTGGACATCTCCCACCTGGCCGTTCTCATACCTGACAAAGACAAAAATCTGTAGTACAGTCTGGAAATGTATCATCACACTGTGAGGCAGTTCTGTCCCTGCTGCTTCATGTTATACTCACACAAAGAGGAAACGTGTGCAGACGTGGTCGGGTATCGGACACACCCAGATGTTCCCATGTTTTTGAAGGTCCTTTGAAGTTATGACTGCCAGGAGACATGCAGACAACTTTTAAAGAACACTGTCAAAATGTCAAAATCATCTCTTATATTATCAAATCAAGGCTCTTTGTAACACGTATGTATTATTGTGAATGTACCTTCACAGAGAGCGATGCAGTTTAGGTTCCTGTTTTGCAGAAATCTGGCTTGTCCCAGTTGTTCCTAGGACAGGGAGAGAATACACAATAAGATACAAAATACTGCAACTAAATAAATTTAGATCAAATGTGAATGATAACCTACCTGTTTGACTTTGTTTATGTGGTTGTATTTCTTTATGAGTTCTTCTTTGGTGGGCATTTGGTGTCGCCCTTGACCCATCTCTGCATAAAGAGAACGGATATGTTTAAAAAGAGCCATGCTTGAATCAATAATATTTGCATAAATGGGTCATTTTGTGTGCAAAGTACTAAGGAAAAAAATACAGTGTGCTTTCATACCAGAATATCCAAATGATATGCTTGAGATAGGACTCAGATAGATGCCTTTCCCATATGCAGCTCCATGAAGCTTAAATACAAAAACAATGGGAACACTTTAGTTGATTTCAAATCCTAAAATCCTAAATGTTTCCATCTGTACACTTAATCTAAGCAGATAAACTAAAATGTATGTTGAAATCTCCACAGCGGCATGATATTAGAGTTAAAGGCTTATATTAACTTAGCTCAAAGAACACATTCATACTCTACCTGTAGTTTTGTATAAGATGCATTAATCAGGCCATTTCTCAAAATAGAGTGCCAGTTTTCAATGTGGGAACCACTGCAAGAGAAAATAAGGTCTGAGTGTATGAAGCAGGGATCATATTCTGTATGAAGGTTTTATATGAATGGCACAACTTTGTTTTTACTCACTGGAAAGCAAAGGTGCTGCCAAAAAGTTTCCTGGCGGTTTGAAAACGAGCTTCTTTGGATGGAGGGCTGCTGATCAACAGGAACTGATGGGGCGTGTGCATGAACTTAAGTTGCTGTTGTGCACCAAGTAAAACACAAATAGAAGACAGAGAACAAATGGATTACATTTTAAATAAAGTATAAAACCCAATAATATCTGGCTGCTACTTTGAGCTGCAGTACTACTGCTGTAAAACTATCAACTAGTGTGTTAAAGGGACAGTTCACCCCCAAATCAAAAATACATATTTGACATACATATCATATATCAACCACAGAGATGTCTGCCTTTTTTCAAATATAATTAAACTTAATGCTAAATAGTACATTTGAAAAACTCAACAGTGATGTCTCTTTACAGAAATCAAATCAATCGATCCACAGACCTTGTTGTGAGCTGTTTCATGTAGGAACTATATTCTTTCTACCAAACTACACCCACCAACCATATCCCTGCACACAAGGAAGTGTGCATCTACTGCTAGCTCACCTTGCACCTAATATTACAGCTCAGCTGAGGAGGACGCCATTAATGTTTACATCTTGTACTGTCAGGAGCATAAGCTTCTCGTCCACTAGTAGACACACACTTCCTTCTGTGCTTCAGTATGGTCGGTAGCCATGAGAATCACCAGAGGCCCTACTTCATGATATTATCATGGTGCTTAAGTCACAATACAATATTTTTGCTATTTTAAATATTTTGCTATATGCCATTTATTGCCCAAAACATATATCGTGCTTCATTACCTTTTTTCAATTGCAAATTATGTCCCCAAAAGAAAACTTTGTCAACATCTGTTTTATCTGATAACTTATGTTTTCAGTCTGTCCATCTCACTTATTTCAATTTAAATGGCAGCAAATTGTGTCTAGTGAACTGATTAAGCAATTGATTTTATTATTCTAGTAGGTTACCTAAAGTTTAAGTTGTATTTGCAACATTTATAGTTTATATAATTCATAAAAATAAAAAAAAGATACTTGGCATCTGTGTATCTATATTATTTTGCCATGCAAAACATCCAAATACTATGCTGTGTCAATGTTTCCCCCCACTTCTACTGGTTGGTGTAGTTCAGTAGAAAGAAAATAGTTCCTACTGAAACTGCTGAGGTGAGTTCTTCAAATGTATTTTTTCCTAGGCACTGTGGGCATTACAAGCCGAGTACCATCTAGTTCCATTACACTGGCGAGAAGTCAGACATCTCTATGGCTGATATCTCCAACGCTCTGCAAGTCACTGATAAATAGCAGGTAACAGAAAAAAATATGTATTATGGATTTTGGGGTGAACTGTCCCTTTAAGACATTCTCTTCTAACCATGAACTGCTCTATCATACCCTGTGCAGCGGAAGCTTGACAATGTGTGATCTGTTGCTTGATAAAATCCTGTTGTCAAACATACAAATACACACCTGGATGTAAATCTAAGAAACTTGATTTGATGTTTTGATCAACACATAATGAAAATATGCTCAAATTGTGTCACTCACCATTGTAGTAACGGATAAGCGAGTGGGTCTATCTTGTCCATCTGCTTCTTTATTTCAGAGTATGGACCCTGGGTGTGACAAAATACATTTTTATTCATCTCATATTAATGCAACTGTCAAGAACATTCAACAGCTTTCAGATTAGCCTCAGATGAGCAGATCCAGATATGAAAATGGTGTCATGGGTGTTGGATTAAGTCAGTCACCTGCGCCATCCTCCTGATTAACAACACATTGTCCAGCGCTCTCTGCAGCCTGTCGTAGCTCTTTCTCTGCCACAACAAAACAATACATGAGTCCCTCAGAATAAAAAAAAAGACATATTGAATATTAGTCAAGTCGCTAATAAGCTAGATCAGTTCAGTTGATACCTTAGGACTAAAGGCCAGGGATCTGGGGTTGCATGGATCAACAACAGAAGGGTACGGTTCAAATATGATGCTCTTGCGTGAAGACTGAAGAGCAGCTCTGCACATGGCCACCAGCAGATCAACTACCTGTGGAACAGACATTACTGTAATACATCAAGCTTATATTATGATCACCCAGATTTCCTATAAAAGTGTAAACGTGCGTTACCAACCTCTGCACCAGTGGCAACTTCCTCTGTAGCACCAGACATAACTCCTAACGTATAAAAGGAAAACACACACAGCTCTCTGGTGCAAACTGCTGGCTACACAACACACAACACACACAAAAGAAAATAGTAACAATATTAACATACAGCTGCATTTTTTTTTTTTTAAAGTTTTCATTCAGTATATTAGCCAGTAAATCAGCAGCTTATGGCCAATAGGTGTACCTTTAACATAGGACCATTCTGAAACACATGTCGCTCATCACAGACAACACAGTATTCGTTCAGCGTGGGGAGTCTCTGCTCAGCATACCTCATTATCTGTGAACACATCGAAAAACATCATTATGGATTTTACTTGCATTCTATCTTACTGTCCGTGTTACAGAAACGTATACAAACTGTCAATACTGTTCAACTTCCACCTTTTGCAATGCAAAAATGAAATCTCTAAATAGTTACCGAATTTAAGATCACGATTGTTTATAGACATTATCCAAATTATTTTAGTTAGTTATCTTTATTGTATTCATGCTGTAAAATTTCAATTATTAATTTAATTTAACTTTATTTTATTTTATTAATATTAATATTATATTTTATCTCTCTTATCAGTTTTATTTGCCTTTTTATGTTTTGTTTTATTACATTTTAAATATTTTATTGTTTCGCACACATTGATCTCAAATAGTTAAATGTTTTTTGTCTTTTTTTGTCGTTTTTGTGGTCTACATTGTTCTGTCTTACTATTAGTTATTCATGAAGCACTTTGAAAAGTATTTTTAATACTGGAATTGATTGCTAAATATGATGTGCTGTTAAAAATGTAGGTGTTATAAGCCGTAGCTTCAGCCTACACCTTTTTCGGACTGCAGAGGAGTTATGTCAAATAACTTTATTGTAATGTTTTGCACTGTACGATTTGAGCATCTGCCATTTTCTGTGAGAGGCTGTGACTTTATCTACATGGATTTATAGATTAATACATGATGTTGCTATATCTAATTGCAGACAAAAATTAAATCTAAACTGTTGTTTTCTTGGTTAGTAGCAGACAACAGCAGAATGACTTTTGTAAAAATTGACAATAAGAGAGAGCTAGAAAGCACAGCTGGTACTGGTTTATTGATATTGCAGAAATAAGTATCAAAACTGTTTCAAATATTCAGAATTTGTATGTATTGTAAATTGATATTTTTGCATTATTACTTTGTACTGCACATAACCTGTGTAAAAGGTGCTATACAAATAAAGTTTGACTGATGGATTAAAATACAACATGGTGCTAGTATTGTACTATAGTGGCACGCTGAAGAGCTGCTGCAGTGGATGTAGAAAGAGCATATGAATATGTAGACAGAGCTTGATGTCACCACTAGTTGTCAGCACAACCTGAATTATGAGACATGGTGCAGTGACTCGATTTCCTTCTCTGACAAATTATAGTAGTACATTTTTTCTTCTGTTTTACCTGAACCAAGAAGCCGTGCTGCAGACTTGGGGTGGTCTTACAGTGCCTGATGGCCTGGGTGGAGAAAAGCAGCTCTAGCAGCTGTTTGGTACTGAGCTGAGCTGATGACTTGACTGCTGACACCACCACCCGCTGTGGAGGAAGGGACATTAACACTTTAATTAAACACCTACAGAGTTTAGAGAAATAGGAGAGACAAAAATTTAGAAAGATTGTTGCAGCAACCGTAGAACACTCAAGTGAATGTCTCAGAGGTCTATCTTTAACTTCTTTCACCTTCCCACTGGGTGTGTAGGTGAAGAGCTCTCCTTTGGGATTCTTGATGGTGTAGGAAGTCGTATGATTTGTGAAACTATTCAGTTTCACTGCTGGTGAAATTATTTTTGCTCTCATGTTGGGTTCCTGGACCTCACTGGACCTGCTCATAGTGAGGAAGGAAGCAGTGAACATATGTACAAACTAGAACAGACTGAAAAAATGTTGGATTCAGACTGTCACATACTTTGATGGTGGGAGCCAGATACTAAGTCTTGCACGAAATCTCTTGATGGTTCCACTTGGCCTGAACCAGCTGTGTCTTCTCTTCTGTCGGACTACGATGTTCTCATTGGTCAGATGTTTCCATTCTCGAGATAAGAAGACTGTAAGAATACTGGGAAACAGAAATGACAAGCCAGTTTGAGCAATCAGTCGGCTATCCCACGTCATCAAATACCGATGCTTTGTCACGCCCCTCAGCATCTGACACACATGGCCCCTTTGCATCTTTAGTACACTGCAAATTATTTCCAGGAAGTTACAATATGTAACTGAAGAATTTTATTGTGAAATTCATGCAGGTATAGTAATTTTACAGAAATCACATTCTGATTTCACAATCATATCAATATGTGGAGTTTAACTGTGAGGTAACAGTGAAAAACAATAGTTCTATGGGAGCATATTGTTAAATAACAGTAATCAAATGTACATAAACAGCAAAGTTAATTTACAGGAATGTTCTCTTATATCACAGTAATGTAATGGGCTTTAACTGTGAGGTTACAATTAACTATAGTAATTTTACAGTAGCATACTGCTAAATGACAGTAATGTGCAGGCATAACTACTGTGAGATCACAGTATACAGCTGTCATTTTACAACAATTAACTGTAAAAATGACAGTAATTTACTGTGAAAGTAATGCAACTAGTAGCCAGTAATTTATTGTAAATGTACAGTCAAATATTTTACAGTGTATGAAATGCACTGGGCTGTCAACTAAAGGCTCATTTATACTTTGTTTCCTTTTATTTACAACAACACGGCAACAGCGGAGAAGTTAAATGTACCTTTCAATGGAGGGGATGCTGCAGATGGCAGTGGTCTGTGAGGCCATTAAATACATCACAGCACATAGACGAAGAATTCATTTCACGTTATTGCTGATTTGTTCCATTCTGCCATTTTGAAATTACCTTCGTCTATACTGCCCCCATGATTTCAAGGGGTACTGCTTCATTTTGTCCGTATCCGTAAGCTTTCAGAAAAGGCGCAGAAATTTGGATGAAATGAACGCAGAGTACGGACAGGAAGCTACATCCCTGGCCGTAAACATAGCTAACATTGAGCATAAATGAGCCATGACTCCAATATTAACCCAATCCACAGTGATATACGATGCAGAGAGCAACTGGCATACTATAAAGAGCAAGAAAGTCTGCATAGGACGGTGGTCAGGGTGGAGGGGTAGGTCAAATAAATATGGACTTTAACCCATGAGATTGCTGTTCCTGTCCCATGTTAAACCAAAAGTCAACGTCATTTTAACCTAAACTATGATGTTTTCTACCTAACCATAGTTTGGTGCCAAAACCTACATTTCCTGTGAACATAAAAGTTTATTTAGAAAAGAAGCTGTATGCATGTAACGGACAGGAAGTGACACATTATAAGCAGTGACCAACACATACAAAACTGACGCTATAGAGCAGTTTGAAGCAAAGGGCCACTGATGAAGCTGCTGTATTTAATGAATTGGGAATGAAAATGTGTTGCAATACCATAAAAAGGGCTTCAAATCTTCATTGATATTTGAACTAAAAAGTTCGAGCCTGCCATAAAATTGTAAGTATTAACACTCACTTCTGAAATTGTTTCCCAAAGCTGAAATGATCTGTGTTGGATCGTTGAAAGACTTCAACTGAAGGTGCTGTGGTGAAAAACATCACTCAGTCAGGTGTCACAATGATTTAAATTTAAATCTAATTGTATAGTTAATCTGGTTGATGCTCACCAGGTCCATCAAGATACTGAGACAGAGAGAAGTGCAGACGGATAACGATGGGCTCTGATGGGTTAATCCTCCAGGCCTTGGCCACTTCCTCCTGTGGACAACACACAACGTAATCACATTAAACACACTAACATGCCGTGACAGCAAACATCAATATATTTTACTTGGATTCAGTGTATTGTAAAGTTAACTTACATCCAGTATGTTGGGATTTATGTTTAGGTCAACATCCACATCATCGATTGACCCATACTCCCTAAAAGAAGAAAAGGAAGTGGACATTTGACATTGTAGAAAAGCGGCAGAGATACTTTTAAGAGCATGAATAAGAAAAGATGTTCTGACCTGATCCTGACTGCAGAGTCTGAATACAAAGTCCTGACTGCCTCTATGTCGGCATCCAGCTGAGGGTGGTGAGTCAGGTCAGCGGCACAGCTCTCCTGCAGAGACAAACACTAACACACTTACCTTATGGCCCAAACAGCTCAGCACCACAGGGGAGCTGAGGGATTAAACCAGCCACACATTTTTACAACAATGGCTGAGAAGAAAGCTATTACTCCTTAAGATATAAAATGTGAATTCTCATTGACCTCTATTTTCTATTAAGCATTTATAAGCAGCATTTAAACCATTAATGAATGTTTTTATGTTGTAACTTACGATAATACATTATACAATGTTGTAAGCAGACATAGAGACATTTTTAAGTGTTCATTAATGTATTTCTCAACTGTGTTTGCATTGCAACTGTTGATTGATTGATTGAATGATTAAGTAACATTTTGTACGATTATGACTACTTATTATATAAATCAACGACACATTCATTAATTCACAACTCTCATTTGCAAATGAATGCCATTAGATGCTGCTAATAGCCACCAAATAAATTGACCTTGCATTAGGAAGTTAGGATTGAGAACGAACCTTGAAGCTCAATTTGTCTTCATGAGTTTTGAACACAAACTGATTTAAACTTGACTGTGAATGATCTGTACATATTTTTAAACAGCTAATATGAGCTGATCACATATTTAAAAAGACACCATTAATAGGGTCTGTTTTGGCAAGAATCCAGCAATACAATCAGATACGTTGCAATGCCATACGATATGATGTGATACGATACGATATGCTACGATGAGGCACGACACGACACGAAATAATATGATGCAATGCGATAACACACGATACCACAGGGAACAATATGATACAATACAATACCATACGATACGAAACATCACGACATGACACGAGACGAGACGATACTATACCATTCGATTCGATACAATGCGATGTGGCGCGACACAACACGAACCAATACAATATGATACGACATGGTACAATACAGGGGTTACATTCTAATACAGTATATTGTGACACATTGCGATACTGAGAGCAAAGCGCGATATTGCAATTTTTTAAACTCTTATTTTAGAAAAACTGTCGTAGCAGGAATACACCACATATGCATTTTTATGCAATCAAAACAGTGGAATCTGCATCTGTATTTTATCACAGTCCCCGTAACACACGAGCGATATGTTGTCATGTCAGAGTGGACGAGCCAAATGTCTTAAGATAGATTACAACACGGCTATCTAGCAGTCTGATAAATAAGAGAACTGATAAATAATCACAAAACATAATATTGCAATACTCATACTAATACTAATGATAATTTGTGATTTTTAATCGGAACTTTAACCACTTCTGCAGGTTGTTTCCTTCACTCAAGTGTGATGATATTTGGTATTGTGCTGAAATAACATTCAAACTACCACAAAGTAACACTCACATGGATTCCACACAGGATCTCCTCTGTGTCACTGTCCTCATCAGTTTGGCTGTCTGTCCACTGCTGGCACTCAGTCTCCTGTCGGGTTAATGGGAGAAGCTGTCAATCAAAGGATCCTCTTATTTACAACGCTAATTAGTTCCTTCTGTCCACCCAAACAAAGTCAACCAGCCATGCTGTGGAGACGGCCACTGATTTCAGAACACATGCAGGTCAAACCATCAATCCATTTATCAAAACTGTGGCAAATTAATTCTGACCAACAAATGCATCAATTAATCTGCTAATGATTTTAGCTCTTAAAAAAAGGTCAATCATCTGTAAATGCAAACATTGTACTACCCAAAACATACCCAGACTGTGTGATATCAAGAATAAGAGATGGGAATTTGGGGCTCATAGACTCACCATGTGTTTAGTTGTTTGGCACTTCTCAGGATACAATCAACTGTTCCCTCCACTGTGACTGACACAATTAAACACTCTGCTGGAAAACACATACGTGACTTTATTAGCTCAGCTACCACTACAGTATACATAAATAAACATTTGTCTAGTATTTTAAACTACCTTTTTAATTACCAGGAGTATTCTTATTTGCCTCCCTTTATCTCAGCATCTTCAGGGACATTTATAGAAATTCAACGTTCGGTTGTAATGTGTTTATGTGTTTAAAAAGTGCTTACCTTGCCTTCGCGACAATAACTTGGAGTTTCCACATACTTCAAATGAGCAAATAACGTACTGATAAATAAACAAACCAACAACAAAAATCCCAGGTCCTCCTGTTTGATAACTGGGCTGGCTGTGTGCGTTTGGCCGTCCTCTCCCCCTCTGGGTTTCTTCACTTCAGCGTCACCTGATTGGCTGCAGACACTGACGGCCTGATTAGCTGAACATGGTCCAGAGAGAGGAGAGGCTGAGGACAACACCTGCAGCTTCAAGTCTAGTCAAATCTATGCTTTTTGCACTGTTACAGTATCTTTGTCCTATTTGTGTAATTAGCGTGTCATCCTCTCCACAGTGAATATTCTTTAGTAAAAGAGGAAAGAAAACAAATGTGTCATACCATCCTCCAGACTCTTGGAAAGAGTCATGAATCAGTATAAAGACGGTGGTGAGAACAAAGATCCCTGGTGGCACATTTGAAGGATGGTGATATAGGTGATGTTTGGCATTTATTAGTCTTCCTGTCTGTCTCCTGCGCTGCAGTCTGACCTTAATCGGCTGTTACCCTTGTTAGCAGTCGCCTGCTGCTCTGCAGTCTGGCCAGATTAGACTCTTTGAGGACTGCATACATCTGTGCAAGTCTTCTCTCAACAAGTGCTTTTCTCACAGTAATCCACTTAGACATGAGTGGGTGTTTGTTATGTGGCGGTGTTTATTTATAGCAGGTGGGCACAATAGCATGAACCCCTGTAATTTATATAATATACTGCCAAGGCTGTGCATTAACATTTAGAATATGAAGCAACTGACTACAAAGTTTCTGCTGAGATGAGTCAACATGTCTTCATGACTTCATGTCTCATCATGAGCTTCACAGAGGTAGTATTTGTGGCAGGGATATTGATTTCTATTGGGAAGTTTTTGTGTTGTAGCCACCCCCGTCACATCTGATACGCCCACTGCTATATCATATCTTTCAGGCCTGCTTATCCCATAGGATAAACAAACAACAGGTTCACAGTGACTGGTACAGGGATCAGATTTCCACAGCAACCAGCCCTCCACAGTATCCACTGCATCAGCTGTCAACACCAAACAGTCGATTTAAAGACTGATCAGGAGGTACAGTGAAATGAATACAAGTTGGTAAATACTTTGTTCAAACAGATCTATAATTGGGATTTATTTCTCTAATTTCTCCAGGACACGCCAGAAAGCTAGACCTCTTTACACTTACATACAGACAAACACAATGCACATGCACAATGTCCAATTTAGTTTCAGATTAATGTTTGAAAATAACTGAATAGAAATTATTATACTATATATGTAATTTAGTTATAATGTTTATATAATCTTTCATTGTTTGCATTTTAAAAACTGTACTTTTTTCCTGTTAGTACCACCTTGTATAATGTGCTTTGGCAATACTACGTTTCAATATGGTCATGCCAATAAAGCCTCTTTGAAGTGAAGTGAATTAATTAAATTAGTTTTGTAATGTATAATTTGTTTAAAAAAAAAAAAAACTAAAAAAAAACATTGACGGTCCAGTGTGTGGGATTTAGGGGTACCTATTGTTATAGTATTCATAACTGTGTTTTCATTAGTTTATAACCACCCAAAAATAAGAATCCTCATGTGTTTGACACCATAGAATGAGGCATGTATATCGACATGGGTGCCAAGGCAGTGCCTATTCATTCCAGTGGAGTTACTCGCCCAAGTAAGTATAACTTCAGCTGGAGCAGCTACATGATTTGCGCACCATCTGTCCGTGATTAGCTCCCTTTGCTTGTTGGTCCAGAGGCGGAAGCCCTAAAGAAAAATGCTAAGTTAGTATTTAGCTATCTATGAAGTGTCAGGTGAAAAGAGAGACAGCTGCAGACACATTCTGTTTGTTGCATACACAACACGCCCCTAAAAACCACACCCACCACAAGTCCAAGACATATTCAACAACTCAGTGGCTATCTAAACCCTGCTACACCATAGAGACCAAATGTAGTACTTTATCATTCATAATACATGAAGACGTGATTCACTTTATAAGTAACAAGATGTAATCCTTCCCATTACCCTTACCGTTTACATTTTTATCCTAACCTAACCTTAACCACCTCTCGTCCAAATACAGTCACTTCTGGCTTCAAAAAACCAAGATGGTGACTGTCGAAATGCCAAACTCGAGGCGCCTGTCCGTCCTGGAAGAGGGATCCCTCCTCAGTTGCTCTTCCTTGAAAATTGATTGAATTGATTGATTGATTGATTGATTGACATTTAAGAGTCCACAAACCAATGGGTAACATCCATCACATTAGCAATGTCCATTATTCTATACAGTCTATGGTTCTAATGTGGAAACAAAATGGACGTTACAAAGATGATGTGTTACATTTTATTGTTCAGAGCATTTCAACAACACATTGATGACAAAGAGTAAAAGAAACGGATCAGGTTAGCCATGAAGTATGAGCTCAATTTTCAGATTATTCCGACACCACATGCACGCAGCACAAGGTTGCAGAGGTAACTGGGACATCTACAGCTTGCCCCTCAAAGAACGACAGATTGATGGTCACTGACATTTAAACAGGTACAGGATAAACCCACCTCTTTTTGTGGCTGTTAACAGTTTACCCACCTATTACTAAAAAAATCCACTGGAACACATAGGAGAGTACACACTTCCTCCTTGGTAACCTACCCATCTACCTAGTAGTACACCCATCTCATCACCCACGACTACACCACTGTTGACACCCTATTTTGCAAAATGAATCAAAACTTGAAAGGTTTGATTCATTTAAATGAATCCACTTGAAGAAACTGCTACCATGAAAAGACTTGGTCTGCCCTTCACTACACATTTTAGTTGCTGTGCAGATTGACAGACGACCCAGAAGACTTTCTGTGGCGTAAAACGACACTTCAACCAGTCGTCCACAAGAGAGAGCTGTTGCTGAGAGAGAGAGAGACAGAGGCAGCAAGAGACCCACAGATGGACAGTATGTCCTAATTCAAACTATGTGCTAGGTGGATACAGAATGTACTAAAATCAGACTGTAAATTTGGTAAGTCACAGTTGTCTGTGACTTACCAAATTTAATTCTCTGCAAAGACGAAGAACAACAAAAGTTGATGATGCTCATTTTTATTTTTCTTGAGTGGTGACAAAACTGTTTTATCTAAAATCTTCATTTTTCTTTTTTGCACATGAGTAATGCCCCCTTCCTTTAGCATTTATGCATTTAGTATGCATGCTGTTTTGAGTAATCAGAGTGTGTGGTTACTGCACAGAGAATATCAGAAAGATTTTGTTAAGATTATTTGAAATACATGATATCGACCTTTGTGAGTAGGCTATATCACAACCTACTGCATTATTGTGCATGCAAAGAACATGTGTACATTTTAATGCCAACTCACCACAATCACTTTGCACTGATGCTACAAATGCATCAAAGCTGAACATGTGCAGTTAAAGCACAAGTAAAGTGAGAACTGTCTCTGCAGCCAGTAGCTCCTCTGGCCTCTGTCCATCTTTAGATTGTATACACTTTCCATACATGGACAGGAGGAGTGTGAAAGGCAGTTTGGAGTTAGATTTCCACCTCTTTAAGAATCACAGTATCACACGTTCCAAGATTGTTAAGGTGCCATAAATGACATGTAGGTCCAGAGGAAATACTGCACAGTTCTTGTTGAACGTCTCTGGAGGGCAGACGTTATTTTGTTTCAAAACTCTCGTCCCTCAGGACTTGAGAAAAGTTAAAAAAAAAACTGAAAAACTGAAAAAGAATTACACACATGGCTAACCGGGGAGAGAATAAAAAATACCCGGGTACGCCTTTCAGTATAAATACGACTGGATTACTGAGCAGGGCTTTGACAGCACATTTGATTGTATTAAATAACTATGAGGAGAGAGTACATACATGTATGCTGGACATGGTACTGAGCAGATCTGATTTTATGTTGCGGTACAGTATGTTCCTTGAGCTACATGAGACGAGCATGGCTTTACTATATATACACATTTACCATAACATACTGCACAGTGATTGAGTGACAACCAGACATATGGTGGGGTTGCATTTACACTATACTGCACTATTTTTGTAAAACTGCGTTGTGTGTTGCTATACCTGACTGAGTGTAATTCATGCATTTGTGCAGCTGTATAACATGTTAGCAGGCTGATATTAACGCTGCATCTTTGCAAGCATTTACTGTTGCTTTTGACACATCACCTGCACACCCTCCACTGCACGTCATTTTCAGGTTGGCCGCACCTTTCTTCTAATTTGGAACGTGATTGCTGTGTATCAAGCTGAATGCATGCGGGCTGACATATCACGATACAGGAATGCAGATACAATCCCAACCCTGCTAGGCTCATAAAACAATCTAAAATTATGCAGCCCTGCCGCACCAACTGTACGACAACTGTATGTCTAATGTGAAATAAAAATAAAGGGGATGATTTCTCAGCTTCAAAATTAGAGATCGTGGTGCAGCCATAAAAGGAGTGGGAAACGTAATTCAATTCAGTTGAATTATAATGAAAGAAAACGCATGTAAATTAAATGAAAGAAAAAATTCTATTGAAAAAAGGAGTCCTGACATAGTTGTATGTCTGCAGCGATGTGGGATCTTGACAAATATACATTTCCTATTAGATGTTACATGATGTTGATAATAATGTATCCTGGAAAGGAGGCTGAAGAGAGCAAATTAAAAGCATGTGTGTATGTGTACACTTTAACATATTTAAGTTTATGTTTAGAGTTCACGCAAAAATTTGTAAAAACAACAAGTTAGTACCAGAGTTGTTAAGCATGGTTTGGGGTCAGGGGTCAAATAAAACAAAGGCTGGTCCTTACAAGTAGCCCAAGTGACACACATTTTTATACATATAGCCTGTTTAACGACTTGGCAAGACACAAACTCAAACAACCATAAAAAGTATTAAATTAAAACATGCATATGGCATTTCTCTTTGCTACTTAAGGAAAAATAGGTTAAAGAGAATAAAAATCATAATAATAACAATAATAGTCATATAAAAGAAAAATGCACAACAACAAAACAGGATAATAATATTTATGCATTTTTAAAAAGGCAATAAAGCAACACAGCCTAAATAACAGTTGAAAGGTTATTATCCTGCTGCTCATGATTTAAGGTGCCTCCGGTCCAGATTAATGACCCAGGCTCATGTTCAACGCTCAGCGGGGAGCTTTGTGATTGGCCAGGCGAACTACACTCGCTCCTCCGCTGTATCCTCCCTCACTACTTTCTTTTTCTCCAACTTCTGTGTTTCTATTTTCAAATTTGACCCTGCATTTTATATTAAGGTAAAGAGAACAACTTCCGTGTGAAAAGCATACCTTCAAATCGCTGTCCAAACGGTAGATCTTGCGTTGACTCGCGCGCCCTATATCGCGTGTCACCGGGCGGTGTTCACGCAGGAATGTAGTTCCGGTTAGTGAGGGGAATAAAAACTGTCACGCAGCGGAGGCAGTGGCGTCTTGGTCCCTGCAAAGTTCTCCCAGTAGGTGAGTAGCAGCATGTAGACTCAGCTGTATGACACAGAGACGTTAGTTAGTTTTAACTGAATGATTAAAACAAAATAACATTTCCTACCGTGTTTTTTAAAAGGTTAAAAAAACCATTTCAATTACTGATCAAACTTTTTTTTGACTACATTACTTATTACTATAATTTAAACTAGTACATTTAAACATGAACTTAATAATTATGCATGTATTTGTTTATCATATATTTTTCAAATAAATTGTAACCAAAACGTCACTTCAGTTCTAAATTAAGTGCACTGGTTTGCACATACAGTTCCCATGTAGCCCTCTGACTTTTATATATTTTATTCATTTATCTGTATCATGTTCTGGTACTACATCTCTTCTGTTTCCTGTGCAGATAAATACATTTATTTTAATAAAAATGCATGTTTCTAGAAACCTTTATTTCTTAAACTTAAGTAATAGCAGGCTAATGTATTAAATGTTACTCTGTGATTTAATATATCACTATTTTTAAGAATTATCTGCCACATTACACAAAAATGTTGGAGACTGAATCACTCAGACATACCTGCAAGGTGGCTTTGACCTTGTCATATATAACATGTATCTATGTATATCTATATATCTATATATAAACAAATACAGTCCTTTTATCATGTAATTGTGACGATTTTTTTAATTTTCCTGATTTTTCTGATTTGTTTCTAGACTCCATAAATGCTCATAGCTGCCTGTGTTATTTTAGGTTAACGCTGGTGGCAGGAATAGTGTCCCAGCACACACCCACCACATTTCCATGCACTGACTCTGACCAACAGCTCACGTTTGTCATGCATGCATGTTGCATACCTCCATTATAGCTGATTGTAAGCTAAAACCTGATAGCTCTGCTGCATTGCACCTGTGGCAGCATGAATATTTTTTTCTAGCTCCCCCCTGGAGTCCTAGAGCTATTCTTTGTGTGTTTTAATTACCTTTAGCCTCTTCCAAGTGACCAGCTCCTCTTCTTAAGCTGCACACGAACCCCTGCTAGAATGTGTGAGAGTGCAGGCAGGCACGCACACACTGTTGTTGTTTGGTCAGCTTGCACAGTCACTCTAGAGAGGTCACACCTTCCTATAAGTGTATACTTTTCCATTTAGATTGGATTCTTACTATAGTTTTTCTGAATCACTTTCCACATTCTGTGAATATGTGTTACAGGCTCTTAATTTCAGGAGCCATTGTGTGACCAAAGTATTTACCTGGACTGTCTTTTACATAACTTACAATAAATGTCAGAGGTCGAGTTGTCAAGTTGTCAGGTACTAATCGATCATTGCGCCTGTTCCCCTCTCTGTCTCCACAGGACATTTCCTGCAGACACAGATCCAATCATGTCGAAGGCAAAGGATATGGGCTCCTCTATCATCCACACCCAGCAGATGCATGCTGCGATGGCGGACACTTTCCTGGAGCACACCTGTCTGCTGGACATCGACTCTGAACCTGCTGTGTCTCGCAACACTGGCATCATCTGCACAATCGGTCAGACTCATTAACAAACCAAAAAACAAAAAAGATCTCATTGTATCTTAGAAATATCAACCTTGTAGTTATTCGCCTGTCTTGATGCAGGACCTGCCTCCCGATCTGTGGAGATGGCCAAGGAAATGATCAAAGCTGGGATGAACATTGCAAGAATGAACTTCTCTCATGGCACACACGAGGTGAGTCAAAGATGAGAAATAGAAACTTCACTAACACTTTTTACCCTGTTACACACACAATCCCAAATGGTGATGTCGCAGCAGGTGATTTACCAGTGGCTCTCAAAGCCAAAAACACCTGCTGTGACATCACTGATTCAAGTGTGTGCAGAGTCTGAACCCCGCAGAGCAGTACAGCAGTAGATTCTTAACCCTCTGCAAGTGATCCAGAGTGGATTTGCCCTTTGCAGCTGCAGCCATCGGTGTGACATTACTCCTGTGGCCTGGTAACTGTCTGTGGCTGTAATGTGATCTATAAGCCTGTACTTGCCCCTTCAGTGCCGCCTCTGTGTTGTAGCTCTGGACATGGCGAGCCAACTGCATCACAGCCAACTCTTTGGCCGACCTTATCACCTTTAAAAGTCATGCCTCTTTACCTTTCTCACTGTCACCTGAGTGGAGGAGCCTCCACATCTATCATGAGCTGCTGGATGAACACCTGCAGTTGATATTTGGACCTTCAAAGGTTAAAAACAGTGTTTCTTTTCAGTGCAGCTCAGCTCTGAGTTGCTTTCCAGCTGTCTGTGTTTTAGCTAGATCTCCAACAACAACAAAATAAGATTAATAATCAGTACTCCTGAGAGGAAGTAGGATTTTTTTTTGCGAGAAGGGAAAAATAGATCTGACCTCTGTCTCGTTGGTGTGTCAGTTGTCAGTACAGCTATAAATAGGTCTTCTCAGCGAGTCAGCCTCGCAGCAACAGTGTGAGTAGATGGCATGTAGTGAGACCACAGTTAGGATCATTATTGACTGAGAACAGTGGTAGTGTACAGGTCAGACTTTGAATTTATTCTGTATTTTGTAAGTAGTTTGAATTTACTAGATCCATAGCTGCAGACAGGCAGTGTAGCAGTGACGCTCATCCATCACATCAAGTAGGAAATTAAACAAAAAAAATATGTTGTATAAAAAATGTTTTAACGGCTGTTGCTCAACTATCTTAGAAACCCTTTACGTAATCCATGACAGCTGTTTATGCACAGAGAAAACTGTCACGGCCTATAAATGTGTTGCAGTTGTCATTCAAGATTTACTGCATATGTAACCGGTGCCATGCTGTCCTTGTGACTACGTGACCACGTTTGTCCACCTGTTGTTGTACTAGCTTCAGATTAAGAATTTGACACATGAACAGATAATCTTTTCTTCATCTAAATAACACAAGGTGTTAGTACACTAATGAAAGGTCTTTCGCTTTATTATGCTCCTCTAGATTTATTAAAGTTTTCAACAGTTGTTTAACACTCATTTAGGAACCTTTTGTGATTGCGCTTTGAGTTTTACAGCATGATACATGTTTAAGAAAGCAAATCAGGAAATCTGTATCTAATCAGGAAATTATACACAATGACATGCGAGCTAGGATAATTGAATGAATGTATACACGAAGACTTTCTGTACGCTGCCATGGGTACTTGTTGCTATGTTATCTGTAGTCTGTGGTCAGTGTGTGTATCTGTATGCTACTGGCTGTGAAAACAAATATCCCTCTGGGACAAACAGTAAATCTAAATTGGATTCATACGACATAAGCAAGAAAATGTCAGATATTTTTACAGAAGTCTCGTTGAAAGTCTTTTAACTGTTAATATGTGTACATGGTATGGACACCTGGGAGCTAAGAACAAAAATAGACTGTCCAGAATAACAAACATGTCTAGTAAAACTATTGGGAAAGAGCAGAAACTACTGGGACATGTACAGTATGTAAAACAGGTGATTATAAAATCGAAACTCTAGAGCTGCTGCATCGACCGAGAACATTTACAGAAAGTCTCTCATACTGACACTAGAACCATGTCCTTCTTTGGTGTCTATATGTTAATTTTTGTACATATAATTTATTACAATGTGTCTCAACCAACATGAAGCCAAAGGCATATTTCCATAATTGTGGACATTAAAGATTATTATTATCTTTGTTACAGTACCATGCTGAGACCATCAAGAATGTCCGTGAGGCAGCTGAGAGCTTCAGCCCAGGCACTGCTGAATACAGACCCGTGGCCATCGCTCTTGACACCAAGGGACCAGAAATCAGGACCGGGCTTATCAAGGGCGTGAGTTCTTGCCAAATTAGGAGGCGTCCAATGAGGCCATTTTTGGTGTATTGCACAAATAATTGCATGAAGTGACTTTCATCCTGAAAATGAACAAGCTCTTTCTCCTTGGTCTTGTTCAGAGTGGCACCGCTGAGGTTGAGCTCAAGAAGGGTGAAACCATCAAGCTCACACTTGACAACCAGTACCAGGACAATTGTGATGAGAAAGTCTTGTGGCTCGACTACAAGAACATCACCAAGGTTCTCCAGACCGGCAGCCACATCTACGTTGATGATGGTCTGATTTCCCTGAAGGTTAAGGAAATTGGTAAGCACACAAACATCTCTTTGCTTCATCTTGCCTATGTTTCATTTAGATTCTGCTTTCAGCTTTCTGCTTGATTGTGAAAATGAAGTTTTGCTCCATCCTGTGTGTCCTGAGGCAATGACTACTTGATGTGTGAGATTGAGAATGGCGGTATGCTGGGCAGCAAGAAGGGAGTCAACCTGCCTGGAGCTGCTGTTGACCTGCCTGCTCTGTCTGAGAAGGACATTGAGGACTTGCATTTCGGCGTGGAGCAGGGTGTTGACATGGTCTTCGCCTCCTTCATCCGCAAAGCTGCTGACGTTCACGCTGTCAGGAAAGCACTGGGCGAGAAGGGCAAAGACATCAAGATCATCAGCAAGCTGGAGAACCACGAGGGAGTGCGCAGGTGGGTGGATCACTAGCATCACACATGAATCTGCACTGATCTGAATCTCTGGAGAATTGAAAAACTATTTTCCTTTTTGTCTGACAGATTTGATGAGATCCTGGAGGCTAGTGATGGCATCATGGTTGCCCGTGGAGACCTGGGCATTGAAATCCCAACAGAAAAGGTCTTCCTCGCCCAGAAGATGATGACTGGCAGGTGCATGAGGATCGGCAAGCCAATCACCTGTGCCACACAGGTGTGTGACATCAACAGGAGGACTGCTTTGTGGAAAACATTTTTAAAAGAAAAATATATCAGAGAGTCTTATTTCTCCTCAGATGCTGGAGAGCATGACCAAGAAACCCCGCCCTACCCGCGCTGAGGCCAGTGATGTCGCCAACGCCGTGCTGGACGGCAACGACTGCATCATGCTGAGCGGTGAGACCGCCAAGGGAGAGTATCCCCTGGAGGCCGTCCGCACACAGCACAAGGTAGGAAACGCCCCGACTGGTCCTGTGCCTTAATGTTAAAAGACCATTTCAGTGTTTTTGCATGTTTTAGACAGTTTTTTAAATTTGATGTGAAAATTGTGGTTGTGACGTTTGACCTAACTGCAGCACCCATGTGTCTCACCTGTCACCAGATCACTTGTAAATCAATTAGTCATGCTGTGTTACCTTGAATTCATAAAGAAGACTTTGTTTTTCTCAAATGCCTCCACAGAAACAGCAACATATTGATTCATTAATTGATTAGGGTCCACGTTTAACAACAGCAAAACTAAATCAAGACATCTGTTGACAAACTCTCACAGAATTATCATATTATAATCCAAATCTCATTTATCCAGTCGTATGCTCACTACTTCCCAAACACATGCATTTTTGTTTTTAAAAAAAAAGTAGTATTGGCATCTGGCTTTGAAGAGAGCATGAATAAGTTTCACTTTCAGCTGTGTTTTAAATATCAAGGCTGCAGTGGCTGATGCGTGTGGGAAGTACTGATCATACGTCTGGATAAATGAGACTTGGATTATGCTGCAAGATTGTGTGAGAGTTTGTAAACGGATGTTTTGATAGCATTGTTAGTCAATCAAATATCAAAGGTTCATTGTTTTCTGTGGAGGCATGTGAGAAAAAAAAGTTTTATTCACAAATTCATGGTAAGGCGTAATGACTGACTGATATACAAATGGTTATGCTGTGGGTGAAGTATTCCTCTAACGGCATCTAACACTAAAGCACATGGCGCATTCATGTGCTTCTGGAAAACTGACATTTGAGTCTTGAGGCTGCCTAACAGCAAACTCATATAATAAAGCAACACACTGGAGCTAGTAACTCAATGTCTTTGCACTCTTTGGCTTTAAATACATAGGCATATTGTTTTGCGCAGACCAAACGCTGCTTGTTGCACAAAACAGAGAAAATATCTGATATCGTCACATCAGTCTGCATTGACCATGAAAAATACAAAGTGATCGTGTTTTAGCATTTTCATCTGACGACACCTGATGTAACTGACTTTAAAATTTACTACTCGTGACAGTAAATATAAAGATATTGAAGATAATGTTTGCTATTTGGTGTAAACTGTATTTTCTAAATCACATAGAATGACAAGAAAAGTAGCTTTTACATTGTGAGCACATCGCTGGTACCAGCTTGGGTTTTACTAACAGCTTGTTTAGTATTTGTTCAACTTGCTTTGTGTATCCCTGTTGCACCTCCACTCCCTCCACCCATCTGCTGTCTTCTCGCATTGTGCTCTAACAGTGTGTTCATGTTACTCAATTAGCATGTGTCTGAGGATCTGCAGTGCACAGCAACAGTCCCTGGACATGATGGCCACCGCTGTTGTTTAGCTTCATATCTCAGTGTGCTTTCAGGTATGAAGACCTCAGCACTGAGGGTTAACTGCCTTTTTGTTTTTTGTCCTTTAAAATACAAACTAACTCCTGCGGTTGAAACTGGCTGTGCGACTGCAGCCTGACAGGAATCTGTTTTGTAATTTTCACGTGTTCAGATTGCCCGTGAAGCCGAGGCAGCCATGTTCCACAGGCAGATGTTCGAGGAGCTGCGTCGCACCACTCATCTGACCCGTGACCCCACAGAGACCGTTGCTATCGGTGCCGTCGAGGCTTCCTTCAAGTGCTGCGCCAGCGCCATCATCGTGCTCACCAAGACTGGCAGGTGAGACTCCAAAACGAAGAAATCCACTAAATCTCCTCTGCGGAGCTCTGACTCATAACATCCTACACAGCGCCCACTGTGACCAAAGAAGCTGGTGCATTACAACATCTCTGTATTCCTCCACCTCCGCTCCCTCCTCAGCACAAGCCCTTGGCTCATATGAAGTGTGCCAACTTTCCCGGCACTCAAAATCCGTGCTCCAATCGTGACCTTTTGAGATCTGAACCCTGACATTTTATAAGTTAATTTTAACTCCCTGTTCATTCCTCTCTACTTGGGAGCTCATCCTCACAACACATGATACAGAAGATGATCTACTATCAGCTGAGTGGATTTCCTCATGATAATAGCTTAATAAGCACAGCTATAATTAATATTTCCATTAACAATGGATCACAGGACTAACTGGAAGTCAAAGGAGTCACACAATCTGTTTTGGGTCACTCTCAACGTTCCCATAGCTTGTCTTCTGCTGCAGTAAAGCTCTAAAAACTTGCTGTACATCATCTGCCATATAATAGACACAGTTAGAGATCAGCTGGTGAACATAGTGGAGCATTTGGCAGCTAAAGAGACACGGGACACAAATACTGGTCTCCTGAGGGAAAGTCCTGTGTTCATTTGACCCATCCACCACCCAAACCTGAATCCTTACATGGACTTTCACTCTTTATACCACCTCCTTCTTCATTCCTGTCAGCGCGTTCATCGCGTGGTCGCAGCCTCTCTGATTATGGGGGTTATATATGAAATTTGGTGCATTATTTTTTATAGATATACATATAAACAGTGCATGAGAACAGCCTGCCCCAAGAGGCCCAATAATCCATTATTGTAATCCTAAATTTTGGCTCAACTCTACATCTTTGTAGTAATCTGTATCTGCTCCCCGCAGGTCTGCTCACATGCTGTCAAAGTACAGGCCCCGTGCCCCCATCATTGCTGTGACCCGCTGTGGCCAGACCGCCCGCCAGGCTCACCTGTACCGTGGTATCTACCCTGTGCTCTACACCAAGCCTGCCAACGACGTCTGGGCTGAGGATGTTGACCTGCGTGTGAACTTTGCCCTGGAAGTTGGTGAGTGATGATGTTTTTTAGTATTTTTTTTTTTTTAAAGTGGAGAATTGGCTTTATATCTAATGAATTGAATGCTTATTTTTCTTCTAACGTCTCTCTTTTCTCTTTCCGTAGGCAAGAACCGCAAATTCTTCAAGTCCGGAGACGTTGTCATCGTCGTGACCGGATGGCGCCCAGGAACCGGTTACACCAACACTATGAGAGTTGTGCTGGTGCCTTGAACTTAATCAAAGGACATTAGTAACGGCTCCCCCCCTCCCCTCTCCTGTGACCCACCCCTGTCCTCCCACCCCATGTCGGACTTTTCTTTTCTGTTGCTCTTCATCACCAACAGAAAGTCAAAAACAGGCCACTCCTTCAAATGACTTTTGAAGGTGTCGTTCACAGACCAGATCCATATTTGTAATTTATTGTTTAAAAACCTGCTGCCAGAGACTGAACTCAAACCCTTTCAGTGGAAACTCTTCTGTCATGTGTGTGCCAACTCTGTTTGCATGAGTGGAAATCAGTGTTCATGCTCTGCATGCACTGTAAACTAAAGTACACATCTGATCCTTTCCCTGGTTTTTGGTTCTTTAATTGTCCGGGGATAAAGATAAAGATGTACTGTGAGTGTTTTCTCCAGTGTTTCATGCTGAACTGACAGTTGGTACAAAGTGTCACTATGATCGAGCATGACAAGGTTTCTATCCATTAAAGGAATTCTTGGGTCAACAGTGTTTGTTTTTCTCTTGTGATCACTGTCACACTGAACTGTGGAAAAAAGACATTTTCATTCAGTATTTATATAAGTGAGTATTTCATGCCTAATGCCTTTAGATAGCATAAGTGGGGAGATGATAGGACACAAGCAACAGATACCTCAATGGAAAAATTACATCAGACTATAGTGGTGGATGAAGTAATGACATCTTTTACTTAAGTAAAAGTAGCAGTATCACAGTGTAGAAATACACAAGTTACAAGTCCTACATTCAAATGTATACTTAAGTAAAAGTACTACATATTATCATCGACATATACTTAAAAACAAAAAGTGATATGCAGAATGGCCTATTTCAGAATAATGTGTATTACTGAATGATTATTACTGAGGCCCTTTAATACTGCAGCTGGTAAAGGTGAGGTTATTATAAATATCTACTGCCAGGTAGCTTGTGAATTTTACTGAGGGATGCATTAGGTTTTATCTTAAT
Organism: Epinephelus awoara; assembly: GCA_035609425.1. Classification (NCBI taxonomy): domain Eukaryota; kingdom Metazoa; phylum Chordata; class Actinopteri; order Perciformes; family Serranidae; genus Epinephelus; species Epinephelus awoara. Next base: position 15,554,315 of record CM069298.1, read on the forward strand.
CCATAATAATAGCTTATATTTTATTTGTTGATTGTACATTGAACAAAAATTTAACAAAAAGTCAGTAGTAGAAAATGGAGATACTCAAATTAAACACTTTGATTTCTGCTCCCATTTTTCACAGGTTGAAGTTAAAGGTCTACACTCGATAAATACTTCTGTCCAGTTTTTCGTTGCAAGTTTGTTAAAATGAAGCTCAGCGTAACTTTTTTAATGCTATATCCATTCACAGCTCTCTCTCTATCCCACTCCCATCGCTTCCTCCAATCAGCTGATTATGGGTCCTGGTTAGCCAATCAAACTTTGCCACAGTCTCCTTCAGCCATTCATGTTGTTTCAAACTTTAAATCTGTTCTCTCTGCTCCTGTCAGCTGTCATTTTGAGCAGAATTGTTGCTCCTGCCTCCACCCCATTAACCTCCAGTTACCTTATCCAGAGCCCAGGATGAGCTCATCAAAAGCCCACTCCTCTTCACACACAGATCATCAGCTCCCTCTTCATCTCATCTCTCTACAACTTTACCACCCTCCTGGAATAGATGACATCACAAACCACATGATCACAACCAACATGAGCTTTGGGATGGTCACAATAAAATTCTACTCTAAATGTGCACTTTTATCTTGATAATCATAAAACTTGGTGGAATGTAGCACAGGTCAACGAAGGACGCATTAAGTTTTGGAGTGGATCTGAATCACGTAGCAAATACCCAAGTTATTTTTACTCTTTCATTAACATTGCAAGAGAGTATGAGGCCTTTGCAGAGTGAATATCATAAATCTTAAATCCAGGAGATGGTATTAAAGTTCATTAATGTCAAAACAGCCAATTGTAGAGATACGATGACTCATACCACAATCCACATTCACAGGTGCCAGTAAACCTCCGGGATCGCCTACACATGTAGCTGCTCAAACTTTACACCGAAAGCAGTCATCGTTAGCGGTACAATTATAGCAACACTTTTTTCTCAAGCTAAGATGTGGCTATGAAAACTTAAATACACACATATCATACAACTAATTATACTCTTTCTAACATCCAGATATGAATGCTCTGCCATAGACTCTGCCAGAGATATTAACTTGGGGCTCAGTCTTGGGGCTCAGTCTTGAACTGCATTTTTACTTGGTCTCACTTTCAGACAAGAAGGACTCTTGACTTTATTTCAAGTCTGGTCAAAACCACAATTGAGGGGATATCACTACATTGCCTTGTGGAATAAAGATGAAGTTGATTTCAGTTCCTTCGTGTTTGTATTTGTTTACTCACAGAAAACAAAGGAAAATTCCCATTGCATAAAATTCACCTTCATCAATGTGGATCCTTTAGATCAATTTAAGTATCTACGATTTGCATGTTTCATCTTTTATCAAACGAGTGTCATGCAATGTGGGACTCACACTGGTCTGGTCTCAACCCTTCAAAGTCTTGGTCTTGTTTTGGTCTGAACACACCTTGGTCATGACTTGGTCTCAGCTTACGTGGTCTTGACTACAACACTGAAAGAGGAACATACACAGCTAAGATGATGAGGCTTTAGCTAGGCACAGTCCTATTTTGACATATTTCTAATAGTTTTAAAATATATCCAGACACATGGTGGTTGGGCTTACAGATTTGCATAACATAGAAGACATGACTACTGGCCTTGGTGAAGATCTGCGCTCCCTGAGTTCCCTCTGAATTGGAGTAGTAGAAGTCTATAGTAGCAGAAAATGGAGAAACTTGAGTATGAGTACATTAAAATTGCACGGTGATGGAGTGACTCAGTCCTGTCACACTATTACAATATAATGAATCTTCATTAAAATAGCTCATCTAGTGACGTTGAATTGAGTTGAATATCTAGCAGATTACAATCCTGGCTATTTTGAATGTTGGCGCTGAGCAACATCACACAGTTCTCAGTTCATAATCCGGCTTAAAGTCTGAAACTTCACCAGCATTTTATCAGCTTCACCTCACATGCCACTCTCTGCTCTTGAAAAGAAATCAACAGCTCGGACGAGCATCGTTCACCATATGTTGTTTTATTGCACTGAATTCAGTAGCTAAAATAAAATATGCCTAACATACATAGGTGGTGGAATCCTCAGATTTGTTGGTTAAAAGGCAGCAAAATGAGAAATAAATATATAAATAGATGAGTGACTGACACCTCCTCTCCTACACACACCTTTAAGTTGACTGCACTCAAAGTAACCTTACACTCAACCCGAGCGGATGCCTCTGGCAGGTGGTGTGGCGGCGCGGGGTTTGGAGGAGAATAGTAATGAGGGATTGATCGAGCCCATTGGCAGTGACTGGCTAGTGACTGATAGTATCTCTCTTTCCTCGGGCGGGTCAGAGTCACAGCAAACCTCGTGTTCAGTAACCAGGCAGCTAAAGCCACTGGACAGGATCCTCCGATGGTTCGACCTGCTGACCTGCTCACAGTTCCTCGCCGGCCGCAGGTCCGCAGAGAGAGAAGTATCATCTAAACACATGAACTTATTAACAAGTAGAAGGATTTCAGAGTCTGGTTGTAAAAAAGCAGTCAGTGACACACGTCTTATTGATTCAGCATAGCATCACAAAGCAGCAATTGTTCAACAACAGATGTCAAATCTTACAATCAAATAATGTGAAATGAAAGAGGTAAAGTATGCAGCAATATGACCCATCGGGGTTTCTTGTTAACCACGTGTCCAAGTAACTGCTTGTAGCCCTTTGACTGGTGCAAGAAACATTCAGATCAGTCTTAGTGCATTGCTGGTTTCAGGATGTTTGATTATCCACGATTGCTTTTATTCTATGTAATTCCCCTGTTTTTAAAGGAGCAGTGTGTAGGATTTAGTGGCATCTAGTGGTGAGGATCGCACATTGCAACCAGCTGAAACCTCTTCCGTGTACCTAGCATGTGTTTATTGTTCAGGAGGTTTTTACCGGGAGTCGAATTATCTGCAGAGGTCTCTTCCGTCTCTAAAACAAACAGAGCCGGTGATTTCATGCATTTTTATGACATTTTATCTCGTTTTCATGAGTTTATTTAAGTAATTTAAAGCAGTGGTTTCCAACTGGTACAGCCATGGGGCTCAGATTTCTCCTTAACCATTAGTTTAAGGTCCACACAGTTCAATACATTCAGCGACATACTTGCATTTGTTCATGTCGTCGAGCTAGTTTGCTGTCTCTGTCAAGTAGCTGTCCGTTAGTCACTCACTCTACAACAGAAAATGACACTTCAAAATAAAAGCTATGTGCCAAAAATCACTGTACATCAAAATAAAGTGTGTTTTTTTTTACAAACTTGACACGTTTGCAGGTCACCTGTGGTCCATTCAGAGTGGATCTACGACCCACTTTTGGACCACGACCCACCAGTTGGGAACCACTGGTTTAAAGCAGCAGCAATGGATTGAAGTTGTCTTGCAGCTATACCAATGCTTACTGTGCTAGTAGAAGCAGTAATGTTATCTGGCCTGGTTACAGCAGGTGTGAAATATGTGGCGATGCTGGCAGTCTGTTGAACGGCCTTTTGGTTGTCTTGATGCTTTGTCCCTTTATCACGGCTGCAAAGCCTACACTCAGCGCGGCGAGGGAGGGCATCTCTATATTTGCCGTAAGCCATTGTTAAACATGTACTTCAGAGGCATTTGCAGATAAGCAAACTGCTAGCTAACTTTACGTGCTCATTAGACATTCCCGCTGCCAGTTAGCTGCACAATGTGTAGCAATTGATACAAGTGACATTTCAACAGTCATGCAGCGCAGGTCTAGATTTTAAACTAGTAATATAAGGAATGTATTAAGCATAATGCTAGACATGTTTTGGGATTTCAAGTACATACTTTAACAAAAGCCAACCGATTTCTATGCCTGGAAAACAGCTTGTCTAATTTCATAACTTTTCCAGGAATTTCATGACGGTGGGAACCCGGTTGAAACCGGTAAAAACACTGAATTAAGCAGTTTCATGTTACGAATCAGTGTTTCTCCGATGTTGTTTAGCTCGTCACATGCAGGCCGCGTACCCAGCAGCTGCTAATGTGAGCTCACCTTTTTTCTCTGACAACTTAAGATCCAAACATTGAGGAGGTTTTTACTGGAAGCTGAATTATCCACAGGTAATTTAAACTGGTAAAAACACTGAATAAAGCCGTTACAGGTTTTTTAAAAAACAGTGTTTTTCCGATGCTCTCGTCGCAGAGGGGCTGCTACCTATGGTGGCCCATGTGAAAATGTGAAAACTCTATGTAGATATAAATGGCTCATTCTAACAAAAACGCAATCATTGGTATTTTCAGGTGATTATACACCAAAGAAAACATACTTATCATATTAAATATCCCCCTAAATCTCACACACTGGACCTTTAATCTGTTCTAACTAAAAACAGAATCTCACTCACTCACTCGAGTGCTTCGATTCACAGTAACTTTGTATACCCATAAAAAAACACAGATTATTGCATACTGTGCTGATGGCACACAAACAAATGTTCTGCACCGTAGTTATTGTCAAACGAGTTGGCATCAGTGGCGCGCCTCGCCACGCGCCGCAGCAGTTGTGAAAATGTGTCTCTGAAACTGGTTCCACTCTCCAGTGCTCTACAGAAAACCATCATCGCCCTCGAGTTCAACACATTCAGAAATTAATCCCACTCAGACAGACAAACATCACATTACATTCATTACTTCAGTTTTTTTTTCTTGAGCGTGATCTGATTTGTGTGACCCATTTGGGTGTGCAATATTGCTGAAACGCTATCTTGGAAGACATGCCGTCATCAAACCATTAGGTGATCTCTGAAACGAGCAAAGTGCACAGTCTGTCTCTCCTCGAATCTCTTAAGGGGGTAAACCTTGCATTCACACGACACACTCGGTGATGGGAAAGGACATAAAAAAGGACAATAATTTTTGGTTTCAATCATAACTGGATACAGTTGTGGACAAATTTCCAACTAAACGGATGCAGCTAAAAGTTTACACAAAATTGCCTGGACAAAACAAAATACTTATAACAAATCACAGAGTGTGGTTATAATACAATACATAGAACAATTCATATTTTCATGAGGTGCTATATATACCCATCAATAGGTTTTGGATTTTATTACTATATTCAAAGATGCAATATCCTGTAGAAAAAAGTATCCATCATTGTCCATTATTATCCCCGATCCATTCAATCTGATTAAAAAGTGAAACCACCGATCTGATTAGAGTAACACACCCTCCTGCTGTAAAATCTGACAAAGCAGTGGTTAAAATAATGCCAAAGAAGGAGGCGACCTCCCGTTTGTTCAGGCATTAAAGGAGGGTGTGTCTGAACCTCACAAGTTGGATGGAAGTTTGGACTGTTTGTGTTCGGTCTCTATCATCTTAGCGGGGGATCTAACGAGGGGAGACTGAACGCCAACGGACTGGTTCTGAGGTTCGGGACCTGAATGTGTCCGACTAACGGGAGCAACTTGACCCGGGATCGGGCTGTAGGGTTTACTGACAGCCATGGGGGAGGAGAAGGGGCTGGAGACCCCCGCTGCCCCCTCTGAGGAGCCGCTCATGGCCAAAGGCCTTTCCTGGTGTATAGAGCTGTGAGAGCCTGAGATAGTCTTTATTTCCTGGGTAAAGAGATCCACCGAAGACTCGGCCCTCTCTTTGAGGGTACAGGCCACCCTGGCAGGGCATGAGGTCTGAGGGGTTAGAGGGCTGCGAGAGCCAAGGGTGCTGGGGAGCTCACTGTGGTAAACTGTCCTTCCCCTCACAGGGCTCTGTATGCTGGGACTGTGGACTGGAGGCGTGTAGCAGGGCGAGGCCTCGGCGGAGCCATACTGAGCCAGGGAGGCGAGGGCCGAGTGCTCGGGGAGAACCTGGGGGAGGAAAACAGACTGGAGACCTGCGAGGCTTTGATGGGCCAGAGAGGCTGTGGCCCCGCCGAGGCCTCCGACTGCAGACCCTGGCTGAATAAATCCACTGGAGGACTGAGTGCTGGTGAGGAAGGGAAAATGTGGGAGGTTCAGACCACCGGATGTCCTGCCTGCTCTGTCATGACCGAACCCCATCTGCTGTGCAGTGGCGTGAGAGGACTGCTGCAGCTGGCTTAGTATGGGGCCGACTGAGCTGGAGATCAGAGGGCTTATGGCGGAGGCAGAGGGGGCTGGGAATCTCCCGGCTAGCCTCCCTGGCACCCCCTGCTGGAGTAAACCTATCGGGTGTGGCGGGGTGGTCATAGCACCATGGAAGGGCTGAGGGTGGAGCTGAGCAGAGCAGGTGTAGGAGACTGTGGCCTGGCTGATGGGGAAGACTGAGGCCATGGCAGAGTGTGGAGGGTGGTGAGGGAGCTGGTGTGAGGGCAAAGGAGTCAGAGGCTGCAGGCTGCTGGTGAAGACAGGCTGGGTTGTCAGGGTGGGCGACACAGATCCACCGGCCAGATGCTGTGCCCTAAGGGACGCCGGTGTGGAAGTCTCAATTCCAGATCTGACTCTAATGGAGCTGGTAGGAGAAGCAGGTCCTGAGCCACAGCTGCTGGATGTGTTCGCTCCCACATGGACTTTCTTTGGATGGCTGATTGGGTCCTTCAGGAGGCCAGGTGTCAGAGGATGGTGGAAGAGGATGGGAGGCAGCTGGGAGTGGTGGGCTAAGGCCAAAGCCAGAGGGGTGGTGGCAGCAGCTGCCTGGAGCGGAGCCTGAACCAGCGGGGCCCAGATGACTGGGGTGGGTGATGGGGGCGCGGGGGGAGACTGTGGGCTGGTCTGGATCAGCTGCGTGCACTGGGCCATGTCCCGATCATGCTGCACTATTCTTTGGATGATCTCGGTCTCTTGAAAGTTTAGTGTGCCAGAACTTTGGTGATGCTGGACTTTATTCTGAAGAACAGAGTTCCTCTTACCTGTTGAGAAAATGCAAATGAAGCCATTTTCTTTTTTACACATCTATAAAGCAGCAACCAGTTAACATGTTTTGTGAGGTGTTATAATACAGCACAATGTGGCTGAAACTGAAGACAGAAAGGAATCTAAAACAGAGTAAAAGTTCCTTATTCTACGCACACAGCTCAGACAACTTCTCCTCTAGATGAAAGCAAAAAGGGTTTATTAATTCACCGTCCCTCGTAAAGAATGTACCTGATAAAAACACTTGAAAAATGTGCCGTTTGTCTGTGAACTCCAAAAGTCAACAACAAGCTGGAAAACTATGCAGCTCTTTGGGATCGGACAATTTATGATTTCATAGTGGATTGGGGGAAAAAAAATCACAATAAGTTGATGGTGATGAATTTCCATTTTTGGGAAAATTGAGATTATTGTGTCCAGCAACACCTAAAAAATAGACTGCTGGGCAACTATCAATAAAAGAGACTCTGCAAAACCAGGCTGACATGAGATGAGACTGAAAACTCTATCTTATCATAAAAAAACAGATGTTGGCAAAGTTTTCCTTTGAGGACATAATCTACAGTTTAAAAAGTAATATATTGCAATATATTTTAGCGCAATACTCAGCATATCACAACATATTAAAAATCGTATTAATGTTGTATCGTGACCTCAAACGGGCTTGTACTGTATGTATTTCTGTTAAATCACATGTTTGTTTTATCTTAAACTAGGGCTGGGCGAGAAAATCTAATATCACAATGTATTTTAACCAAATACCTCAATATTGCAGTGATATTGTAGGGGTGACAATTGGTGCTTTCACAAAATATATATCTACAGATTTTTGCTAAATAATCATCAGTAATGTGGATTTGATGACTAAGTGGATGAAGGCAAATAAGAGAACAGCTAGAACAGACCAATGAGTTCAGAAAATTACGCTCTACTATGATGCAGCCTTTAAAACCAGGAAAAGATACTCACAATATTACGATATACGCACTAAAAATGTATGTATGGACAAAAGCCAAAAATGTTGTGCACCAAAACATTTTCATTCTTCCATCTCACCATCTGCGTCGCCAATTTCCCATCTCCAAAATGTTCGTAAGCATGGGTCAAAGTTTCTCCCATCAGGTCTCTTCTAAAGATTGCAATTTTTGTGCGGGAAGTGGCGTACGCTTCTTTCAGGCCTCGTTTTGTGCGTACGCAATGTTTATAAATGAGACCCCTGGTGACCAGTCATTGCTCTCCATTCCACGGACCCAGTTAGAAACAAAATTAGGTCTTCCCCCTTCAGTGATACATTTTAAACCGTTTTAAGACGTCCTTCAAACCCTTGCAGATAGCAAAATAGAGACACAACATGTGTGAGTTAAAATGTGGACTTTTCATATTTACAGTTGTGTCTAATTAGGTTAATATTTTATTGATTTTTTTGAGTGTCAGACGAATTGTTTGGTAACGTATTCATAGCAGATTCCCGTCTGAAGAAGATTCTAAATGCCAAGAATATGGATGCATTAATGTGAGAATAACAGTGACCTGATTTACGTCATTGATCATATTTAATCCATTGTGTAACGTTAGTGAGCATTTTATTTTTGTGTACTGAAAAGAAATAATCAGTTCAATTCAATCAATTCATCCTTGACTGCTATTAATAGATTGTTGGAGTGGCTTTCTTGGATCCTGTGTTTAAATATGTGCCTCAAATCATGTGTTCTGTCACCAGATGCCTCCACAATCACTGTAGTTTCTCAGTGTACCATCAATGAAACGTAATAAAATATAATTGCTAGTTATTAAAAACTAGAGCAGCATTAAAAGTAATATATGGAGAATAAACACAAGCAACGTATCGACACATTAATAATAAATAATATTTCACTGTGAAAGATGGAATTGGCTCCTACATGCAGGTTTTATCTTTTGGTAAAATACTCACCGATGCGGTCCAGGCGGTCGAGAGCCACAGTCTCAAAGGCCCTCCTCATCATGGGATACTCCTCCAGCACCTCATTGAAGTTGTCCACCGACAGAGAGTACAGCCGACAGTAGTTATCTGCTCGCACACTCGCTGTCCTCCTGCCTCGGGTCAGCAGGCAGATCTCTGCAGAGAGGACAGGGGAGGAAATAAAGGTTAATTATTTGTGTCAGTTATATTAAAACACGTCCTGCTGAGTGCAAATCAGATTACCATCAAGGGATGAAAACAGGTAATTAATATGAAGTGCCATAGGATGGTTTCCCACTCGTGTGATACATTACAGCCACATTTATATCTTTTTAGATCCATTCACAAAAGGGGAGGCAAAAATAGTATTATCAGTGTGAGACGATAAAACACGAAAAGAGCGATGCCTCTGAACCCCACAGATGGAGCACTTACTGCAATTTCTGCAGCTTACAGTTTGTCCTGACCTCATCTGTCGTGCCAGATCAGAAAAATAAAATAATGCGCCATTAAAAAAAAAAAAAGTTGACATATTTTCAGGACAGACATATTGAGGATATAGACACAAACACACACAGAGACTCACACGCTCTCCCTCTCTCTTTTAAACACACATTTCCTGTCCTCATTTACCACATTCACATCTGTGTGTGTTCAGCTGAGTAGCTTTAAGCCAAAACATATCATGTTTAGTAATCACCACATCGTTCTTGTATCAGAAAAGTATGGTTGAACATTAGAGTATTGCTTTGGATGTCAGATCACACTGCCTCCATTTGCAAATGCAAGTAAATTATATATTTATATTTCCTCGCTGACATTTGACGATGACATTTCATATTTCTGCACAGCTGGATACTGACAATGAGACTACGGGTGACAACAAATTGAAAGTTCTGCATTTCAGCTTTTAAATATGGCGTTAACAAAAGAGGGAAAACCCCCACAGATGGAATCAAAGATCACAAAGCTTTTGCTCCTCTTAGTCCCGAGCCCTTTTAAGGAGATGATGTCGACAATTTTTCCCAGCTGTAATAGTCAGGGAAGTTAATCTGCTGAGTGCCAGAGCAAAATAAATCAAAACAAATCATGCCATCAGCACTCCTTCATATACATTCAAACTGACCCAGTGCCAGTGATATTAGCATGCGGGCCACACAGCAGCTCGTGTGCAGACGCTACCTCCAAAATAAGAGCCGTCAGACAGCTTGGTGTCATTGCTGTTCTTGGTGATGACGCTGACGACGCCGTGCTGGATGAAGTACATCTTCTTGCCGATGGTTCCCTCTCTGATGATGTAGTCACCCGGCTGGAAGACCTCGAAGCGCAGCTTGGTCAGCATGGAGGTGACAAAGTTGGGATCAGCGTTGGCGAACAGCGGCATGGAGGCCACCAGTTTGCGACAGTTAAAGTTGATGATCTCCTACACAAGACACACACACGCACACACACACGCACACACACACACAGAAAAATAGTGTTTCAGATTTCAGCCTGCAGCATCAGTGTCACTACATGTGTACATTTCAATCATTATAAAAGCAGGGCGGTTAACGGCTTAGTGCTCCGTTAATGAGGTTCCCTGTCCTCATAAAGTCTCCCGCCATTACTAATCAGATTACACCACTATTAACATTATCGTGCAAAGTAAGGGAGGCATATTAGATTGCATAAATAATTAACTGTGAACCATTTAGGACAAGGATGCTCACGTCATTAAATCTGAGAACCGTATACAATAAAATACATTAAAGCATTTCTGTAAACACTTTAACCCTCTTATTCAGTAAGTATCAGCAGTATATAAACAGTCAATGAATGGTTTTTAGAGCGTAGTTTTAAGCAGATATGATGACATTTTGAAGTGACTATGAATAATAACAACAATGATTATCTGTTTATACACCAGCCTCCACTAATAACAGGAGTTAAAGTTGTTGACAAACACATTAGTAAACACTTATATCTGCTGACAGCTGCATTATAGTGTCTCATAAACCATTTATTTATGTTTATATACTGCTAATAAATGCTATACAGGAGGAATTAAAGTAAAATGCTGCCAATATTGTGATAGATGTTGAACATTATGATGACTCAGCAGTATTATTATCAGGACAACAACAACAACATGACTTGTGACCTCTCGCAGTGGCTCATTCAGCTCCTCCAAGATGCTCTCCTCGTCAAACATCTTGCCCTGGTAACGGTGTTCGTAGTAGTCGTGGATCCTCTGGCGCATGTCGGCGGGGAGCTTGTGGAAGGACATGTACTGCTCCACCTGCTTATACTGTAACAACAACGCGAGTAACAATCATAAACTCATTTCACAACAAACAAACAAACAAACAGAAATGCGTGTAACTGTAATGTAACTGCAGAGAAAATGCAAAGTCATGTCAAAACGAATATATTAAAGTGATTGATGTGTTGGCTCAGAGGTGGACTATAATGTGTCTCATTATGTTAACAGTCAACTGTCAGGCCATCTGTGAAACCTGCCCACAGAGCAGCGCTGTGCCTCTGTCCCATCTGACAAATACAGTCGTGCTCTGCAGGCTGCAGCTAATAACATTAACTACTGTGTCCTTCAGCCGTGTACTCTAGCAGCAGAGCACCGTGAATGGTGCGTGCACCAAATCTACTGTATGTGCGTTACGTCCTGCTGGAAGGCTCTTTTGCTTTTATTAACTAGCTTTTTACACCTCACCACTGTCTCTACTTTTTTTCTGTGTTAATAATCCACAACACATCTTGTCTTTATGCTGCTCTCTCCCGTCTGATCTATTAATATTCTCCCTCTGTGGGGCATTTTCTCACTTACGTGCCTTAAGATTTATGACAGGAGGGTAAAGTCTTCACATAAACACTTTGTCAAAATGTCAAACAGCATCATCAGCATTTAAACTATATTCTGATCAGTCGTGGAATAAGATCAGATTCTTTATTTAAAGGAGCAGTGTGTAGGATTTAGTCACATCTAGCTGTGAGGAATGCAGATTGCAACCAGTTGAAATTCAGGTAAGAGTTCCTTCAGTGTTCATTGTTCTGGAGTTTTTTACCGGGAACCGAATTATCCACAGAGGTCTCTTCCTCTCAAAGACAAACAAACCAATTAAAAACGGTATAAATACTGAATAAAGAAGTTTTACCTTATAAATCTGTGTTTCTGCAACAGACGCTACCCCGGCATCAGCTGATGTTTGCTCACCTTTTTTCTCTGACAACTTAAAATCCAGTCACACAAGAGGTTTTTACCTGGAGCCAAATTATCTGCAGAGTTCTCCTGCTCTCCAGAACAACCGGACCAGATGATTTAAACTGCTAAAATCAGTGAATGAAGCAGTTTCACCTTCAAAAAAACTGGTGTTTTTCCAAAGCTTTCGTCGTGGAGGCACTGCTAACTATGGTAACTGACGTCAAAACATAAAAAAAGGAAATGGCTCTTTCTAGAGACAGTGTTTGGTTTGTCATTCTGGGCTCCTGTTGAAATATGGCCGTGCAACATGGCGATCTCTGTGGACGAGGACCTGCTCCCTTAGTAGATATACTGTAAACAGCTCCTTATAAGTCAACAAAACCACAAACTTATTTTTAGGCATTTTACACTAAAGAAAACATACTTATTTTTTTATGTTCATTCCTGCCAATATATCCCCCTAAATCCTTCACACTGGACCTTCAACTAAAAGCAGCAACACGACAATGGAAAACAAAAATGAAAATAATATAAAATAAATTAATGAATAAATAAAAGTTACAAAGTTACTTAGATCTCCCGCACTGAAAATCTTACTCACAAAAGTAAAAGTACATTAGTATCATCAAGTAATTGTGCTTAAATTATTAAAACGCAAGTACTCATTATGCAGAAAAACAGCTCTTATAAGTGTCATTGGATTATTAATACTGATTGTTTAATCTATAAAAATGCATAAGATTATATAGGATGATCAAATGTTTTGTATGGGGCTGCACAATTAAATAAATAATTCAAATATTATCAAAAAAGCAAGATGGCCAAGTGCAATAACCAAATAGTTGGAGCTGCAACTTTTTGAAAAAGGTAAAATCCATCACATGTCCTTATAAAGTAATCACTGTGGTGTTACAGAGATGCCCTGGCTTATAAATCATAGTCCAGACGTAAGAGAACATGCTTGTTTTGTGTAGACCTGAGCAAAAATCCCATTTTGTCATTTTCAAATACTTTTTCTCTGTGAAAATGAAATGCTAAACTTACCATTTCTACCTAAATCACAACTCATATGACAATCATGATAGCTGTCAAAATAATCGCACTGGTATGTTTTTGCATATTTTGTCGCCCTAGTTTTGCTGATAACATTGTAACCTCAAAAGTAACTTAAAATGTTAACTAAATGTAGTTGAGTAGAAGTATAAAGTAGCATAAAATGAAAATACTACTTGGGTACAGTATTTGTGTAAATGCTCTCCCATCACTGATTTCTAAAACTACAGAAAGTAGCTTTGCTGAGAGAAGTGAGCCGTGCAGAGAACAAACGCCCACCTTTTCTTGGTACTGCCTCCTGGAGGAGTCCAGAGACTGAATGAGTGCAGTCGCATGCCCCACAAACATAGCAAAGCAGGTAGCGCCCACAATCATGCTGAGGATGGTGAGCCACACGTCAGCCATGCCAATGGGGGGGTACAGGCCGTACCCGATGCACAGCATGTGACTCATGGCCTTGAACAGGGCGTAGGAGTACTGCTGACCCCATGTGTCGTTCTATAAGAGACGAAGAGGAGGAGAAAGAAAGTTTATCACTGCTACATTAATGCTGCAGCACATCTTCGTGAGCCAATTCACAGTTTCAGATCAAGACTGCAGGTGATGACGTCATTATTTTCCAGGTTTGCTGGCCTTGAAGTGCCCACCTGAGGGCCTCGGTCTGTCAGAAAACATCATCTTATAACACGTGGGCTGACTTTCCCCTGACATTACTGTCCTGGTTTATTTTTGGGTGTAAGTCTATTTCAGTTACCACTTACTACTATCAATATACTCTGTATCAGTAATTAATAAAGCTTGGCTATGTAAGTACTTCAATATAATTAGGGTTGCAATTAATGATTATATTAATTATCCATTAATCTGCCCTAACTGAATTGTTAGGGCTATAAAATGTCAGTTTACTATCATATACGACAAATAAACTATTCAAATCCTCACATCTGAGAGGCTGAAAAATTATCATTTACTTGTTAAAATCACTGCATGATTATTTTGTGGTTTTATGGCTCCAAAAACTGGGTTTCAAATCTGAAGTATTTCTCTATATTATTAAAAATCCATGACTAGATAAGCACGTTAAAGTATGAAAAAGAAAAAAGACTAACACCCTTAAAGGGGACCTATTAAACTTTTTCTTACTTTCTGTCATATATAAAATGTTACAGTGCTGGATGTTCATATTAAATGTGGTAAAAGAGTCAAATAATGTGTTGAACATATGTGAAAGTAATCCTAACATGACAGCTCCCCAAAAATGAAGCCAAAACATCATGATCGCCCCCTGGTGGCTGGCTGCAGTACAGGTCTTAAACTCCACCCCCTTTATGTTAGTGGATGGGATGCCAAACTAAAAACTCAAAGTACAAGTCAAATAAATTTTTTTGTCGCTTTAGGTAGTTCTCATCATGCTGATGTGTGTGCAAGTGCTGGTTTCTCTAATAAGTTTGGTTGTAATCAGTTATTAGTCATGATTGAAAGCTGTGTGTGCCAGTTGGTGCATTTGTGATCAATGGTGCTTCTCGTGATTGTTTAGATATTTTGGCTTCATTTTTGAACAGTGGGAGGAAGCGGAGAAGTGTTGTCCATCTTTATGTATAGTCACTGCTTCAGACCGTTATGAATATTCTGTTTCCGACATTTTTTTCTGACAGATGTCTTTATGTGGTCATCTGCTCCAGGTACACTACTGCAAGTGTTTACGTTACCAATTCTACAATGCTACATGTAGCCACTTGCTAACATCAGAGAAACAGGTTAATTTGGTTGCTAATGTTTTTATTTTCTTCTGGATTTTGGATTAGTTGTTCCTGCTGGAACATTTTGAAGATTTTGTTTTAGAAGCTTTTTTTGGTGGATTTTTTTTTTTTTAGAAATTGCTGCCATTATGTTATAGTCATTTCCCTGGCTGCAGTAATGGTGCAGAGAGTGCGGCAGCAGAAGACTTACATACACTGACCAATCGGAGCAGACTGAGCTTTTTGAGGAGGGGGTTGAAAAAGAGTTCGAGGAGTTCCAGAGTAGACAGTACGAGGAAAATAATGTGTTTTTTGAACATTAAAGCATGAAAAGATGTTCTAGCAGAAACCCAGAATCCAAAAATGAACCTGAAAATGAACACAAGAGGTGACCTTTAAATATTATTGAGGGTTTAATATTCAATTTTGCAGAATTCTGACTGATGCTCAGAAGTATTTGACATCATCCTTTCCAGCTCAGACCCACCTGCTTCAAATCAGCGAAAAGAGCACAGAAACAACGACGGAAGAAAAACAGAAAATCTCTCATGTGAAAAAACTAAAACGGTTCAGACTTCAGAAAAATTTGTTTTCATGCAGCACCCACAGTACGACCACTTACCACCATCTTGTTCCTCGTGACCCAGCAGTCAGGAGGGAAATCCTGCAGCATAGGAACCAGGAACTGCAGACAGCCATCCCAGTGACACAGCAGCAGCATCATCCCGATCAGGTTCATGATGCGCACCATGGCGCTGGCCAAGTCGTACGTCATATGGAAAACCTGTGTGCCGCAGATTATCAGCATTAATAAAACTGAAACAACTGTATACACATCTCTCTGCGCATAAATCTATGAGAGATCAATTCTCTCGCATGCAACCAGTGGATTTGAGAACATACAATAGGTGCTTTGTGGGCCAGCAGACACAGGGGTCCTATACCAGACCACACTGTACTTAATCTTCTATAGACCACCAGAGGCTGATTCAGTGTTGCATAACCATCTGCAAGCAACATTAATGGCCTATGGGGAGAACAGCCTCAGTTGGAATTATAGAAATAAGATAATGCAGGAGAATATCTGTTATTAAGGCAGCTGTTTGTGTGCGAGTCTCAGAGGGGAAACAGCGAATTAATTCATGCTGTTCTTTACAATAAGGAGTATCATGCATTTTGTCTGAGTGAACAAAAATGGTTAAGAGATACGAAGGAAAGCTCACTATATTTTGATTATTTGAAATTTTTGATCGTCTATTTGTTTTGTGAAATGCCCATCAAATGATCTCAGAGCAAGATGGTGTCTTTCAATTACTTGTTTTGCACAATCAGCCATTCAAAACCCAAAGATATTCAATTTACTGTTGTCAAAGACCGACAAAAATTTACATTTAAAATGATGTCAGCTAAGAATTTTGGACATTTATTCTTAAAAGTGGCTAAAATGACGATCAAAATGATTTGTTGAGGAACTGTCATGTAATCGGCTAACTGTTGCATCTCTATTAGCGAGTGTGAAGTCTTTTATGGAGATCCAAAGAGCCCGTCCCTGCAGGATCTACCTCTTCCCACTGGTGGATGTAGCGAATGAGTCTGGAGAGGCGCAGCAGCCGCAGCAGACTGAGGATCTTGGTGAACCGGACGATCCTCAGGGCTCGCGCCGTCTTGTAAAAGTCCGAGTTGATGCGTGTCTCGACGATGAGAAAAATGTAGTCCACAGGTATGGAGGAGATGAAATCCACCACGAACCAGGTCTTCAGGTACTTGATCTTGATCTGCTGCGGGTCCAAGATGATCTCCGTGTTGTCCTCCTTGACGATGCCCGTGCGGAAATTGAGAACCAGGTCCATGAGGAAGAAGGTGTCCGAGACCACGTTGAAGACGATCCAGGGAGGTGTGTTCTCGTCCTTGAAGAAGGTGATGCCGACAGGGATGATGATGAGGTTTCCCACCATCAGCAGCAGCATGGTTAGATCCCAGTAGAACCTGAAACACACGGCCAGAAACATAACTCATGTTGCAGGGAACAGCGGGGCCAAAGTCATTCAGGTCTTTAGATGAATCATCAGAAACTTTTCTCACACCTCTGACAGGATGATTGAGTTGGGTGTTTTTATGTGAGGATGAATAAGTGATTTTTTGTGTGTGTGGGTTGTTTTGACTTTTCTTTGGCTTTATGAGAGATTAGAGTAAAAATGCAAACATTTGCTTTTTCCAACTTCTAAAATATGAGGATTTACTTCTTTTCTTTGTCATATGTGATGGTAAAGTGAATATATTTGATTTTTTTTTTTTTATATTTGATTTTTTTCAAAACATTGGCCTTGGGGACATAATGGCCATTATTCACACTTTGTGTACATTTTATGGACAAAATAATCTCAATAAGATTTCTTTATTCAAAAGAACTTACTGATTACTATTATAAGGAAGCAATACTTTTCCTACAGGGACACCCAAGTATATTGTATCGTATCATATCGTATCGAAGAAAATATGAACTTCTTGTGTATTTATGTGTATGTCCAGAATTTTTAAAGTCTTCCTTAGACACTCGTTCATACTCCAAAAGACATGCCAAGGATTTTTATCTTCCATATTGTCGAACTTCCCTTCATCTGATATTCATTTAAATACAGAGGACCATCTCTTTGGAACAACCTACTGCTATCACTACAATCATCATCTACATTATCGTTATTTAACAAACATCTGAAAAGCACTCAAAGATTTACAACACTTCATTGATTCCTTTGTAACACATCTCAACTTTTATAGATAAACTGTAAAATGTTATTTGTGCAGTTCTATCAATTTTGTATAACTGCTTAGTGTTTAAAGTTCGATAACTTCTGCAATCTTTGAATTGTTTTGCCTTCTAAAGTATGATATTTGTGATTTAATAGGGTAGGTGTGCTTATGAGCCATTTTTGGCTTCTAACCTTTTCAAAGCACATGTATGCACAAATAAACTAAACTAACCTAAAATAATCAATAATCTAAATACCAGACAAAGACTGGTATCAAATGTGTGAGACACAATGTACAGCCACAAACTCACTAGTGTGGAGGGAATACTGCTGGAAGAATTTAACCTGCTTTTAAAAATAAAAGGCAAGCAGCTAATTACACAGCAATGAAATGTTTTGGGATATAAAATCCCAAATACCTGCCTTCTGACTGATCTCGGGAACATGAAAGGTGTGGTGATGAGAAAAGATATTTACTTGACTAAAGTCTTGCTTGCAGCAAGTCAGAAAGCTATTACCAGACACTGGCACAAAGAACTAACTAACTTGAAGATACTTATTTAAATACTGAAACCGTCCCAGACACCCATATATTGTTACCGTGTACTTTAATTTGGTTTGTGTATCGCACTGTGTAATTTTTGTGTTAATGTGTTTGTACTGTTGATTTGTCTGTAGAAACTCAATACAAATGCAGGTGAAAAAAACAAGATCAATAATCAGCAGAATAATCAATATGAAGATAATTGCAGCTCCAGGAGGAGTGCTGAGTGTCAGCAGTTTGAACTCTTTGGTCTGTTTTCTGTTGCTTTAGAAAGAACCTGAGAGACACAGGAACAGACACCATTTTCATCAATGGCTGCTCTTCAGTTCACACAGGAGACTTTAAACTCCAGAGTCTGAGTGTGTTTCTCTGTGAGTGCTGAATATCTGCAGCAAACTCAAAGCAGCTCTGGATGTGTTGGAACTTCAAACAGAAATTAATCTCTGTGCAACTGGCAGTCTTATCACTTCAACTCAAAGTCCAGTAGATTTATGTTCAAATCAGCAGAAACAATTCAAACAAATTGAGAATAAACACTAACAAAGCAAGAAATGAGTTGATCCTAGAAAACAGCCTCATTCAGTTCATCGCTGGGCTCCTGGCCACGGAGACGGAGAGGAAAAATGGGTTATTGGAATCCATCTGAATTGCTCATGAGGAAATATTGATTTTCGAAAACAACTAAATCCTCAAGTATCAGCAGCAGTGTGCTCAGTTTCATCTATAATTGCATTTAGTGTTGTTTACAGTGAAGTCGCTCAATTGAATCTCAAAACATTTTCATTAAAATTCATAGCTTCATTAACAAATACTTGCCAACAGCTAAATGTAAACGAGTCGTTTTATCTGACGCCAAATCAAGCTGTGTCAATTACTCTGTTTAAAGGGCTTGGATTTTTCTTTCAGCATCTGGGGGGGATGCACATTAAGTGAGGGGGTCGAGGGATCCTCACCTGTAAAATTCTTAGTGTCCAACGTTTCACTTCTTGTATCCTGGTTAAGTCTTATGCACCAATTTGTGCCTTTTCTGCACCAGTATTTCCTGCAACAACCCTGCATAGTTACTCATCCTCTTCCATTTTAAAGCAGATTGCAGCCATTGCTTTTAAGGTTACATGCTGCCATTAATATTGAGGGTGACATGCCCCCTGCGTACCCCACAACTACGCCACTCTACGCCTTTGCTCTGTTTACTATCCTGACATTTTTTATTGTCCTTATTCCCCTGATGTATAAGACTACTTTATAATTCTCATTGCCACAGCTGATGAATAAAAGAGCTCTTCATGACTGAAAGGAAACATACAGCAACGTATAGCTATGCCACACAATGGCCAGCCAAGACACCGAGAGTGTTTGTTTGCCAATTACCGTCTTAAGTGTGTATGTGATGCATGCACGGATGTGACTGCATGTCCGATCCATGTCAGAGACCTAATTAACCGCTGATCGATCCAACAGGAGCCTGACACACCTGCAGGGCCAGCACAAACTGCTGGTGGGTAGGGGTGAGTGTCGGGGGGGAGGGGGGGCAGACCTGCGAGGACGCATGCATTACACCACTTGAGGATAATTAAGCAGCATGAGAGGCAGCATACAGGGACCACACTGTATGAGTTTGGTGCAGTGAATGCAGACCTCTCAGTGTCTTGTCAACAGGTATCATTCAAAACTGAGAAACAAAATCCATAAAGAAACAGCTCAGAGGGATAGACAGCTAAATTGTGTTCCTGTTACGTACTCTGGGCTCAAATGAGAGTCCAGGAAAGCGGCGATCAAAACCAGAGATGTGACCAGGGCACACCACAACCTACATACCCAGATTTACACCGAACCTTCACAGGAGAACATCTCAAAACCAACGAGGACATGGTGGCCATTTGTTCTAATCAGCTTTCTGTTGTTCTCTGCCAAACAAAGCATTTGCATTCCTCTCTTCATCTGCCCATTCGCCTCTGCAGTGACACACTGGTCCTAATTGCACTTCCCCTCTCTAGCTAAATCCACCGTTATCTCCTGGGAATCCATGTCATCTCCAGAAGTCAGCTCCCATCAGCCAGATGTTGAGTAGTTAGCATTACTGCTCTGCACACGTCATCGTGCTGCAGAACCCTGGAACAGCTGGACCAAAAAAAAAAAAAAAAAAGGTCTGCAGGGGACAGTGCATTACTGCCCCTGCAGACCATCTAGTTTGCTCATCAGCCGACTGTGCACGCAGCATTCGGGCCGCAAAGATCAGACAAGTTGCTGGTGTAATCTGTTATCATCAACAAAAAAAAAAAAAAAGCTAACAGTTATGAGGTTTCTGGAGTTCGACTGGTCCAGAAAGGAATCTTGCACTATTTGGGTCAGAGTGCAACCACGTTAAAGAGCATGAGAGCACAAAGAGAGGAGAGTTACAAGCAAAGTGAACACAAAAAGGCTTAAAATGGTGAAAGGAGCTTAGATCAATCAGGACAGCTGAAAAAGGGATCACATTTGTACTAGAGATACTTATCTCTTGCTGCCAGAGCGCAGCTGAAGCACAACAGCCTGCATGCAGCTCAGTGGCTTAACACACACCTGTACTGTGGCTCAGGCCCACCAGCAATCATATTAACCATATTTACTCAGCGTGCCAGTTCGGTATGTCTGCTCCTGTGTCCACGGACAGCTTTAATAAAAGACAGCAGTTACTTATGCTATAAACAACACAGGGACTGTGTATATAAAAGGTACAAGCAGAGGGTTACACTGTGCTCAGCTGATGCACAGTGGTCATGGGAACACACAGTATATGAAGTGAGGGAAGTTGACTGTGTGCAGGATTGGATTCAACAGTGTCTCACAAGCCACGAAGACCCAAATGGTCTTAAATGGTGCAAAGGTTTACAACTTAAAATCAGATCTGCAGGATGAAGCGTCCAACTTAACCATGCTCCTGAAAGTGTGACCCACACCGACTATGAAGTGATGACACCTCATACCTCATAGTTAACAGCTGGGTGTCCTGATTCCTCACAACAGCTCTTTTTTCATTTCAATCTCTCTTTCTGTGTGTGTGTGTGTGTGTGTGTGTGTGTGTGTGTGCGTGCATGCATGTGCAGCGTTTTGTGGTGTGTCCCCTCCCCGTCCACACCATCTCTGCTCCATTAGACTAATTGTACTGTAATAATCTCCACTGATGTGTGCTTCTAATATCTTCTAATATCTCGAATGGTCATGTTACCCTATTTTGATTACCCCATTTCCAAGCCCCTGCTGCACTCTCTGTAATCCATTGCCCTCGCTAAATGATAAAAAAAAAAAAAAGTGTAATTCAGATGAGTGGGAAAAAAAACCCTGCAGTGACACACATCGGCATACAACTGGCCGGTGAAAATATGATGACAGTGAGCCTCAAGGTTAAATGTCATGAAAATCCCTTGATGGCGGTGATGAACAGAATGCTGGTTTGCATGCAGCGTGCGAGGAAATGTAGAGCGTGCATGTATGCATCACACGGCGTGGATGGTAAATTAGGGAAATACAGATTCTCTTAGTTTGGTGCACAGATTTCATTTATAGATGTTTGTGTGCAGTGAATTGGTGGCTTAGATTAGCTGCCATGTTCCTGTGTGAATGAAACCATGTAGTACACACTGACTTCTCTTGGCCAAACAAAAGAGGGACTTATATCCTATATGTATGATATAATTTAGCTGCCATTGTGCGTATAAGAGGATTTTGGATGTCAAATCCTTTACATAGATCAGATGTTTTCCTGTGAGACTGGCCTGCACAGTAGGAGTGGTTTAACCTTTAGAAAATGATCATTTTGAGAAAGGTGTGCATGGATTTTTACTCTGCAAAGGCTCCTGATGATCATTTTATCATGATATCATCACAGTGATCAAAGAAGAAACACTCATGGCACATAAGGGATTAGTGTGTGTCTATGATAGGCTGCTAACTTTATAGTGACCACATCATATTTCCAAAGCATTTTTGTGCTCCGTTAAGATTATTCTGCTCTAAAATGATGAGTTTTTCTGCATTTGTCGACCACACAAGCTCAAAATGTGTGACAGGCTCACTGCTGCACTTTTGTTGTAAGACACCACTGCTTGCAAAGAAAGGTTTTCTGCACACAAATTACCTAAAATCACTGTACGGGTGGATTATCCAGAAGCCAGCAGACTTCACTCGCTCCCTCTCATGCTCCACGGCCCTCTCACTCCCCAACATCCGCAGGGAGAACTTGTTGACTCCCGGCTGGAGCATCGCCCCAAACTGCCGGTGCATGAAGCCGGCTTGGTAGAGCCGGTCGTCCTCAGGTATGATCTGCTCGGTGCCCTCCAACTTGATAAAACTTGACTGGTCAAACATTGTCGCCTGCCCGGCTGCGCCACTCACACCACCCGTTGCCCGCTGCTGGGCCCCGGGGCCGTGCTCACCGGGGTAACTCTCGCTGACACCAGCCTCGGGGATGAGGCGCCGCTGCTCCGCTGGGTCTGACCCGGGAGGATGCCGCCCGGCGATGGAAGAGATGCTACCCCTAAATAAGCGACAGTCCCCGTTCAAGTTGGTCTTCACAGTGACGTCCGTGTCCAAGTCTTCGCTCCTGGCCTCCTCAATGCTCCTGCAACTGCTTGCAGGAGACGGAGAGGACAAATGTTTTAGCCGAATACTTTTCCTCTTTGTGTCCTTGTCGCCGTTGTCTCCCTCGTCAATCACGAAGGGTTTTTGCCCAATGTTTTGCGGCAAGCTGTAGAGCCGTTTGCGCATGGAAGACTGAAATCTTTCCATTTTGAAGAAGCAGAAGAGATGCGCTCTAAGGACAGCCCGTGAAAACAGAGGGATGAATCATGAATCTCATACACTTGGGGAGCCACTGGAGGCAAAACAGTGACGGCGCATCCGCAGGACAGGTTGTATCTTATTTGACACTTGGGACGTGCCTCTCTTCCCCCGGTTCAAACATTGAGATGCGTCAACAATACGTGGCCTCTTCGATCCGACGGTCATGTAAAAGAGGTACACGGGAAATGCGTGTAAATCCAGGTAACCCCACAGCGTGCAGACGAGAGCGCATCAGGATGCAGCATGCTGAACGTCGGACGTGCCGGAGTGGGAGAACGCTGCTGCTGAGCTCCTCAATGACAAAGCATGATCTCCACCTCCCCAAAATATCTGAGCTCTCTGTCAGTGCAAGGTGATGACACGCATGCAGGCGGGCAGCCGGCACCGGCGTCCACACAGCGCTGACATCACTGATCCATCAGCCTCCCCGCTTTCTAATAACGTGAATATTGATGGGGCTAATCTATCGGGTTGCCATAGGAGCCAGGATGGCACATGCGCTCACCCCGCCCAGTCAGGACAGCTGGAGAGGATGATTCAAGGATGCGATCCAGCCTTGGAGTTGGTAGTTAGTTGAGAGAAAGCGACGGGGTGTGAGAGAATAAAGTCAGGTGTGCAGGCCGTGTGCATCAGCCTACAATGGGTTTGCATGAAGAAACAACAGGGACGCTAAATTATGTTTATATAGTGTATCAGAAGCCTGATGGAGTGTGTTTCAGATGAACCTGTATGACACACTGTGATATGAAAACAAAGTCTGATGATAACACTCTCAGACTTGCCCATTGTTTTACTTTTGTATCAAACAGCCCTAAAGTCTAATGCTCATCATCATGTTTTCACTTACACAATAAAGCTCACTGTAAAGTGAGAGTGTGCATGTCCAGCAGAGATAGGCTATGGGTTTTATAAGTGAACCAAATTCTGATATGAAGCCAAAATCAATAAATAAAGTGAAATAATGACTTAAGTTATATCAACACACCATTTTAAACCATGCTCAATCGTTTTAAAAACAACAAGCCGAACAAAAATTATGGCGAAAAAGAAAAGTAATGTGGCTCGTTGGTCTAGGGGTATGATTCTCGCTTTGGGTGCGAGAGGTCCCGGGTTCAAATCCCGGACGAGCCCACAACTGTTTACTTTCAATGATATGGTGTTCATCAAGTGTTGTGCCAAAGACATTTGCTGAAAAAAAAAATATCAGTGTAGGACTTCTGAAAAATCTGTGATTTCACAATGTTGTTATTTGATAGAATCACAGTTTCTCTTCAAAGGTTGAAGGGAGCTCGCCCCCTCCTCTTAGCCTACCTGTAGTTTCATTTATCAGTCTACATTGTTAAGTTGTGAATTACCAAGTCTTGGAGATATCAGCTATAGAGATGTCTATTCCCAGATGAGCCCACATCTTATTGGTTCATCATGTGTTATGCAGAATACCTTTGCTGACAAATACTAATACAGTAATTTCAGTGCACTTCTGGAAAAGGGACAGTTAATGCCAAAATTAAAAACCCACATTGTTCTTTTTACCCGTTGGTTTATTTATCAGTCTAAATTGTTTTGGTGAGAGTGACCAAGTGTTGGAGATACTGGAGATGTCTGCTTTCTCTCAAATATGGAAGTAGATGACACTCAGCTCAGAACTCTTTTCTCTACCAAACTGCTCCAGGTTCTACCTTACTCATACTAACACACCTGTTTATGTAATTAGGATGCAAAATCATAAAGAAAATTAAATAAAAAAAAAAAAATTACAGTAGAAAGGCTGATGAAAAATGATGGCAAAATACTTAAATAATGTGGCTCGTTGGTCTAGGGGTATGATTCTCGCTTCGGGTGCGAGAGGTCCCGGGTTCAAATCCCGGACGAGCCCACAACTGTTAACTTAAGATGATGTGGTGTTCATCAAGTCATATGCAAAAGACCCTGCCAAGTGTTGAAGGCATTAGTTATAGAGATGTCTGCCTTCTCTCAAATATAATGGAAGTAGATGACACTCAGCTTGTGCAACTACTGTCTTTACCAAACTGTTCCAGGTTCTACCTAACTTATAGTTATACACGTGTGTACTTAATTAGGATGCAAAATTATTTTGAAAAAAAAAACAAATCACAGGTAACAAGCCAAAGAAAAATTATAGCAAAATTTACACAAAATGTGGCTCGTTGGTCTGGGGGTATGATTCTCGCTTAGGGTGTGAGAAGTCCTGAGGTTCAAATCCCGGACGAGCCCACATCTGTTTGATTTAATGCATGTGATATACAGAGGACCTTTGCTGACAGATACTAATGCAGTGTTAACTGTGGCACTTAAACCAGTGATTTCACAACATGTCATTTGATAAAGTCAAGGTCGTGTCATGTCTTCAAAGGGTAAAGGGTTACCAAGTGTTAGAGATATCGGCCATATGTCTGCCTTCTCTCAAACATAATGACACTCAGCTCGTACAACTATTTTCTTTACCAAACTGTTGCAGGTTCTTAAAGTACTAGTAGTAATAACTTATAGTAATACACCAGTTCACTTAATTAGGATACATAATCAGTTTTTGTACACAACAAATCACAGTGAACAAGGCAAACACCAAATAGTTCCAGGTTTTACTCAACTAATAGTGATACACAACTTTACCTAATGCAAAATCATTTTGGAAACACGCTGGGAGAAAATTATGGCACATTATACATAAAATGTGGCTCGTTGGTCTAGGGGTATGATTCTCGCTTAGGGTGCGAGAGGTCCCGGGTTCAAA